>CM060903.1:1006521937-1007771937 GCA_030737815.1 Allium fistulosum
AGGAGATTTCTTCTTATGATAGTCAAAGATGCTTACTACGCAAAATCAAATCATTTTTGATATTATTATTAGTGCATAGTGTAGAAAACATTTCGAAAGTATAATATTAATCTTAGCCAACATACGACCAGTATCATATGCCTACTATAGCTACTATGTTCAATAGCAGGTTACCGCCACATTCCATAGCAGGTAATACAACTAAAACCGTACACGTCACGTATTGTTTCTTTGGATTTCCAACAAATGGTCAGGCTAAGGAACTTCCTATTCCACGAAGGAACGCCTCTGGAATGACGTCCCAAGAACCTAACCGGATCTCTGCCAACACAAGGCCGGGTTACCTCTGCAAAAATAGGTAACTACTGACACGCGTATGCCATCCCCCGATCGTAACCGATCTTCCCGAGGATCCCCGATTCGCAACAAACCACATAATAAGCAGTATCAACATAGGTTAAGTATCTGGGCTCCATACCATGATACCACCTCTATCCAGAAGGAATGACATACACTAAGGGGCGCTACTCCCTAGAACCTTGCCGCATCCTTCCTGTTTTGACCATTTCCGGGGTGTGAGGCTCGACGAAGTCTCGTCCACAAAGCTACGCTTTTCAAAAGCCATGCTTCGGGTCAAACAAATGATCAACCTATGATCACAAAGATATAAGATCAAACAAATGATCATATCGCAAATGATCAAACACTGATCATTTCACAGCAACACTCAGTATGTCACGTTACCAAATTGGGAATATATCGTTGATAAATTTCAACTACATAACCTCTGAGCTCGTACGTCTCAGAGAAGGGTGTTAAGCTAAGAGAATAAATTCTCCGCCACCAACAGAAATGTATTTGAAAGAAATCAGCTTTATATCTCAATTTGTAACGTCATACACACAATCCATACAAGTCTGTTCCGGGATCGAACAGAACCGAAGGCACTTCTCACGAAGCCCTTGCATATCCGGATAATTTTCTAATCACGTCCAGACTTCCCGTCACTAAGGGTGATAAAAACCTCTAAATCGGAGATCAGCCGATGTAGAGTAACTCGACGGTAATCCTTCCGTTTTCAAAAATATCCGGTCTTCAACACCGGTCATCAAATGCGATTCATTTACGACGTATCACATATTCGGAATGGGTTATACGACCCCATGGTCCTTTTCCGGCTAACCCGAATAGTGAGCGTTTATTCAAAAATAAGTGTGGCATTCAAATTCATCCAATTCACAACAAATACCCATTCAAGGTAATTATTGATAGTCAGTTATTTAACTATCAATAAAGATGCGCAACATCATCGGATTCCAAATAATTTTCCAAATTATTGTATCTTTCAAAATATCTTTACTAGATATAAAATTTCCACACTTCAAAAATAAATCCATATTTATTTTTAAACAGATTCCCTTTTCTTTTATAAATTCCATATTGAATTTATATTTTTTCGAATATCTACTGATATTCGATTTTTCAAATATATTTCAATATTCAATTTCAATTTATCTTTACAAGGATAAATTCTCAAAACGTTCCATTTCATAATGGAAAAGCATTTCCATACTTATTTAATAATAAGTAATTCACAAATCTATTTATTTTCAACATTTGAAAATATTCGATATACTTAAATCAAATTTAAGTATATATTCATTCTTTAAGGAAAACATTTACTATAACAACATCTATTTGAGTCAAAACGAATGTTACGTAAAACATCGTTACGACGACTCAAAATCACTAGTATAGGGATTCGAAAATTAAGATAGATATTTAAATCCCAATACTAGATAAAAACATTTCCTTTCGGAAATCATTTACTATAACAACAGTGTTATAGTCTACCATTTCCTTCTTTCTCGAAAACGTCTATTTCAAAAATGAATGTTGAAATCTATGGTTTCGATTCCTAATACATTTTTAAAACATCTTTAAAACGTTTAACTTCATTTTTAATATCGCTTTCCCAAACATAACCATTTTATTCAATAATATATTCACTGTCCAAAATCGTTAATATACTTCACTAACCAAATTTCAATATTTTCTATACATTTATATTTCAAGAATTATCCACTATCCAAAATCGTGGATAAAATTCCCTTAATAACCTTCTACATTAAATTCATCAAATTTGATTGATTTTCGAATTTATAAAACAACGTTTATAGATTCACCTTTTTATATTTCATAACAACTTTGATTTAATAAATCTCCTTTATTAACAAATTCGATCAATATTCCATTTAAAGGCAAAAATCCAATTTATAAGTTAATTTCTTATAAATCTCCTATTTGACAGTTTCATCCATTTTATAACCTCACAATTTATAAATTTATAAATTTATAAGTTTCATCTACTTACGAATTCCATAAATATTTCATTTTTAACACTTATAAAAACTCGTTTTATAATTCCAATATTTGATTTATAAATATCAATTTGTATAAATCTTTTTATACAAATCGTTTATAGTTATTCAAAAATCCCAACTTAAACCATTTTATAAATAAATCGACTTTTATTTCAAAAACGACACTTTGGTTATATTTCACTAAAAATTATAACTTTTATAGCTTTAAAATTTTAACGTTTATTTAAAATAAATCAATTCAACAAATTAAATAAAACATATATTTTCAAAGATCACTTCAAAAAAATCTCTTTTAAAACCAACATCGTTATTTTTAAATTTCAAAGATGAATCTGATGATGCAACGCACCAATTCGTCAATCACGACAACCATACATCATATAACATCATATGATAACAGAATATACATCACAATATCTGTAAATAAATAAATACTGGTGAGGAATCCAGTTGGATCCCTCCAACCTGTTTCCCTGCATCCACAGATGTTAGCACAATACCAATTCCACTTCGAGGTGGAATATCACGGTATATGGGTTTTATAAAAATCATCCGCTTACTAACGGCGCAATAGGGTCTCATCCACTATACGAGGCGGGAAATCAATCAATCCAATATATACATATGCCAATATGTATATATTGCTATATATATATAGATATATCCTATTATATCTAATATCACATCCAAACAGTCAAACAAACAATAACTGCAATCCAAATTTATTTTGAGTGAGAAAAATCTCACCTTAGCTTTTTATTTTGCAATCCACTTTCCATTTTGACTCGATTTCTTGATGTATACCTTGTATAAATAATTATACAATTTATTAATATTCGAAATAATCGAATAATAAATTTTCCGCTTGGTAATTTTAATTACCCAATGATTTTATTTTAAACTAATTTCTTTTAACTAAATTTATTTAACTAAACATTTTAATTTCAAACTAACTTTCCTTTCTAAATAAAAATTCGTTAGTAGCTAAAAATAAACTTAGTAAGTTAATCTAACTATTTATTCACCAAATCCATTTTTTTTATAAAACAAATTTCTTTCGCATAAATAAGCTATATACATCTCAAAAATCTAATCTTTATAACCTCTACAAGATTTTAAAATCTTATATTACCCAAAATCATCTTCCACCTATTTATTAAATTAAAACAAGATGGTCCTAAATTCCTTACTGTGAATTTTACTGCATGTATATAAATATATATATATATATATATATATTTCTAAATTTAAAAATACAATAATACCTTTACTGCACAATCTTGAACGAATCGAACCACCCCCGATCGCACCACCGCCTCGTGAACCACCCAATCGCCACCACGAGCATCACGAACCTTAGCTCCCACGATGCTCGAACATTACTGTCGAGCCCAACCTTCGACTAACTCGCGACCATCTCCTCAAGCGTTTTCTGATGAACCCAACTCACGACTGCCGAGATCGACGTCGCCTTCTCCCACACGCGCGTGCGCCTCCCATCGATGTCGAGTTCGAGATCGAACCACCCAGGCTCGAAGTTCCCTAGCTCGCGTACGCCTCGGTCGCCATTTCTTTTTTTTTTCTTCTCGAGCGAGGCTGCGATTTTTAAATTTTTTCGTGATAGAGGAAAGCAATTTGGGGAGAACGAGCTTCAAATTTAAAACAGATTGAAAAGGGCACGAAGTATTTAGTTCGAACGAGGCGGCCATTATCTTTGAACAATGGATTTGAAAATTATAAAAGCTCGGCTTTGTTTTTGAATGACAAGGAATGGAGACGTGATTTTTAATTTCGACCATTAAATTTTCTTCTGTGATTTTGAAAAGAGGGAAAAGAAAAGGAATGGGTACGAAGGGGACATATCGGTGGCGGGTTGTACGTATTGTTGGGTTATAGGAAAGCAATTTTATTTTATTTAAATTCAATCGGTCCCAGTATAAATTTCTACGCGTTTACTTACCGTATGGTCACACAACAACTCCGATCAATACGAAATTTGAAATCCGGTAATAATACAATATTACGGATCCAATGAAACTGGTTTCATCGAATTCCGAGACTGTGCCTCGGACGGCTATTTTTAAATTCAATTTAAACAACAAAATTTCAAAACTGATCAAATCACTTTCAAATCCATTTCTGAAGCTTCTATTATCTTCAGTATTATCAATACGAATTTTAAAAGCTTTTGAAATATTTTTCTTCAGCTTAAAATTGAAGATTCAAATTTTTATTCAACTTACAATAGATTAAATTTAATAATTTAATCGTCAAATTCATTCTGATAATTTGAAATTCAAATCAAACCATCATTCAAATATTTAAAATTAATTAAATATTTTCGTTTTAAATTGTTCAAAATTCAGGGTCGTTACACTTATCTAGTATGATATTATAAACTATTCTTTGGATGATATTAATTTTAACCCTGTGTACTACTCTTAAGTACACACATTATAGAAAGAATTTAACTCAACCTCACTCGATATTATTCGTGCTTTATCCAACAAGTTCTATTATTCCTTAATAATACATCATTATGTAGTATAGGAAAGAGTCATCCTTGGGACCGAATCTATATTCTTTTTAGGTAAATTTGGAACTCATTCCTATGTACTTACCCATTCGATCAAATCGAATCATTTCTTTTGTTATTTTATTTTACTTTCATTTTATATTCCATGAACTTATCATAGACATGCCTCATATGTATCAAGTACATTCATTCATGCTTGTGATAATTTATCAGCAAATATAACAAAGAATGTGGAACCGTTTTGGTATTATCATATTTGTGATTGCATATATCTATATAAATTAATCCAAAGAGTTCATCAACTCTTATAATACTCTCATCGAATGGGTGCTTTGCCTTTCATTATCCGAAGTATAATTCACTAGTGCAATATGGTCTATAATTTCAAAATAATTGTAAATAATTTTAGATACTTCGGTATTTTCCAATGCATCACTTTTCATATGAAAACAAATACCACATTATAGTTTTATTTCATAACGAAAATTCATAATATTCTCATTGAAATGAAACCATGTATATTCTTTAGTCATCACCAAAGAATATATATTATTTCATAAATATTGTGTGGTACATTTTACGAAAATAATTTTCATAATCTGCTATAATCAATAAGTGCTATGTGACATGCTCCTACTATTTCCAACATTGCTATAATAGAGTACCGAATACGTAGGTACATCATCCACTTAATATAGACTATTTATTTCATATATTGTAACTCGTTTACAGTGGGGAGTTATTTGATCAAATCTTGAACTCAAAAAAATAAACCTCATAGAGAAATTTCTGTATATGAAAATACATTTTGAAATAGAAATCATATTTCTTTTTCCAATGTTAAGTATCAATTATTATTCTACAATTTTCATTTCCAGTGTTTCTTTATGAAGCAGAAGTGACCGTTCACTCTCTTCATCCTAATTATACATTAAATCATGTCTACTCATGTACGTTCTTTTTCCTTTTTAAATGATCAAACCATTTAATAGAAAAACCTTACTACAATATCATGATAAACTCTTTACAAAAGTGCATTCAGTTATCCTTAACATTTAAGGACATCAATTATGTTGCACTTTACGTAAACTAATCAAAACCGACATTTCACCGATCGAGTTGTTAGATCCTTTTTGCAGTTTTGGTCTATTGTTACATTTAACACAATATGATCTTGATTGCAACCAATCAAATTGATTGCTCAATCTTACAGTATAGTTTATTTGATTATTTCTAATGGACTAATTTCATTAAAGTGTCATACATTACGAAATGTGATCCTTCACCATAATATCTGATAGTATATGGATAAAATATCCATAGTCTTACATTGCTTTAGAGTATAAACCTCATAATATGCAATACACAGTCTCTGCCAAATAAGCATGTAAGCAACCAAATCATGAATGTATTTAATAGTTGTAAAATTAGGCACTTGCATGAATATTGAAAACACTAATATGCAAGAAGTATTTAATAGTAAGTATATATTATATTTCTACTTATTAATCTTCAATTTAGTTCATTTGTATACTTTAATTGATAAACATTTTATTAACCATATTAAATGCATGAATCTATCAATGTAGATTATTGTAACTTTATACAGAATATGTTTTTAAAATATTAGAAATGTTAAACGTTACCATTTTATTTTTCTAATAAGGCTCCGATTAGAATTTTATGTTTACCAAAACCCTAAGAAAAACATAAAAATCATTTGATTTCTCTAGTGGGTGTTAGGACTCGCTTCAATTGCAATTCTGACTTTGAGGAATATCAACAAATCATGGGCCCACAAGCGATGGATAACACTACCGGTTGTATCAAATACGATCCTAACCCATGGTTTTTGTCCTAATCTCATCTCGACCTCGTGGAATATCAACAAATCGAAATACATTATTCGTTCATACCCATCATTTCGTAATGGCCTAAGTATAATGCATGTACCTTGAGGAATATCAATAAATACGTGCATGTATCTTTCCTCATCTAGTTAATATACTAACAGTGCTACACATAACATCTCTAGCTTGAGATATATCAACAATTAGATAACATGCAATCAATCTACTAATATATAAATGGTTGTAACGACCTAGAATTTCACTACTTTGATTTACAAATATTTAATTAATTTTAAATATTCAAATAACATATATATTATAATGAAAATAAAACTCTTTTAAATAATAATTAATGATGGTGAAATCATTTTCAAATTTTATTTACAAAAATAATTAGTTCAAAGAAAGATTGAAAATGTGACCGGAATTCGTTTTCCAAATTTTCGACTTTTCATCGGCTAAAATTTTTCTGAATTGTTGTAACACTTTTGTACACACACATACCCATATTTACAAAGTATTTTAGACATGGTTGGATGCATTTGAATATGCATAAACACTTGTATGTATATATAATATAAGATAAGATTTTTATATGAAAAAAGTTAAAAATATATAATATATAAGCTTCCTTATGAAACATTTAGCACATGGAAGTACAAAACATGTTGGAACATGAAGTTTTAGGAGGGGGACAAGCTTGGTGAGGTGGCACAAGGTGATGGAGGGTAAAGGACAAGGGGTGTTTAGGTAATTTATTTTTTTCTTGCTTATAAATATCCCTTTCCTCCTTTCATTTTTCATCCTCTTCCTCCTATCATATCTTCCTCTTCTCCGATTCAAATGGAGAAATTCTTTTTTTTTTTAATCCGTGTAAAATTCCAGTGGCTACAACTTCTATTTGTATAGCTTCTTCAAGTTAAAAAAGCATTTCTTTCAGACTCATTTTTTTAACTCTGATTTTCTACTCCAAAAATAGCACTTTTTCTTTTGACCATATCTCCCTCTAAACATATACAAATTGATGATTCTTTTTTTTGAAATGATAGAGAAAACAATTTTCAAGAACTTTTCTTTTGACCACTTTTTAAAATTTAAGAGTAACATGGCCAAAAATAGTGGAGAAGGTGACCCATTTTTGAAATGATTTTTCTGGTTTTTCAAGCTTTGCAAGTTCTAAAATATTTCAAGTTTTTAGAAGAGTTTAGCAAGATTTTGGTGAGTAAATCTCTAAAAATTTTGGAAAGTTGTCGCCATTTTAATGTATGTTGGATATATGTTTATGCATATGTTGTAGTTTCTTTGATTTATAGCATGTTTGGATGTGTATGTGAGTTGTTAGCTTTTAGTTTAACATGTGACTTGAAATAGAAGTGGTTATGTTGTATTGGTTGCTAAAAATGTGACCTTTGTTGATAATATTATATGTTATGTGATGTATGTGTTTAAAACTTAGATAGGTGATGCAATGTTGTTAAGGTTAGTGAGATGATTGTGTTGTAAGGACTTGAGATCCTTTATAAAACTAAATCGTGGTTACTAGTTTTGTTATAAGATGATTTCAATTTTATAACTTTAGTTAAAGGTTTTCAAACTTTCTTTTATATTTTAAAAATGTAGTAAAGGAAGTGAAAGGAAGGGAAAGATGAAATATTGATATGTAACTTTGAATAGTAAGTTCAAGTTATAGCATCCATAGCGACTAGTCGCTCTAGATGCAATTCGAAGGAATACTTGAATTTGTTTAAAAAGATTTCCTTTTTATGTTCTTATGGAAAAAATTTCAAACTTGGTTAGTAGGTATAAACTAAACTATATTTTGGGAAAAAAATGAGTTTGTTTAATTAATTATTAAAGATAATTACTAAATAGTTAAGTAATTGGTAAGTAATTAAGGTTTAAGACTTAATTAAGTAAGCGAATTATTTTAAATTAATTAAGGAAGTTAATTAAAGGTTAATTGAGTTAAGAAGTAATTATTTTAATTAATTAATTTATATTTAATTAAGATAATTATTTAATCATTTTTAATTAAGGTTAATTACTATTTAATTAGAGGTTAATTGTTTTAATTAATTATTATTTAACTAGGGATTAATTAAGTAAACAATTCTTATTAATTAGGGTTTAATTAATTAATCGTTATTAATTAAGGTTTAATTAAGAATTAACCGGTAATTAGTTAAGGTTTAATTATGAGTTAATTAATTAAGACTTAACCAAGATTAAATAAGGAATAGTTATGATTAACTTGATTTAATTGGGGTTAATTAATATTTAATTAACCTTTAATGAGTAATTAATTGAGATTAATTAATATTTAATTATTAATAAAGGTTTTAAATTATTATTTAATAATTAATAAAGGATTAATTAAAGGTTTAATATATAAATAAATTATTTATTAATTTATAATTAAATAAAGTTCAAATTTAATAAAGATTAATTATGATTTAATAAGAGTTTAACTTGTAATTAATCATTTTAAAAGGAAGTTTAAGTTTTAAATCCTTTGTTTTCAAGAATCAAATTATTTTAAAGGTACTTCTTTCCGAAGATGGTTTTGAATACAAGGGATTCAAATGTCGATACCTTTAACAAGACAAACAATTGTGAATGATTTATGTAAATGGCTTGATTGTGTGGACGTGTGTTAGCAGAATAAATCCCCATTATGTTATATAAGTTGATTGTTTGATTGTTCGGACATATGTTAGCAGAATAAATCCTCGTTCTGCTATAATGTAACTGTTTATTATGTGGACATATGTTTAGTAGGATAAATTCTCATTTTGCTCTAAGTAGTGAATTGTTTGGACATCTATTTAGCAGTACAAATCACCATCCTGCTATTATGGACATATATATGCTAGTTGAGTTGTATTGATATGTTATTCCCTGATTCAGATATGAATTGCATTTACATATATGTTGACTTATGTAAATAAATGGTCAAGTGACTTGAAAGTGAAATTAATGCTAAATGGTAACTTAAATTACTACCATTGGGATTACTAAGCTCTTTTTGAAATTATAAAGTATGGTTTAGAATTATTTTCAATTCTTTAATCAATTAAGGGTTAAGGTTTATAAATGATTTTTCAAGTTATATTATTATTTTATAAAGGTATTTATAAATAATAACTTTTGTATAAAAATAGGTTTTACTAAGTAAAAAGGTTTATTTAAAGTGATTTAAAAGGATGAGTTGCAAAAAATATTTTATAAAGGATTTTTCTTAAAGAAGATTTATCAAGGGAGTTTTAAATGGGGAAATGTTTTATAAATGATTTAGAGGTTTATAAAGAGGTTTTGTAAATTGACTTATAGACTTATAAAAGTGTTTTATAATTTGACTTTGGAAATTTATAAGTTATTTGAATTATGAATTGAGCTATTAAAAAGGGAATTGTTATAAAGGATAAGAGGTTTGGTTTTATAATAAGTAATGTTTGTAAAAAAAGAATTTGAAAGGTGGAAATTTTCCAAATGTTCTGGTATATACTTATACCATTGAGATAAGTGTATAAATGTTTTTCAAGTGTAAAAGGGATGTTAGGGGTTTTGGGAATAGTGTTTTGAAGAGATCTTTTGATCAGTTTTGCAAAGTATTTTTTAATTAATGGAAGATTAATTAATAATGGCCTGTTACATCCCATATGGAATCAAATCAATGTTGAATGATTGTTTATTTGATAGTTAAATAACCGACTATCAAATCTGGACCAAAACGTAACTTTGGAAATATCTAGGGGAAACATGCGAGTTATATGGCACAGTCATCCCTAATGATGATGTATTGTGCGTATAAATCTTGTTTTGTTCTTCTAGGATAAATGATAAGGAAATCCACCCACAAACGGTTAGGTGGTGATCTCCGCTCTTATCTTGTCTGTTTATTTCCTAAAGAACCGGAGTTGAATTTACCGGAACTATCGAATGTTGTTTCGAAGAAACCGGGATCATATATTTTATCTGAAAACCACTTCGATCCAACTCAAGCGTTTTTAAATGAAGACATCTTGAAGATTATGGAACCGAAGACGGAGCCATTGAAGTGCAAGGGCTACTTACTATTAATCCTGAGGATTATTCCAAAATGGATGTGGTAGAAGTAGTGCCTTCGGTTTGTCCTTATCCTGGATAACTTTTATGGATGAATCTAGCACTGCATTACTGCCTGGAGGGCAGTGTTAGCATTCCAAGTAGGATTGCTATTCAAAAAGGTAAAACATAGCCTCAATCCTCATCAACCGGGAACGACTAAAATAGGGGAGATACAATAGGGCTAAGTGGGTCACTCCCATTAGGGTGTGTCATCACTTTTCTAGATACATCTACATATATTTATGGATTGGTTGTGCATGAGATCTCAATAATAAGGGTTGCAAAGCAACCGGGGTGATGACATATTCAGTACTATCCAGTAAGGGGTAGGCCGGTCTTGTGTTGGTAGGGGACCCTGGTGAGCTCCTCGGTATATTTTCTAGACATGTACCGTGATAGGTGGTACCCGGTGCCCTGTTATAGTATGGAATCAATCTCCAATACGTGCCTTTACAGTTTTGATTGTAGAGCCTGGTATGATGGAATTTTATTATAGTAACAAATTTGGCTATTTTCATATATTTAATTTGAAACGCTTAGACATTATTATAATATCACTGGATTTCCTATAAAAAGTGTTTTGGTTATTGTAAGGTAAATACTTGTCCGTGTTTATATGCGGCGTGGTCTTACGGGATACCTTTGATTTTAAAACGGTTTTAAACATAAGAATTCAGTTGTTTGAGTTTACTCACACCGGACCCATGTCTGACCTGGAGTTTTATGTTCTTTTCCTAAACCTCTTAGGTGCTCAAACTTTTATGAGCAACCAAGTAGTTTAGGTTTCCCATGGATACATTTTGGAGGAGTTTGGAGCAGGTGGCCTCATCGATAACTAGTTATTATCTTGTTTCTACTGTATTATATGTATCTTGTATCAGCTAGATAGGGACATACTGTTATAACTGTCCTACGGTAGAATTTGTATTAGTATGACTCTGATGTATCATTTTGAAAAATGACTTTATAAAGGATTATGTTGATTAATATATGTTATTCCATTGCGTTGTGAGATTATGGATTTTTTTAGTTCTTTTTTATTCTATCTTCTTTCTTTACCCTAATGATCGGGTTTCTGGCACTTGAATGCTCAGCGCGACGCGAAATATAATGGACGTATTAGTGTCGATTTTTCGAGGGTCGAAAATTCCCGTTCATTACAATAGTGGATGACAACTTTATATTAAAGATTCAAAATCTTTAATATATTATATTGAATGATATAAACTTATGAAATAGTGTATTTCTTATGAAATACCCTTGAAATTCAAGTGTCGGACACATTAGAAAGCATAGTATACATACATTTACATATGTATTTATTCCTTAAGTCTATTTGGGTTTTTTTAATGTTCTAGTTTTGGTTTATACATTCATATTATATAAATTTAATTATTGTATAACTTTTATATTTCATTAACTTATATAATAATTTTATGTATAACACTATATTAATCTTATCTAATTAATTTTAATAAATTAACTCTTTAATTAATTTTATATTATTCTAATATAACATTTATATTGAATATTTATATATATACTATAACCTTTATAGTATAACACTTATATCTTTTATATATGTATTTTTATTTATTTGATTAACCTTTAATTAATTTATTTAATTAAATTTTTTTAATTAAATTATATTAATCTCGAAAATTTATCTTATATACATACATGTATACTTATGTTATCTTAAACATTTTAAAAATAAAATAACATATATCTATATATATAATACATGCATATAAGTATTAATTAATTAACTTATTTAATTAATTTATTTTATTAATCTTATTAATAAATTTTAAAATTTGAAATTAATATTTAATTAATTTCAAACATTTTGAAAATTTATGTTATGTTATAACCTTTTACAATAACCATGTTTTTATTTTAAATTTAAAACTTATCTTAAATTTTGAAAATTCTTCCAAGGCCCAATTCAAATTGGGTCTTTTCTATTTGGGTAACCTTTGGGCTCACTTAACCTTTCAGGTCAGGGCGGTAATCAGGTAGGACAGGATGCTTGATTACCCAATTCCAATCCTATATATTACCTTTCTAGACACCGTACTAAGTGGACAAGCTTAATTAGCTAGCCCAAACATGACTAAGTTAGAGCACATGGGCTATAGGGCTTCGATACCATTAAAGGAATTGGGCCAGCCCACAGCAGAATTAAAGGGTAAATTTCAAAAAAATTCCTTTAGGATCTATTGGACCTATGAGGTCCAAAGGGTATTCTAGATCAAATCTAAAATATTTTTAAATAAAATCCTTTCTTTAAGATTTACATGAATTATATATGTATATCAAATATTCTCTTAATTTATTCAATTAATGAGGGGATATATGATTTTAGTTGGAAAGAGAAAACTTTTCATTTCTTTCCCTTTAATTAAATGATTGATGGATTAATTAAATGACATAGGTAACCAAATTTATACAGCATATATTATGAGCATATCCAAATATACTCTAATGTATATTGGGTAATTGCAATATATCATATTTTATACATAGTTGATGTGTTCGTGTTTCGTTGCTAGGATTTACACTACAACAGACACATTCTCCCTTTGTATATACATTAGTTGTCCAAAACATTGTTTAAAATTATATGAGTGGATATATTGTAACGACCCACCATTTCGACCCTCGAAAGTCGACACTTAATACATCCACGATATTAGAATGTTGAGCGTCCAAGTGCTGGAAAGGCAGATTGTTAGGGTAAAATAAAAATTAAGAACATAAGAAACAGAATCTCACAGCAGAACGATAATATATAATATAACAAAAATAGTAAAAGCTATCTCAGTAAGGTACATGGTATATCAGAGTTAAAAACAAACCTCATCATCATGGACAATCGTAATTCCCCGACCTTGCAATTGCTGATGTGTATACATAATAATAAACGGAAATTATAAATATTACGGTAGGTGGACATCCAGCTCTCCTCCATGAGCTCCATGTCCCACCAACGACAATCTGGACAAAACTCGATTTGATCCAAGCATTATAATAAAATAACACCCGAATCAATTTAGTAAACCAGCATGAGAAAACTTAAGAAATACGATGAACGTATAATAATCTTTAAGACAACGTCGCTAAATACAGAATGAGTTTTACCTCACAAGAACAACATCCAATCATAAAAGAATGGACACAAATAATTAAACATCGCGAAGAGTGAAAGATGCTTCCCGATGCAATTAAGAAAAGATCAATTCAAAGGTTTAAATCAAAAACAAGGGAAATGAATTTTTCCAATAATGACTAGGAGGGTGGGCCCCCCTAACTGAAAGTATACCTCTAGAAAATATACTTGAAAGGGTCATATACTCCATGGCTCTCTCGGAAATGTCCAAGCCGAACCCCACAACCTTTACTGAGAATCTGAATATTTCACATCTCCGCGTGCATACAACTGAATCCAGTCTAGAGTAGATGTGAAAATATCATAATGGGAGCAAACCCACATAGCTTGACGTCCACTTGCTCTTTGGTTTATTTATTTTCGACAAAGGATATCAATGCTCCAAACAAGCAACAAATCATCTTAAATTGATGAAATATAAAGAAGATAGCAGAATCGATAGTCGATAAATCGACTGTCGAGAAGAAAAAAATCATCATATATGGAAATTAAATCGCATACACTCATCATACACTATCTCTTGGTTAACAATGAAGCTAGACAAGTTGGGGGATTGTTGCTTCTCAGACCTTGCCTCGACGTACATTCTTATCTTTCGAAATAGAGACAAGTTTCCATACCATGACGTTTAGATAAGTATATGCCTAAATCCTTTCCATATAAGTGATACTGCTATGGAAATTAAATTTTCTTACCCTTATCATCAAACTTCGATTTCCAACTTGTACTATCCCTCGCTTAAAAATGAAGCCAGGTAAGTCAAGGCATTGGTTGCTCCTAGCCTTGCCTAGACACTCCAATTTTTAAATCTCACATATAGTAACGAATTAACCTTCTCGATGATGGGTACTAAGGATAAAACTAAATCCTTTCCATGAACGAAATCAAACTTTTAAACTTTTAAGACATTTGACTCACACTTGTGCTTGATTTTCACATCATAAATATTTGTAAAACACTTTAAAAACACTCTTTAAAATATTCTTTTAAAGAGCTAATTATATTCTAAGTGTATAAAAAAGAAGGATTAAAAATAAATATCATTAAAACATTGTTTATTATAAACTCAAAAGCAATTACACTTAGCTCTATCTTTAAAACAATCTTTCTAATGACTTCTTAATTTATAAAATATCATTTATAAATCAATTTATTATTATCTTTAAAATAAAACTCCTCCAAAGATTTAAGAATATCAACATTTATTAAGTCAAGTAACAAGTTTTCTTAATAACTTTATGAAATCATTTTTTATAACAAAAGTTTTATAATCCATGAATTCTTATCTACTTTCCGAAATCATTTATCATAATAGAAACATTATAATCCATGACTTCTTTTTTTCCTTCTCAGAAAACATTTATTACAATAGCGGTGTTGTAATCCATGTCTCCTTTTCACTTTCAATAAACCATAAAACACTTGAAATATAGGTTTTAAAACATCCATTTCAAATTTTACTTAAAAAGAAAATCTCAAATTTAATATATATATTAGAACTTAAAATCATTTCCTTTCCTTATTTTTATAACAAAAACTTCTTCTTTTAAATATTTATATAAATTCCAAACCAATTTTAAAACACTTTAATATAGATTAGAAAGATACTCTAAAAAGATTAAAGAAGAGTTTAAAACCATTTTCATAAAAATTGGAAATAGTGCCGCATAACTGCCGCTAAAAAGAGTATGAAAAATTCCTTTAAATTGGTTCTTTTCAAATTAGAATTTTCTCACATTTTTACAAATATAAATTGGAAATAGTGCCACATAACTGCCGCTAAAAACACTATGAGTCTAGTATGTATTCACAAAAATTAGAGAATTTTAAAGTCAACAAAACTCATTTGAAAATTATTTTAAAACTTGACTTTTTGAACTGCAAAACCGCGACCAAAACTGCACTAATTTTTAAATACTTCGGAGTTAGGTGTTATAACCTTTTCCAAGCCATCAAACTTGGTTCAAACAATATTTTAAATACCCAAAAACACGACCAAATATTTGGTGATGCAACCACAAGCACAAGAGCAACAAACACAAGATTTAAAGAGATGAGATTTCAAAGTATAATAACGCGATTTCAAAGTGCTAAAGCATGCTATTCCACTATACAACATTGTTGCTACTTTAACATTTCCAACAACAACCAAACATTTATATAAACAAGATGAATCTAAATGTAAATCAATAATGGCAGCAAAACCCTTAGGGTCCCTTTACAAATATAATATATGTATATGCATTTCGAAGTATTTTGTAGCGACCTATTAGCTGCGAAGACACTTTGACTTCCTTTTTTTATCCCTTACTAAATAATGGTTATTTATATCATCTACTTCCAAGTGGGGATCAAATTCAAGCAAGCAATATACACAAGTATAAACAACATAAACAAAAATTTATAATTTACAATATTTTGTCAATTTTTAAAACCATTTTAAAGTGATATTAACTCACATTTTATCAAGCAAAACCACGAATAAACTTTTAGACCCTAGAACCCTCCTCCTACCCCTTCAAAATGTAAAAACCCAAGCTTTGAAGCTCCTCTCCCTCCTAATTGCTTGCATCTTGACCTAGGATAGGTCCGTTTTGGATTTTGGCGACTCGACTTTGGCACTAGCAATGATACTCTAGGTCACAGAATATTTATGTGGAGGTTTGGTGAAGTTTTGAAGTGATTTGAACTTCTTCTTTTTATTTAAGAACTTTTTGAAGAGAATAGAAATGTGTAGAGTTTTAGCTTGTATTAGAAGAAAAAAAATGAAGTGAAGAGGTTCACGAGGGTGTGTATTTATAAGGAAAGATCTATAAACCATTTTCCTTATTTCATGGCACAAAATCCTCCTTAAAACACTCTCCTTAAACGCACTTTCGTAATACACTCTCCACAAAACACTCTTCCTTATTTCAAAGCCCTAAGCTCATCCTAATTCTTCACCCACCATTAACCAATTCTTAACACTAATAAATTTTAGTTAGTTTCCGATGGATACTTAGAACATGTTACATTTAACAATATGTTCCTTCATCTTCTTCTAACAACTTTTAGCCTACTTTAACTTGATTAAAATGAATATATTTTTCCGTCACATTTTAACAAATAATTTTCTCTATCCAAATATGTAAACAAATTATCAAAATGAGTTTACCATTATTATTTATTAATTAAAAAGATTTTAATAATGCTATTAAATATATTTAATTAATATTAAATTCACAATTCAAATATTTAAAGAGTCCCTATATTAGAATATAAAATATTTATATTTTTCCAGAATGTTACACACACAAATATATATATATATATATAGTTAATATAAATATATATGTCTGTGTGTGTATTTTAATGAATCCTTTAATTAATCTAAATTGATTCAACTAGGTTGACTAGTTTGAATTCAAGATTTATTCCAAAACATGTAATGATTTACTTTAGTAAAACAATTTGAAAACATATCTTAATCTATAAATCCAAATATAACATATGTTTTTATGTTAATATTTAAACTAAGCTAAAATGTGGATATTTTACAAGTAATAAAAAAGTAAAATTTATTAAACAAAATTAGAATGGTGATACATGTTGATTTCTACATTAAAATAGATCTCCATTAATGTCAACATGTTTGTGTTTGTGTGTATGTGTATGTGTGTGTATGTATGTATGTATCTGTATTAAAATTAATATGAAAACTATTTTACAATGAATGTTTATATATATATGCGTGTGTGTGTGTGTTTGTTTTGAAATAGTAAACTATTTGTGAAATAATGAAATCACCATTGACATTCAACTAAATAAATAAATATACATGTATCAATAATTAATTGTTATTATATTCAAATATAAAATAACACCAACATCAACATAAAGAAAATAATAAGAATTAAAAATTAAAACCATCGTTATCATTTTCAAATCTAATTTAAATCAAAATTCAAAAATTTCAGATACATATACAAATTAAAGATGGACAACAAATGCATATACAAATTAATCAAAATAATCAAATAAATAGATCTATAACATCAGATGAATATACACATAAAATAGAATAGATCATACCTAATAGATGTAGCCCTTGAATGCCCCTTGATTGATAGATGCTCCTAGATCCAAATCTCACTACTAAAACAACAGTCATTTCCGATGGCAGCTAGCCGTCGACGGCCGTCGCTAGCCGTCGGAAAAGCCGTCGCTATGGCGTATGCGCTTTCCTTCGGTTGGCGATGGTATTGACGACTATTTGGTGACGGTTATTCACGGCACTTTTCGATGGTTTTATGACGCTCCTCGGTGTCCACGTGCCTCTAAGTAGCCGTTGAAAACCGTTAGAAATTGACAACCAAAGTGCCCTCGGTAGCCATCGAAAACCGTCGGAAATCTGTGCAATTTCTTTTGTTCCTGCTGTCATTCGATTCCGTACTACATATACATATCAAAACTCAATTTCACATATATCTAATATCCAAACTCAACCAACACATAATCAACTTATATCCAATATCCAACTCAATCCCCACCAATTCAATATTTAAAACAAAAAAAACAAACAATACACTAAATAATCAACATCCAACATCCGATATATACAATCAACATCCAACATGTTAAAACAAACCAAAATATCATCCAACATAGCGTCAAAATGTATCAACCATATCCAAACACATCAATTTCAAAATGTCCAAACATAAACGTAAAGTAACGTACCCATCAAGGCTCATCGTCAGCTCCGGAACCACCCAACGAAGAAAATAACCCACGTTGTTGCACCGCAGCCAAGCGCTGGTTTAACCGTGCCATCTCCACAGCATGACGGTGGTCTTTCTCCTACAACTCCGCAATCATAGCTCTAAGCTCTGCAATCTCTTCTTTGTCTTGAGCTTTTTGATATTCTTTCTACGAGGACCTAGCATGTAGATAATTAAGAGATATGTCAAAAAATCAGAAATGTATTTTAGTGGCTAGTGTAAATTAAGAAGGAGCAAATAAGTAAAGAATAATCATTTGTTAAAACAGTAATGATATATTTTTTCTATGACAACTTTTTATGATTATTAGTTTAAACTTATAAGTTAGTAAATTTTTAGATATTACCGCTTGATTCCCAAATCCATATTGCCTATTTCGCAATGTGGGTTCCATGATGGACTCAAAAATCATGTCCTCCTCATCAATGGTCAACGGATCCCGTCCCAATCCCTCCAACATCTGTGCTCGTGCTTCTGCAAATTTTTCCTACAATGGAAAATAAATATAATTGAAATTAACACAACATTATTTTAATTATTCTTTATAACTAATTAATTAAATTGATCAATAATAACTTCTAATTTAAAATATGCTTACATAGGATTCGCTTTTTTTATCGTCACTCCATGTGTACGATATTGAGCCATCTCCGTTTGTTTACTTGGTTGCATGAGTATGAGCAAATACGTCCATATAAGAGACGGGACCGCCGCGCTCTCTTTCCTGAAATAATTAGTACGTATTACTGTTGTTTATATAAAATTAAATAAGTTAATAACTGTTTGTAATTGAAAATAATAAAATTTTCAAATTCGCACGATAATGTTAGAATGATTTGGAGCCACCGCGATGTATAACTGGGTTCTTGTTCCTATTTTTGGAGTTCCTCTCTGACTCCGCTAGCAAATTTAAATTAAACATTATATATTTCAGCTTTAAATTATGTATTATATACGGGAACAAATTAAAATGGTATATGATAAACTTACCTTGAATTCATCACTATTCCACCAAGCAACCCAAGCATCCCACATGCTAGCGCCCATCCAGTCAGGCTTCTTCCCCGATTTCTTATGCCAGACATTGTGTCCCGGTAATTCTTAGACATCTTGGAAGTCCAATGGCACCGGCAAAGGTCAAGGTCTTCTTCCTGCAAGTCTATCGCCCCTTGTACGTTAAAATAATATAATTTATACATCTATACTTAGTCAGCAAATTGTAAAGTGGTAATATATAATGATATATAAATTTACACTTATAAGGAAGTTTTGCCAGATACTCGCCCTGACGGGGGCTGGGATCTTACCCCACCTAGGCCAACAATTAGTCATCCTGCTCATATACGCCTGCTTGGAAATACTAACAACAATATGTGACGGCTCCAGCTCGAATCCTTTATGTTAAATATGATACAGACCTTTAATAAATAATGACTGATATATCATATAGAAAATATTTATAACATTGAAGTAGATTTAATACTTACGACCATCCACTTTTGGTTGTAGCTTTACTACGGTAAGTGGTCACTACCCTGATGGGCCATTGTCATCACCTCTCGCATCCCTTTCAATCTAAGTAAAAGGGGGAGAACCTGAATGGGAAGAACCGCAACGTCGAAAAAAAGACATAATACCTGTCACTGATATATCATTTTATTATGGAAGAACATATCATTTAATTATGAGAAAACATATCATTTTTTATAATAAAAAAATGTAACATCAATAATCACATGAATTACCTTCTATCAAAATTTACATTATTAATCAATCCTCGTCGTTTTCTGATTCAGACTCGGTCTCGTACTCTATATTGTTTTCCTCTGTAGTCTCAAATGCTTCTGCTAATACATTTGATTCATCTTTTAGATGTCCGATTTGTTCGTCGGTTATTATTATTTTGCTATTTTCCTCGATATCTACTTGATAAGCTTGTTCGTCGGGCACATTCTTTCCATCAAACGTAAATCTTGCCTTCGTTTTAAAAACCGCCGACCAATCTACTTTATCTCTTTTTAGAGATGGATAAGGAGCATAATAAACTTGCAGGACTTGTTTGGCTAGTATAAAAAAATTGTACCTATGATAACGCGATGTATGCTTTATTTCAAAAAGATTATATTTTGGATGCATGGTAATTCCAGAACCAAACCTTGGTTAACGCGCCATAAAAATCATTTATATGATCATTTGGATCATCACTACCTTTAACAAATACATCGGTATTGTTAGTTAATTTTTCAGCACCATATTCTTTAGTGTTGAATTTATATCCATTGACCAAGAATATTGGATATGTCTTGACTTTTCTTGTTAGTCCCATTGCAAGATGTTTCAGTCCTTCATCGACTACATAATTTCTTGGATCAAAAACGTAGTTCAAAAACCAATTAGCAAATTCTTTACTGATACCGCCACTTGGATGTTATGATTCATAAACACTGCAGATATAAATAATATGTTGCATTATAATAAATGTACACACGTATTATTTAAAAATATATATCCAGACTTATAATTAAATAATGCCTAATGAATGGTGCAACTTCAACACAATTAAGAAGAATATATGTACGTGCTACATGGTAATCTCTATCGTCTAATCATACTTCCACACATTTTCCAGCAGGTCGGCCATATTGTCTAAAAATAGATAACATTGCTTGAGAAGATTCTTGTTCAATGCCTACATCATTATGTGTAGCACTTTCAAATGATAAGTTCACATGGTCACTGAAATAATGAGAGAAAAAGAACGAAGCTTCTTCTTCGATATATGATTTGCAAATCGAACCTTAAACTCGTGCTTTTTATCTAACTTTTTTCTTTAGATGATTTAAGTACCCATTAAAAATTATTTCAAATTAAAATTTACTTATATACGTGATTAAACTAATATTTAACATACCCAATATAAATAATACCTCACAAATTGATACATCCATCCATATTGCACAGGACCTCGAAGACGTGCTTCAAATGGAAGATGAACAGGTAAATGCTCCATCACATTAAAGAAACCTGGAGGAAATATTTTCACCAATTTGCAGAGCAGTATAGGAATTTCTTCCTCAAGTTTATGTAGACGATTAAATTTTAACGTAGTCGAACAAAGCTCCTTATAAAACAAACTAAGTTCCATTATAACCGTCCAAACTTTTATCGGCAATAGTTCTTTGAAAGTGACTGGTAACAAATTTTCCATCGTTATGTGACAATCATGGCTTTTCATTCCACTTAGTTTACCATTCTTATGTCGACACATCTTTGAAGATTAAAAGAAATCCCATCAAAAAATCTTAATCCTTCCATCCATTTTAACAGAACTTTAACTTAGTTACTGTCTAGTTCATAGAATGCTTTGGGTTTTTTAGTGTCATTTGGCTTGATATAAAGCTCGGGATGATTACATACTGCTTGGATACCACGTCTTGATTTCAAATCGTCCTTAGTCTTCCCCTTTACATTCAAAACTATATTAAAAACATTATCAAACACGTTTTTCTCGTTGTGCATCACGTCAATATTATGACGAAGTATGAAATTTTTCCAATAAGGCAAGTCTCAAAATATACTTTGTTTGCACCAATTATGAACCGTTGATTTACCTTGAATTTCAATTTTCTCTTTGGTTTCATGTATCTTTGGATAATCCTTTACAGGTTCATATATATCTTCGCTTGACCAAATCGTTGGTGGTCACAAAGCCTCTTGTCTATTAGCTATAAAGTTTTTTCTATCTTTTCTAAAAGAGTGATTGATATGAAGAAAACACCGATGACAATCAAACCATGATATTTTCTTCCCATATGTTAAAGAAAATGACCGTGTTTCTTCCATGCAATAAGGACAAGCTAGATGACCGGTCGTACTCCAACCGAAAAGCATTGCATACACAGGAAAATCACTAATAGTCCATAACAAAGAAGCGAACATAAAGAAATCCTTTTTTTGAAATGTTGCATGTTTCAACTCCTTCATACCATAATGTTTTTAACTCTTCAATTAACGGTTGTAAATAAACATCGATTCCTTGTGTCGGATCATCAGGACCAGGGACGACAATAGTGAGAAACATATATGGCATTTTCATATACATCCACAGAGGTAAATTGTAAGGTGTAACTATTATAGGCCAAGATGAATATTTAGAACCAAATTGAGAGAATAGTAAAAATCCATCTGTACATAAACCAAGTCTAACATTACGGATCTCCACTGCAAAAGCAGGATATGTCTTATCAAAATGCTTCCATGCTTCTCCATCAACCGCATGTGTTAATGTACCTTCTTCCTGTGTTCTCACACTGTGCTATCTCACATGATGCACGGTTACAGAGAATGCGTATAACCGTTGAAGCCTAGGAGTTATAGGTAAGTAATGCATACGCTTGTACGGAACTTCCTTTCCCTTCTTTTTTCTCGGTTCGTATCTTTCCTCATTACATATTTTGCAATTCCTCAGATTGATGTCTTCTTTCCAAAACAACATGCAACCATTTTAACATGTATCTATTTTTTGATATGACAATTCAAAAGGAGACATAAGTGTTTTCACTTCATAATGATTTTCGCGCATCAAATTATCAGGTAGCGTACACCGTTTTGCAGCTTGTACAATAGTTGTAAATCCGGCTTCCATGAAGTTGTATTTTGATTTCATCGCAACGTATTCTGCGGTTACTAATAATTGGGTACCGCATGTGCAACCATCCCAAAGAGGTGTTTTAGCAGCAGCCAATAAATCATTTTTTTGCTCTAATATTTGGTTCTTCTTTGACATTAACATTGTCATCATCAACTTCAAAACTAGGGAACATCGGTCGTGCTGCATCATCAGTCATATCTTCTATGGGATTCATCGTAACAATTTCTTTACCCACCTCCAAATCTGCATGTATGGGATTAGATGCTACATGTTCTCTATGACGATCCCACACAAGATAATTCGGCATGAAACCATATTGGCACAAATGGACTTTAACCATATCCGGTATCAAATGGTTCAACAATTTGCACCTACTACATAGACAACGAATTTCTTTGTCGTTTCTATTATTACTTAAAGCAAATTCAACAAATATGTTTACGCCATTATAAAAATGTTCCTTTATTAAGCTTTTCATTTCCCTTCGAGGATGATACATTCAGGTCCGATCAACAAAATAATCGACCATTTTTCCTATTTAAAAAAAATATGATAGAGATTAAAAAAAAGTTTTAATCATTTTATGGATTGACATTTGATTTTTCAAATCATTTATTAATTAATATTCATTTATACATTTTAGGGATTGACACAAATTATGAATATAATATTAAAATTTTAATTTATTGTTTTCTACTTTGATGGTCGGTCATCCTACTTCTCATTACAAACATAGTAGTAATTGCATTTCATAAATCATTTCATTTGAAACGATTTAACAAAATTTCAGCAGCACTTCCCCGTTGTTCCCTATATCGTACATAAATGCATGTACACAGGGAACAAGAAGGAATTGCTATCGAAATTTTGTAAACCATTTAAAATGAAATGATTTACAAAATGTAACTACTTTATTGTGTTTGTAACTTGTCCAATACAAGGACAAATTCGACAAATATTGTATCCGATGAATATAGATGTCCGTTCTACGATAAAAATGAATATTCGTATAACAATCATATACAATACTTGTTAGATGGGGCCAAAAACTCTCCAAAGGATATTAATTATATACATAAAATATATTAGCATATATAATTCATATATGCATTTTAATGTTTAAATAATTATATAGTATATTTTTTTCCATTTTTTATAAAATCTTATATGTTTTAAATCATAACAAATTATGGATATAATATTATATTTCAAAAAAATAAACTTCACTATACACTCATTTATTTATTAGTTTTATCGGATTCGACATCCAAGTAAACTAGATTTGTTATATAAACTATCGACTGATAATTAATCTTCAATAGTAATATTTGAATTGACATTGACATTTTAGGACACAAATTAGCACTAAATCATATCACTAATTCGACACATAAACTAATTAACCTAAGTTTAGCCATAATTATATTTTAATTATCAGATTTACGCACTTATAACCGTAATTAGCATATCACAATCAATCAACATACAATTGCAAACACTTAAGGGTGTAGTATCATCAAATACAACTACAAATTAACACTAATTTAACATATTAGGGTAAATTGGGGTTAGCAAAAAAATACATATTTTCGCTGAAATTGAAGTGCTGGAGGCCAGAGAGGAGTTGGAGATGTTTCTAGTGGTGGCAGGGCAGTGGCGGCCGGAAGTGGGCAAATTTTGGGGAAGAGGGAGGGTTTGGAGGAAGATTTGGGGGAAGGAGATAATGAAAATAGCTCTCGGCCGACTCAGGTAATTCACGACGTGGGTCGGTTTGCGACGGTCGCCGACGACAATCTTTCGACGGTTTGTGGCGGCAAAAGTTCAGTTATTATAGAATTTCCACGACAAACCCATGCTGTCGGAAGCCGTCGACGGCTGTCGCTATCATCCGTCATGATAAAACAGTAATTCTAGTAGTGTCTGAATCAGTCTCCTAGCTTTGATAGAGAAAGAGAGCCACCTTTGTTTGATTGATATAATTGGATGCCATTAAAATAATTTTTTCTCCTTCTATTTTGCCTTGAATATTCAGCCATGAATGTTTGAAAAGAAATATGGAGGCTAGGGTTTTGAAAGAGAATGACTAAGAGAGGCAAGTGAATGAAAAGCAAGGTATTTATAGAGGTAACCTTCCTTAAACTCCTCCCTTCATTTTCTAGATCCAACCATTGGATTTCAAACCACCTTTTCTTTATATGGATTGTAATGAAAGAGGTTTTATGGCCCTTTAATTTATTCAATAACACTTAGCAAATAGTTACATTTAAACCAAATTTAAACACCCATCAATATCTTACATCGATATCTTATATCGATTTTTACATATACAACAACCTATAAATCAATTAACTCATGCGGTATTTCGATGAATCTATCAATGCGGTTGTGTGATTTGCATATGTAAGTTCAGTCGGTGATTAATATTGAACTATTCTAATATCAACGTTCACTTATCACCTTAGCTAGTGGAGTGACATTTTGGTAGAATTTACCGCTTACACATCTTTTTGATAAAATCCAATTTTACTTATTTAAGTGTTACCCGCTAGTGACAATTATTTACACTAATTCTCTTCATCAAAACTATATTACTTTGGACTTATGGAATTTAGTTATAATCAAAATTATAATATCATCCGTATTGAACTCCATAATCCAAACACAAAGTCCTTGGTTTAATAATAATAATTATTATTAACTGAACTACTCTAGCCAGAGATTTCGACTTTGAGTTGACTTTAGTTGACCATGATACTAACCCCATATAATCGAGGAAACAAATCCTCTGTTGAATAATGTTCCACTTCTAATACTTCCACTCGACCCAACTGTAGTCGTTCGATGGACACTATGCCATGATTTTGTAACGACCCGCTATTTTGAACCATTCAAATCGACAATCATCCACACATGTCAGACTTGAATTGCTCAAAACAACAGATTATTTATTTATATTTGGCAAAACTCAGCATTTACAGTAAATAAATCAATCACAAAATCACAGACACGGAGTAATATAACAATAAGCAGCGGAATAGATAAATAGTAGTTCATGAAGCTACTATAGAACATCCAAGTCTGAAATAAATACAACAGAAATCTCAAATACAAAGTAGTCTTAAATACAACAGCAATTGACAACACTGAATCATAAACAACTGGAAATAACTGGAAGCAGAATGGATTAAAGATAGATCTCCAAGCGAAGCTCCAAGCTCCAAAGTGAGTTTCAAATGCTGCGTCACTCAGTCTGACCCGAGCATAAAGCAAAACGCAAAACACTCGAGTTAGGATTAACATTCTTATGCAATTAAATCAACTCAAGTGAAATGTCCAAGTGAAATACAAAATAACTCATAGGATGTTAAGATTCCATCCTTTAAGGATCCGTTAAACTATCTACATACATAGTACAATAGGCTACATAGATAATTTTATAGTAAAGTAAAATATTAAAATAGCATTAAGGCGTTACCCATATCCCCCTTAACACATTTTTATATATTTCTGTAGTCTATACAGTACCGTAATTCCTCCGTAAACTAGAGGGCTATCAGAGGGCACTCCACAGGTACGGTACAATCCAAACTCGTAGAGGGCGTGATAAGGCATGCGACAAGGCACGCGAGGCAATGCCCAGGGTAGGATAGTACCGTTTTGCGGATCCAGACTGGTGGTACCGCATAGCAGCTAGTACCGCCCACCTCGAGACACACTCCCAAAATCAAAGGTGCACCCAATCAAATCACAAAGTAATAGAATGGCATCGAAGAAGCATGCTCGATCGGAGGTGCGACCTCACTTGGCTCGGCGTGGCTTCTGTTTTAGTCATATCAAGCTGACTCGCGGGAGTCAGGGTTACATTCATACCTCATACAAACATCGCCAAACCATCCTACTTCGATCTGGATTCTCCACCACATACATAGTTGTTAAAGTGGTTTTCGGTATTGGTAGAGAGTATGACAATATCCAATCTCGGTCTCTTTAACAACCAAATGCTTATTTCACAGCGTGGTTATTTACATTTCAAACAGTTCATACTTCATATCGAAATATCATATTCATTTAAAATCATATCACATTCGAAATCATATTCACTTTCGAAATCATATCACTTTCGGAAACATATTCACTTTCAAAATCATATCACTTTCGAAATCATTATTCCCTTTAAATCATTTTCATTTCCAAAATCATAACTACACAATAGTATATATATTAAAATAGTTTATATATATTAAAGTAGTTTATATATTAAGATAGTTCATATATTAACTATTGCTGATATAATAACTTCTATAAGAAATGCTAACATGAGTAAAAATGGAACGGTTCGAATAGTATCCACAAATATCACCGAAAACATTGTTAAAATACTCCTACGAGAGGGTTTTATTGAAAATGTTCGGAAACATCAGGAAAGTAATAAAAATTTCTTGGTTTCAACCTTGCGCCATAAAAGAACTAGGAAAGGAATATATAAAACGATTTTAAAACGTATAAGTCGACCCGGTAAAATATATATACTAAAATTGTTTAAAAATTTAAAATAATATATATTAAAATAGTTTATAGATTTAAAAGAGTTATGTCACAAATAGTTTCAATTTAGAATTGTTTCCTCCAATTTGACCAATCAATTCAAATCAACTTTAGTTCTAAAATTCAATCAATTTCTGTCCAACAATTTCAATTAAAAAGGTTAAAGGTTCAATTCAAAATCTCATTAAAACCATTTTAATTTATATCGATTTCAAATCCAGGTTTGAACTACAAATTTAAACCACTTCCAAGTCAATAGGGTTTCAAAGTTAAAATATTCAAATAATTTACAATTTAAATCAAAATTAAATATTTAACTTCAATTATATTTAATTCTAAAATATTCACCTAATCACTTTTTATAAGCATTTTAAATATAATCTGAAATTACAAAATAAATCAAAATTAAATATTCAATTTTATTTATTTTGAAAGTATTCATTTAAACACCTTAATTAAATCAAGTTATAAAATCATACCTTTCAAAATCTCAAAATCGATAAGTTCAAATCGATTCTTATTTAAATGCAATTCTTAAACAAATAAAATTTCAAATCAATTTCAATTCATATTTCCTCCTATAATTTATTAAAGTTATTACAAAATCTATTTTTAAAATATGAATATAATTTTAAATAAATACTTAAACATATTATATGTATACTAATTAAATTAAATTTTATTAAATTAAATCTTATTATTAAATTTATTTTATATTGAATCCTTATTATATATATTTAAAAATAATAAAATTATAAGTAAAATCTTAAAATTTTCATTTTCAAACTTAACTTATAAATTTAAAATTTCCAAACATATAATTTTTAAAAATCTGAATTCACATATATTGAAAGTTTAAAATATCTTTATATTATATTAAAAAAATCAATATTTATTAAAACCCGTATATTTCCTTTCAAAACTTTGGAAATCATTTTTCAAAAATAGACCAACGGTGTCCGTATATAATTCTTTATCTTATGGTCAAGTGATACAGATATTTATCATTTCAATCCGCAATAATTTATATTTACAGGTATATATCATTTCAACCCGCAAATCCTAAAATTCAAATCAATAAAATCGCTTGGATTATCATTTCAACCCATAACGATTTTCCGTAATCTATAATATCATTCGAGTATGTATCATTTCAGCCCATAGGGAATTCCTAACTAAAATGGAACTTGTAGTGTGAGAATATAAAATAGCATAAATGACATACATATCAATGACAAGCATATATAATCATAATTAATAGCTTAAATAATATATATATATATATAATAGGTTATGGTGTCATATGTCAATTAACAGGTTAAAAAATTTAAATCATAACATATCATTTAACTGTTTAATTATTAAACAATTCAGATTAACAACATATTTCAATCGTCATTTCATGTGAAATCAATTTACTAACATAAGAATGTTAATCATGAGTGATTGCTCACCTTCCGAGGCTATGGAGTTTGATAACCCAAACAAGCTGCGAATTGAATCACGAACTCGACAATCGACCAATCCAAATGAAAATCCCAAAGCAAAGCAAGGTGCACTAGAGATCGATGAAAACAAAATATATATAATTTTTTTAAATCTAAAATTTACTCCCATATTTAAAGTAAAATCTTTATATTATATTTTTAAAACCAATATTCAATTTAAACACATATTTGGAATAAAATCTTTATATTGTATTTTTAAAAAATCAAACACGTATCTTTTTTAACAAAGCTAAGCCGGCTTTATAGTAGGCCATGCCACTATGTATATAATAAGGAACAGGTGTTCTGTACATGCACAGAATAGCTAAATCTGATTTTACAGTGGTCAAGCCACTTAATATATAAACAAATGAAAAACAGGAGCTAGACAAAGAGTCTAGACTGCTTAGAAGGACATAAATCCCCCCGTCATTACCGATATCAACATCAGTCCCTGGACCTATAACATGCTGAACAGCTGTAAAGTACGTAGCCAAAAGCGGATCATACGACCGCGAGAGAGCAGAGTAGAGATAAATACGGTCCCATGTAGGATCTAAGAAATGCCACTGATTATGTGCTCCATCAATACCAGTGGTCGTTAGAGAAAGTCCCTCACCCTCAACATGATACACCAACCTCCTAGACTCATTTTCGCCACCTAAGAACATGTGATAAGAATCCTTCTGCGGGTCATACCTCATTTCCAACTCCCAATGTACCCATCATTTCTCGTCCGGTTCCCAGTAAATAACGTCATCAACGTCCGTATCAGAGTCAGCAAGTGATTCCAACACTGTCTCCACAACAGGAGAAACTGCAGGATCAGAGACCGGCGATGTTCTAACTTTGGGGACCCATTTCATTTCCGACCTAGGGAGGGGGACTCTGTCGGTAGGTGAACAATAAGCAAACCTAGAACATTTCTCCACATAACGACCAAATGACTGACAATTAGTACATATTTCGGGCTTCCAACTATAATTTACCTTTATTTCCACTTCATGACCTTCCATGATTCTAACTTTCAATACTGACGGTAATGGTTTCATAGGTGTAATTTCAATCAATGCCCTAGCATATAATAAGTTCTTGCGTGCAACGGTATTTGCATCAAAGCATCTGAAATCCCCAATAAGGCTCGCAAGCCAGTTCAGACTAATCAGTGGTTGAAGGACAGACGGAATATCAGAGAAAGTTGCCCAAACAGGAATGGATAGAATCTACTCTCTAGCACTATCTATACTAACACTCCAAGGTGTCACAATAAAAGGTTTCCCCTCAATAATGAGAGGGCTAGTGTCAAGCGCTATAAGTCTATCTTTTTTATTTCCAAATTTAAAGAAGAACAAGGAATTTAAAAATTGAACATGTAGAGAACCTTTCAGTTTCCATACTCGTCTGCAGTGGTCACGAACAACCGAATATGGAGATGAAGCATCTAGGAAAAAACCAACAAGGTGATCTGACCAACAGATAAAATCAAACACATATTTTGAAATCAAAATATTTATACTTTATAATTTAAAAAGCAATGTTTATAAAAACCCGTATATTTTTCCAAAATCCTTAAAATAAATAGTTGAACATAATATCAATATATATGTTTTAAAAATCATAAAAAAATCTATCTCAAAATATTAACATAAACATATTATATATATACATATATGTACACTTCAAATTATTAACATAAACATAACATATATTATTACAAAAGCTTGCTTGATGGGCTCAGGGTTTGTGTTGTGACTGAAGGCGGATGAACTTAGGTGGTGTTTGCGTGGCGATGGGATGTAGGGTAGGCTGAGCGGAGAGGAAGTGGCTTCGGTGTTGTGTGCTGTGTTGTCAGGTTCGAGTGTTCAAGGAGGTTGCAGGCTCGGAAAAAAAGAGGTCTGGGCTTGCTGCACGTTCTCGGTCGCTAGGGAATGGCTGATGTGTATGCGTGGTAATTTGGTGGTAGAGAGGCTGATCTGCGGCTGGTGGTGGTTAGGGATCGGCTGGAAGTGGAGACCTATGTGGAGAGGGTGAGGAAGTGCTACAGGCTAAGGTGGTGGTCGGCTGTCTATGGTGGCAGGGAGAAGAAGATGAGGCCGAGTAGTGGGTGATACGTACTTCGGTGTTGGACCTTGATGGGAAGATGGGAAGCGGGCTTGGAAAGCGGTGGATCTGGATGTGGGTGTGAGCTGTCATGCTTGGGGAAGGGAAGATGGTGTTCGGCTGCTTCTCAGAGATGCTCGACAGTGATGAAGGAGATGCGTGTTGTGCTCCGGTGCTTGAAGGGAGGAAAGGTGCTCGTGGTGGTTTCAGGGTGTACAGTAGTGCTGTTAGGTAGGCGGGATCACGTGGTGGGTTGGAGCACGGAGTTGGTGGCTGGGTTTGAGTGCGGGCTGAGGTGAGGTTATTGGATTGGGCTGTTTTAGGGATGAAATTAATAAATGATGATATAGCGAAGTCGCCATAACGACACTTAACAAATTAAATGGATATCATGCTTTATTTCAATTAGCCATCAGTATAACAGCATAAGGATGTACATAAATAATTATTGGCGAGAAACCCCTTAGAGTCTCTCTACAGATTTTACCTGCAAAACAATGGTTATGAATAATATATATATAATCATATGAGTTCATAACGATCAAATTAATATGTCATCCATTTTCCAAATGGAAATTCAACCAAACAAGAAATTAAGCAATTTAACTAACATCCAAACAATCAATAAATGTTTACAACATCATAGATATGATATGATAAAATTGAATGTGAGTTAAACTCACATTGATTTCTGTTTTCGCCGAAACGTTCCGATTTTGTACTAAAACCAAACGGTCATCCGATTTTAGCCTAAATTTCACTTGCTACAAATCCAACCAAACTAACTCCATTGCGAAGATCTTGACGATACGAGTTCGATGCAAAAAAAGGCGTTCAAATCTAACCTCGTATGCAAAAGTTATTCAAATTACAAGATTTCGATTTAATTAAATTAATTAAATAACTTTAACATCATTAACCTTAATCACATCCTCTAATCCATCTTCCCTCTCTTCCTCCTATTCAAAAACGTGCACGAGCAGCATAAAATCCCCCATAGCGTGCACTCCTAAGCTATGACACGAAGCTCCGGACCACCGTTCGACGAACGGACTTCGCCGACAACTCTGTTTTCATGCGAGCTTCCAACTGCACCCGATCACATCACCTCCGATCAGACCCTTCATAAACCGACCCGACACCAGCCCCATAGCCCCCCAATGACGCACAACACCATAGGAGGTCGAACCCTCCAAAATTTTAGCCACAGGAGCTATGCGACCTCCCGAACTCAAATCTAAGCTTCGATCTCCCAATCGATGCCTCAATCAGATCCTAATCCAAACCCTAGCTCACTAACCAAGAACGACCATCTCCCAAATCAATGACGAAACCAAAAACAATACCATGGACGAGCAGCTGTCGCTAATACGTGTTCAACGAATCCAAAATAGTGATTTTTAGTGGACTATACAATTTGATTTTGGTTTTAGAAGTTAGGAAAGCCTCTCTTTTTATTTACAGGTAATGTTTAAGTAGGAGGAGGGTATGGGTAGTGAACGTGATGAAGTGAGGAGGTATGGTGAGGGTATGGGCTAAGAAAGAGGGTATGGTTTGAAAAGGTATGATGTATCTTATTTTATTTGATAAAATATTCCGATAATACATACCCAAAAATCTCGAATTTCAAACGAGACGTGCTGCCTGGCGTTCAATATGTTATACCCCTGTTCCGAACACAATGGAACTATTCTTGAGGCCTGATTTGATCATATGTAGAAGATAGCTTTTCAAACCCAATTATCATATTAAAATTTTGAAATTAATTTCAATGCGTTTCGATCTCGCACGACCAAACGATACGTACAATCGTTACAAAACTTGACGGCATACAATAATTCAATATTACGGATCTAGTTAAACTAGTTTCGTCGAAATCTGAGACAGTGCCTCGGAATCACAATTTCACAAATTTAAATATCTTTTTATATTTAATTATCGATATTATTCGATATATTTATATTTGTAAATAAATTTACAAGTTGAATTCACAAATATTATTTATTAACTAAAAGGAGTTAAATAAAATTATTAAATCCATTTAATTAAGATTTAATTCACAATTCAAATATTTAATTATTCCCTATATTTGAATTATAAGTTATTAAATTCCAAAATTCAATTGTTTGAATATTTAAATTAATTAAACATTTAAAATCAAATGACCAGAATTTTGGGTTGTTACAATAATTATCCAATAACTATCAGTATGCAATCCCTTGGTGCTCCAAACATTCATGAGTAATACACTGCCTAACATTTGGAGAGCATTACGTACTCTAGTTTCAACGGATGCATTGCTATCTAGTCTCGATACATCTTAACTAATAATGTTTAAAACGGTATGTTTACTTTTATTGTGATAAATTTCTCATAGTTACAATATTTTGTAACTACTATAATAAAACATATTATCTATGGATTTTCTATTAAATACACTTTTAACTAAATTACTTAATTAATATAACACATTATATAGAATGAAAACACCTTTTATTTCAAACAAGATTGGTTATCGAGTTAGAATTATGTAATAAATTACATTATTGCCCATAGAGCATACCCCTAACTCTCTTAGGTTCAGAATGGAGAAGGCAAAGGCAATCAGTACTCCCATGCTTTGCATATTCAGCTTTTGAAGAAGGGCTCTCCGATCTCGGAAGACAAAGCTTATGGAGAAGATTACTTATGCTAGTGCGGTTGGAAGCTTGATGTATGTTATGGTCTGCACGAGACCAAATATTGCACGGGCGGTTGGTTTGGTTAGTTGTTATATGGCTAATCTGGGAAAACCGCATTAGGAAGCAGTGAAGTACATTTTGAGGTATCTTAGAGGAACAACATATTATGGGCTTGTTTTTGGTGGTAGAGATAGAGATTTCAGCTTGGTTGGATTTTATGGTTCTGATTATGCTGGAGGTAACCTCAGGTTATGTGTTCACTCTCGGATGGACAACTGTTAGTTGGAGAGCGAAGTTGCAGATGATAGTTGCTTTGTCTTGAGGCAGAGCTGATAGCTACTGCTGAAGCGGCTAATGTGTGATTTAGGTTGTGTATGATGAAGTTATGGTGAGTTGTGGTAGTCAAAGTGCAATTCACGTAGTTGAAAATATGGCTTTCAGCTCAAGGACGAAGCATATGGAGGTAAGAGAGTCCTTTCTTGTCTCGATGAATGAAGAGAAGCTAGTTCGTCTACAGAAGGTTCATACAAAGGAAAATGCAATATATATTTTTACCAAGTGTTTGCCTATTGCAAAGTTTGAGCATTGCTCGAACTTGATCCACTTATTGAGATGTTAGGCGACATATAATGGCACACGGGGAGAGTGAGTTGGTGGATGGAGATGTTTGTTTTCATTGTGGAAACTGATTGGTCCTACTTGCAACACTTTGTTGGTAGGCGGTGATCTTGCCAGTGGTCTTGTCGGAGTTTGTTGACAAATTGCAATGGGTAATGGCCATGCTGAAGCTTATTGAAAAAGTATCCATGGTGTCTTGTTCAAGATTTTCTTGGAGTATGAGGATGTAGGTGGAGTTGATAGGCTTGCATGCAAATATACTATCAAGGTGGAGGTTGTGAGATTTCGGTGATATAATATTTCCATATTAAAGAAGATTTGTGAGATATTTGAGTCAAGGTCGAACTGCGACTCAAATTTATTTCCTCTTTTAATACATTAAAAAAGGAAAGAAATTATCTAAATGAGAACAAGTAATTTTAAGAGATTGTAATTAATCACTTCCCTAATAAGCTGATTAAAGAAGACATTTTATCAGGCGCATACATATTGGAGGAAACTGAAAAATTAAGTAGATAAATGTTTCCCATATGAATAGGAGAATAGATAAGGCATTAATTTATTATCACAAATCAATTACTTCAAACCCAAGAAATAATCCCTATATAAAGGCAGTCATCCTTTAGAGAATTGTACGAGTAGAATCCTCTCAGGTTGTATTTTTTCATATTCTTCTTCTTAGCCTCCATTATCATCTTTTAGTTTTATTTTCTGAAAAGGTAGTAAAATCTCCTCTCTCCAAAGTGGATGTACACTGTCTTGCGATAGTGGAACCACTATGAATGTTGTGTGATTTTCTTTTCTGTTTATGCATTTGTGATCTGTAATTGCTTATTTTGGATATAAGTTTTCTATTTGTTGTACCTCAACATCAACACGATCCTATTTTTTCCATTGCGTTTGGGGTGTTAATCCAAATTTTCCCTAATAAAAGTAAAATATATATGATGGTACAAATAGTAAACATGACCAAATTCATTGCATGAAAACAAAACGACAGGAATAAAATAGCTAATTTTGGATAAAAATACTAATAATGAGTAATTTATATTTGTTCTTACATAATCAATTTTTTCATTTTCTCCACAGACAGACACAATCTGAAAATAAATAAATAGTTAGAAATAATATATATGAAAAAAATTTTAAAAGTTAAATATTAAAACATGTTATATTTTTAGTGCTTCTTGAAGTTTTTTAATCATAGAACACAATTCAATTCTTAATCAACACTATTTCTACAACATAATTACAAAAGTTCAATGTGTTATCTAGCTATGAAGAAAAAAATGTTTTCATTTTCTTCCGACTTACTAAAATATAAACCATAAAGTAGAAGAGGTAAATTGCTAGGGCTGATTCAGTTTGAATTTTCCAAAATTATTAAACTCAAAGTAACCAATCGTAAAATGAATACAAAACTAAATCAAATCAGGAAAAAATTCAAAATTGAAACCGACCACATCGATGATAATCGATTTTGTTCAGTTCGCGTAATTGGTTGGACTTTAAATGACATATAAGAACAAATAGGATAGCCACTTCATTGCCTTTGAATATTCTAGTGTTAGGAAAGTCATAGATCAATCAATCGAAAGTTTTAGAAAAAATATCAAGTATAATAAATCTTATTAATAAAGTTATTAAATAGTAGATGAGTTGACTGCTTAAATTCATTAAATACTAATCATTTTAGTACAACTATTAAAATTATCTCATATAAGAGCATGAAATTTTCATAAACTCATTAAGACAACAAAATTAACATGATGCAAATCCTTAGAAAAAGCTAATGAGTGTTAGTCTCCTCAAACTCATAGTTTTCTCTTGAATTATTACTTATTAGCCATTACAACACAAAAGAAAACAACTAAAACTGAAATAGAACATTTCAAACTTCAATGCATACATAAGTAACAACTTCCATCTAGAAAATCAACTCAAGAAAAGTAAAGTTCAAGAGAACATCGTTCATGTTAAATGGTTAACTATAAAATTATGAACTCAACAAAGCTACTTACAATATGCAACCTTATACAAACATAAAGGTCAAACAAAATACACTAAGAGATTGAAATCGCCTAGATGAACAAAAAAAAAGTAACCAATGCCAATGTAGCTCAAGCAAAAGGGGAAAAGGGAAAAAATTAACAGAACATATATCCAAGTTACCAAATGGAAACTTTAGAAATCTGAGAAGAAATGACAAATAAAAACTTTTGGAATCTGAGAAGAAATAGTTGGTATAATGTTTAATATAGCTAGATGAAAACAACTAATACACAAAAAAATAACTAAAAAAACAAATAAATATATTGTAAAAAAGGTTAAACCTGATATATTACTTGATAAATTTCATTTGTTAAGTTTAAACTCAAAAACATGCATAACATGAATCAATATGCAATCTAATATAATAATATGGACCGTTTGATATTGCTTAGCAGCTTCATGATTTTTTTATTCTCTTTGAACAATGTTGCAACAAATAGTTTTGAAATGAACCTTTAGAAAAAGACTAAATTTATTTAAGGTCAAAAACCTAAAGCCTCCCAATATATCATAACAAGAAAGTTTCTTTCATGTAATATGATTGTTTTTCGTATTGAAGAAAATTCATATTCTCTTTCATCGATTTAGTTAATTTTCTCTTTTTCTACCATCGAAAAATAAATAAATGATTTGCAAACTTATAGGGAAGAAATAAATGGATATTTGAGTAAGTGACTAAATGCTTTTAGAAAAGATGGAAAGGAAATAAATGGATTTGTATAGAATCGTATGACTATTTATTTATTTCAACAGATGCAATCACTTAGGAATGAGGCTCAAAAAGTATGCACAAATATTTTTCATACATAGTGAAAAGAATGATCATATTAACAAATCTATATTTATTTAAGTGTTGAATCACCAATTGACGAAATTACCAAACTATGTGTTGAATCAGCAGGTATACAAATTACAAAACCAATGATAGCTCTGACAAATATTAGGAAGATGCAAAATTCAAATCAAAGAAAGAATTCCAACAATATAAATTTTTTTATTATCTAAATTATATAATTTTCACTCACCTTTTGGCTTTCAAATCTTCAGATCTAAATCTTTTCCTCTCACTTTACTCCTTTTCTTTTCAACCTACACACACATGTGTATACATATCCATTAGAATTACAGATCTGATGGGAGATTTGAGATAAGTGGAGTCTAAATTTATAATTCTAGAATTTATCCTTTTCACAGAATTGATTCAATCTATCTCTTCTTCTCCTTTATTTTATGTCCTCCCTTATATATATTATGTTTTTTATAATTTCTAGAAGTACGGAGAAGGAGAAATGGCAGAGATCTGCTGCTCGGTTCTGAAAATATAAGAAGAAAAGCGAGGAACTAGACATATATATATAGGCCCTCAAATCAATTTTGTTTGCTAGATTATTATTTATTAAATCCGGGTCAATAGGCCCTAACAGACTGGTCGATCGGTCAATATGGCGGTCAACCGATGGTCCCGGTGATTTAATTTCTTACTAGTGTTATTTTTAACGCTTAACTATTATGTTTACTTCACCATTAAGTTTATTAATATTTATTTTCTTAACCCATTTTGAATTATTTTCAATTCAAAATCTTTAAACGTCGAAAAGTTCTTCATTTGAAATTCCGATCACGAAGTTTTATACATGAAAGTTCCTCAGAAAATTGCCATGAACAATGGTGCAAGTTTCACGGCCAAATTACGACGTTTGCTCTAATTCCATTTTTACTTATGAATTATTTATTATTTATTTTTAATTAATTATTATTTACTTTACAGAGTGTTACATTCTCCCGTCCTTTAAAGAATTTCGTACTCAAAATTCCTCAAGAACTTAACCATGTAACATTGCGCGCAACCATTCTAAATTATCCAACCAATTAGTATACAACCAATTTTGCAGCAAATCGTATACAAGTGCGTGGTGTATCACAACAAATATGATATGTATGCTGAACAATACTAAATCGGAGCCTCCTATATGAATGCATTCTGTAAAACAATTTTGAAAATACGGTACAAACAATCTATATATATTGGAAGTTTTATATGTAAGCAAGTCTTCAAAAATCAAAATCCTTATTTTCACACAATAATTTCCACATTTCTATGAATACGAGTATGGTTTAACCAATTTTTCATCTAATTCATACCATCCAATACCTAACACGTCATTTCTAACATCCAAAATTTGGAAAATCCAGTTTTTCTAAATCTATACTCTTATGCCAGAAAAGGAATTTAGATAGAGAATTTTATATTTTCATCTTTTTTTGCGTACCATTTCTGTTGTAACTTGTAACTTTCTCTTTACCCCCAATTTTTTTTCAACTTTTCTAAGTACAATTCACATAAGAATGTTTATTTTTAAATTTTAGAATAGAATTATTTTTAAAAACGGGTTTTGTTTACTATCAATAACATCTGGAGATAGAAATTCCAAAGCTAAAATAGCTTTTTCCCTTGTTATTATCTGCATTTTGTATAGAGCTACACTTACTTAACAGTAAAATTCAAATTCACTAACACATAGAGCCTTTATACGCTAAGTATGTGGCATTTGAAAATCAGAGATGTTATCATTTTCCGTTTGATTTTTTTGCTTTTAATTAAATTTGTAAAATTTGAAATTTCAAGGAATTATCTTTTTTTAACACAATTTTTCAAAAGCATTTGCTTTTAAACCTTAAAACAAATTAAGCTACATCTTAACGTAATCAAGATTCAGTCAATGAATTAACACATATGATTGACCATAGCATATTATACGGTAAATAATAAAATTTTGAAAACCTTTTCTTTTAGTCCAGAACTACAAACATCACACAATTACATTCATAAATTTTAGCTTCTAAGGCACTGGGAAAGTGACCCATGGATTTCACAACAACCCTTTCCTGTCTTTCGCTTGCTAAAATTTATATTTCCTAAAATTCTAAATTTTTTGGGATTAAGCATTGCTTTATTTTTAGTTACTAATTTAATTAATTTACCTAATTTGTTTTATAATCTTCCAGCCTTACTTTACATTCTTTGCTAGTTCTGTGTCCATATGAGATTTCCTTTATTTATACTGTTTTCCAATATATATAGCGGTCAAAGCTCATCTAGAAAATCAACACAGTAATGAAATAGGAACATATCTCATAGCATATCATATGCATTTTCAATATCCAAAAAGAGGTAACTTACGATTACAACCCAAATAACCAAAAAGAAATAATTGCTGGAAGCTGCCCTTCAACATCAACTGATATTAATAATGTTATGGCTCTATCACTTCCTACTCAAATAAAATGGTTTTTTTTTGTATGCCACTCTACTATAACCCATATGTCTTGACTTACTTTTTTAGCTTCTAATAAATAAGGACCACCCATTACTTTAATTATTACAATTATATGATAAGTTGTGCATTTCCATACTACAGGGGGAAGAAATATAAATTACGCACATTTAGAATAACTCTTCGGAAAATTGACTTGGCGGAATAACTTTCCTACCTCCTATCTTACCTTCTTTAATCCTGAGTCAACCAACGTCCTCTATGTGCGTTTGCCATCCCATTACCCTCTTCCCAATTATATAATTATATTACTATCTTCTTTTAATCAAAATTTCTTGATAGTATTTCAAATTTCGATATTTATATTCTTTACCTTTGTTCTTTCATGCAAGTATACTCTAGAACTCACAGAAGTGTACTTTGATACCATTCCTCATTCCTTTGTGGTTTCTTCTTATGGCTTTCTGTGACGCCCCACCTCTATACCCACACTAGCCAAGAACACTAAAAAGTAATGCTGTCAACTAGCATGGAGAATAAGGCTGTTGAGGAGCGACCATCCGTATGGCTTCTTTGTGCGAGCACTGATATGTCAGATAGAAGAACATGCATAAGAGAAAGTCCGACATACCAACCCAAACTCAAAGCTATCACACGGTGGCTAGATATATTCTTCGGAAACAAACATAGAAATAAGCATAACATAAATCAGTCACAGACATCCATATCACAAAGGCGGAAAAAAAGATATGAATATATATAACACATGAAAGTGTACATCAGAGTAGTGGTCAGAAAGGTCCACGATAATACAAAAGAATAGCAACACGTGCTATACAAAAGAATAAGTACACCACATAGAGTCTATATCTCAAATGTGTACATCCAAAAACTACTAATCTATGTTGTTAGCCAAAAGTCAGAATAATCCAGAAGAGAAGTCAAGCAGAAGCACCTGTAACATCTCGGTCTGACCCGAGTATTATTTATAAGAAAATAATAAACGGATCAGTCTAGCTATAAATATCAGATGATATGGTATAAAGTAAAAGACATGGCATGAACATGTAACAACCATAATGGCACACTACTATAAGTATGTAATTGAAAATCAACAAGAGATTAATCAATATCACAAGAATCTTCTCAAAGATAAAATAGGGTATCATACCCTAAACTTGTATTCATAACAAGTCGATGACACACAAATTCACCAATGCACAAAAACTGATAAAAACTTATCAATTGAAATCACGAAAATTGGTGAAGCACAAAATTCCAAAAATCATCACAAGAAATCCAGAAATCACAAGAAGGGGGAGGCCTATCACAAAACGGGAGTATGAAAACTCACCAACACGTGTAACACAAGACGAGACGCTATCTCATGGTAGCTAACCATTAATATTTGAGCCGAAGCTCCACAAGAATGGCCCGAAGACCGTGGGGCGCTACCCCACATATGTGATGGTGAAACATCACACAAACGGGGTTTAGTCTCCCTCGTAGACAAAGAGACATCGCACAATTGCTAGTCTAAATCAAATCACAAAAATGATCGTCATGATCATCAAGAAGTGTCAATCACACCGAGCTAGTAAATATATGAGTTTAGCTTCATGTCCCATAACCACTTGCTTAACTTAAATATTTACGAACAAGCTGTGAATCTTCACTAGAAAATTGTCACAAATCGATTGTTGAAACAAATCGCATCACAAAATTTCACATTCGAAGACGTGAGAAAAATCCAAGGAAATCAGTTCCAAAACCATCATAGTAGAAATATACTTGCGACCTAACATGGTCGAATTAAAGTGCAACGACTTTAAGTCAAATAGGTCGAACGACCTAAGGGTAGAATGCCGTGCGACCTAGCAGAAGAACAGGTCGAGCGACCTAGTGAAATACAGGTCAAACGATCTAAGTGTAAAAAGGCGAGCGACCTAACGTCTTAACAAAGCCATGTGACCTAACGTGCTATGACCCAGTGGTCGAGCAATTTAAGGGGTCATGCGGCCTAAAGAAATTAAGGTCTAACGTCCTAAAGAAAACAAGGCCAAGCGACCTAACGTGCTATGACCCAGTGGTCGAGCAATTTAAGGGGTCATGCGACCTAAAGAAATTAAGGTCTAACGACCTAAAGAAAACAAGGCCAAGCGACCCAAGGGAGAGCAGGTCAAACGACCTAATGGGTTGCGACTTAGGGGATGAGCGACCTAAGCTCGCGACCTAAGGGGTGGAGGCTCAGCGACCTATCAACCCAAGCGACTCAGTGTGGCCGAGCAACCTGTTAAGGCAATAGGACTAGCGACCTATAGGAGATGCGACCTAAGGTCCAAGCGACCTAAGGTGAAGAGGTCGAGCGACCTAAAGGAAATGCGCGACCTAAATGGGTACGCGACCTAGCATAGCGAACGACCTATCGAGCAGGCAAGGCCGGACGAGTAAATTCCCAACGACCTAGCGACCTAAAGCCACGCGACCTAAAGCCACGCGACCTAATACCGAGGTGCCGTTTCCAACAGAGGGAATGATCTAACTCCGAACGACCTAATGGCGAACGACCTAAGTCCAGAGTGAGCTAAATGCAGGCAGAGACTTCTCCACGCCAGAGCAAACTATGGCCCAGCGACCTAAGTGAGACGAGCCAGTTCCGAGGCAGAACGACCTAACTCCAGGAAGTTCTCCAAAACACTAAAATTTGGAGTTTTTCGCCAATCCAATCCAAACCAAAAGCAAATATACATGCAATAACGATAGGAATTCATTCCCAACAGTCCAAGATAGTTATAGGCAAGAATGTGAGATAAAAATCTCACCTTTGCACTAAAATCAATGAAGATGGAGCCTAAAAGTAAAGCAAGAACAGTCCAAAGCTTGAATCTATGTTCTTCACTTGAATTTGGAGTAGATGTTGAATTAGAAATGAAGAAGAATACTTTGGAGTTTTAATTTCCCATTCCCTCCACCATTTTTGAAGAAGCTTTAATGTATATGCAAATAGAGATGAAGTAATGAAGAGAAGGAAGGGATTGGGCTGAGTTAGTAAGTTCAGCCCAAACCAAAGCCAAAGTGAAAAAGTGGCGAAAATTCCGCTATCTCCAAACATATCGAAGTTTATACTTAAAAGATTGCAAACGACGTTTCGAACTCAATGGAAGTGGTCTCGAGTCCTAATTCGTCCGTATGCAAAAAGTAGCTTTTCGGACTAAAATCCGACTAACGATAAAATATTTAAATATAAAATCGGCAAAAATGCGGGTTGTTACAGACTCCCCTCCTTAAAGAAATTGCGTCCTCGCAATATAGATAAGACGGAAATAAAAAGTAACAACCATAAAAGCATATTAACATAAAAGAAATTTGAAATAAGAAGTTCACTTCAAAGAGCATGAGAAAGCAAGTCCGGATGTGTTTGCTCGATGAATTCTCTAGTTTCCCAAGAGCAATCCTTAGGATTTGAGGACCATTGAACTTTAACAAGCGGAACATCTTTATTTCGAAGTCGTTTGACTTCCGAAGCAATAATTCGAATAGGATGCTGCTCATAAGTTAAATTAGGTGAAACTTCAATCTCTTCCACAACACCGGGCTCAAGAATAGAATTGGAATCCCGAAGGCACTTCCGTAATTGAGAAACGTGAAACACGTCATGCATGGCTGAAAAATGAGCCGGCAAAGAAAGGCGATAAGCCATGGAACCTATACGTTCGGTGATAGGAAATGGCCTAACATATCGAGGCGCTAATTTTCCTGATCGACTGAAACGTACGACACCCTTCATAGGTGAAACACGAATAAATACGAGATCACCAACAGAAAATTCTAATTTCCTTCTTCGATTATCGGCATAGGACTTTTGTCTACTCTGAGCTTCTTTCATCCTATGTCGAATAAGTTCAATCTTTTCTGTGGAATCACGAATAAAATCTGGACCTAAAACCAGCTTCTCACCGGCCTCAAGCCAACAAGAAAGAGATCGGCATGGCCTCCCATAGAGTGATTCGAAAGGTGCCATACCAATACTAGATTGGAAGCTGTTATTATAGAAAAATTCAACAAGTGAAATATGATCTTCCCAACTTCCACCGAAATCAAGCACAGAAGAACGAAGAAGATCTTCAAGAGTTTGATTCACACGCTCAGTTTGTCCATCGGACTGGGGATGATAAGCGGTGCTAAAATTAAGTTACGTTCCCAAAGCTTTTTGAAGACTCTTCCAAAATCCACTAGTAAATAATGGATCACGATCACTAACAATAGAAGTAGGAACTCCATGCAATTTAACAACTTCTTTGATAAAGAGTTTGGTCAGAAGAGGAACGGTTCGGTTCGACCGAACAGGAATAAAATGGGCAGATTTAGTAAGTCTGTCAACGATCACCCATAAACTATTATGACCCGAACGAGAACGGGGAAGGCCATCAATAAAATCCATATAAATTTGATCCCACTTCCAAACTGGAATTTCCAATGGTTGCAATAACCCACCAGGCCTTTGATGTTCAGCCTTGACAAGTTGGCAAGTCATGCAACACTTAACAAAGTTAGCAACATCAGATTTCATTCCCTCCCAGTAATGAAGTCATTTCATATCCGCGTACATTTTACTACTACCGGGATGGATGGAAAATTTGGAACGGTGAGAATCTTCTAAAATATCTTTACGAAGATCTCTAGTATTTGGTACGATAAGTCTACCAAATTTTCGAATGCCGCCACGAAAATCAATATCGAAGTCTTTCAAACCTTCAATATCGGTTTTATCCTTAAGATTTTGGCCAAGCAAAGCCAATTCAGGATCTAGCTGTTGAGCTTCAAGAATGTGGTCTAAAAGAGAAGGACGAGCCTCAAGGCTACATAAAACAAGAGATGAACATAAATCGGAGACACGATCTCGAATTTCACAAGTGGATAAAACCTCGAGATCCCTCCATTCGGATATCATCATAGAAACAACCGCTTGTTGCTTGCGACTAAGTGCATCGGCAACTCGATTTCCCTTTCCGGGAGTATAAAGTATATCAAGATCATAAGAGGCAAGGAATTCGAGCCAACGCTGTTGACGCAAATTAAGTTCCTTTTGAGAAAATAAATATTTCAAAGACTTATGATCGGTGTAAAGTATAAATTTCTCTCCCAAAAGATAATGTCGCCAAATTCGAAGGGCGAAAACGATAGCCGCGAGTTCTAAATCATGTGTGGCATATCTAGTCTTAGCCGGCTTCAATTGCCTAGAAGCATAAGCAATAACACGTTCTTTTTGCATAAGAACGGCACCCAAACCAACGCGACTAGCATCGGTATAAACGACAAAATTTTGATTCCCTTCGGGAATAATAAGAATAGGAGCATCAGAAAGGAGTTCTTTTAATTTCTAAAAAGAGGATTCACATTTGTCCGACCAAATGTATTTAACACCTTTCTTTATTAAGCCAGTAAGAGGCACGGCAATCTTAGAAAAGTCTTTTATGAAACGACGGTATTAACCTGCCAATCCGAGAAAGCTACGGATTTCAGTCACGCTCTCCGGTCTCTTCCAATTTTGAATCGCTTCAATCTTTGAAGGATCCATTGATATTCCGGATTCGGAAATAATATGACCGAGAAACTTCACACTAGATTGCCAAAAGTGGCATTTAGAAAATTTTCTTTTAATTGATTGCTTCTAAGAGTTTCCAAGGCAATCCGAAGATGCTTTTCATGTTCCTCCTCGGTTTTAGAATACACAAGAATATCATCAATAAAGATGAGAACAAACCGATCAAGGAAATCTTTGAAAACTCTATTCATAAGGTCAACGAAGTAAGCCGGAGCATTCGTTAAACCAAATGGCATAACTAGCCATTCATAAGATCCATATCGAGTACGGAACGAAGTCAAAGGAATACTATCCTCTGCAATACGAAGCTGATGAAAACCGGTAGCCAAGTCCAATTGTGAAAAGACTCTAGCACCGCTAAGTTGATCAAACAGACCATCAATCCGAGGTAAAGGATATTTATTCTTAATAGTAAGATTATTAAGCTTGCGGTAGTCGACGCAAAGCCTAAGTGTACCATCAGACTTATTTACGAAAATAGCTAAAGCTCCCCAAGGCGAGAAACTAGAGCGAATTAGTTGCTTCATCTCCAACTCGGATAATTGTTTGTGCATCTCTTCATTCTCCTTATTGGACATGCGATAAGGAGGACGGGTAATAGGTTGAGCTCCAAGTATAAGATTAATTTTGAACTCAATTGCTCGCTTAGGTGGTAATCCTAAGACGGGCTCGAATATGTCGGGAAATTCACGAACGACGCGAATAAGAGAAATGACATCCTCCTCATCATCATTGTCATCATCACGAGGATTTAAAGAATATAAAGATGCAACCAAAGCGGAATCCGAATCTTTAAGAATAATAGAAATCTGATTAACAGATTGCGGATGTCGGAGATAGATAGTCCGCTCAGGACATAGGATATGAGCTTCATAACGGTGAAGCCAATCCATACCCAAAATCATTCCAAAACCTAAATAACGCATGACATGCAAATCGGCTAGGAAGGGAAAATCACACAAAATAATCTCCACATCTTTACAAAGCAAACTAGGAGTTGCAGATCCACCAACCGGATTCGCAATTCTTAAAGAAGTCATTAAAGAAACAACACTTAAAGAAAGAGTGTCTACAAGTTCCTTTGATATAAAAGAATGGGATGCACCCGTATCAAAGAGAACTCTAATAGGTTGATCATGAAATATAATGATGCCATCAAGTACAGAATGAGATATACCTTGTCTGCGAGATGTGTTGCCAGGGGCTTGAGCCACATTAAGCTTTCCCTCCTTCTTGCCCTGAAGTCTGGGGCATAAATGTATATAATGACCCGGGCTTTTACAATAGCGACAAGAACGGGGCTTTGAACACTTGTTCGCAAAATGGTCCTTAGAACCACAGCTATAGCATTGCCCGGCACTAGGGGTAGAAGTCTTTGCTGCCGGAGGTGCAGGTTTCCCCTTTTTGTTGGGATAAGGACCTTTGAATTTGTTTGGCCTCTTCTTGTTGTTGAAGTATGGTTTGGCAGCCACCACTTCAACATCACTGTCCTTATCAGCGTCTTCAAGACGAAGAGCGATATCAATGAGTTGGTCGAAAGAAACTTCTAACTTTAGAAGTAATGGCTTTCTGAGATTCTTGTTTAAGCCATAGACGAACCTCTGGTTCTTCTTCAATGGGGTGTTGATGTATTCAACCCCATATTTAGACAGTGACTCAAAGGATGTGACATAATCTGTCACAGAGGATTCACCTTGAACAAGGTCTATAAAACGACGAGCCAATGTCACCTTCTCTGCTTCTGGTACGAATTTTAATTCGAAGCGTTCCCGAAATTGCTCCCATGAGAGATCCGCTTCATTAATTTCAGAAATAAGAAGTTCATACTAGTCCAATGCTCTCTCTTGGAGCATACTGGAAACCATCTGAACACGGTGAAGATCGATAAGATTCATGCGAGAAAAGATTCGATCGCATGATCTCAACCAAGCCTGGACTTCAATAATAGTTTCGGAACCCTTGAATGGTTTCCCACCCAAGTTAGTATAATCGTTGCACAAACGTGCAAATCCAGACTTAGGATGAGTAGGCTCCTGATTAGGACCGGCTGCCTGAGCATTCTTTACTAAATCAAGAAGCTGTTGAGCAGTCATGAAAACTCCATCCTGGGGAGTGACAGTTGATGGTCCGGCTCTAGGACGGCCTGGTCTAGACATTCTCTCCTTTAAGAAAGAGAGAAGAAGAAAAGTTATTCTCCAAATAAATATCAAGCAAATCTTGATAGATAAAACAAGGATTCGTAGAAGGAAATAGGATAAATCGGTATGAAGACTCGAATTAAATCCTAAGGCACGACTCCTAAGTTGGACTTAGGACGATGATCCTTGTTAAGTTATTCTACATTGTTCCGAAGTTTGGCTCTGATACCAAGATGTGATGCCCCACCTCTATACCCACACTAGCCAAGAACACTAAAAAGTAATGCTGTCAACTAGCACGGAGAATAAGGCTGTTGAGGAGCGACCATCCGTATGGCTTCTTTGTGCGAGCACCGATATGTTAGATAGAAGAACATGCATAAGAGAAAGTCCAACATACCGACCCAAACTCAAAGCTATCACACGGTGGTAGATATATTCTTCGGAAACAAACATAGAAATAAGCATAACATAAATCAGTCACAGACATCCATATCACAAAGGCGGAAAAAAAGATATGAATATATATACCACATGAAAGTGTACATCAGAGTAGTGGTCAGAAAGATCCACGATAATACAAAATAATAGCAACACGTGCTATACAAAAGAATAAGTACACAACATAGAGTCTATATCTCAAATGTGTACATCCAAAAACTACTAATCTATGTTGTTAGCCAAAAGTCAGAATAATCCAGAAGAGAAGTCAAGCAGAAGCACCTGTAACATCTCGGCCTGACCCGAGTATTATTTATAAGAAAATAATAAACGGATCAGTCTAGCTATAAATATTAGATGATATGGTATAAAGTAAAAGACATGGCATGAACATGTAACAACCATAATGGCACACTACTATAAGTATGTAATTGAAAATCAACAAGAGATTAATAAATATCACAAGAATCTTCTCAAAGATAAAATAGGGTATCATACCCTAAACTTGTATTCATAACAAGTCAATGACACACAAATTCACCAATGCACAAAAATTGATAAAACTTATCAATTGAAATCACGAAAATTGGTGAAGCACAAAATTCCAGAAATCATCACAAGAAATCCAGAAATCACAAGAAGGGGGAGGCCTATCACAAAACGGGAGTATGAAAACTCACCAACACGTGTAACAGAAGACGAGACGCTATCTCATGGTAGCTAACCATTAATATTTGAGCCGAAGCTCCACAAGAATGGCCCAAAGACCGTGGGGCGCTACCCCACATATGTGATGGTGAAACTTCACACAAACGGGGTTTAGTCTCCCTCGTAGACAAAGAGGCATCGCACAATTGCTAGTCTAAATCAAATCACAAAAATGATCGTCATGATCATCAAGAAGTGTCAATCACACCGAGCTAGTAAATATATGAGTTTAGCTTCATGTCCCATAACCACTTGCTTAACTTAAATATTTACGAACAAGCTGTGAATCTTCACTAGAAAATTGTCACAAATCGAGTGTTGAAACAAATCGCATCACAAAATTTCACATTCGAAGACGTGAGAAAAATCCAAGGAAATCAGTTCCAAAACCATCATAGTAGAAATATACTTGCGACCTAACGTGGTCGAATTAAAGTGCAATGACTTTAAGTCAAATAGGTCGAACGACCTAAGGGTAGAATGCCGTGCGACCTAGCAGAAGAACAGGTCGAGCGACCTAGTGAAATACAGGTCAAATGACCTAAGTGTAAAAAGGCGAGCGACCTAACGTCTTAACAAAGCCATGCGACCTAACGTGCTACGACCCAGTGGTCGAGCAATTTAAGGGGTCATGCGACCTAAAGAAATTAAGGTCTAATGTCCTAAAGAAAATAAGGCCAAGCGACCTAACGTGCTACGACCCAGTGGTCGAGCAATTTAAGGGGTCATGCGACCTAAAGAAATTAAGGTCTAACGACCTAAAGAAAACAAGGCCAAGCGACCTAAGGGAGAGCAGGTCAAACGACCTAATGGGTTGCGACTTAGGGGGTGAGCGACCTAAGCTCGCGACCTAAGGGGTGGAGGCTGAGCGACCTATCAACCCAAGCGACTCAGTGTGGCCGAGCAACCTGTTAAGGCAATAGGACTAGCGACTTATAGGAGATGCGACCTAAGGTCCAAGCGACCTAAGGTGAAGAGGTTGAGCGACCTAAAGGAAATGCGTGACCTAACTGGGTACGCAACCTAGCATAGTGAACGACCTAACGAGCAGGCAAGGCCGGACGAGTTAATTCCCAACGACCTAGCGACCTAACACCGAGGTGCCGTTTCCAACAGAGGGAACGATCTAACTCCGAACGACCTAAGTGCGAACGACCTAAGTCCAGAGCGAGCTAATTACGGGCAGAGACTTCTCCACGCTAGAGCGACCTATGGCCCAACGACCTAAGTGAGACGAGCTAGTTCCAAGGCAGAACGACCTAACTCCAGGAAGTTCTCCAAAACACTAAAATTTGGAGTTTTTCGCCAATCCAATCCAAACCAAAAGCAAATATACATGCAATAACGATAGGAATTCATTCCCAACAGTCTAAGATAGTTATAGGCAAGAATGTGAGATAAAAATCTCACCTTTGCACTAAAATCAATGAAGATGGAGCCTAAAAGTAAAGCAAGAACAGTCCAAAGCTTGAATCTATGTTCTTCACTTGAATTTGGAGTAGATGTTGAATTAGAAATGAAGAAGAAGACTTTGGAGTTTTAATTTCCCATTCCCTCCACCATTTTTGAAGAAGCTTTAATGTATATGCAAATAGAGATGAAGTAATGAAGAGAAGGAAGGGGTTGGGCTGAGTTAGTAAGTTCAGCCCAAACCAAAGCCAAAGTGAAAAAGTGGCGAAAATTCCGCTATCTCCAAACATATCGAAGTTTATACTTAAAAGATTGAAAACGACGTTTCGAACTCAATGGAAGTGGTCTTGAGTCCTAATTTGTCCGTATGCAAAAAGTAGCTTTTCGAACTAAAATCCGACTAACGATAAAATATTTAAATAAAATATTTAAATATAAAATCGGCAAAAATGCGGGTTGCTTATATTCAACGGGGATTCCTTGTTGCTGCTCTACAAGCATTCATGGCTATTTTATTCTTAGCCTTAACTTTTACCCCGTCTTACCTGGGCAGTCATCCATATCTACTCTATATCAAAGTTGGTTTGGTTTTCACCACTCTTTATAAAATTGTTAAACATCATAGTCATGAAGTACTTAACCCAATTTTTTAATCTTTGAAAATATAAACCTAGAATTTTTTATCAAAATTCAACAATTGCTTGGTTTTCAAAAGAAGCCATGAAAACTCCCCATTTTAACCAACTTTAACAATAGGTGTAATAACTTTTAAAACTATAATTTAGGATTTATGAAGTAAGTTTGTTTATTAAGTTCAAAAGTCAATGTTTTAATTTAAAATGAAGATCTTTTCTTTTAAACAACACATTATTTCCTTCTTTTCAAATAATAGGAGTCAAGTTTTATTGCATGAATAGTCATTTGATCAATTCTCCTTTTAATGTCTTTCTACAATAGATATTTTTTTAAAAAAGGTAGGATTTCTTTAACTCAAGTCGTTTGTTAAGTTTTGCATTCAAAAACTCAATTGTTATACCAACCATTTTTCAAAAATGCACTATTATAGTGTCTCTACAGTATCTTCTATAACTTTAAATAATTGAAACTGAAGTAGACAAAAACAACTTCCATACTATTATTTTCCTCCTACTCATGCTATTTCCACTTTCAACCTTAGCAGAGACTTTAATAGAAAATGAGGGAGACTTCTAAAAATATGTGCAGTTACTGCACATATTTATGGAAACTATCCATTTTTCCTTTGTTTTGCCTCTAATTTATTAGATTCTTTCTAATAAGATTGTTTTAATATAAATTTGTAATGTTGCTTCTATTTAAATTTCCTAATGTTGCTACTATTTAAAGTCGTTCTACCTAAATTTCTCTTATTTAAATTGCTTCTCCTTATACATCACTTTTTCTCTTTTATTTAATCATTTTCTTTGTTGGATTATTGTAGTACATTCGCCTGCTGCTTTAATCGTCTGGGCTTCTCAATTAATATCAAACTGTTTACTTTTTATGTACAAATCTATTTAAGCTATTTTTCTCTGTGTTTTCCTTATACATGAATATTCATCCTAATTTCATTAACGGATGTTCTTACCCTTCCATTCACTTTACCCTATTTAAATCGAGTACCATTTTCATTTATCCACCACTTAAATATAATTTTAAAACTTTTAAATTTACAGAAATAGAAAAATCATTGAGCCAAACGTACACCCTATTTTCCATTTACTTCAAAAATAAACGTTCTGGGCTTTCCTTAAATTTTCTAGATTTTCAAGATTCTATTCCAAAGGAGCAATATATATGGAGAAAAATTTAGTATTCACTTACTTCTCAAAAATGACAATCTTCTAGTGATAATGTTCTTTTATTTTTAAATAAATTCTTTGAAAGCCATTTCAAATATTGAAAATAAAATTTAAAACCTTTTATTAAACTCTTTCATATAGGGTCGGACACGAAAATGGATTATATTTGTCCTTTCCTTCAGACTTTTCTTATTTTCCAATTATTCTTAGCTTATCTTCATCAAGAATATATTAAAAATTCAGCTATTCTCTTATGGAGGTTAATTCATACCTTTTTGTGGGGGACTTGATCGTTCTTATTTGTACCCTACCTTTGGATATTTGCAACATATAGGTTCTTAATTCCCATCTGTTTGGATTAAATGCACGTCATCAATCCTCCATCCAACAAAATCCATAATCATAGTACATTCAAGGACTAGCAAAAGGATTTAAGCACCATTCGGCTTCAGGGACCTTTATATGCCATGCTCATGCCCTTCTAAAATCAACGCCTTACAGTACAGCCTATATCCTATTTGGTAATCGGGGTAGACATATAAATTTAAATCAATTTATTGTTCCTACTCATAGTTGCCTTATCAATCTTCTCAGAATATCGTCATAACTACTTCTATAAACAAAATTTATAGAGTTTGGTGTGTACAATATAAAATTCTAGGTAAATATACAAATACGTTCACTTAGCGTATCCTAATTCTTATGATCGACTAACCTAAACTCTGACACCAAATGCAACAACCCGCACCTTAATGAGTCCGATTTTTTGACTAAATCGAAAACCCAAGTCCATTAAGTTATGGATTATGGGTGCTGGTAACCTGTATAAACATAAGTATAACAAAGAGCTATCTATACGAACTGACAACGAAATAGTAAAATATAATAAAACATATATATCGACTAAGGCTACTAACTTAGAACCAATATTATTGCTTGCATATCTATTTGCCTTGTCAGTGTAGAGCATGAATGAGAAGATTTGTCCACATACCTTCCTACCTTGTACCAGTATCATGTCCCTCTAAACCTATCCTATGGGTTGTAATGAAGAGAGGGTCAAGATAACATTGTGGTAATTGGTAAGTTACATACTTTATCCATAACACTATTTTATGCTGATAGATTTCCATTTAAGTGTTACATCTACTATTCACGGATTAGTTATTTAATTCCATATGCACGTACGATATGTCCAACCTACTCCGAGGTATAAGTATATATATATATGCATGTGTGTGTATAAGCATCACTGTACTCCCTAAAAAGGAAACCCTGGCCACTTTATACTTTTTAAATAGGGAAGAGATAGACCCAACGACCATTTAATACCACAACCCTAAAGCGGGCCCTTTCGCAATGTAATCAATAGTCAACTCGCCCTACAAGTCTAAATCCATGGCTATATACGTGGATGCAATGCAAGCAAGGAGTATATTGGGTTCAACAACCCACACCCATCCAATCACGTCCTCATGATGTAAGAGAAAGTACCAGTGTCACTTGAGGCCTTTTAAATAATGAATAGGCAAACTATTCAACCATTTAATACCAAGACCCTAAGCAAACTCTCCAACTATTTGATACCTAAACCCAAGGCGAACCCCTCTTAGCACTCCAAAGATGACATCGTAGAAAATATCTTGTAGACCACTTAATATTTCTTAGACAAGGAAGAGGCAGACACCCCGGTCATTTAATAACTCAAACCCAAAGCGGACCTCCCCTAAGAGATTTTTCATTAACGCACCTATAAGATAATTCCAACCATTTAATCTTTTTAAATAGGGAAAAGGTGGACTTAGCAGCCATTAGATATCTCAACCTCGAAGTAGAATCCCTCTGAAATTTCCCAAACCTGTACACGAATGTATACCCAGTGGGTCCTATAGTTGGAGATGTTCAACATCAGTAGTACGTATACACAACTGTTGGTTGCCCCTTGCGAGGGGAAGACTTCCGTTGTGCAACTCTATTGACCTCGCATCCCAATACATACTAAACCAAGTCATTTATAATTAACCTATATATTAGGGTAGCCCACTAATTCACACCCATCGCAAACGTATTATTGCTGCCGTATAATTTCAACTGTGGAAATTATTATGCCTCTTAAATTTATTTGTTAGCACTCATTCATTTAATTTCTATGAACTTCCCCTTTTATTTTATACGCTTACTATTTTTACTTCTTATTTCATCAATGTTATTAAATGTCATTTACTACTTCTTTTACCTCTACTGAATGCCTTTTATAAATGGTCTTTTATATTCATATTGGACAAATGTAAATAACATTTAATTGTACGTTTTAGAATCAATTTACCATGCCTATTTAATTTCTTCATTAATGTTATATTTCGTCTTTGTAACTAAATTCATTAAATGGGTTTATATACATATTGGCTTGATTACTGTAACTTCCCATTAACTCCTTAATTTATTACATAATTAGCATTTTAGCATTTTATTTGTAATTGATATGATAACGTACAATTAATTACAAATGCAATAAAATGTAGAAATAAATATTTTTGTGCTATTTGCACCTAAGTGTACATTCATGAATCCTTAAATGCAAAAACTAAAAAGTTAAAAACAAAAATACGAATAATCTTGTTAACTAATTTTATATATATATAAAGTAAAGTATAAGTTATAGAAATAAATAAATGTCAGTTATAACATAAATACATATATATGGTAACGTGCAATTAAGGATTCCTGAATATATGTATTTACGTTACCATATATATGTATTTACGTTATAACTGACATTTATTTATTTCTTAAACTTATACTTTACTATATATATAATTTGTCAACAAGATTATTTATACTTTTGTTTTAAACCTTTTAGTTTCTATATTTAAGGATTCGTGAATATACACTTAGGTGCAAATAGTACAAAAATATTTATTTCTACATTTTATTGGATTCGAACAATATCTTTCCAAAGAATGAAATATTACCGTGGTAACTTTCCATAAAGTACCAAAAAAGGGATTATGCTGCATTTGAAATTTCAAGAAATTATCTCATTTTTATTAAAAATGGACAGTGCAAACTATGGAAAGATCCATACTTTACACATCCCTTTCATTTTGGCATATGAATATTCCTTATTATTTCAAATAATGCATTTTTCATATAAAATTATGAGGTTGGACAATTTATGGAAATTCACACAGAGATTAATACATCTAAATTGCACATCTACAATTCCAATGGATTAAATTATAGAAAATTTAACTCCTAAATAAATTATAGCATTCCAAATGAATGACTAATAGTTTACAACCAAAATAACAAAAATATAGAATAACTATGCAATTCTATCAATATCATATTTCAAATATTTTAGAGACTATTCTCCCTAAATTCCAGATCTAGGGTGTATATACCGTCTTCATCAAAGTTAAACAATTTACTAAATATGTAGGCAATGATTTCTAGTTCGATTCTTTTATTTAAGCCTACAATTCAATGGTTTTCACTTAGGCATGATAACAAAAATAGAATTCCAATGATATTGATTTAGTATTATGTAAATTATATAATTTTTCACTCACCTTTTGGCTTTCAAATCTTCAGATCCAAATCTGTTTCTTTCACTTGACTCCTTTTCTTTTCAACCCAAAAAATATGTAATTAAAAGTGTATACGTACCTATTAGAATTACAGATCCGATAAGAGATTTGAGATAAGTCAAGTCTAAAATTATAATTCTACAATTTACCTTTTTCACAAAAATGATTCACTCCTCTTCTTCTCTTTTATTTTCCATTCTTCTCCATCATATATATGTATATAATCTCTTTTAATAATTTCCAGAAGTAGTGGAGAAGGAGAAATGACAATGCTCTGTGCTCAGTTTAGAAAATATGAGAAAAAAGTGAGAGGCTAGACCTGTATTTATAGATACTCAAATCAATTATGTTCATTAAATTATTATTTATTAAATCCGGACCGTTAGGTGAGGTTCAATCTACATCGACCCTAACCGATCGGTTAATATGAGCGGTCAATAGTTAGCGATCGACCGGCTCTATCTAGCCGTCGAAGGGTGGTTCCGGTGATTTAATTTATTACCGGCGTAATTTTTAACCTATTAACGTCTACTTCACGATTAAGTTTATTAATATATATTTTCTTAATCCGTTTTGAATTATTTTCGATATGAAATCTTCAAACGTTTATAAATTCTTCCTTTGAATTCCGAATGCGAAGCTTTATACATGAAAGTTGCTCAGAAAATTGCCACAAACATAATAGTGCTTGTTTCATGGACAAATGCTAGCATTTCCTCAGATTCCATTTTTTAGCCTTATGAATTATTTATTAATTCTTTTTAATTAATTACAGTTTATTTTACGGGGCGTTATAATTGCTGTAACTAAATTTCATTTTTTTAGGTTTAAAATTAAAGGTTGGTAATAGATGCGAAACAAAATTTAATATAATTTTCATCAAATATCATAGCCATTGTCGAAAATGAATAGTAAACAATAAGGAAAGAACTTGAAATAAGCAAGAAAAATAAAATAACATAAATCAAGTACATTGATATTCATATCTGATGAATAACAAATTATTTATTTTAATAATATTATGTCTTAAAGACTACAAGCCTTTACTATGATTTCAAAGAAAATGATGGCATGCCATTTGACAAAAGCTAAGCAATATATGATTGGAATACCTTGAATATAATTAAGAATAAAATTGGATTTGCAGTCATTTGAAGTTCACATGATTAACAAATGTACTGTTGTATGTATTGTTTAATGCAAATAAATTTAGGAATGGAATACCTTGTCTAAGTGATAGGCTTACAAAATGCTTATAATGGAAAGATGCAAATGTAAACATAACGGGGAGTATTCAAGTAATTTAGGTGATTATAATAGCTACAATTTGCATGTTATTACCTACAATTCCATCAATAAAATTTTGCTCATGATTCCAAAAAAAATATTTAAGCTAATTCCAGATAAACTCCATTAGTTAAGTACATTATCCACTAAACATTTAAGCTAATTCATCGTAATCAAATAAATTTCAGAACATCATCTCTATCAGTTATGCATATATCTATAATAAACAAATAACAACAAATTAAGGACATAATTGTAATATTCGCTCCACGTCCGTAAGCACATTTTATCACTGTGTCAGTTCCAAACCACTTTTATTTATTCACAATTTGGCTTACATTAAGTTAATAATATAATTATTAAAAACTATAAGCAGCATCAGAATAAACATTCTAAACCACATTCTAATAAGCATGTTGCAGGCAACAAAGGTATAAAGATAAGAACTATTAACTTTTATACACGTAATCAAGTTGAAGAACCAAAAATGCATATACTACATGTGTAATTCAGTTAAATGAACTAAAGCTTATATCCCAGTAAATAAGATGATACATTTATAGAAAGCGGGAAGATCGAATAAAAAATAAAACATGTAATAAACAAAATAAACCAAGTCTGCAATAAAGCATAAAAATAGTGCAACGACCTGGAATTTCAAACACTTTGTATTTAAATATCCGAATTATTTAAATATTTGAATCTTGGATAAATATGATTAAATTGATTTAATAACCTTGTTATGCTTTTTAATAAAAATAACGATAATAAATTTGTTTTTGAAACTGGTGTACAAAAATAAATAGTTCGAATAAATACCGATAATGTAATCGAAAATCGTTTTATCAATGGTCTCAAAATGCATAAAATCATCATTCTGGACACTATCTCAGATTTTGATGAAACTAGCACCATCGGGACGAGAATAATAAGATGATGTAGGGTAATGAGTTTCGTGGCGATCCTACGTCCTGTGTGATCATGCGAGCTCGAAGTATGTTGTGATTTAAAAGAGAAAATTAAATATAATATTTATTTTATTATAAATAATCTCCCACTACCCGTCCCTCTCTCAGAACCTATTATAACAACCTGCCTTTTCGACCCTCGAAAGTCAGCACTTAATACATCCACAGTACTCAAATGCCGAGCATCTAAGTGCTAGAAAGACATATTGTTAGGGTAAAAAGAAAAAAAATAGGGAAAACAGATTCTCACAGCGAAATGAAAACATATAATATAACAAGTCGTTACTCCAAGATTCAAGGTATATCAGAATTAAAAACAAACCTCATTAGCCTGGACAGTTATAACTTCCTGACCTTACAACTACTGATGGGTATATATAATAATACTGCGGAAAATAAAAATGCTATGGTAGGTGAACATCCAACTCTATTCCATAAGCTCCATGTCCCTCCAATGACAACTTGGAAAAACTCGGTTTGACCCAAGCATTATAATAAAATAACACTCGGATCAGTCTGGAAAACCAACGTGAGAAAACTCAAGAAATATTGGGAATATATAATAATTCTATGAGACCACACTGCTAGACATGGAATGGTTTTTTACCTCACAAGAACAACATCCATACAAGTAAGAATGAAAACAAAATAGAACAAAACCTAAACTCGAAAGAATGGGCATAAACAAGATCAAAATCCAAGCTTAAAGAACGATCATAAATAATTAAACATTGAGTAGAGCTCTAGGCATTTCTCGGTGTAATTAAGAAAATGATTCAAAGATTTGAATCAAACAAGGAGAATGAAAATTTTCTAACAATGACTAGGAGGGTGCACCCCCTTATCAAAAGTATACCTCTAAACAATATACTTGAGAGGTTATATACTCGGGACTCTCTCAGAAACCTCCAAGTCAGATTTCGCAAATCGTACCGAGAATCTTAGAATTTCACATCTCCGTGTGCATACCATCGAAACCAATCTAGAGTAGATGTGATAATACCATAATGGGAGCAACCCCATATAGCTTGCCTCCACTCGCTCTTTTGTTTTAGTCATTTTCGACAAACGATATCAACACTCAAATGAGCCCCAAATCATCTTAGATTGACGAAATGCAAAAAGATAGCAGAGTCGAAATTGATAATCAAGAAATCAACTATCAGGGATAACAAAAATGATCGTATATGGAAATTAAATCTCTTACACTTTTCACAATTCATCGATCCAAAACTAGCACTACCCCAGGGTAAACAATGAAGTCGGACAACTAAGGGCAGTGTTGCTTCATCTTTGTCACGATAGCATTCTTAACTTTAAGAATAGCAAGTTTCTTCAACGTTTAGTGCTAAGTGTAAGACTAAATATTTTCTATAAATGAATCAAACTTTTAAATTCATTTGACTCACACTTGTGCTTGATTGTCACATAACAAATATTTGTAAAAATACTTTAAAAACACTCTTTTAAAAATATTCTTTTTAAAGAGCTAAATATATTTCTAGGTGTATTAAAAAAAGAAGGGTAAAAAACAAATGTCATTAAAACATTATTTATTATAAACCCAAAACAATTTACACTTAGTCTTATTTTTAAACATTTTATTTTAAATATTTTCTTATTTATAAACTATCATTTATAACTTTAAAACAACATTTATTATCCCGGAAGATAACAAATAAATTTAAAATAATGTTAATCTTTCTGAAAGAAATTAATCAAATTTATAATCTTTTTATATATTTAAAACAACATTAATTATCTCGAAAGATAATTAATCAAATTTATAATGTCTTTATAAATTTAAAAACAACATTAATTATCCCAAAAATTAATTAATCAAATTTATAATCTTTCTATAAATTAAAACAACATTAATTATTCTAAAGTAAAGTAAATCAAATTTATACTCTTTTTATAAATTTAAAACAAAAGTAATTATCCCGAAAGATAATTAATCAAATTTATAACCTTTTTATAAATTTAAAATAACATTAATAATTTCAAAAGATAATTAATCAAATTTATAACTCCATTTATAAATTTTAAACAACATTTATTCTTTATTTTAAAATTATAAAAAACACTCGAAATATAATTTAAACAACCGTCAAAGTGAAAAAACATGACCAAACATTTATTTTATAAAAATATAAGCACAAGTTCAAAATACACATAGGTTTAAGGAGATGATATTTCATAAGTGACGGTATAGTGATAATCGCTATAACGACATGTACATATATCAAACAGTATGTCACAAATAATTCAACCAAACATCAATATGAGCAACATAAGAATATAAGTAAGATGCATATAACAGTAAATTAATAATGGTGAGAAACCCCTTACGATCTCTCTACAAAAGTCCGGTGCAAAACAATGGTTATTTATGTCATTTGCTTTTCAACCGGGAATCAAATCCCAACAAATAATCAAACAACAATATATAACTATCATCCAAACATTCAACTATAATATATAGCATACATATATCATATAGTTTATTTAGAGGTGGGTAAACTCACCCATATTCCAATTGACACTTTTGCGTTCCAATTTATTTAGCTCAAAATCGTACTAGCTCCAAATTCAACGAATCTAACTCCAAAGTGCAGATAACTTCGATACAAGTTAAACGCAAAAGACTGCGTCCAAATCCGACCTCGTATGAGAAAGATATGCACTTTATAAGATTTGAGAATTTTAATAATATAATAAATTTACTAATTACATATTTTACTTAATTACCCTCACTCTAAACCATCTCCTCCCCAATTCGTGCATGATGTATCATCCAAACCCATAATGGTCGCGTGCATGCATGACCTATCTCCTAAATCACTCGATGAAATTCAATTCCAACTTCACCGGTCACTCTCTTTTCGCTCAAGCACTCGATCCCACACCATTATACGAAGCTCGACAGCCCAAAGGCCATTGTGACCTGATAGCGTTCGCCCCTGGCCTAAAAATGTCTCATCTACAAATTGGCACTGCACATCCCCAAAATCCATCGGTCGATGCTTCTCCACCTAAGAAACATGTTGCCACCAGCACCGAACCCTAACTCCCTCTAAATCAACCACAAAGTTAAACCCTAGTTCCACTTGCTCATTTACACACGTCGATCATCACCATCCACCCCCGCATGCCACCATCCCTACCTAGAAACGAAGCCTACTCGAAAATAAACTCACGGGATCTGTTTTCATTATTTTTTTAATGGATTGGAGTTCGTGATTTTGATTTTTAAAGATGAAAACTCTATTTTGCTTTTACTATAAATGAAAACAAGAGAGAAAGGAGGGAAAAGTCAAGTGTGATGACATTTTCTAAATATTTAGATTAGTTTATAATACGATTTTCGGCACTTCACTACACAGAATTTCGTTCAACCGTGAACAACAAAACAAAAATACGATCGTGCACAAAAATGCAATACGATCTCAAAACAACAACAAAATACACTAGTTATCTTATTCTAGGAAATTTCAAAAACACCATCGTTTGCTGAAAAATATGTCAAACAATAATTTAAATATTTCCAAATTAAAAATTATGGAAAAATCCTATAAATTCATTTAAAAATACGTCATTAAAAATTAAGTCGTTTTATTAACAGTTGATTTTCTTATTATTTATTCGAACCATTTATTATTGTAAATAAATTTACAAAATGAGTTCACCATATCTATTTATTAATTAAAGGAGTTAAATAAGGCTATTAAATTCATTTAACTAATATTTAATTCACAATTCAAATATTTAAATAATCCCTATATTTAATAAAAGTTATTTATGTTTTTTCAGAACGTTACATTCTCCCACTCTTAAAGGAATTTTATCCCCAAAATTCCCAAAGGAAGAAAATGTCCTCTCACCCGAGGTTTTTAAAGTTCCTTATGTTATAGAAAATTTCGACGACACCTCCTTTGCGAGGCTAGATCCAAAAAAACTCCAACTCGCCACAACCGGCACAAATCAACAAAGAAAACCAAAGCCCAAAAGTGGCCTCTCATATTTAGGGCATAAAATCATCAATTTCTAAATCTACCACATACCTCTTTTGCGTTTGATTTTTATTTTTACAAGCAACTTACTATCTCGATGCGAATGTAGGTGTGCAAGAAATCAAAAATCCCTTGCTTCCTTGTACCTATCTTGTACTTACATAATTCAAAAGAGAATCATGTTAACAAAAGAGCAATACACTACCTATTTCTATCATAAGCCCAAACAACATAAATAATATAACAACCATATGCAACAAGGCAATGTGATGCAACTAATAATAATGATGCAACTCCACATATCAAAAACTTACATGATATAAATCTACATGCAACTCTAGTGTGATATAAAGTCACATGCAACCAAAAGCAATATAACAATCATATGCAATAAAAGTACAGAGAATACTTTGTAATAAAATAATATACATCCAATCTTCTCATAAGATAAATTTAAAACTAAATGCCTGGGATGTTATATTCAAAATATATTTTTAAATTTCTTCAAAGAGAAATAAATCAAAACCAAAATCAATTATGACAAGGAGGGGGCTTCTCCTACCGAAGCATGGTATAACTCTAGAATCATGAGAACATGGAGCATCCAGTGGTATTTTGCTTCCTCCAAAAACAATAACTAGAGTAAACAAATACACCTGGCGAGTCTTCCAAATAAGAAAACTTGCAATCGCCTAACTTTGTCATAACAAAATAGTTGAAAAATCACTTCACAAAACTCTTTTCAAATATCTTGAAATAATAGTACTTCATCAGATATTTTAAAATGATACTATTATTATTTCTTTCTTAAATTCTTTCGAAATCACTTTTCAAAAGCACCAGGATTTAAGTCCTAACAAACAACAACTTTATAAACTGTAGTATATATATAATCACACCATCAATCAGATCAAATTCTATAAAGAAATAAACTAACACTTAACATTATTTAAAATGTTAAATGACTAACAAACAAGATTTAGAATTTTTCTTAGGTCCACGACTTTCTCGATCGTTCGAGGATACAGATAGTTTCCTAAGCTTACCATCACGCTCATTGGTCTTTGGTTATTGCTTAGGAGATTATCTAAGCTCCCTCACACAAAATTGAAAGTCACTCCCTAAACTTTCCTTAGCCACACAACAAAGCATACAAATATACTTAATCCCATATGATATACATAAATCATCCATACGCAATATCTGATCCGACCACTTGCTCATATACATAAACTTTATTTCTGAACTAGTATCACTCACTCGACCTCCCTAGCGTAGACTCTGATCAGGTTCCTCGATTAGAAACCTATATTCTCCTTATATAGCCATACACTATCGTAGAAAACCTCAATATCATATCAAGTATCTGAATCAAGTGTTCGCTGACAAGAATCAAGTGATAAATCCTTTTTTAGACTAGTGTGAATCACCCCAAAGTTATGTATTTGAATCTTAGATCAAGAACCATGCGAATAAAATGATCTACATATAACTTACGTACTTAAGTTCGATTGGTTTCTTAATTACAACATTCTCTTTCTAAATCACTTTCATTTTCATTTATAGTATTTCATTCAATACTAAAATTATTTATGAATTACTTCAAAAGTTTTCACTTAAGTTTATAAACATTTACTAACAACACAACTTATAAAACATTAAATTAAAAACTTACTCCACTTTTATAATACTCTTCTATATCCTAAGAGTACATGTACAAAATGTAAAATTTTATTTTATTTATTTATTATTTAATTTTATTTTTATGTATTTTTCAGAATTCAAATGAAAGCCCAAACAAAATATGGGTCTTAAAATTGAGTTGACTACTTCGACCTCTTTACCTATCTGGTCCGGTAAGTAGCTAGGAAGAGTAGGATGTTAACATCCAGACTCAATCCTAGAGTATACTTTCCTTAGACATCACTAAGGTAAAGATATTTATTAGTTGGTCCAATAATATGAAATAGTCTATGAGATTTAGATTTTAAACAAATACTAAGGTTTTAATAAAACAACGCTTATTGAGGCCTTCCTATCCAATTTAATCCATTTAAAACTTATGTTAAATTATCACTTTTCTATTCAAGAGTTTAAAATTTTAATTTATCAAAACATTCTAATACTTTTTATTTTAAATCAATTTCCCTTAAGGAAACTAAAGAACTAAATACCCTGTTTTTATTTCAAAACCCCCTTTTGAAATCATACTTCTTATATTTTTATATATAAAATAATTTTTACAATTTATTCACTAACATCTGCTTTGGGTTCGTTCGGATTCGAACTCATCTCAATCGCACAAAGGTAAAAAGAATAATTTACTAAATCCACTACAACGTTTACCTAAGCAACATTCGATTGTCACTTAGAAGATTATTCAAATTAGCACAAAACTAATCGAGATGTTTTCCCCAAACTATCCAAACAAAATGTATCTTTATCAAAAATTCTCTTTAAAATATTTAGACTTATAAATAATTCCAAGAAGTACCACTATTACTTTTCCTAAAAAAATTGAAATTATTTCAAACACCTCATAAACCCTTTTTATTTATAAAACATCTTTTATAAATCATATACCATTTGATATTCCATACTCATATAAAATATACCTTTTTAAAAAAAATTCATCTTATAATAAATTTCTTTTACAAAATAATTTTTTTATCAATATTTATTCTCTAAATGTCTCATGTTCCCATTTAAATTATATTAAATAACTTTATTAAGATGACTTTTAGCTTAAAATTTTCTCCAGACACATTATAGTCAAACTATGAAACTTAATTCACAAGAGGTTAATTTTAGTACACTTATAATTATCAAAAGAATAAATGCTTATAAACCGATCGAGCATAAATTAACAAACAATAGTCAATGCTCCTAAACTACTCAAGCATGACAAATCAAACAATAATGATAATAAAGGAATATTATCATTAACAAACAAACACACCATAACTAATTATATAAATTCAAAAATTATTCCTTTATATATGTAAAATATATAATCCTAGGTAAAATATTTCATTTACCAAACTTAAAAAAAATCAATATCATGTCTGTTTGCCTTGTTCAAGTGTTTTGAAATCTCTATCAACACCGTGACATCCCACATCTCGACCAAAATTCAAAATTCAAACATAATAGACCAATTAACACGATACGTTTTTATAGTTATAACAAATATGCTCTCGTATATATAACACTCTCAAACTCATTCTACGGTGTAACTTACCATATCTCGAATGAGTTTACCCCACCAAAGCCAAGGTACTCACTTAACCTTCAGCTCTAATACCATTTTATAACGACCCGCCTTTGAAACCCTCGAAAGTCGACACTTAATACATCCATAGTATTCAAATGCCAAGCATCCAAGTGCCGAAAAGGCAGATTTTTAGAATAAAAAGATTAGGGAAAATAAAATCTCACAGTGTAACGACAACATATAATATAACAAGCTGTCACTCCAAGATACAAAATATATCAAAGTTAAAAGTGAACCTCATCAGCCTGGACAGTTATAACTTCCCAACCTTGCAATTGCTGGTGGGTATACATAATAATACTATAGAAAATAAAAATGCTACGACAGGTGAAAATCCAGCTTAACTCCATGAGCTCCATGTCTCACCAAGGACAACTTGGAAAAACTCATTTTGACTCAAGCATTATAATAAAATAACACTCGGATCAGTCTGGAAAATGAGCGTGAGAAAACTCAAGAAATATGGGGAACATATAATAATTCTGTGAGACCATGCCGCTAAACACAAAATGTGTTTTTACCTCACAAGAACAACATCCATACAAGAAAGAATGGAAAAAAAAATTAAAACAAAACCCAAACTTGAAAGAATGGGCATAACAAGATCAAAATCCAAACGTAAAGAATGGACACGAATAATTAAACATCAAGTAAAGCTCCAGGCATTTCGCAATGCAATTAGGATATTTAAAGATTTGAATCAAACAAGGAGAATGAAATTTTTCCAAAAATGACTAGGATGGTGCACCCCCCACCGAAAGTATACATCTAAAAAATATATCTAAGAGGGTCATATACTCTGTGGCTCTGTCGAAAACCTTTAAGCCGGACCCCGCCAAGTTTACCGAGAATCTGAGTATTTTACATCTCTATGCACATACCATCAAAACCAATCTAGAGTAGATGTGGTAGTACCCTAAAGGGAGCAACCCTACATAGTTTGGCCCCCACTCGCTCTTTTGTTTTAGTCATTTTTGATAAAGGATATCAATGCTCAAATGAGCAACAAATCGTCTTAGATTAATGAAACATAAAAAGATAGCAGAATTGAAATCAACAGTTAAGAAATCAACTATCAGGGATAACAAAGATGATCGTATACAGAAACTAAATCTTCTACACTTATCATAACTCGTCGATCCCGAACTAGCACCACCCCTGGGAAAACAATGAAGCCATACAAGTAAGGACATTGTTGCTTCCTTCCTACCTTGTCACGACAATATTCTTAACTTTAAGAATAGCAAGAGTTCCTTCCACGTTTAGTGCTAAGTGTAAGAGTAAATAGTTTCTATAAACGAATAAAACTATTAAATTCATTTGACTCATACCTATGCTTGATTGTCACATCACAAATATTTGTAAAAACGCTCTTTTAAAAATATTCTTTTAAAGAGCTAATTATATTCCTAAATGTATTAAAAAGGGCTAAAAACAAATGTCATCAAAATATTGTTTACTATAAACCCAAAATAATTTACACTTAGTCTTATTTTTAAACATTCCTTTTTAAAGATTTTCTTATTTATAAACTATCATTTATAACTTTAAAACAACATTTATTATCCCAAAAAATAATAAATCAATTTAAAATGCTTTTATAATTTAAAATAATGTTAATCATCCTATAAGAAATTAATCAAATTTATAATACTTTTATATACATAAAATAACATTAATTATCCCAAAAGATAATTAATCAAATTATAATCTTTTTATATTTTTAAAACAACATTAATTATCCCAAATGATAATTAATCAAATTTATAATCTGTTTATAAATTTAAAACCAATATTAATTATCCCTAAAGATAATTAATCGAATTTATAATCATTTTATAAATTTAGAACAACATTAATTATCCCAAAGGAAAATAAACCAAATTTATAATCTTTTTATAAATTTAAAACAACATTAATCATCCCAAAAGACAATTAATCAAATTTATAACCTTTTTATAAATTTAAATCAACATTAATGATCCTGAAAGATAGTTAATCAAATTTATAACTCCTTTTATAAATTTTAAACAACACTTATCCTTTATTTAAAAATTCTTGAAAATACGTGTAAATATAGTTCAAACAACTCTCAAAGTGCAAAAATGAAACCAAACGTTTATTTTGTAAAAATACAAGCAAAAGTTCAACATGCACACATAGGTTTAAGAAGATGATATTTCATAAGTGACAGTATAACGATAATCACTATAACTGCACTTACACAGATCAAACAGTATGTCATGAATATTTCAACCAAACATCAATATAAAAAACTTATGAATATAAGTAAGACATATATAACAGTAAATTAATAATGGTGAGAAATCCCTTTGGGTCTCTCTAAAAAAGTCCCCTGCAAAACAATGGTTATTTATGCCATTCGCTTTTCAAGCAGAATCAAATCCAAACAAAAAAACAAACAATGATGTATAACTATCATCTAAACATTCAATAATAATTTAGCAACACAGATATCATATAGTTTATTTAGAGGTGAGTAAACTCAAAAATATTCCAATTGACATTTTGCACATTGGTTTGATCTAAAATCAAATGACGTTCGATTTTAGCTCAAAAGTCTACTAGCTTCAAATTCAACAAATCCAACTCCAAAGCGTAGATAATATCAATATGGGTCCAATGCAAAAGACCGCGTCAAAATCCGACCTTATATGAGATAGATATTCATTTTATAATATTTAAGAATTTTAATAATATAATAAATTTACTAATTACATGTTTAACTTAATTACCCTAACTCTAAATCATCTCCTTCCCCAATTTGTGCGTGTTGTATCATCCAAACCCACCATGGCCGCATGCATGCACAAACTATATCCCAAATCACTCCATGAAATCCAATTCCGACTTCACCGATCACTTTCTCTTTGCGCGAGAACCCGATCCCACACCACTATACAAAGCTCGACACCCCAAAGGCCATCGTGACCTGATAACATTCGACCCTAGGCCCAAAAATGTTGCACTCCACAAATCGGCATCGCACATCCCTAAAATCCACCGACCGATGCTCCTCCACCTAAGAAACACATTGCCACCAACGCCAAACCCTAATTCTATCTAAATCGACCTCAAAGGGAAACCCTAGTTCCACGTTGATCAATTAAAAGTGTATTACCTTAAATAATAAGTGTGGGTATTCTTTGATCTTTAAAGTGAATATCTTAAAGTTAATGATAAGTATAAAAATGATTTTAGGTTGCAGTAAACGATGTCTAAGTAACATTTATTTTTAACCCTTATTGATTAAACTTAGGAATATAATTAGATATTTAACAATGAATGTTTTAAAAATAATTATAAGTAAACAATTTTGGGTTATAGTAAATAATGTTTAAATAACATTTGTTTGTAACCCTTATTAATTATCATTAGGAATATAACTAGATATTTAATAATAAATATTTTAAGGAAGTATAAGTGAATATTTTTGGGTTTGTTGTGACTGTAGTAACATTTGTCTTTGACCCTTGTAAATATAATTAATTTTTTATAAAGAGATTTTTAAAGATAATGTTTAAGTGTGAAGTGTTTTGGGTTTGTAGTAAACAATGTTTTAGTAACATTTTTTAAGCCCTTGATTATATTTTAAAGTGGAAAAATATTATAAATATGATTAGATATTTAATAATGGAATTTTAAAGATAATAACAAGCATGGAATCTTTTAAAATAAAGATAGAAAAGTTATAAGTTTGTTTTGTAAAAGAGAAGGGGTCTATAGTAATAGTGTTTGAGTAACATTTGTTTTTAACCTCTTTGATTATATTTTAAAGTAAGTAAATTTTGTTAAGTGATTTGTGAATATACCTATACCATTGAGACAAGTATATGATACTTTGTGAAGTATCGAAAAGTAAATATACGAATAGTAAAATATAAGTATATATCTTTTATAAAGGGAAATTAAATCTATACACAAGTTTAATTAAATGAACTTTGATTATAAGAAGTTTTAATTAAAGGGAAAAGTTTTAATTAAAAAAAGAAGTTTAATTAAAAGAAGTTTTAATTAAAGGAAGGAGTATTAATTAATAAAAGAAGTCTTAATTAAAGAAAGGTATTTAATTAAAGGAAGTTTTAATTAATGAAAGAAGTTTTATTAGATAAAGGAGTTTTACTAATAAAAGAGGTTTCAATTTATAAAGCATTAATTAAATAAAAAGGTGATTAGAAGTGTTTATGTGACTTGATTGTGCTTTATGCATGTTAATCGTGATTTGTGTGTTTACTTGTTTATGGAAAGTATTTACCTATGTACTTAGCACTAAAGCCGACGAAGTAGACTTGTTTCTCTCCGTGAGAGTTAAGAATGATGATTCGAGTAGGGTGTAGAAGCAATAGTGCTCTAACCTATCGGGCTTCACTCTTAACCGAGGGATAACAGAAGTTGAGAAACTCGGAAATGTGATAAGCATACGAGACTTGATTTTTATATGTGGTTGTTCTCATTGTTGTTGAATATGACCAAATCCGTTGATTCAGTCTTGAGGAGACTGCGGTCGGTAAGTGTTTTACTTATTGAAAACCACTTCAAGACTGAGGTACGTGTTCTATCTTTTGGAAGTGGATCTGTTCAAGATGTTGGAATCGATATGTGGTTTTGTGATCTATTCAAGATGTTGGAATCCACTTAGTAATTCATAATATGTTCGAGTTATAGCTTGTGTGTAGAGATGCTAAATGTGAATTCATCATAGGTATATGACCGAAGACAGTAGGATGCATGATCTTGGGTTTTGCTAACCCATGGGGGTATATCAACTCTATATCTAGACTATCCTTTCGATATGTTGCATGCAGGAGTTATTGATACTTGGTTTCGTGTAGTTCTATATGTTCGGACATTGGGGACAGCTGTGTTTACCTTATGGTATATTTTATATAGAGATATACAACATTCAAAAGGTGTTTTATAATTCTTTTCATGGGGATCCGCTTTAGTTTTTAACCTGGAGGTGTCTCCATGGAAAATCTGTATGCGAACGTGCCTTAGCAGTTTTGATAGTACTTCAATATTGTTGTGTCATGACATGCAAGCGGCATAACTATTTTCTAATTTATATTCTTCACCTTAGACATTATATATTATATCGCAGTATGAACTTATTAGATGGTTTAGCTCTTTTAAGGGGATAACCATTACGACGGTCTCAAAAAGTGTGTTATATGCTAACACATATTTGTTGAGTTTCTCACACCAGACTTATGTCTATCACATGGCTTTTGTTTCCCTAAATCCCTCATGTGCTCTTTCGAGCAGTCTGAGAAAGATAGGTTTTCGTTGATGTTCATTGAGCTCTTGGAGAGGAACTGGATGTTTACCTGTCGTCGTATTCTTATTTCCACTACATTACTTTATTTATATATATAAGCAATTATAAGGTTAGACTGTTATAACCGTGCAGGCTGAAGATAATACTCCGATTAGTAACTCAAAAATACTATGTATATTAGAGCAGCTCCATGCATTATCTTTTGATATTATATGTTATCATTCCGCTATGAGATTCTGATGTTTTTGTCTCCTCTTTCTTTTTCTTTTTCCTTTTCTTTTCTTCTTTTTCTTTACCCTAACGTTTTGTCTTTCTGGCACTTGGGTGCTCGATACGTGAATACCGTGGATGTATTAGTGTCAGCATTTGGGGGTCGAAAAGGCGTTTGTTAGAAATATCAAGTAGATTAAAACTTATGGTCAATCCAAATAGGTGTAAAGGATGAAGTACAACAAATGCATAAAAAACTATAGGCAATGATTAACAACATATATGAAGTTATGGTTGTTGCATTGCTTGAGACCTTTAATACAAAAAGGGAAAGAATTATGATCTTAAAGTTTGTTGTATCAAATTCCAAATTAAACTATACTTCAAAACCAATGTCTTTAAATATTCTATACTTTGTTGTGAGTAAATAAAATTAAAAATTAGGAGAAAGAAGGTTATTGAACCACTTTAAGTATTACATTTTAATTAGGTTTGTATTGGCTTAGTCTAGTAAAATCATATTACATTCTTATTGACTATTTAAATATGATTTAATTACTTTTCTAGTTTCAAACATATTAATTTAATTATTTCTCTCTTATTCAGGAAATATCCATTAATTTGGGTCAGGTTGTACAAAATTCAATATATGCCTAGTCAAAATGTAATAATTAAATCTATCAATTAAGCGTTAAAGATATTGTACTAAAAATATGAAAATGAAAATGTGCAAGATGATACTGCATTACTTATTTTACTTAGTATTGCAAGAAAAATTAGAAATCTCATCCCTTGCTAGATAAAATAGCTGAAAACCAAAAAGAGATTAGAACAACCCGCATATTTTACGATTGTATATTTAAATATTTTATTTAAATATAGCATCGTTAATCGGATTAAAGTCCGAAAAGCTACTTTTTGCAAACAGTCGAATTAGGACTCGAGACCACTTCCACTGAGTTCAAAATGCCATTTGCGACTTTTTTGAGTATAAGCTTCGATAGGTTTGGAGTAAGTTGAATTTTGCTATTTTCTGTTGGGCTTTGGGTTTGGGTTTCACCCCAACACACTCTATAACCTAGTTCAGCCCCTCTCCTCTCCTCCTCACTTCATTTCTATTTTCTTAAACTCTAGCAAAACTGAAAATGGGGGAAGAGAATGGGAAATAGGAATTGCCAAGCCCTAGTTCCTCTTTCAAACTCAAATTCTTGCTCCAAATTCAAGGTGAAGCTTTGGTGAGCATCTCCTCCTTCTTCTCCAACTCACTCTCTCTTTAATTTCAGAAATTTCCTAAACCTAACTTAGGAATGTTCTTCTTTTAAACTTAGATTCAAGCTTCAAGAGTTGAAGTTGAAGAGTAGTTGATCTTCCTTTACTTTCAAGCTTCTCCTTCATCGTTTTTGGATTTAAAGGTGAGTTCTTTAACACACATCTACATCTATAACTTTCATTGTTGTTAGGTATGAATTCCTAACGCTTGTTCATGTTCATTTGCTTTTGATTTGAGTTGATTTGGTGAATTTTCCAATTTTGGTGTTTTGAAGTCAAAATCTTTAAAAATCCTATCTTGGATGTTTTGACATGTTTTGGTGGTGTTTCAGAGAGCCTATAAGGCTGGGTTGTCGCTTGGCATAAATCCCTAGTCTCCGTTGCTCATCCGATCACTTCCGGTTTGGATTTCGCCCATTTTGGGCAAGGCTGATTTTTGCCTAGCAGGCAATTTCAGACGTCTGGAACAAAATCCAGACGTCGGGTTTCAAATTCAGACGTCTGGTTGAAAAATCTAGACGTCTGGAATTGGTCCGTGGAAAGCGCAAAAAGGCAGAGGAAAAATCCAAACATCTGGAAATCCAACCAGACGTCTGGCAGACGTCTGGTTGGAATTTCAGACGTCTGAAATGTGCAGTTTTGCCTATTTTGGGCCAGAACCTAGGGCCAGACGTCTGGATCAACCCCCCAGACGTCTGGAACTTTTCACCTTGCATATTTTGGGCTGTTTTGAGTTGATTTCCAATGTTTATCAATTTTTGTTGATCCGGTTAGTTGTTATCACTTATTATCGACTTTGATAACTTCTTTTTTTGGATTTTTGGGAATATTCATTTTGATGGATTTGGTATCGAATTCTTTGGATTTAATTCACGTCTTCGAATGTGAATCTTTGGAGATTGATTGTTTCTACCATCATTTTTGTGATTTGTCACTTTCAAATACAAAGGTTTCTATACTAATAGTAAATATTCAAACTCTTTCACAAAGATGATTTCAACTCTATTTCTAATACAAAACTTGTTTATAAAACCGTTTTCCAATCTATTAGTATATACAAACCTTTACCTCATTCGTATGAGAAATCTAATTAAACGGCTTAGTAAAACAAGTGGTATGAAACGCTTGCGTTTATTTCGTCGGTCAATTTTTGGACTTGTTCGATTGAAATTCTTGTGACAATTTTCAAGTGGAAATCTACAATTTGTTCGTAAATATTTAAGTTAAGCTAGTGGTTATGGGACATGAAGCTAAACTCTTATATTTACTAGCTTAGTGTAATCAACACTTCTTGATGATCGATGATGATCATTTTATGGTTTAGACTAGCGATTTGTGTAACAGCCCAAATTTTAGCAATATTTTATTCTTTATTTATAACTCTGGGGTTTTATTTTTCGAAAATTTGACTGTCTAAATTTAATTATAAATAATCACCCAAGATTTTTATTATTGTGAAAATTCTAAAATTCTTATTTTGGTTAAAACTTTACATTTATTGAAGTTATAAATCTTTAAATTTTTAATTTTTAATCTTTTGGTTTAATTTAATATATTCGTAACAACGTTTATTTCACCTTTTGTTCTTTAAAAAAATGATTTTATACTTTTAAAATATAATATTTTATATTTTACTTATATACATTTTTGAAATAAATTTCTTAGTAAATGTATAAACAAATCATATTTTTATATAAGTAATAAATTTTCAAAACTTTGTGTATAAATAAACTGTTTAATTACACGTTTAAAAGGCGCATTATTTGATGGAATAAATAATGTATATATACATACAAGAAAACGTATAAAATTTAAATCCGTTATTTTCATTTTATTTTTATTTTTTTGGACAAAAATCACTGCGTCTGTTGTACGCATTCTAATTTTATTCACTTTCCTTTTACTCTCCTGATTTAATAGGAATGTTATTTACAAATTTTATAACCGTTTCACATTTTTAATTTCTTGCCATTGTTCCCATCAACGCGAGCTTTAAATTTTAAACGCATTCAATATTGTTTAAAAATCTTATTCCAAAATCTAATCTTAGCTGACCGTTTCTTCTGCTTTAATTTCGAAACCCATTTGCTTAAAATTTGTTAAAAATCTAGTAACCGTGTATAACAAGAAAAATCAGTGCTCAATCAAAATCATGGACTTTTTTTAAAATCAATATCTTATTTCTTGCCTATAATTGCTCATAAAAAATCAACGCTAGTTTAATTTCCTTTCCGTTTCAAAGCAAGTTGATTTATTGCCGTTCTTTCTTCTCCTTAAATCACACTACCTCTCTGATCAAACCTATGTAACTCACGCAAATATTCATTTCTCAACAAAATTTTATTTTTCTAACCTTTCCTTTCCTACGCTCCCTGTTTCCACTTCTTTCTTTATGACCATTCATTATATATATACACTACAGCTGGAAAGTTATAAACGTATAAACTTATATACGTTTTGTATTTATTAAAAATTTAAAGCTTACCTTTAACTGTGACTTTTCTCTTTCCTTCCGTTCAAATTTAAACGCGCATCAATCAATTGCTTTAATAAATATTGCAGAATCAATGCACAGACGTTATCAATTTCATTTTATGGTGGTACGTTTCTTTATGTTTCCTACCATTTAAATTATAAATAATTTGCTTTTATGGGTCAGCTGAATCAAAGCAACGTGACCGTTGCTATTTATTTCTTTTATTAATTGCTACAATTATTTTCACTAAATCAAGGGTTGACCATTACAATCACTTTTATTTATTTATTCACTTAAAATTTGGTTGCCTATTCATTTTCTTCCGTTATATTTGCCTGAAAACAAGCGGTTCATCCCCATTTATTTTCGCTTTCACTTCTCTTTTCTCTAGATCTGTCCGTTCCCCTCCCTACTTTTCTTTGATGAAAAAAAGCAAACTGAAGCATGCGGCTGTCACCATTATTTGCATCCGCCACTTCACCTTTCTTCCAAACCTCCTCATCAAATGAAACCCATCACCTCGCCTTCCGGTTACTTCTGTTTGATTAGTGAGGTATGGGCGTGTAAGAACATATATGTTTTGATTTATATTCGTAATTATATGTTTTTTTGTTTTTTTTGTTTTGTTAGTTGTGATATACATACTATTTATATAAGTATTGAATACTATTTTTTTTCAAAAGCTTATTTTCATAACATGACAATGTATATTTATATATAGTTTCTATTGATCTTCCTCACAGCTTATAAGCATGTTAATATTTTGAATTATGTATGCGACATTTTGGAGGGAACATAATATAAAATAAGTATCTTTCATTTTTAATAAGAATATATATATATATTTTGTGTTTTATATTTTAATATGGGTCAGCTTCTATTTGTTGATATCAGGTTTCCTATAATATGGTTATTCGCTTATGTAAGTCATATATTTGTTTTGTTACAGACTATATAAAATACTTTAATATATGTATATTATGCGGTTTGTTACCATATGGGTTTCTATGTGGTACTGACTTATTTAGTTGATGATTGTATATATTTTGTTACAGTATTATATTTATACTATTTTGGATTTAAGATGATTTTATAAATACTCTACTTTATAAATTATTTTAATACACATATATAATTTGGAAATTTATATAGGTTGAATATAATATGTTATTGAATGTAAAAATATGGATGGATTTAAATTATATATATATAACATTTAATATATATATATATAGAAATAGTTATATATAAAAAAGTTTTCTTTTAGGTATTCATATTTAAACATTTATTTTATCTGTTTGAGAATATATATATACTAGTTATATAAGTTTAGTATAAAGGTGTTAGTATATATATATTATTTTAAGTGTATGTTGATTTTTTTAAAAAAAATGTAAGCTTGATTTATTTATTTATTTATATGTTTGAAAAACATGTAAATTAAATTTGTGATGTTTGAACTTAGAATATAAATTTCATATTTGTATATATAGTTATAGGTGGTTATAAAAGTTCGCTTATACCATTTACCTTCATCGTTCCAGTTCTGATCTGATCTGTTTCATCAATTCGAGCCAATCAGCTTTGATCGTTGAATTCGTGCCGATTTTGCTTTGCTTGGATTTGAAATTTAATTTCAGTGTCTGTATCAGTGTGCGTATCCGTGTCTCCTTCTATATTCTCTAGCCTCGAAAGGTGAGCAATCACTCACGATTAACGTTCTTATATTTATTAAATTTGATTTCAATTGAAACAACAATTGAAATATGCTGCTGTAGTTATTCAAATTGTTATATATGCTATTATCTGTAACTGTTCACCTGTGGGATATGACACCATATCCTGTTGTTTATATTTTATTGTTATTTATGATATATGCCTGTTGTTGTATTTTATATTATCTGTTATCACTCTGCAAGTTCCCTGTTAGTATAGAATTCACTATGGGTTGAAATTATACATACCGAACAGACTTTAGAATAGGAGAAAGTCGTTATGGGTTGAAATGATAAACCCAAGCGATTTTCATTTGAATTGAAATTGGAATTACGGGTTGAAATGATATCTACCCATATATATTTAAATTTCGGATTGAAATGATAAATATCCGTATTACTTAACCATATGATGGGTATATATACAGACACCGTTGGTCCATATATATATATATATGTATATGTATATTTTGAAAATAAATTCTATGGATTTGGGAAGAAATATATGGTTTTAATAAATGTTGATTTTAAATTAGTATATATAAATGGTAATGATATATATATATATATATAGATTTAATAATAATGTTTAATTTAATTAAGATTGATTTAATACTTATAGTATGGTTAAGTATTTAAAGTTATGTTTCAAAATAGATTTCAGTAATAATTTGAATAAGTTAAGGTTGGGAAGATAATTTGAATTTAGTTGAAGTTGCATTCATTAAAGAATTTTATTTAATTAAACTGATTTGAAACTTATTGAAATTGAGATTTAAGATATGATTTATAACTTGGGTTTGATTTAAAATAATTTAATGAATATTTCTTGTTTAAATAAATTTAAGGAAATATTTAGTAAAATGAAATTTAAGGCTAGTTAGATGATATTGAATTTATGAAGTGAATATTCCCTGATTAAATAATAATAAAGTTAAATCAAGAGCTATATGAATCTGTTAAATTTAACTTTGAAAATGTTGAGTATTAAAGCTTTGAAATATATTAAAAATTTAAATGGTATATTTAAAACTGAATTGAATTGATGAATTGAGCTTTGAATAAATTTGAATTTGGAATTTGGGTGGATGTGAATTGATTTGTGAGACTTGAGGATATTTTAAATACTTTACTTTTAAATTATTTAACCTATATATATACTATTTTGGAAAATAGATATATTTGAAATAAAATGATATTTAGTTTTGAAGGATAAATTAATTTGGAATGACCACGGTGTTATAGTGTATATTTCCACCTTGTAGATAGTTCCGAAGATCCTTCGAGGATGGTTATCCCAAACATCCTTTAAGTTACTTGTATTTCAGTTGATATTTCACTTGAGTTGGATTTATTGATATAAGAATGTTAATCCTGACTCGAGTGTTTTGTGTTTTTCTTTACGCTCGGGTCAGACCGAGTGATACAGCATTTGAGACTCACCCTTGGAGTTTGGAGCTTCCTTTGGAGATCCAACTATCGCCTCAGCTTTCAGCTCTTCTAGTTGATTTGTTCAGAGAAGTCATCTGTTGTACTGGAGACTTCACTGCATTTGAGATATTCTGTTGTATTTTATTTCTAACTCTGATGTTTATATAGTAGCTTCATGAACTACTATTTTATCTATTCCGCTGCGTATTATTGTATTACTCTGTGTCTATGATTCTGTGATTGATTTATTTACTGCATATGCTAAGTTTTTCCAAATTTAAATTAACAATCTGATATTTTGAATTATTCAAGTCAGACATGTGTGGATTTATTGTCAATTTGAATGGTCCAAAATAGCGGGTCGTTACAATTTGCGATGTCTCTTTGTCCACGTGGGGGACTGTACCCTGATTTATGGAGCTTCGTCTCATTTTTATAGGCTAGCGACCTATGGTATGGTTTATGGAGTTCGGTTCATCGGGCTTAACGCTGTATTACGTCGTTGTTCCGGCTTATTGGAGTTCGGTTCATCGGGCATAACGCTGTATTATGTCGTTGTTCCGGCTTATTGGAGTTCGGTTCATTGGGTGTAACGCTGTATTACGTCGTTGTTCCGGCTTATTGGAGTTTCAGGTTCCTCGAGCGTTTCGCTGTACTACGTCGTGGCACCGGCTCTTTCATCGGGCGTAACGCTATACTACGTCGATGTTCTGGTTTATGGAGTTCGGTTCATCGGGCGTAACGCTGTATTACGTCGTTGTTCCGACTTATTGGAGTTCGGTTCAGCGGGCGTAACACTGTATTACGTCGTTGTTCCGGCTTATTGGAGTTCGGTTCATCGGGCGTAACGCTGTATTACGTCGTTGTTCCGGCTTATTGGAGTTTCAGGTTCCTCGGGCGTTTCGCTGTACTACGTCGTGGCACCGGCTCTTTCATCGGGCATAACGCTGTACTACGTCGATGTTCTGGTTTATGGAGTTCGGTTCATCGGGCGTAACGCTGTATTACGTTGTTGTTTCGGCTTATTGGAGTTCGGTTCATCGGGCGTAACGCTGTATTACGTCGTTGTTTCAGCTTATTGGAGTTCGGTTCATCGGGCGTAATGCTGTATTACGTCGTTGTTCCGGCTTATTGGAGTTTCAGGTTTCTCGGGCGTTTCGCTGTACTACGTCATGGCACCGGCTCTATGGTTAGCGACCATGGGATAGCGTTCCGTTTGTGATACACCTGTTGGTGAGCTTTCATGCTCCCTTTTTATGATAGGCCTCCCCCTTTGTGTTTTCTGTATTTCTAATTGATGGTTTTTGGAATTTATGTTTCACCAATTTTTGCGATTGGCAACGATATGTTTGTCAATATTCGTGGCTTGGTGAATAAAATAAGGAATATGACATTCTTTTTGATGTTCTGAGATTTTTGAGATAATTGTATGACTTTTCTTAGTTGTTAAATGTATACTTGTCATGGTATGACATTTTTGGTTATCATACGTTTTTGTTATATCTCTTATCCTATCTCATTTTATCTAGTATTTATAGCTAGACTGACCCGTTTATTATTTTCTTCTTAAATAATACTCGGGTCAGACCGAGAGGTTACAGGTGCTTCCGTTTGACTTCCTATCAGGGATTATCATCTGATTTTTGGCTAACTACTTTAGATTAGTAGTTTTTATTATTATACATTTGAGATATAGACTCCTTGATGTATAATTATTCTTTTGTCTAGCACATGTATCTATTCTTATGTGTTGTAGTGGATCTTCTATAACCACTATTTTGATATACACTTTTATGTGTTATATTCATATCTGTTTCCGCCTTTGTGATATGAATATCTGTGACTGATTTGTGTTATGTTTATTTCTACGTTTGTTTCCGAAGTCCACTTAGCCACTGTGTGGTAGCTTTGAGTTTGTATTTGATATGTCGGATTTCCTCTTGAAATGAAATGTAAGTTATATTTTCTGACATATCGGTACTCGCACAAAGCAATTACACAGACGGTCGCTCCTCAACAGCCTTATTCTTCGCGCTAGTCGACGGCATTACACCGTAGTGTCCTTGGCTAGCATGAGTATAGAGGTGGGGCGTCATAGCATGGTATCAGAGCCAAACTTCGGAACAATGTAAAATAATCTAGCAAGGATCTTTGTCCTAAGTCTTTCTTAGGAGTTGTGCCATAGGATTTGATTCGAGTCTTCGTACCGTTCTATCCTATTTTCTTTTGTGATGCCTTGTTTTATCAATCAAGGTTGTTTGATATTCATTTTGAGAATAACTTTTTTCCTCTTCTTTCTTTCTTTCTTAGAGAAGAGAAATGGTTAGACCTGGCCGTCCCAGCACCGGTCAATCTAGTGCTACTCCTCAGGATGGAGTATTTTTGTCTGCTCAACAACTTCGAGATCTTGTGAACAATGCCCAAGCTGCCGGACCCGTTCCCGCGCCCACTCACCCTAAATCCGGGTTTGCACGCTTGTGCAGAGATTATACGGCTTTGGGTGGAAGGCCATTCAAGGGATCCGAAAACGTAATAGAAATCCAAGCTTGGCTTAGATCATGCGATCGCATCTTTTCCCGCATGGATCTTATTGATTCACTTTGAGCCCAAGTGGCTTCTAGCATGCTCCAAGAAAGAGCATTAGATTGGTATGAGCTTTTGATTTCTGAAATTATCGAAGCGGATCTTACTTGGGAGCAATTCCGAGAAAGGTTCGAATTAAAGTTTGTGCCGGAGGCTGAAAAAGTAACTTTAGCCCGACGCTTTATTGACCTTGTTCAAGGTGAATCTTCTGTGACCGACTACGTTGCATCTTTTGAATCTCTCTCTAAATATGAGGTCGAATTTTTTAATACCCCATTGAAGAAAAATCAGAGATTTGTCTATGGGTTGAATAAGAACCTCAAAAAGCCTTTACTTCTGAAACTGGAAGTTTCTTTCGATCAGCTTGTTGATATCGCTCTTCGACTTGAAGAGGTCGATAATGAAAGTAATGTTGAGGGTGTGGGTGCCAAATAGAACTTCAACAATAACATGAAGAGGCCTATTAAGTTCAAAGGCCCCAATCCTGACAAGAAAGGGAAGCAAGAAACTTCTGTAGCAAAGACTCCTACCACTAGTCGTGGATGATGCTACAATTGTGACTCTATGGACCACTATGCAAATGAGTGTCCGCAACCCCTCTATTGTCGCTATTGCAAAAGTTTGAGTCATCATATATCTGCGTGTCCCATACTTCAAGCAAGAAGGAGGGAAAGCTAAAGGTTGTGCAAGCCTCTACTAGCACTTCTCTTGGTCAAGGTATTTTCTATCCTTGACGATATTTGTTTTATGATTATCTTATTTGAGTTCTTTTTGATTTGGGGTCATTTCATTATTTTATATCAAAAGAACTTGATGATTTCACTGAGAATTGCGAATCCGGTTGGTGGATCCGTAACACTCAGTTTGCTTTGTAAAAATGTCGAGATTATTTTTGTGATTATTCTTTTCGAGCCGATTTTCATGTTATGCGTTATTTAGGCTTCGAAATTGATTTTTTTTGGAAAGGATTGGCTTAATTATTATGAAGCCCATATCCTATGTCCAATGTGGACTATTCATCTTCGACATCTTCAATCTATTAAGTAGATTTCTTTTGTTCTTAATGATTTTGATTTCCAAATTCGGTGATATCATTTTAATTCTTTAAACCTACGGGATGAGGAGAATATTATTTCTCTCATTCATATAGTTTGTGGATTTTCCGGTATATTTGAGCTTGTCTTAGGATTATCACCTAAGCAATCTATTGAATGGTGCAAGGTATTTTCAGCTCGACCTTGCCACCGGTTTTCATCAGCTACGAGTTGCGGAGGGTAGCGTTCCACTTGCCGCATTCCGCACTCATTATGATTCTTGTGAGTGATCTGTTATGTCATTCGATTTGACGAACCTTCTACCTTATTTCATCCATTTTGTGAATCAAGTATTCTACGAATATCTCGATTAGTTTATTCTTATATTCATTGATTATGGATGAAGATAACAAATTTAAAATTTGCAAATCTTTTTAATAAGATATTTATAAGTATGATTGGGTTTTGTTCTTAAAATGAGCAAAGAATATTTGTAAATTTTATAAGAGACATGGTTATAATATATAAGATAATTTTGTGTTGTTTTGCCCATTGAGTGCTTTAAGAATTCTGGTCGATGCGCTTGATCAACGTTATCGATAGGAATCTCCTAAACGCTATGATGAGACAGTCAAACACAGTAAATTCTTGTAAAAAGTAAATTTTTCTAAAAAGATGATTACATTTAAGTTAATGATAATTTTGAATGTCTTAGCTTTTCAGGAAAGAGGATCAATCGAAAGAACTCTTTTCCGATGCTTTTATTCTTGCGTTTCCCGAAGGGAACCAAGATTTTATTGTTTGTACCGATACTAGTCGTATTGGTTTGGGTATCATTCTCTTGCTAAAGGAATGTGTTATCACATATGCTTCTTGACAATTAAAGCTTGTCGAGACTAGATATGCCATTCATGATCTAGAGCTTGCGGCTATTGTTTTCGCTTTTAGAAATTGGCATCATTATCTTTTGGGAGAGAAATTTGTTCTCTACTCCGATCATAAATCTTTGAAATATTTATTTTCTCAAAAGGAACTTAATTTGTGTCAACAACGTTGGCTTGAGTTCCTTGCATCTTATGATCTTGTTATTCTTTGTACTCCAGAAAAGGGTAATCGTGTTGCCGATGCCCTTAGCCGAAGGCAACAAGCAGTTGTTTCAATGATGATATCCGAATGGAATGATCTCGAGACCTTATCCACTTGTGAGATTCGAGATCGTGAATCCAATTCATGTTAGTCTTTTGTTTTGTGTAGCCTTGAGGCTTGTCCTTCTCTTTTAGGCCTCATCCTTGTAGCTCAAAAGCAAGATCCTGAATTGGCTTTTTTTAGCCAAAGTTGTAGGGATCAAAATAAGGTTGATGGTTTGAAAGAATTTGTAATCGATGCTCGTGGTGGCAATCGAAAGTTTGGTAGACTTATTGTTCCAAATATTTATGATCTTCGTAAAGACATTTTAGAAGATTTTCATCGTTCTAAATTTATCATTCATCCCGGTAGTAGTAGTGACTTTATTATTGGGATGGAATGAAATCTGATATTGCTAACTTCATTAAGCGTTGCATGACTTACCAACTCGTTTGGGCCGAGCATCAAAGGCCCGGTGGGTTATTGCAACCTTTGGACATTCCAATTTGAAAGTGGGATCAAATTTCCATGGAATTCATTGTCGGTCTTCCCCGTTCTCGCTCGGGTCTTGACAGTTTATGGGTGATTGTAGATAGACTTACAAAATCCGCCCATTTCTTCCCGTTCGGTCCAATCGAACCGTACCTCTTTTGGCTAAACTCCATGTCAAAGAAATTGTTAAATTGCATGGAGTTCCTACTTCTATTGTTAGCAATCATGATCCATTATTTTACTAGTGGATTTTTGGTAAGGTCTTCTAAAGCTTTGGGAACAAAGCTTAAATTTTAGCACCGCTTATCATCCTCAGTCTGATGGACAACCGTGCGTGTGAACCAAACCCTTGAAGATCTTTTTCGTGCATGTGTTCTTGAATTTGGTGGAAGTTGGGAAGATCATATTCCTCTTGTTGAGTTTTCCTATAATAATAGCTTCCAATCTTGTATTGGTATGGCACCTTTCGAGGCACTCTACGAAAGGCTATGCCGATTTCCTTCGTGTTGGCTTAAAGCCGGTGAGAACTGGTTTTAGGTCCAGATTTTATTGGTGTTCATTTGTGTTTCACCTATGATGGGTGTTGTGCGTTTCAGTCGATCGGGAAAGTTAACACCTCGATATGTTGGTCCCTTTCCCACCACCGAACGTATTTGTTCCATGGCTTATCGCCTTTTTATTACCAGCTCAATATTTTGCTATTTATGACATTTTCCACGTCTCTTTACTGTGGAAATACCAAGGGATTCCGATTTTTATTCTCGAGCCCGGTGTAATTGAAGAAGTTGAAGTTTCACCAAATTTGACTTATGAGCAACATTCTATTCGTATCGTTGCTTCGAAGGTTGAACGCCTTCGAAATAAAGATGTTTTTCTTGTGAAAGTTCAATGGTCCTCAAATCCTAAGGATTTCTCTTGGGAATCTTGAGAATTCATTGAGCAAACACATCCGGACTTACTCTTTCGTGCTCTTTATGGTGAAATTCTTATTTCAAATTTTCTTTTGTGTTGATATGCTTTTATGGTTGTTACTCTTTATTTTCCTCTTAATTATTGCGAGGATGCAATTTCTTTAAGGAGGGGAGTCTGTAACAACCCGCATATTTTACGATTGTATATTTAAATATTTTATTTAAATATAGCATGGTTAATCAGATTAAAGTCCGAAAAGCTAATTTTTGCAAACAGTTGAATTAGGACTCGAGACCACTTCCATTGAGTTCAAAATGCCATTTGTGACTTTTTTGAGTATAAGCTTCGATAGGTTTGGAGTAAGTTGAATTTTGCTATTTTCTATTGGGCTTTGGGTTTGGATTTGGGTTTCACCCCAACTCACTCTATAACCTAGTTCAGCCCCTCTCCTCTCCTCTCCTCCTCACTTCATTTCTATTTTCTTAAACTCTAGCAAAACTGAAAATGGGGGAAGAGAATGGGAAATAGGAATTGCCAAGCCATAGTTCCTCTTTCAAACTCAAATTCTTGCTCCAAATTCAAGGTGAAGCTTTGGTAAGCATCTCCTCCTTCTTCTCCAACTCACTCTCTCTTTAATTTCAGAAATTTCCTAACCCTAACTTAGGAAATGTTCTTCTTTTAAGCTTAGATTTAAGCTTCTAGAGTTGAAGTTGAAGAGTAGTTGATCTTCCTTTGCTTTCAAGCTTCTCCTTCATCGTTTTTGGATTTAAAGGTGAGTTCTTTAACTCAAATCTACGTCTATAACTTTCATTGTTGTTAGGGATGAATTCCTAACGCTTGTTCATGTTCATTTTCTTTTGATTTGAGTTGATTTGGTGAATTTTCCAATTTTGGTGTTTTGAAGTCAAAATCTTTAAAAATCCTATCTTGGATGTTTTGACATGTTTTGGTGGTGTTTCGGAGAGCCTATAAGGCTGGGTTGTCGCTTGGCATAAATCCCTAGTCTCCGTTGCTCATCCGATCGCTTCCGGTTTGAATTTTCGCCCATTTTGGGCAAGGCTGATTTTTGCCTAGCAGGCAATTTTAGACGTCTAGAACAAAATCCAGACGTCTGGTTTCAAATTCAGACGTCTGGTTGAAAAATACAGACGTCTGGTTTCAAATTCAGACGTCTGGTTGAAAAATACAGACGTTTGGAATTGGTCCTTGGAAAGTGCAAAAAGGCAGAGGAATAATCCAGACGTCTGGAAATCCAACCAGACGTCTGGCAGACGTCTGGTTGGAATTTCAGACGTCTGAAATGTGCAGTTTTTCCTATTTTGGGCCAGAACCTAGGGCCAGACGTCTGGATCAACCCTCCAGACGTCTGGAACTGTTCACCTTGCATATTTTTGGCTGTTTTGAGTTGATTTCCAATGTTTATTGATTTTTGTTGATCCGGTTAGTTGTTATCACTTATTATCGACTTTGATAACTTCTTTTTTTGGATTTTTGGGAATATTCATTTTGATGGATTTGGTATCGAATTCTTTGGATTTAATTCACGTCTTCGAATGTGAATCTTTGGAGATTGATTGTTTCTACCATCATTTTTGTGATTTGTCACTTTCAAATACAAAGGTTTCTATACTAGTAGTAAATATTCAAACTCTTTCACAAAGATGATTTCAACTCTATTTCTAATACAAAACTTGTTTATAAAACTGTTTTCCAATCTATTAGTATATACAAACCTTTACCTCATTCGTATGAGAAATCTAATTAAATGGCTTAGTAAAACAAGTAGTATGAAATGCTTGCGTTTACTTCATCGGTCAATTTTTGGACTTGTTCGATTGAAACTCTTGTGACAATTTTCGAGTGGAAATCTACAATTTGTTCGTAAATATTTAAGTTAAGCTAGCGGTTATGGGACATGAAGCTAAACTCTTATATTTACTAGCTTAGTGTAATCGACACTTCTTGATGATCGATGATGATCATTTTATGGTTTAGACTAGCGATTTGCGATGTCTCTTTGTCCACGTGGGGGACTGTACCCCGATTTATGGAGCTTCGTCTCATTTTTATAGGCTAGCGACCTATGGTATGGTTTATGGAGTTCGGTTCATCGGGCGTAACGCTGTATTACGTCGTTGTTCCGGCTTATTGGAGTTCGGTTCATCGGGAGTAAAGCTGTATTACGTCGTTGTTCCAGCTTATTGGAGTTCGGTTCATCAGGCGTAACGCTGTATTACGTCGTTGTTCCGGCTTATTAGAGTTTCAGGTTCCTCGGGCGTTTCGCTGTACTACGTCGTGGCACCGGCTCTTTCATCGGGCGTAACACTGTACTACGTCGATGTTCTGGTTTATGGAGTTCGGTTCATCGGGCGTAATGTTGTATTACGTCGTTGTTCCGGCTTACTGAAGTTCGGTTCATCGGGCGTAACGCTGTATTACATCGTAGTTTTGGCTTATTGGAGTTCGGTTCATCGGGCATAACGGTGTATTATGTCGTTGTTCTGGCTTATTGGAGTTTCAGGTTCCTCGGGTGTTTCGCTTTACTACGTCGTGGCACCGGCTCTTTCATCGGGCATAACGCTGTACTACGTCGATGTTCTGGTTTATGGAGTTCGGTTCATCGGGCATAACGCTGTATTACGTCATTGTTCCGGCTTATTGGAGTTCGGTTCATCGGGCGTAACGCTGTATTACGTTGTTGTTCCGGCTTATTGGAGTTCGGTTTATCGGGCGTAACGCTGTATTACATCGTTGTTTCGGCTTATTGGAGTTTCAGGTTCCTCGGGCGTTTCGCTGTACTACGTCATGGCACCGGCTCTATGGTTAGCGACCATGGGATAGCGTTCCGTTTGTGATACACCTGTTGGTGAGCTTTCATGCTCCCTTTTTATGATAGGCCTCCCCCTTTGTGTTTTCTATATTTCTAATTGATGATTTCTAGAATTTATGTTTCACCAATTTTTGCGATTGGCAACGATATGTTTGTCAATATTCGTGGCTTGGTGAATAATATAAAGAATATGACATTCTTTTTGATGTTATGAGATTTTTGAGATAATTGTATGACTTTTCTTTGTTGTTAAATGTATACTTGTCATGGTATGACATTTTTGGTTATCATACGTTTTTGTTATATCTCTTATCCTATCTCATTTTATCTGATATTTATAGCTAGACTGATCCGTTTATTATTTTCTTCTTAAATAATACTCGGGTCAGACCGAGAGTTTACAGGTGCTTCCGTTTGACTTCCGATCAGGGATTATCATCTGATATTTGGCTAACTACTTTAGATTAGTAGTTTTTGTTATTATACATTTGAGATATAGACTCCTTGATGTATAATTATTCTTTTGTCTAGCACATGTATCTGTTCTTATGTGTTGTAGTGGATCTTCTATGACCACTATTTTGATGTACACTTTTATGTGTTTTATTCATATCTGTTTCCGCCTTTGTGATATGAATATCTGTGACTAGTTTGTGTTATGTTTATTTCTACGTTTGTTTCCGAAGTCCACTTAGCCACTGTATGGTAGCTTTGAGTTTGTATTTGATATGTCGGATTTCCTCTTGAAATGAAATGTAAGTTATATTTTCTGACATATCGGTACTCACACAAAGCAATTACACAGATGGTCGCTCCTCAATAGCCTTATTCTTCGCGCTAATCGACGGCATTACACTGTAGTGTCCTTGGCTAGCGTGAGTATAGAGGTGGGGCGTCACAGAGATATTATTGTGTAACTTCAGTAACTGAAAATGGAAAAGGAGGCAAACTAAATGTCACTTTGAAATGATTGTATTGGTTGCACAAACAACTGATAGAGTTAAGGGTATGCCCTAGGGGTATTATGTAATTTGTTACATATATCTAACTCCTTGACCAATCTTTTTCGAAATAAAGGTATTTTCTTTCTGTTATACACTTGATATAATGTGGTTATATTAATTAATCAATTTAATTAAAAGTATATTTAATAGAAAATCCACAAATGGTATGTTTTGTGATAGTAGTTACAAAGTGTTGTAACCGTGAGTAATTTATCATGATGAAACAAATATACCATTTTAAATGTTCCTAGTCACGATGCATCGAGACTGGATGTCGATGTATCCGTTGAGACTAGAGTACGTAACGCTCTCCAAATGTTGGACAGTGTAATCATGAACGTTGGGGGCACCAAGAGGTTACGTACTGATAGTTATTGGATAACTATTGAATGACTCACTAGATAGTTTTCTGTTGGTTAATATAACTAAGGTCAAGCAGAGAATATCGATGTGAGTAATTTATATAGTTTTCTCGACTTGAAAATACTGTTGATCTTCAACGTGGAAGCTCCGCTTGATTATAGTTAAATCGTGGCACCACGATCCATCGAAAGATAATAGTTGGGTCGAGTGGAAGCATTGGAAGTGAAACACTATTCAAGAGAGGATCTGTCTCCTTAGTTATATGAGGTTAGTATCACAGTCAAATGAAGTCAACTCAAAATCAAAGTCTCTGGTCAGAGCATTTCGATTAATAATAATTGTTACTATTGAACCAAAGACTTTGTGTTTGGACTATAAAGTTGAATGTGGATGATATTGGAATTTTGACCATTACCCAATTCCATAAATCCAAAGTGATATAGTTTTGACGAAGAGAATTGGTGTAAATAATTGTCACTATTAGGTACCGCTTATAATAAGTAAACTGGATTTTACCAAAAGATATGTAAGCGATGAATTCAGCCAAAACGTCATACCACCTGCTAAGTGACGTGTGAACGTTAATATTTGAATTATTCAATATTAATCGCTTACAGAATTTACGCCTTTGAGTCGCATAACTGTAATGATGAATTCTCCGAAAACCACATGATTTAATTAATTTATAAAAAGTTGTAAATTAATTAATTTAATATAATTAATTAGTATTTGAGAAATATTAATTATTATTTATTTTAGTTGATGTTTGGGAGTTATTTATAATTATTAGAATGCATTTATAAAAGTAATATTTGTGTGCATTGATATATGATATCGTTGTAATTAAATAAAAGATAATTACATGCATTAATTTATGGAATCTTATGTCGTTTGATAACACGTAATTTTCAGCCATACCATGTAAAGAAATAGGAGTGAAAAGAGAAAGTTAATCAAGAGAATTAATTAGAGAAGTTTTAATTAAAGAATGGGAAATGTTTCCTTCTTTCAAATAAAACATACTCTGATTCATTCTGCACGTACAATTGAGTTTCTCATTTTTCATTCTTCTTTCTGTAACTTTTCTGGTTCTCTCATTCTCTAATGGCTGAAAATATGAGATGTTCCATGGCTTCAATTATTCCTAAAATCAAATACAAATAAAAGCAATTATGAAAAGTGGTTTATTCTTCTTGATCCTTGCAACATCTAAAGGCTGATTTCTGAATCTAGGAGATTTGATTCATCATTCAAGGTACAATTCATTGGCTACATCTAGAGGAAAAATTCAATGTTTCAAGGTGTACTTCAATGCTTTGGAATTAAGGTATTATCTTTTAATTATAATAATTTTGATATAATGTTTTAATGAACAAAATTGAACATCTTAATTTATATGTGTATAATATTGTCTCATTTGATTTGAAAATGGTTTGTGTATTTCAAATTGTTTATTGTATGAATTGATTGTTTTTTTAATTTAGATAAATCAAAACTGAACTTGTATATGATTAGACAATATTTTAATTTTAGATCTATGTTTAAACATTCAAATCAAAACGTAATTTATTTTGATTTGAATGTTTACATGTTCTTATTGTTTGCATTTTTTTGTAATAGAAACTTACATATGATTAAATGATGTTTTGATAATAAATTGATTAAAGTTAATTTCTAAATTTGTTACCCTATTTGACATCACAATTATCCTTCTTTAACTATTCAAAGGATTTTAACATATTGCTTGGTTCAGTATGTATCACCTTTTGTTTTATAATTCTTTATTCATATAGGTTGAATCTCCTTAGATTTGAAAGTTTGTTTGTTCTTATTATCTGCATCTTATTGTAATTAAAACCCACACATGATTAAAGGATGTTTGGATAATAAATTGATTGCAATAAATTTATAAATTTGTTACCCTATTTGGCACGACTGATATCTTTTTTAAGTATTCAAAGGATTGTTAATATATTGCTTAGTTTAGTGTGTTTCACTTTTGTTTTATAAATTTTTTTATTCAGATAGGTTGAATCTCTTTAGATTTGAAAGTCTATTTGTTCTTATTATCTGCATTTTATTGTAATTGAAAACCACACATGATTAAAGAATGTTTTAATAATAAATTGATTACAATAAACGTAAAAATTTATTACCCTATTTGACATGACTAATACTTTTTAAGTATTCAAAGGATTGTTAATATATTGCTCAGTTTAGTATGTTAACTTCTGTAAAAAAAATTCATATAGGTTGAGTCTCTTGATTTAATTGTATACATATATATTTTGTTAACTAATTTAAGTTTATATAAGTTCATAAATACATCAGAAAATTCAAATGTTACATGGTTTATTTTGAATTAATTAAGAAGTTTTGGGATAATCTTTATATAGAAATATATATATATATATATGTATGTACATATAAAACTTAATGTTTATATTTAAAATTGTATAGTTTAAATTCTTTATTAATATCAAACAATTTTAAACGAGGCAGTAGTTTATGAATATGAATTATTGTTGGCTATTCCTAATCTTATGTCATAGTGATTCATTGATTGCTAATTGAATGCTGCAGAAATCAAGCTTGCCAAAAAGGGGAAGATGAATCATTCATCTTTGTCATCTTTTATTTCTTTCCTTTTTGTCATTTATGTGATTGCCTTTAAACTTATTCTTATTTATTCATATACATCATGTTATCAATTGATCATACTTGCCTTATGTTTAACTATTATGTTACACAATTAAGTAATGAATATATTTGATATAATCAAACCTTATTTTTATATCGCATTCTTTATTTTTTTAGAATCAATTTAATAAAACAAAATATGGTATTAAATAAAATATTGATTTTATTTAATAGAAATTTAGATAAGATCTAAATACATTTAGACTTCATAGGGCCATTAATGATCCAAAAATGATAAATTTTTTGAACTTCACTCATTTCTTCTGCTGCGGGCTGGTCCAGTTCCTTCAACAACTTTATGATTCCATTTCTATTATAAGCATATATTGGGTTTTGTTGCATGTTGTATCACTGATCAAAGAACCGAACTAGGTACTTATGCTTGTTACCAAACAATATTAATCAACTAGCATTAAATAATGTCGCATATTGCATAGTAATTTATTAATATTTCACATGATGCTCTACTGATTCCGTCATTATTTCATTCAGCAGTTCCTTAAATTTAACACTTCTGACAATTAACTCCCTAAATGCATTTTCGAATCGTAATTGTTTAGTGCATTCCAAAATAGCTAGAAATTACTTTATATTTATCATAAAGCTTATTAAAAGAAATTATGTCCATGGATACCAAGCCATAAACGTAGTAGGTAAGTATTGGGCTCTTATGTCCAACCCATTGTCTTCCTTAATCAACTATATGTATGTAACGACCCCACCGCGATGCCTGGTTTAGCAAAGAACATTACAAGTAATGTCATCTGCTAATCCGGAGAATACGGCTTGTTAAGGGCGATCGAATGTGAAAATATCCTTATACTAACTAGATTAGAACCCGTGCTTCGCACACGGTTAAGTGTGGACAATGTTATTTTGCTTGGTCAATGGGTTGTTGGTCATTTATAGGTATCTGTAAGCAAATATATTTTTGTTAAATCCATTATAATATTTATTTATTAGAATGGTATTGTCATCTAGATCAAATTCTTTATTCTCCTCATGTCTGTTCTCATATGCCTAATAATATCAATCATTCATTTTCTATCACCAGCCATTCAACAAATATGATGAGTCCAACAAATTCAGCAATTTACTGTAATGAATGACTTAGATATTTTGTGGCACAACCGTACAGACGGATAGGGTATATGGGGAAAGATGATTTAAGTTCCATCTAAATTTCCTTCAGCTAAATAAGGAGCATGTGAATTGGATATTTGGTAAAAAGTGTAATATTTGAAACTGATTATACCAACCATGTTATAGAATTATGTCATTGAGGTGGTAACCATTTGAGATGCCTTACATTAAAATCGACTTCATGTGTTTACTATTTACTATTTTACTTCATACATCTCTAATAATTTCAAATGATTACACTCAACGTAAGTTTTAGTACATTATTTTAAAGATGTCTTACCGATTAATTAGGATATTATGGAAAGAAGTTTGGTGTAAGTTATCATTCACTGTGTAGAAGTTCTAACAATAATGTAAAAATTACCAAATCATGCATGAATTTAACCTGCAAATTTGTTTTTTTTTTATCTTCAATTTAATACAATTTAGTGACCCAAACTCCACTTACATTGACTGTATAGTTAGTATTAGATTAATAGCATCATACTCGGCTCAACTTTTACGGAACAAACCAACTAAAACCGAAAAACATGAACAAAGCACAGAAGGTGGTATACAGATTACATATAAGAGTTGATAACTGTTGGCAATCCTTTCCCATCACATGCCCACGGGTTTCAAGCCACCAAAAAAAAATCAGATTTTGTTCTTTGGGTCTTCTTGCCACTGTTGTTCTAGTGTAAATGGAGTTAATTAATTCATGTGCAACCCACATCGTATAGTATGCATGCATAGTCCCAAACATTAACTATAAAACATATTCAACAACAACTATAAAACACAGTGGCATAGGCATGTATGCATACATGTACTGCCCTTGTAAATTTATATTCATTTCAAGATATAAATTTGATGGTACAGCTATAATTATGTAACATAGTATGACCTATAGATAATAGGACTGTTAGTTGGATTATAAAAAGAGCAATCAGATAGCAGATATAGATAATAGGATAGTTAGTCGTATGTTACAGAACTTGTGTTAATTTGATAACCCAAGGACCCTTCAAGCATTTTCAGAATCCACGCCTGAATACTATTGAACAGAGGTATATTTCTTTTTGATGTTCATTGTTAATAAGTTGTAAGTCATAGTAGCAAACTAAGTAGAAGTAATAAGTAAAAGTAGTAATAATAGTGCATAGTTATTAAATAGCGACAAAGAGCAGATATGAAAACAGTTGAGTACAAACATTAAAGCTAAAAATACATGCAGCAAATAGTAGCTAGAAAGCATAGTTCAGTATATTCGATCATCTTGTGATAGAGGAAGCTACGAACAATATTATTTCACGCTTAGAAGCTCAGCAAGACATATGCATACATGTACATAAATACAACATTCTTCTTTGTTACTAATTTTGATGACCAGCACGGGCATGTGGAGTTGAAACTCCTTCAGTTCTATTACTATGTAAATAGTCCCCTCAATGCGAAGAAGTTTATTTAATTAGAAAGAAAGTACACCAAGAATTATATGCAAATTTTTGCAAGGTTACAGAATGCATGTATGATTGGTATGATTTCTAAATTGCTATTTCATACTTCTGTCACTTGCTTATGTAAGTAGGAAATAAATAGATAGCATGTAAATAGACAAATGCATTCAACAACCTGAACCATGTAACCATCACCATTACAGTTAAGATATAATCGAACTTTAACAATAATTAAAATAAATAAATAACATAAAAATGATAAACTATAATCGACATTTTACTGCATTTAGCTTTAATATTGAACTTCAATATTGAACTTAAAACGCAGTTTAGCAACTGTTGTATCTTATATTTTGTTTGTAGGTTAATTAACAATATAATGTTCTAAATACTCGCAAATTAATAAAATCATTGAAGGTAAAGAATAATGGTATAGAGTATCATTAAATCCAATAAGTCATGCCTTGAAAAATTATTCGAAGCAGTCAATCTGGTAGACTGTAGTCAGACATTGATCTTCTAATCAACAACTGAATATAATGATGCTATCATGTATTTCCCCGTAGTATCAGTTGGCTAAAAAAATAGTTAATGAAATGTAGAAATTACTAAAATCAAAATGTAAAAAAGAGAGGAATTATGAATATTTAAATAACAGAAAGTCATAAATTATAACTCACTAACAGTAAATAAATAAGCTTTGGAAAACTCCTTAAACTTTACTTAGGATCAAACTTCGTCTTGTAGCATTAAAGTAGTATGTTTGTAATATTTGGGTTAGCACGGAAACTAAAGCTTGGCTATCTTATTTTTTTATGGAAACTAAAAAAAAATTTGATAGTAAATGGAAATAAAACGTAATTCTTTTTCGAAGCAAATACACAATGTATTATGGTCTGATTCATACGTATAAATACTCATACTTACATAAGAAACATAACAATGGTCTTAAAAAAAATTAAACAGGTTTATCAAACTTGAATATTAAAACACAAGCCACGTGACAGATTTAGCAAAGTTGAATATTAAAATGAATTGTAATTGCTACGTCAATCAAATTATTTGAATATTAAAACACAAAATCAGTAACAGGTTTACCAAATTTGAAAATTTAAGTAAAACCTTATTTTTCGAATGGTAAACAAATAATCGACAGTGTTCATGTAGTCCAAAAAATGAAAAATGTCTGCAATGTAAATTAACACTATGATTTATATCTACATTTTATGGAGTGGAATAGTCATTCGAAGAAGGCAAACTATCATACTGTTTCCATGCATAGGTTTCACACACACACATATAATACGATGTGTACATATAAATATGATACGTACATAAATAATTGTGTATTTACATATAAGTACATATAAATATGTGTGCATTTTCTTTTAAAAAAGAATCGTAAGTATAAAAAATACAGCTAGTATTAAAAAAATTATTGATAAAATGTGCCGAATAATACGATGTATGCAAATTAACATGGAAGCAACAGCCTAACAATTCAGTAAGTGAATTAATAACGTTGGTACAATGGAGTAGTCGTAATATTAAGACAAAAAATGATCGAACCACAAAGCTAAAAAATAGGTTTACCAAATTTGAAAACTTCAATAAACCCATGTTTCTAGATGGTAAACAAATAATGGGCACTAGGTTCATGTACCCAAAAATAACTAAGTCCGAAATATGAAATAGTGTACATTTTATTGAGCAGTCACTAAGAGAGGGTAGCAATATAATCTGTCATATTGTTCCCGTGCATAGGATTTGTATACATACACACACACATGTGTGTGTCTATGTGTACACTCATATATTTATAACATATATTCTATGCATGTACATACACATTATGTATACATAAATAAATGTGCGTATTTACATATGAGTACATATAAATTGGTCCCTTCATTCTAATTAAAACAAAATTTGTAATTATGTCTATTATAGCTAGTATAAAAAATTGATAATGTGTAGCATACAATACGATGGAAACACTATAAGATGGAAACACTATAAGATGGAAACCACACCCTAACAATTCAATAATTGAAATAATATTGTTAGTTCAATGGAATACTTCGAACATAAATAAGATAACCAATACCTATTTTACAAAACTTACATTGTTCAATAAAACCAAATTTGGAGGATGGTAAACATATTGTCAAAAGTGGGTTTGTATAGTCCTATATAGATGAAAGAAATTAGTTTAAAATTTGACAGAAAATGAGCTAAACAAAAAAAGAGTAGACTTGCAGCCAAAATCAAAGTTAAGGTAAGGTATTATAACTACATTTTATGGAATGGAGAAGTAAACAGAGGAAGACGCTAATAACCTTGATATTAGTCTTTCTACATAGATTACACACACACGGATATACATACACACAAACACACACATACATACATATACACACAAAAAAACACAAACACACAAACACACATAAACATATGCACATACACATATAAACACATATACATGTGTGTACATTATGTTTACATTTTTTTAACAGTAAAATATACAACTTACAAAAACGAAGAGTGATTAATGGTACGATATAGCATATTGGTATGTACAGAGTTAATAACATACAAAACAAAAAGTAAAATTTTAGGATTTCATTTAATTCAGATAGTTCGATGGAATTACACGGATATTACAACACATAAACCAAAAAAAGATTTATCATTTTGAAATGCTAAATAAAACCCTATTTTCTGAGTTGTATACAAACAAAGGGCAGTAGTTTTGTGTGTTCGTAATAATCCAAAATTAGTAAATTTTAAGATGAGATAAAATGATAAAATTAGAAAGCTAAAATAGGTGCACCAGTATCAACATATGAACGTCAATTTGCGAAAGATACACCAAAAAGCATTTAAAATGACATAATAGTCCAAATATTTTTTCCAACAGCTTCAAAATGAAACATGTATTTATTTCATCATGTACAATATACTATGAAAGTGTGAAGATGTGTCCATGTGTGAGGATTATTGTAAGGATAAAACTTTGATACCATAGTATCATCTAGAAGGAATAGTTGCTTGCAAAAAATTTAACGGTGCTCTAAGAAAAAGTTAAGAACCCTTTAGCTTTTCCAATTGTTAAAATACTATTTGTTAAAACGTGTTAGTTACATGATATGTTTCCATTACCCATCCATATTGGACTATCAAAATAACAAACAAAAGAGTTAGCACAGCCTTAGTCATCATCTCACGGTCATATATAGCATATCAAAATATAAGGCTGTACCTTAAAATCTTGGACAGTCTGCCGATGGAACAAAAAATGAGATAAAATACACTTTTCTGCCATCAACAATTAGAAACCACATCAGAAATACTGCAATTCACTTCATTACTCATCATAGCAGGCAAGAAATCTGACGCAGCGGATAATTCTAGACGATCTTCAATCGATGAAAGTAGCAATCGATGGATTGATGGATACTGAAATGCCCGAACTCGTTGATCCGAAGATACCGAACTCTAGCTATCTCTGACTCGTTGATCCGAAGATACCGGGAAAGAGATCTACGATTCTTCAACGTTGATCTTGCGCACAAGATTCCGTGAATCGGCTTCAGCAAACGATGATTCGAGCGCACTCGAATGACGTAAGTGGAGATAGGAGATACACTCGACTACCAATTGAAATTGAAAGCACAAAGCTAACAAAAGAGAATTTTATTCAATTTTCAACAACCTTACAAAATGACACAACTTGCCTATTTATAGGCTACAACACATATCCAGAAAAATTTCTAAGTCATAAGTCGTCTTCGACTCATCACCTTCGACTCATCATAAGTCATATATGACTCATCACCTACGACTCATCATAAGTCTTAAGTCGACTCATCACCTACGACTCATCATAAGTCTTAAGTCGTTTTCGACTCATCACCTACGACTCATCATAAGTCATATACGACTCATCACCTACGACTCATCATAAGTCATATACGACTCATAACCTACGACTCATCATAAGTCTTAAGTCGTTTTCGACTCATCACCTACGACTCATCATAAGTCATATACGACTCATCACCTACGACTCATCATAAGTCTTAAGTCGTTTTCGACTCATCACCTACGACTCATCATAAGTCTTAAGTCGTTTTCGACTCATCACCTACGACTCATCATGAGTCATATACGACTCATGCCTTGGCCAAAATAAGGGTTGCGCTGCATCATCCTCCCCAGGTTGAGAGAAATTCGACCTCGAATTTGCACACTCTTCATCCCCAACAAACTCATCCCCATGATATGGTACGAGATGCTTAACATTGAATACGTCAGATGTATACACATCATCTGGCAGCTTCAGTTTATAAGCATTTTCATTGATTCGTTTCACAACTTCCACCGGACCAATTTTCCTGGCTTTCAACTTGTTATAAGCGCCCACTGGAAAACGATCTTTTGTTAATACTGCATAAACCAAATCTCCTTCGTTAAACTCAACATTTCGTCGTTTCAAATCTGCAGCTCGTTTATATTTCTCATTTGCTTTCTCCAATCGTTCCTGAACGACTTTATGACATTCCGTCAACCCTTCAACAAAATCAGCAGCTTTCTTAACTGTCTTCTTTGATTGTGGCACTACCGTCAAATCCAACGGCCCCTTTGGTAAACTCGAATAAACAATCTGAAATGGACTGTAACCAGTGCTTCGGTTAACAGCATGATTATGAGCAAACTCTGCCTGACACAACTTTAAGTCCCAACTCTTCAAATTGTCCTGCACAAGACATCGCAACAAATTTCCCAATGATCTATTCACAACTTCAGTTTGTCCATTCGTCTGAGGATGATATGCACTACTAAATTTCAACTTCGTTCCCACCATCTTCCATAGACTCAACCAAAAGTGACTCAGAAATCGAGTATCTCGGTCAGAAACAATAGATTCGGGTAAACCATGTAAACGATATATCTCTTTAAAGAATAACTGTGCCACTCGAACTGCATCCGCTGTCTTCTTATAGGCTATAAAATGTGCCATCTTCGAAAACCTGTCCACCACAACAAATATAGAATCATTTCCCCTCTGAGTTCTCGGCAATCCCAACACGAAATCCATGCTGATATCAACCCATGGTTTGGTAGGCAAAGGTAACGGCATATATAACCCCGCATTCGTCGCTGTTCCTTTCGAAACTTGACAGATATGACACCTTTCCACAAATCTCTCTATCTCTTTCCTCATTGACGGCCAAAAATAAGATTGTGAAATTAACTGTAGCGTACGATCTCTACCCACATGGCCTTCTTCATGTAATTCTTTAACAATCTTCATTCTCAAGCTACAGTCTGGGATGCACAATCGATTTCCTTTAAACAGAAAACCATCCACCACCACAAATTCATCAGTGCTTCCTTCCTTTACCTTTTCAACAAATTTCACAAAGTAAGGATCTTCTTCAATCAATTCTGGCAATAATTCAAAACCTGTCACTTCAACTTTCATTGTCGTCAACAAATGACTCCTCCTGCTCAAAGCATCAGCCACACGATTGGTTACCCCTGACTTGTGCTTAACGACAAAAGTAAACTGCTGCAAATAAGCAATCCACGATGCATGTCTTGCTGAAATCTTGTCTTGTCCTTGTAAATGTTTCAACGCCTCGTGATCAGTGTATAAAACAAATTCTTTCTGGAATAAGTAATGTCGCCAGTGCTTCACCGCTTGAACAACAACATAAAATTCCACATCATAGGTACTGTATCTCATCTTTGCTCCTGACAACTTCTCGCTGAAATATGCAATAGGACGCCCATTCTGACTCAACACCCCTCCAATTCCAACCTTTGACGCATCAGTATGCAGTTCAAACAATAGCTGAAAATCTGGTAATACAAGAATTGGTGCAGATGTCAGCAACTTCTTGATCTTCCCAAAAGCAATCCCAGCTTCCTCCGTCCAAGAAAATTGTTTCCCCTTCATGCAATCAGTCACCGGTGCCATCACGCTACTGAAGTGTGGAATGAATCTTCGGTAGAATGACGCTAGCCCATGAAAACTTCTCACTTCTGTAATTGTCTTCGGCTGTGGCCAATTCCTGACTGCTTCAACTTTATTCTGATCTACCTGGATGCCCTTCTCCGAAACAATATACCCCAAGAACAAAACACTATGCGTCATGAACACGCATTTCTTTGTCGCAGCATAAAATTGTTCCTCTCGTAAAATAATTAACACTTCCTTCAGATGTTGAACATGCTCTTCCAGACTCCTACTATAAATCAAAATATCATCAAAGTATACCACCACAAATTTCCCAATGAATGGTCGAAAAATCTGATTCATCACTCGCATGAACGTACTCGGTGCATTCGAAAGACCGAACGGCATCACCAGCCATTCATACAACCCCTCTCTCGTCTTGAAGGCTGTCTTCCATTCGTCTCCAGGTCTAATCCGAATTTGATGATATCCGCTTTTCAAATCAATTTTCGAAAAGATAGTAGCCCCACTCAACTGATCCAGCAAGTCATCCAACCTTGGCATTGGAAATCTGTATCGTACAGTGATTTTATTCAATGCTCGACTGTCCGTGCACATCCTCCACGTCCCATCTTTCTTCGGTACCAACAAAGCTGGCACAACACATGGACTCAAACTTTCCTATACACGTCCCTGCTCAAGCAATTCTTCCACCTGCCTCCTTAATTCTTCATGCTCCTTCGGACTCATTCGGTAATGCGGTCTATGCGGCAATACTGCTCCCGGAACAAGATCAATTTGATGTTGAATGTCTCTCAGCGGCGGTAACTCTTTAGGTAACTCATCTGGAAATACATCCTCAAATTCTTTCAAAACTGGCTTCGCTTCTTCTGGAATTTCAACCTCTTCACTGCTCTCACGCCCAATCGACATATATACTTCAGGCTCCTCTTCAACCTCCTTAACAAATTCCTTCAGAGATAATAAAGTTTTCAACTCTTCAATCTCCTCCAACTTACTCTCTTTCTGTTGTTGCTTCTTGGGAATCAGAGTGATTTTAGTACCCTCAAACATGAAACTGTAACTGTTAGCACGACCATCATGTTGTACTGCTCTATCAAACTGCCATGGTCTGCCCAAAAATAGATGACACACATCCATGTCGACTACATCACACCAAACCTCATCCTTGTATTTCTTCCCAATTGAAAACTTCACACAAGCTCTACGTCCAACTTTCACTTCACCACCCTTCCTCAACCAAGCTAACTTGTACGGTTTAGGATGTTTCTCGGTTTTCAACTCCAATTTCTTCACTGCTTCTGTAGAGATAATATTATCACAACTCCCAGCATCAATAACAAATTTACAAACTCTTCTAAGAATAGTGCATGTAGATTGAAAGATATTGTTCCTCAACCAACTACTTTCCTCCTCTTGCTTCGGTGTTAAATAACTTCTTCTCATCATCAATGCGTACCCGTCATCTCCCGACAGTAAGTCTTCCTCCTCAACTGGTAAAGAATTAGAGCATTCAGCTTCTTCCTCATCTTCCTCCTCAACTTCTGTCACCATGGCTCTCTTCTTCGGCTTCGGACATTCGTTGCTTTTATGACCCATCTCCTGACAATTGTAACATTTGAAACTGTTGTTAACCTTCGCCTTCTCAACCTCCTTTACAACTGGTTTTGCAACAATTTTTGAAACACTAGAACTTCCATTAACACCCTTCGCTTGATTGTTAGAATTGGTAAACACACCACCTCCTCGTCGTCCCTGCTTCTCCCAAGCCAACGCTTTCTGATGTGCTTCCGCCACAGATCTTGGATCGAACATATTCACCATATCCTGGATCTGCATTCTCAATCCCCCAATGAATCTAGATGTCAGTTGTTCTTCCGTTTCCATAATATCATTCCTTGCAATCAGCTGATAAAACTCATCTGCGTAATCATTAACAGTCTTTGTGCCCTGCCTCAAGTTCTGCAAACGTTGATACATCAGTGACTGATAATTGTAAGGTAAGAACGTTGCTTTCATCAATTTCTTCATCTTCTCCCAAGATTCAACTTTTGACTTCCCCATTCGTTCACGTGTAAGTTTAGTTTGCTGCCACCATGCCAAAGCTCTACCCCTCAACCTTGTAGCAACCAACTTCACTCTACGACGTTCTGGAACTTCTTTGAAATCAAAAATTTCTTCAACATTAGCCACCCAATCCAAAAACTCCTCAGCCTGCATACCACCTTTGAATTCTGGAATTTCAGTTTTCATCCCAGATTCCCACTTGTGATCGTACTCCGACTGATTCCTTCCTCGTCCACGTCCTCGTCCATGAACACTACCACCATCATACTCTTCTTCACAATCTGATGTATATCGATGTCGATCCTGACCACCAACATCTCTACCACCACCATTTCTTCCACCAACATTCCTACGATCTACATTCCTTCGTTCTCGATCAGTCACATTTCTATCACGACCTCGATCATCAACATTTCTATCACAATCTCGATCCACGTTTCTATGATCACTATCGACACTTCTCTCTCGATTTGAATGTGGTGAAGCTCTACTTCTCCCATGGCTCGATTCGGGTGATACTCTTCTCTGATTTTGACTCATCTCCAACATCATCCTCTCTAATCGACCAATCCCTTCCGTAAGCTTCTCATTGAAATTCTCGTTGATTCGTTGCTCCATTTCATCGGCCTCTTCTCTTCCGTACAAAGCATTAATATTGCGATGACGTTGAACTCGTCTTGGCGGCATGATTGAATACTTCCCAAACACTTCAACAAATTCACACTTCACGTTTCAAACACCTTTCGAACTTTGATCCAAAATGAAATGGATCAAACTCCAACTTTGTTGCAAAATATGATGAACACGATGAACACAACTTCAACACTTCAAATTCTCGGCTCCAAGACTCGATTTAGCTATGATTGGCTAAAACAAGCTCTGATACCAAACTGACGCAGCGGATAATTCTAGACGATCTTCAATCGATGAAAGTAGCAATCGATGGATTGATGGATACTGAAATGCCCGAACTCGTTGATCCGAAGATACCGAACTCTAGCTATCTCTGACTCGTTGATCCGAAGATACCGGGAAAGAGATCTACGATTCTTCAACGTTGATCTTGCGCACAAGATTCCGTGAATCGGCTTCAGCAAACGATGATTCGAGCGCACTCGAATGACGTAAGTGGAGATAGGAGATACACTCGACTACCAATTGAAATTGAAAGCACAAAGCTAACAAAAGAGAATTTTATTCAATTTTCAACAACCTTACAAAATGACACAACTTGCCTATTTATAGGCTACAACACATATCCAGAAAAATTTCTAAGTCATAAGTCGTCTTCGACTCATCACCTTCGACTCATCATAAGTCATATATGACTCATCACCTACGACTCATCATAAGTCTTAAGTCGACTCATCACCTACGACTCATCATAAGTCTTAAGTCGTTTTCGACTCATCACCTACGACTCATCATAAGTCATATACGACTCATCACCTACGACTCATCATAAGTCATATACGACTCATAACCTACGACTCATCATAAGTCTTAAGTCGTTTTCGACTCATCACCTACGACTCATCATAAGTCATATACGACTCATCACCTACGACTCATCATAAGTCTAAAGTCGTTTTCGACTCATCACCTACGACTCATCATAAGTCTTAAGTCGTTTTCGACTCATCACCTACGACTCATCATGAGTCATATACGACTCATGCCTTGGCCAAAATAAGGGTTGCGCTGCATCAAAATCACAATTATAGCAATACATCTCAAGCATACCATTCAAAACTGCAAACACCGATATTGTCTCTTGCAACAACTTTGTAACAATACCAAAAACATATCATCTACCATTGATGCATTCAACTATTAGCCCTCAACAACCAACACAACAACAGTGCGATCATGCCGTACGCCATGAACTTCTCCGACGGTTGGTTGATTCCGGTCGTAGGAAGAATTTCTGTGCCGTTGAGCGAAACCGTAATTAAATAATCACTTCTAAAACGCGCACTGTAGCGAATACCTATCAATTTTCAAGACCGACAAGCAAGCTAAATACCGACTGGGACCATTTACGGCAAATTTAGGTTTTAGGGTTTGGATACGGTAGAGAAGGAAGGAAATACGGGAACGTTAACCTAACGTGGGAATGTGAAAGTTGAAGCACGATTGAAAATTGGGTCGATTTCAAATATCAGACATGTTTGGGTTATACAGTTTGATTGGAGAGTTGATGTTCGAAAATTAGGGAAGGATTTGAGATGTGGAAAGAGAAACAACCGTCTGCGTAGGATTGGTATTTTAATTAGTTTATTTATTTTAGGCGACCAAAAAAAGAACGGCACAGGAGCAGAGAATTTTGAAAATAGATGATTCCGTTGTGCCACGTAAGCAATTATAGTATTGTGCTTTTAAGTTTAAGTAATAGATATCGACACGTCATTTATAACTTTTCACTTAATATCTGAACTGAATTTGACGTGTACAATACTAGTATAACCGCACAACGGTGGGTAAACCGACCGTTGTGGTATTTGATATCAAAGAAAAATGTTTTTGTTTAATTTTTTTTCCTTTTTATTAATCTGATACAAAATTAACCGTTTTTTAAAAAAAATAAAAATAATTGAAACTGTGTAAATTCTATTATATCAATATACATCATCATATTTGTTAAAAAAAATCAAAAAAATATCACCGCAATATACATCATCAAATTTTTCATTACCTAATTAAAGAAGACTACTAATGCTAAAATTGATTTAATAAATAAATCTAATATTATTGAACTACAATGTTTAAATAAATTACCTAAAAATAACATTATTATATGAAAAACTAACACTGCTGTAGAAAAAACAAGAAATAAACTAAAATTACTGAAACAAAAAAAAACTAAACTTTGGATTCAGTCATTGTTGATATTTCTTCTAACAAGAAACTTGATTCCGCCACATAATCAATAAGTGATTGAGACATAACATTGATTTTTTGTTTTTTTTCATTCATGTACTCTATTTGGGTAACACCACTCTGAAAAAACGAGGGATCCATAACAACTCCTTTAAGCATAAATTACGTAATGTAATTCTTTTCTACAAAATACAGCATAAATCCAAAATTTTAAGCAGGACCGCATTTTGACAGAAATTTCATTCGTCGAAGTGGTAAAGTGGTAAAATCCAGGACAATGAAATAAAAAAGATAAAAAGAGCATGTTGCTAAGGGGATGTTGCTAAACAGTTGCATTGTTACTGCAAACATAACTCATAAGTCTATAATCCAAAACAACAACCTATAACATTCCAATCAAAACAAAAACGTCAACGTTAAGTAACAATTAAAAAGTACTAGATAAAGACGCTGAAGTCAAGTAAAGTAAGGCAGACAACAGCGCATTTTATGCAAGAACCAAACAGGAAGACAGCAAAGCGCACTCAAGCAGTAGGAGGCGCTTCAGTTGTGGCAGGTGCTCCGTTCAGAGGTTCCGGTTCACCTTCAGTTTTGGCAGGAGTGCAGTTCTTTTTGGAAACTGTAGAAGCAATGATCCAAACGGAGCCAAATGGGTCCTTGACTTTGGCATAGATGCCACCGGCTTCGTCTTCGTTGATCTCGCCTTCTTTGGTTGCTCCGCATAACACAGCTTTTGAGATTGCAGCGTTCATGTTGTCTGTTTCCAAGCAAAGCACAGCCCTAGAACCGCTATGAAAGTGAAACAATGCAAACATGAGTTAAATATAAATGAGCAAATACACGTACAACTGGTAGGCCTTTTAACTGCGTTTCTAAAAAAGTAATGTATATACTGAAGAACAAGACTCCTTATAAGTAGTCAAGAAAAGTTTATTTTAGAGGATGGGATTATGACCATGTTTGGGACCAAACTCCTTATAAGTAGTCAAACACGCTTATAACTTTATAAGCTACTTAGTTGAATTGTACTGTTTTAGGAAACTTCAAAGCTTGCAAAATTAGGTTGTGTTCGTGTTTAACAAAAAAAACATTTTAAAGGAGCATCTAAAATGACGTAAAAAGTGAACAAAAAAATAATGCGTTCTTGAGTTTATGAAAGAGAAAATTGAAAAGGGTATTCACTATTTTGTAATTACCAATTATATCGTTTTAATGAGTCTGTATTTGAAAGGATATAGTGTTTTATAAAGGAAAGGAGGCTAACTGTTGCTAATGGTCATTGGCGACGGGCGCCAACAAACCATTTTCAACCGTTCCCCCTAACGGAACAAAATGGTGGGCCCCAACTCAAACGCGATGGACGCAACGCGAACTTGACCAGAGCATAAAATAGCCTCAAACCCATCCTTAGTAGCTTATGACTTATGTAGGAATTCCTTAAGTAATTTTGACCAAACAAATGACTAAAATAGTTTTATGTATTCAATGTATTTACAAAGAAAATGTCAAAATGAATTCACCATAGTTCAATTATGGAACCTATTACATGTTCATTTCTTATAAATCAATAGTAGTCAATCGCCAAATTTTACTTGTTTTAATTTAAAGCTGCTAGTCAAAACAACAAAGAATTTACAGTTTAAAATGCCTTTTTAGACGATTAAAACAAGTTACTCAAAACACAATTTTCTTTTTGCATAATAAATGTTGTTAGAAAGATGATGATCAATAAACTATACTCCCTGTACTCCCAATTAACAATTGAAAAACATACTTGCAGTGATTTAGATGCCGAACATAGTTGACAGAAAATAAGTAAATAACATGAACAAGTAGTTATAATAAATGAGTGGTCACAATTAGAAGGAGAACAAGCACATTTATATAGTTTAGGCCAAAGGAAAACCGTACCTATACCTCCAATGTCCAAACTGCTGAAAAAACTATTAAAAACAACAAACATTTTGTTTGAAATGTAAACATCAGAAGTGAATATCTAGGTACTCAAGAAATAAATCAAGGGAATTTAATCTAGTAAAGGATGGACTGGATTATGTGGCTTAGTTTGACCTTTTTATAGGTAATCCAGTTACATATTCAGCAGGTGGTCCATAAACGACTAAGGTGACTCCAACCTTAGCTTATACAAGATTGGAGACAGCAAAACAATTGTCTTTAAAAGTAAACCATCACCCACTAAAGAAATTACATTAGAAAAATATCACAACCACTACATAAAAATAATCAAATAACAAAAATAAGCAAAATATTAACAACTTAGTAATAAAAATTTTGACTGTGATAACCTTGATTTAAAAAATCTCTGCTCAGTAATAAAATAAAACAGATAGTACAAAAAGTATATTGACAACTCTTTCTTATCCACATTTTGCTTTACTCTTGCAACATTAATAACTTAGTTTCTTTGTGTGCATTTATATATACTTTTTGGTAACGAAAATAAGTCAACACGCATTTTTCTTTGAACACGTCCATGGACGTGCATTTGTATTGGTAATCACAGTAACAATAAATGTGAATAATATTACATAAATGTAAGTTGTTATGTGGCTAATTTTTTTTAAATACAACTGCATTAGCCGATTACGTTGTTACTGCCAATTTTACACTAACATGCCAAACTCATAGCATATTCCTCATATTCCTACTCAAATGCATAGTGCAATACGGAACATAAAAAATCACAATCAAATGCAAAAAGATTTTTGGTGTTGGCTGCCTAATTCTAATGGTCAATTCAGCTTGAAATCAGCCTGGAATCAAACAAGAGGCAAATACAATGAACCTAGCTGGACAAATCTCATATGGGACAAAATCTGTGCTCCTAAGATGTCAACTGGTGCATTACTTGCTAAATTAAATAAGCTAAATACCAAGGAAAGAATTAGTAGATGGAACTCTAGCACTGGCCGAATCCGTATGCTACGTTTAAATCATCAAGAAGACCAAGATCATCTTTTCTTTCAATGCAAGTACTCGAGGTATTTACTGGATTACATTAAGTCTAAACTGAATATTAACACTGGCGGTTCTTATGATATAAACCAAGTTCTAGATACTATGAGTCATAACCAGAAATCGGTGCCTCTTATGAATCAAATTGCTAACATCACTTTTACTGTTTTGGTGTGGAACATTTGGTGTGAAAGGAACAATAGGGTGTTCAAGGGTGTGGGGATGCCTAATACAGTGAGATCTAGCATATTATCTCAAGATTGCAGAACTCTAATCAAGCATCAATTGAACAACAAAAAGATAAGTGATGAACTAAAACTTATCTTGACTAGTTTTGGTATTGATGCAGAGACAAATGACATCTTCCATCCTCCTTGAGTGCTTCTGGCGTTGATCTCCTTGATCGTAGTTGATTTCTTCGTAATTGCTTGGATTTGCTTAGAAATCTCGTTCATATTCGAGAGGTCGCCATTTTTGTTCAATTGGGAAAGCTGCTGTCTTCTCTGGTGAATATAAGAGTAATATTCGAGAGTTTCTTGTACCAAGTTACACTTACCTCCTCTTCTATGTTAGATTCAGCGAAATCAAAATCAACCTTTTCAACTTGAAGAAAACCATCGACTTCCATAGCTAATTCATGACCTTCCGACTCAATATCATCTTCTTTCTCCCTTGATTGAAGCGGTTCCAAATCTGCAGCGCTATCATCGGTTTTACAGTAATCGATAGTTTTATGCCGATCAGAGAAGTTGGCGGCGGACGTAGTTTCCTCTCAAATTGGAAGAATACCTAAATATTGAAAATTTCATCAAATTGGAAAGCCGAAATGCTAGGAGAATAAGGAGGAGAAAAATTCTAACAGAATCATGGGGAAAACCTAGAATAAAGGAGAAATGTTTGAGGGAGAACGTAGAAGAATAAAAAACGGAGGAATAGGGAGATGGTCGGCTGTGGTGATGTCGATAAGTGTTTTGCTATGTCTAGTGGTGGGCGATTCTAGACGATGGAGATCTGAGCTACAGGTTTGATGCGTTGATTTAGGGTTAGAGTTCAAACTGTTTGAATTTTTTTTTCAAGAAGAATTAATTGGAATCTGCGATTTGAACGGGAGAGAGATTTTTTTTCTTACTACCGAAGCGGGAGGAAAGGCGGCGAGACAGCTAGCATGTTTTTTTGGCTTCAGGAAAATTGATTTTGCGTAGTAGAAGTAGGCAAACCTCCCTACGGTCGGTTTGATTAATACAAAGTAATAGACACACCGATTTCTCAGAATCATAATAATATATCATATAAATAACAGTCACAGATCACCGTGGAACAATATACATATAAAAATTATTTAGTTTACAAAATGAAATACTATACTCGATTGTTATACAAATTTAACAATTCTCTAATCTCAATTATACATTTTATATAGAAGTCCAAATTCCTAAATGGGATAAACTAAAAGTCCAAATGTTTATCTCCTTGCCAGCACAACCATTCAAAGGTCAACCTATCCTGTAACCTGAAAAGTCTCGGCCTGACCCGAGCAAAATAACACCCGGGTCAGACTATCTCAAAATATCCAATAGAGTGAGAAAAGAATATAACACAAGAATAAAAAACATATAAATAAATACAGTTGTCCAAGATATAACAAGTCGCGGGAATTAATTTAACTTAGAGTTCATCACAAGGCACATGGACATTTAAGTCACAGACACATATTAGTCCCTAAACACTGAATTCATATAACAAAACACAATATCTCTAATCACGCAAATATCAATGATTAACTCGGAATCGGGTTATAAGTTTAAGTCACAAACACGAACTAGTCACTAAACACAAAGTAACAGAATTAACTTAACATCCATTACAAGACACAGGAACATATATTTATTTCACGAACACAGAACAGTCACAGAATCCAAATATCCAGAATCCAAGAGATCTTAATCCAAACTGATTGTAATGATCGTCCAAAACAATCGCAATGATTGTCCTCAAAGCCCGTGGCAAACAAACAAACAAATTGGTATCACTCGAACCGATCTGATATCGAGGATCGTACTCAGACAGCGAGCACAGAATCACAAAATGATCTCAAGGATAGTCCATACCAATCAAGGTGGTCGTAGAAACCATGACTCGATTGTTAACCCTTAAGTTTCTACGACTCATGGTCTTACGAGATAAGGAGTATACGACTCATGGTCTTACAAGATAAGGAGTATACGACTCATGGTCTAGACGGTTCAGCGAGTCAAGGTCTATACGAGTCATGAAGTCTTACGACTCATGAAGTCTTACGACTCATCAGGTTCAACGAGTCATGGAGATTTACGACTCATGAAGTCTTACGACTCATCAGGTTCAACGAGTCATGGAGATTTACGACTCATGAGAACTGGCGACTCATGAGGTCCTACGACTCATCACTCTTACGACTCATGAGGATCTGCGACTCATGAGAACTGACGACTCAGGAGGTCTTACGACTCATCAAGTTTACGACTTAAGGGCTATCAAACTGGAATCCAAGGCCCTGGCCTGTGCTACTTTGATCTGATGAGTCGACTACGACTTAGCACTTCTCTTCCAACTGAGCCGCAAGATGGACCATAAGGCGCCCACGAGACATCATAAGTCGAATACGAGTCACGACTTACCATGAGTCGGTCACGACTCATGACTTGGCCAAATTGAAAGCTCAGAAATCTGCTCCTATAAATACCCCATCACTTCCAACATTGAGAGGACTTTGGGCAAATCATTTCTACAGCGCTGTAACTCCGTGAAACTCTTCATTCATTCAGTAATCAAGGATCCTTCAAGCATTCGCGACACTACAACAAGCTTCGAGAGAAATTCCTCACATCCGACATGGATTCATCGAGTTTCATCGTCGAAGATTGAGCTAGTAGTCTAGATTGTTTCTTGTGATCGAATTGTACTGTTTCCTGAAGAGATTTGTATCAAATTGTAACCGAATCAGCAATAAGAGACTATAAAGTGGACGTAGGCTCAATTACGGGCCGAACCACTATAAATCCGTTGTTCATTTACTGCATTTCTGCTATTTTCCTGCTTAATTTCTGTTCTCGTCACACGGGTGGTGCTTTCACGATCTTATTACACACACCGGGTGTTAACGTTCATATTTTAACGTCAACATTTTGGTGCTTTCACTGAGAACCCAACTCAGGCTACCATCCATCATTGCTTCACACAAGTTTGTTGAAAAGATTTCCTACAGAACTAGAAGTCTATCAGACATAATGGCTCCTGGAAGGAAACGAAAGGTTGTCAGATCTGAAAATGTTCATGATGATACCGCCACCTCTGCTTCACCAAGTCAAGCAGCTCCAAGCGTCGGGGTGACGCGAGAGGAGCTAGACGCTGCTGTATCCGGACTATACCAGCAGATTGAGACTCAAAACAATCTGATGATGGAAAAACTGAACGCTCTGCTTGGTGCCAACCAAAGACCAGTGGGTAATGAAGAAAACACCGCTGATGCCCTTCGCAACTCCGAAGGGAGGAATATTCCTCAGGGGGGATCAGGTGCTGCTGAAGGGGCACCCCTCCGAGCTGAAGGATCTAGACCATCGCCAATTTTCCACGAAAATCTGCCCGGGCAAACATTTGAGAAAATGGCAGAAGTCTACTCCGCAAAATCTTTGAACAATGAGGAATATCTTTCTGGCATGATCAAGCAAATAATGAAAGAGAGCATGCAGAGAGGTGAAGATGAGAGTGAATGGGGATTCGCGCCAAGCAAGACTCCATTTACCGAGAAGATTCTAAAGGCTGAATTTCCTAGAAAATTTGTTCCCCCCACCATTCCTACTTATCGGGGAACAAGTGATCCAAACCAATTCTTGTATAAGTATGATTGGCACATGACCGGTGCGAGAGCAACTGATGAAATCAAGTGCCGGTATTTCCCAGTATATTTGGAAGGAGTGGCACTTCTCTGGTTCACCAAACTTCCTGTCCGATCAGTAGATCAGTTTTCCGATCTGACTAGAAAGTTTAAAGAGCAATTCAGGCTATACGCTTCAAAGGCAAAGGACATAATGTCATTATCCAGTCTTGAACAGAATCCGGGAGAACCTATTAAATCATTCCTGAACCGTTTCAATATAGCTCTGGCGGAAGTTGATAACGCAGAGCCACGGATGATCTTGACCTATTTGATGCGTGCTATCGACAAATCGAGCGAATTTGGAAAATGGCTGAAGATGAAAGAGCCAAATTCTCTCGAGAAATTCTACAAGAAAGCTGATGAATTCATACGCTTGGAAAATCTTCCAGCATCAATGAAGGTGGTGGCAACAAAGGTGGAAAATAATACTGCCGCTTCGGAAAAGAAAGATTCCGGAGGTCAGAAAAGGGAAAATCACGAGGGGAAGAAACAAAAGGATATAAAGAAACCTCGCTTCTTCAAACCCTCAGATTTCACTCCATTGACCGACACTCTGGAAAATATCTTCTTCGCCACCAAAGATGCTGTGGATTATCCCAAATCGGCTGAGATAAAACCGGGAAAGGGCGCTATGAGAAATGGAAAGTTCTGTCGTTTTCACAACCAACCTGGTCATGATACCAATGACTGTCGTCACTTAAAGAGCTTAATTGAAGAATTATTGAGAGAAAACAAGCTGCAACAATATGTCAAGAAAAACAGAAGTGATCCATCTTCGTCTACTCAGAGACAACAACCCTCTAATCAGCCGTCAGGCTCAAGTAAAGGTGCTGCGGCACAAGAATCTGAGAGGCCCGTTATCAACGTCATTTCAGGGGGCCCACACCCAGCAGGCAAAAGCTGGGGTGAGATGGAACGATATGCTCACGCTTTGAAGTATATCCCGGCAGAAGAAGATGTTTTTGCTGTAGAAAATACAGTACCCCTAAAACAGCAAAAGATTTCAGATAATGATATTTTGTTCAAGGCTAGGGATTCTATTGGTATTGAAGCTCCCACCATAGACCCCTTAGTTATCTCTGCAGGAATTGGGCCAGCAATAGTAAGACGAGTACTCATTGATTGCGGTGCTTCCTGCAATATACTTTTCAAGAAAACATTTGACCAGATGAAGATCCCAATGACCGACGTTCAGGCTTCATCACAAAAGATCGTTGGTTTCACTGGGGAACCACAGCAACCAATCAGAACTGTCGATTTGTTCGTGGAACTTGGTGAAGGGCAGAAAAGGGTAACTCGAAAACAAACCTTTGTGATTGTTGATGGATTTTCTGCCTACAATGCTTTCCTAGGCAGGCCAGCTCTAGCTGCATTCAAGGCCATTTTGGCCCCGTGGTGCTTAACTATGAAGTTTCCTACAGAAAATGGTGTTGGTGTCATCAAGGGAGATCAAAATGCTGGACGTGAATGTTATCTTATAGAGCTTCGAGAAGCCAGAAGGAGAGAGATGGGTAAAGATGCGGCAGCTCCCCTCCGCATCAAAAACCCAACCTTATAGCAAATACAGGGTGGCCCCTGCACTGGTGAGCATAGTGGTGCAAGGCGAGAAATGGACCCCAGAAAATCCAGTGCAGAGGAAAATAGAGTGGTGCCTGTGGAAGTTACGGTACCAATACCTGTCGACTCCAAAGACCCAAATAAAGTACTTAATGTGGGTTCGCAACTAAGTACAACAGTTCAAAATACACTGATATCATTTCTAAAAGCAAATCTGGACGTGTTCGCTTGGTGTCATGCTGATATGTGCGGAATCTCTCCAACAATTGCTGTTCACACTCTGAATGTCGATCCGAAATTCACACCAGTAAAACAGAAAAGAAGAACTCAAGGTCCAGAAAGATCAGCAGCTTTAAAGGAAGAAGTAGATCGCCTCTTAGAGAATAATTTCATCAAAGAATCCACTTATCCAAATTGGGTTTCAAATCCAGTACTGGTTAAGAAGGCAAATGGAAAGTGGAGAGTATGCATTGATTTCTCAGATCTGAACAAAGCTTGCCCCAAAGACTGCTTCCCGTTGCCTAGAATCGATCAACTAGTAGATGGGACGGTTGGACATGAGTTGTTATCTTTTATGGATGCCTATTCCGGATACAATCAGATTATGATGAATGAACCAGATCAGGAGGACACAAGCTTTATTACAGATGTGGGACTCTACTGTTACAAAGTCATGCCATTCGGGTTAAAGAATGCAGGGGCAACATACCAAAGACTTGTCAACGCTATGTTCAAGCCACAGATCGGCAAAACAATGGAAGTCTATGTTGATGATATGTTAGTAAAGTCAAAGAAAGCAGTAGACCACATGGATCACTTGGCAGAGATGTTCTCAATTCTTCGGAAGTACGGAATGAAGCTCAATCCATTGAAATGTTCATTCGGAGTAGAGTCTGGGAAATTCCTGGGTTTCATTGTGAGCGCTAGGGGCATCGAGGCCAATCCTGCTCAAATCACAGCTCTAAGAGAAGTTAAAGCCCCTAGAACAAAGAAAGAACTACAAAGTCTCAATGGAAAGGTTGCCGCTCTTAGTCGCTTCATTTCCAAGGCCACAGACAAATGCATTCCCTTCTTTGATGCTCTAAAGAAAGGAAAGAAAAATTTCGAATGGACTCCTGAATGTCAGAATGCTTTCGATCAACTGATTCATCATATGAGAACTCCTCCGGTCCTCTCCAAGCCTAGTGATGGTGAAGACCTCTTCATCTATCTGGCAATTTCATCCCATGCTTTGAGTGCAGCACTCGTACGAGAAGATATGAAAATACAACGTCCGGTTTACTACATCAGCAAACGGTTCGCTGGGGCTGAGATGAATTATTCAAAGATAGAAAAACTTGCTTATTGTCTGCTAATCGCTTCCAGGAAATTGAGGCCCTATTTTCAATCTCATCCTATCAAGGTCCTGACTGATCAGCCTTTGAAGCAAGTCCTGTATCGTCCTGAAACTTCGGGTCGTCTCTTGAAGTGGAACATAGAACTCAGCCAATATGACATCACTTACCATCCCCGAAGAGCAATTAACGGACAAGCTTTAGCAGATTTCATTGCGGAATCCACTGACAAAGGTAACAGTAAGGAAGAAACAACTGACTGCATTCCGATACAGTGGAAGTTGTATGTTGATGGCTCGAGAAATGACTATTGTTCTGGGGCAGGAGTTGTGCTCGAAACTCCCGAAGGACGATCACTATGTTATGCATTGAGACTGGAATTTCCTTCGACAAACAATGAAGCAGAATATGAAGCCCTTATTGCCGGATTGAAAATCGCCAAGGAATTGAATATCAAAGTGATACAGATTTTTAGTGATTCTCAGCTTATTGTCTGCCAGGTGAAGAAGGAATTTCAAGCCAGAGGAGGGAATTTGCCTGCATATTTGACAAAAACTTCCGAACTCCTCAATGATTTAGATCACTACTCAATAAGCCACATACCCCGAGAGGAAAATATGAAGGCAGATTCTTTAGCAAAGTACTCAAGTTCCGGAAAAGCTCAATTGCTGGGATTAGTTCCTGTAGAAGTTCTGTCAGCTCCAAGCATTGATGAAATGGATATTGATTGGATTATGACTACGTCTCAAGAGCATGAATCATGGATGACTCCAATCAAAGAATACTTACTCAGTGGTTCTCTGCCAGAAAGTTCTAAGGAACGTCGAAAATTATTGAGAAAAGCGTCAAGGTATATAATTCAAGATGGCCGATTATACAGGCGGGGATTTTCAATCCCACTACTCCGATGTGTAACTAAAGAAGAAGCCAAGACAATCTTAGCAGAGGTACACGGAGGAGAATGTGGAGACCATTTAGGTGGTCAAACACTTGCAAAGAAAATTCTCCGATATGGGTATTTCTGGCCGGATATTAATCGAGATGCTGCAGCTTACTCCAGGAAGTGTGACAAATGTCAAAGATTTGCAAAAATCCCAAGAGCACCTTCCACCGAACTCACACAAATGGTCAGCCCATGGCCATTTGCCATTTGGGGAATAGACCTAATTGGACCATTACCGATCGCTAAATCAGGAATTAAATATGCTATTGTCGCCGTTGACTATTTCACCAAATGGGCCGAAGCTGAACCTTTGGCCACCATCACTTCTAAAAAAATGATAAATTTTGTAACGAAAAATATCATTTGCAGATATGGTGTGCCACAGAAGATAATCACCGACAATGGCACTCAATTTGAAAGTGAAGAATTCCAGGATTTTTGCAAACGGTTCAGAATTCGAAAAAGCTTCTAAGCAGTGGCTCATCCGCAGGCAAACGGGCAAGTGGAAGCAGTTAACAAGATCATCAAGTCAACTATCAAAAAGCAACTTGAAAAAGCAAAAGGTGGTTGGGTTGATAAGCTTCCATTAGCACTATGGACGTACAGAACTACTCACAAAACTGCGACTGGGCACACTCCATTTTCACTGGCATACGGATCTGAGGCAATGATTCCAGTAGAAGTAGAGGTTCCTTCGCATAGAAGAGTTCATTTCAATGAAACCGAAAATGAAAAACTGCAACTTGAAGCGCTTGATTTTCTTGATGAGAAAAGAGAGGAAGCTAGGTTCAGAGTTTCAGCTCATCAGCAGAGAATAGCCAGGCATTTCAACTCCAAAGTTCGCCAACGCAGCTTTGAAATCGGAGACTTGGTTTTGAAAAGGATCATGACAGCAACTGGTGTGTTTGGGCCAAACTGGGAAGGGCCATATGTCATAGGCACTAAACTTCTTGATGGCACTTTCAAACTCATAACTGTTGAAGGAGATCCAATTCCAAGGGCCTGGAACAGCAACCATTTGCGCCCTTATTTTACTTGAAAAGAGCTCTGCTCAAAATTGTAAAATGATGATGAATGTATCAGTTGTATTGTGAAACCTTGTAAATCAGTGTAAATGAATGAAAGCTATAAAGTGGACGTAGGCCCGATTCTTGGCCGAACCACTATAAATCTTGTGTTTTTTACTATTTCATAATGCCTGTTTTATTTCGATATGTAAATACTTTAAATGTATCGCTAAAATATCGATTCAAAATTACAGGACATTATAACAAGGCTTGCTCATCACAAAGCTAAGCGACCTCTATAAATCAGCTATTGCACAAAAACCAAACAACAAAAATTCCAAACTCAAATCCTATGCAAGGAAAACTTCACATAAAGAGTTGGCGACTTCACTGGGACAAACCTTTGTTCACTAGTTGAGATTGTCGTTATGAACGGGCATCCAACTAGATAACTCGCGTTTGTCTCGTGAAGTCATTCAACGGTGAAGTACACTCCTTCGGATGAAGCAATTTACTCGCAAAAGGAAAAAAGATGTGCTTGGAAATGATGATAAGAGATCACTAATGGGCAAATGATGAGAGAAAATTGCCAAGCAAACAAAGAAGCAGACAAAGGGAGGTATGCCTCTCAACAGGAAGGCCGAGAGATCCACTAAAGGGACGCCTTCCCAATCGGAAGGAACAAGACCCTCGCTAACTGGTCGTGATGCATCCGACCAGATAGCGTATGTCCGCCCCGTGGATCCACTCGCCCCTGAGACGCAACCTACCTGGCACACCAACCAACCAAAGCCCTCTAACGAGGCACGCCAATAAATGGGAGTGCTTTACTCAATCAAAAAGATCGGTGGGACTACCAAAGGGGCACCTTGTTAGTTAATTGCGATCGTTTGTGCAAGCAAACATCCAATCAAGCAACTTGCGTTCGCCCCGTAGACCTCTGACCATGAGAAAGTAACTTCCAGGCAATCACAAGCCCTCTTCGGAGGCACAAGCCATCTTCGGAGGCAAAAGCCCTTTTCGGAGGCACAAGCCCTCTTCGGAGGCACAAGCCCTCTTCGGAGGCACGAGCCATCTTCGGAGGTAAAAGCCCTTTTCGGAGGCACATTTCACCAGGGTAAAAGTGCAAAATGCTTCTCTTCGGAGACCCACTTCACTCGAGTAGAAATACAAAAATTGCTTCTCTTCGGAGACCAACATTGCTTCTCTTCGGAGACCAAAATCAAGACTTCTTTGGAAGCACAAGACCTCTCCGGAGGCACAACAATACTCCACAAAGCATAATGCTACTCTTCGGAGTCCACATGCTACTCCTCAAAAAATACCAAAATAAAGCCCTCCTTAGAGGCACACTTTGGTTCTTAAGGAAGACCTACTTGTTCATCTTTAAAAAAAAAAAAAAAAACTCTTCCCCAGAAATCGAAGTGCTAAGTAATATCTTCTTCTGAGATTCGCTTCACCGCATAGGAGAATTCACTTCTCAAAAGCATGAAGTAAACATTTCCGAAGGTTGAAGCGTGAAAACTTATCCGGAAATGAGACACGCTCCGTTTAAGTAGAATAATCATTCCCTCAAAGACGGAATAGTTATTCTATGAAAAATAAGAGTACAGTTCTCGCCAAAAGCAAAAGATATTGTAATGCACTTGTGGTATAGGGGCAATATCATATGATACGGCTACAACAATAAAAAGCAGTATTCAAGCAACATACCACAAGCACATAACAATATCACGCGAAAAAGCTGTGGGATAAATGCATTCTTAAACACAAACAAAGAGTTTGTACAAGTAAAATAATTGTTTTATTTAGTACTATAAAAATTCTTTACATGTGCAGATATCTCGAACAAGCAAAAGCGGGGACCGGTACCCGCACAATCCCCGGTCAATACATGCAAAGAGCAAAAATAATAAGTAAAAAATCCAGCTTGATTATTCCTTCTTCTCAACACCTTTGGAGCCCTTTCCCGGCCTAATGATTAGCTTTTGAAGTCGTTGTGAACGGGTAGGGGCAGAAGGAGAAAGCGGTACGGCCAGATCAACTACTGCTTCCTCTTCAGTGGAAGTCTTCTTCTTTTTCCTTACAGCACGCTTCCCCTTCCTCTTTGAAGAAGACTCGCTCCCCGGAGTAGCAAGCAATGTTGTGTAACGACCCGTATTTTTAACACTTTAAAAAATACGAATTAAAATGAAAATTTTGATAAAAATCCGAAGGAAATAAAATTTTGTGTTGTTAAATGTGAATTACAAGTTAAAATAGAAAACTGAATTCTGAAATAACTTATTTATAAATTAAATATGGATGTTAACTTGTAGTGAATGTAAATAATGAATTGAATTTGATTGTAAACAACGAAATAAATAAAATGTTGCATTTAATATTGAAGTTATAATATGGAAATCAACGTAAATGAATGTAATTTAATATTACTGTGAATTTAAATAAGATGATAGCTGAAGAAAATGAAAGTAAATGAATTATAAACTATTGATAATAATGTATAAGTAAATGGTTGATTCAATAATGAAAGTGTAAATCGAAATAAAAGAATTCATTTGGAATTAAATAACTTAAATTTGAATTACAATATAATTGAACGCTGAATCTAATATAATCTTTTATATTGGATTTATAATGGAAAACTGCATTGTAAAAGATTGTTAATTACTGTGAAATTAAAAATGAGATTTGTGAACAATTGAAATTTGATTTAAAAGTTAATAATTTAAAATTGAGAATTTTATATTGAAATTAAACAGGCGAATAATTTATTTTTCGAATATTGGATTTAATTAGACAATTAAATCGATAATTTAATAAGTTAAATTTCAGAAATAATTGAAAATCGAGTTGAATATGATTGAAAATAATTTGTAAAATTTTATCTTTTCATATTGGAGTTATAGTAATGTTATAGAACTTTTAAAATTGAATTTAAAGTTAATTTGTGAAAATTGAATATTTTAATATTTAATTATCGACTGAAAAATAGCTATTTTTCGAACAGTCTCAAAATTGAATGAAACTAGTTCCATTGGATCCGTAATAGTTTGTTATTGCCGGATTTCAATTTTTGTAGCAATCGGAGTTATCGTTTGATTGTGGCAGCTCGAAACGCATCGAATTGTTTTTAATATTAATTCAGCGAGAGAAAATAGTCATTTTTCAAAATGTCTCATATTTCGACGAAACCAGTTTCATCGGATCCGTAATGTCATATTATTGTAGGGTTTCAAATTTCGTGTCAATCGGAGTTACCGTTTGTCCGGGGCAAGCCAAAACGCATCGAAATCGGTTTAAACCGGTTTAATTTAAAACTGATCGTTTTTCTCCGTAACTCGCACAGATGACCGAATTAGCCTCCGAAACATGTTCCATTGCGTTCGGAACGTGGGGTAAACCTTAGAAACGCCAGCCGGCACGCTTCGTTTGGAGTTCGGAAAATTTCGAGTGAATAGTGTCGCATATTTTTCTATAAAAGCCCCTCACTTATTTCATTGTGCAAAAGAACTAGGGTTTCAGCCCTTAGCCGCCACTTTCCTATCAATGGCCAGAAATACATCTTCTTTCTCCTCTAATATCTTCCAATCCATAAAGAATTAGCAAAAGTCGTCAACTACAAAGTTGTAGAGGACGATGAGAGCTTCAAATCCATACGGAGATGATCGAAAACGGAGCAACGGATCAACGGGAAATCGTGCTTGAAGCTGCTGCGTTTTTCACGCATTTCGAGGCAGAGGGGGTGGCCGAGCTTGCTGTACTTGTGGGTGAAGGTGGAGTCGAGTGGTGGCTTCGATTTGGTGGTGGTTTGATGAAGTTTCGTCAAGCGTGGAGGCGGCGGCACGTAACCCTAGTTTTGGAGCAATGGGTTCTCATTCACGTTAAATGGTTGCATGAGGGAAGAAGGTGGGATGCGGCCAGATCTGGAGTAGAGAGGATGGACGGCCTGGATTTAAGAGTAGGGTTTGAAAAAGAAAATTTAAGCTGAAATTGTTTTATATAAATTCGTGTAACTTTAAAATTGCATAACTTCTTCATACGAGGTCCGATTGGAACGAAACTTTTTGCGTTGCGATCGTAATGACGAGAGCTTCGAAATGAAACTGGTTTGGATGGATTTGGAGACGTTGGAAATTTGGGCTAAAGTTGGGCGTCGTCCAGTTTCAGTTCCAAACCGGAACGTCTCGGCGACAACAGAAAATCAAGGTGAGTGTTTATACGCTCACAATTGACTAAAATATCTTTATGGTAGTTAAATTTGACATTATGAAGTGATATGAATTTATTTGTCGTTGTTTGATAAAAATTTAATTGTCATATAGATTGTCGTGTGAATTCACCGTTGAAAATTTAAATTGACAGTAAATTGAAATTAGGATTTAATTGAAATCAAATTTCCCGATATTGATAACTATGAAATTGCCGTGAATTGTATTGGCTATTGGATGATTTATTTCGATGGATGCTATTGGTTGATATTTAAATGATTGGATGTTTATTTGCTTATATGTATCCTGTTATACATACATATGACACTATGATTGGTTTATGTGATATATATTCATCCCTGACATTTAACTGAAATAAATAATCACTTGGCCGTAGGTTAGAAAATTATATACGGACACCGGGTTGGTTGAATTAAATGATTTTAAAAAGTTGTTTTGAAATTATTTAAATAAGTTGATTTTAAGAATAAAATCCAATTTATGGAAATTGAAGTATTTTGAATTGAAGCTCGAGATGTTGGAATTTAAACTTGGTAAATGAAATTGTTTAATTATTCGAAGTTTAGATTTTTAAGAAAAGATTGAATACGACGTAAATATTCGAAAGTTGATTTGTTTTAAAAGATTGGACTTTTAATCGAACTCTGAATATTTCTAAGAAAATTTATATGAAATGATATTTCAAGTTTGAGTTTGGAATTGAAAATTAATTTGAAATTGAGATTTAATAATTTGGAATTTAATTGAAATTCAAGAATTGGACTAAATTGAAACTATTGAATTAAATTTGAAGATAAAATTGATTTGAATAGGATTTGAATTGAAATTGATTTGGAATGTAATACTTAAATGAATTCTTGAAATCCGAATGTTAATCTAAGTTTATTGAATTGGAATTGTTCCAGAAATTAAGTAAACTACTTAATACGGATGTTTAATTTGAAGTATATTCTAATTTGAATACGAAATGGTTTTAAAGCGAATCTTATATTCTTATATAAATATATGAGCTGTTTTGAAATGTGGAATATTTAAAGTTTCGAAATATATTGAAAGTGAAATTGTTTATTTTGTGGTTCAAATATGTATTTGAAATTGATAATTTGAAATGGTTTATTGAGAAGCTAAATCGAGTTGAAATTAATGATTTTGAAATCGAAATGAGATATTGAGGCGAAAATGATTTTGAAATCGAAATGGGATATTGAGGCGAAAATGATTTTTGAAATGAAATCGTATATTTTGAGTAAATAAGATGATTTTGGAAATGGATTTATTTGAAGTGAAAGTGATATCGTATTGATACGATTTTGAAATTGAAATGAGATGTTGAGGCGAAAATGATTTTTGAAATGAAATCGTATATTTTGAGTAGATATGATGATTTTGAAATGGATTTGATCTTTGAAGCGAATATGATATTTTGATAATCAATGATGAATTGATTTTGAAAATGTAAAAGATCCAACCGGTGTGAAAAATATAACGTAGTTATTAAAGAGACCGGGATCGGATATGGACATACTCTCTGTCGATACCGAAAACCACTTTAATAACTATTATACGCGGAGTGTTGATCCAGAATGAAGTGGATGGTTTGGCGAACGCGTTGACTGAAGAAAGAGAACGATTTTGGATGACCCCTGACATGACTAAAACAGGAGCCGCGCCGGGCCATTGAGGATCGCCATCTCTAGCGGACACACTCCTTCGATACCATGTCTATTACTTTTGTGATTCGATTTGGGTGCACCCCGCGATTTGGGAGTGTTGTTTCGCGGTGTTGGGGTAGTAGCTGCTATGCCCAACATCAGTCCGGATCACGCAACTACTAGTATCCTAGTTGGTATTGCCTCATGTACCTTGTCATACTGATTATCCTATTCGCGACCACTACGATTTTGGTTTGTACCTTTAGTATATGGATTGCCCTCTGGTGACTTCCGGTTTTGGGGAAACTACGGTCTTGTATATGCTCTTGGGAATATAAACTGTGTTAAGGGTGGAATGGGACATGGCTTAACGCTATTTTAATACTTTTATTTTAATGTAGACATATTATAATAACGTATTGTACTACATAGTAGATAGTTTAACGGATCCTTGAGAGATGGAAAATCCCGTAACATCTCTTAAGTTATTGCACTCACGTTGACACTGGACAGGAGATGTCAAACCCCGTAAACATCTCTGACGCCGTCACACTCATATTTTCTTATTCGATTTGACTTACATGAGATATTTTAGTCCTGACTCGAGTGTTTTGTCTTTTCATTACGCTCGGGTCAGCCTGAGCATTTCAGATAAGGTTGAAGATCTATTTTGGAGGACGAAGACGGAGTTTGGTATTACATCATTTGTATTCTACTACTATATTATTTTTTTCCGCTGCATTATTGTATTATCTCTGATATGTATGTAACTGTGATTTATGATGTATAATAATAATCAAATTTATTTATTTAACAGCTTCATGAACTGTTATTTTATTATTATATCTTGTTCCTTCCGCTGCAAGATTCTGAGTTTGCTTCTGTTCTTTCTTTCCTTTTCTTATTTAACCCCAATAACCATATGCCTTTTTGAACGGTTTGAGTTGGACATGTGTGGATTATTGTCGACTTGAACGGTCAAAAATGGCGGGTTGTTACATGTTGAAAGCTTCGTATCGTCATCAAGAGACCGCTCCGGGGTCTTCTCAATGTCTTCAAAATCCTCCGCCTTCTGCTCCTAAGAAGCAGCCGGATCATCCAAGCCTTGAAGAGCTTCGATTTTCTCTGCCTGTGATCCCGGTTGGGAAGCGGAAGGAGGAGTAATTTGGGAAGACGGAGGAACGGCAACCGAAGGAGTGAAAGCTTGTGCAGTGCTTGGTGCCTCCGCTGTAGAAGAAAAGAAGTTAAAATCAACATCCCCCGAAAATAAAGAAGGCATCGGTTCACCAAAGTTTAAGTAACAAGTAAGAAGGTCATCAAACTCGGTTAAATCAAGTAGCTGGTCCATTAGACCCGGAACTTCGCCAAAGTTACCTGGAGGAGTTGGTTTCGCAAGCTCGATTTCATATTTATCAGCTTCAGTTTCTTCCTGGCTCTTCTCTTCAATTTGGGAAAGAGGAGTCTCGGAAGTATCGAGTTTAGCTTCAGCATCTTTTGCAGCAAGTAGAGATTGAGAGCTAGAACCGATGATATCAACATCAGTCAAAGTTGAAGTATGGACAGGGGCAGGTAGTGATGTTGTCTTTTCTGGGTATTCTTCTACCGCTGCCCCGGCTCTAGCTCCGGCAAGTTGTTCTTTGCCTCTAATAAGCGCATCACGTGCTTCATCGTCTAGATAAAGCGCTGCAAGGTCTGCTTCCGCATAGCTAGAAAATGTGTCAAGTATAGTCTCCCAGACTTCAGCAAGTGTAATCTCATATTTGGGACCCAAAAAGGAAAGGCTGCCACGGCCCAAAACGCTGTGCATATAGAAGTCAAACAGAGTAGAATCGATGCTAGCTCTAGTGGCATCATGAGACTCTTCGGCCGCAACCTGACCGGCGACCGCGTCATCACGCTCCTTCTCAACTTTAAGGAGCTTAGCTTTCAGCATCTCAATCTCTGCATTTTGGGACACAATTGTCCCCCGTAGCTCAGCATTTTCTGTGCGATATTTCTCAGTAATGTGCTGCTCAGCTGCAAGTTTCATTTCGGCGTCTCTTTGTGCAGCATGTGCATCCCGTACCTGCTTCTGAAAGACTTCTTCCTTTTGGGAATGCGATGCGGAAGACGAGGCGAGATCTTCCTTAAGTTGCTTGACTTCAGATGCAAGCTTTGCGTTGTCGTCTGCGATACTCGTCATCTCCGCATCATGCTGCCTGCGCCATTTGTCCCATTCTGATTTATCGTTCTCCATGGTCATCATTGCCTCAAGATTCAAGTGATTAACCCTTTGGAGTTCGTCGACAAGTTTCTGCCATTGCGACATCCTCTCGATATTGAGCCTGACTGCGTCAAGACCTTTAAGCATGTCTTGCTTGTCAATCGGAACCAAATCCAAATCGAAGCGCACTCCTTTTAGGCACCAATTGGGAAAGCGGCTCTGAAGCATTGGAGGGCCATCTTTAACTTGATATTGTGGCCTGTTAATAATTGTTTGAATGTCAGACTTCTTTAGAGGAGGAGAGCCGGCCAGGGTATCAGAAGGGATAGGAGCGTCAGCCTTTTCAGAAATTTCAGACGCGTTCTTCTCATCAAGTTTAACCCGTTTACTTGGGTCATCAATAGCATGCTTCTTCCCTTTATCATCGTGATATTTTCTTTTATGAGAGTCATCGTCTCTCCTTCTTTGCTGCTCTTCATAAGCACGCCTTTCTTGAGCTTTTCTAGCTGCACGCTCTTCATCAGATTCTTTGCGGGAGGGAAGATACCGTCCATAATCGTAAGAATCGCGCCCTCCGTAGCGCCGGAAGTTGTCGAAGTATGAGCCGGAGCGTCCCATCGGAGAATCTGAAAAACGGAAAAGAAGTAAAGTTTAGAGATTTCCAGAAAAAGAGGATAAATGCTTATAAGTGCTGAAAAATCCTAAGTGTGTGTGGCGTGCAAGCTACATGCGTCAAACTACAGACCACGCTTTAGTGTAGAAACAGAAACGACTGGCGTGGTAGGCGTCAGGGTTTGTTTTAGGGTGGAAGTCGCTTCAACAGCAGGAGAAGTCACTTTCGGATTATTATCCCCGAAAAGCTCTTGAGAAGTTATCATGATATCGCTCAAGCCATCGAACGTGTCATCACCCAGGAACTCAGCAGACTTCTCTTTTCCAACTTCCGTATCGATTGATTTCTCAGAAACTCGGGGATTCTCTTCCTCCTCAATAATTGGGGCAAGTGCCGACTTGCTGGCTGACCCTACAACATCAGTAAATGTAGAACATTTTATCAAGGCAACTTCAGCAGCGGGTGCTTCCGATGCAACTTCTTCTACAAAAGCTGGGGCATTCGAGGTCTCTGCTCGAGAATCTGAAGCAGCTAACGTTTCCGCATCAGAACTCGAGACTTCATGAATTTGAGTCGATCTAGAAGGATGTAAAAGTCCAAACTGGTGGAGAAACTCATCTTTCAACAGAAATTTCACATCCCGTTCTTCAATCGGAACAGCCATGAGCTCCTCCAGAGTTTGCTTATGACTGGGATCCCTAGAGGGAGAGAGGAGCGCTGAAATGAGAAAGCAAAGTTAAACACTTAGTGATTCAGACTGTAAGATACTCAGAGAACAAGGAGAAGAAAGGATAGGCATTCTTACTTCCTTCTCTCCACACGGCATAAAAACCAGGGGGACAGCGAACATAAAAATACTGGGTCAAAAACCCATGAGCAGTATCTGGGAGGCCGATAACCAGTTTGCGATTCCTGGCACTTCTTATAACGATGATCGAAGGATGATCTTTGATTCTGACAAAAGAGCACAGGTAACAGATTTCGTCAACATTGGGAAGACGGTTAAGCGTTCTGCTGAATAATACGCATAGCCCCATTAGAACAGCATAACCATTGGGATGTAATTGGAATGGAGCGATTGCCAGTTGGCGGAGAAGATGTTGAAGAAAATTGTTGAAAGGAGGAATGGCTCCGCTCGAGCACATTTGTCGGTTGACCGCCACAAAGCCAGGAGGTGCTACATCGGCAGTGTTGTTCTTTTCAGGAAGGATAGCGTCATCCTCAGCAATGCCAAATTGAGTACACAATTGCCGAAAAGTTTTGTACAATAAAGTGGAAGGGGCTCTTTCTGGGGGGTTGACTAAAGGAGCTGGAATGAAAATGGACTCTCCGGTCTGAACTGTTACATCTCCTTGTTGAGAAGCCATTTTACACAAGCAACTGGATATTCAAATATGAAGGTGCACGTTTCCTAAATAGTGTGAAGTGTTGTGCAAAATTAACAAAGATAACAAATAAATACAAACTGGAATTAAGCTAGTCGGTAACCGATCGATTATCAAATTTCAGGACTTGTTAATTTAAGAGTTCAGGTACAGTATTAAATGCAAACCGGACATTTTCAGTTGACTATTTCAATGTTGTTTTAATACTTTGCTTGAACTTGTTGGTTTAAATCACTTCATACACACAATCTGTTTATGTTGATTATCTGTTATTAACTAATCTGTCATTTGATATGGGCAGTCGGTGACAGTATATTTGTCCCAATTTCTTTGTGGATATTTTATTAGACAGGTTATTAGTCTGCAAGCTAGAGTGATCTGTGGGGAAATGCAGCAGTTCATAGTTCAGCAGTTCAAAATGCAGCAGTTCAAAGTTCGTTCAAAGCCCAAGTCATGAGTCGCCAACGACTTATGTATTGACTCGTCCACGACTGATGTTCTGACTCGTCCACGACTTAAGGGTTACAAGGCAAGTCGGTCGTACTTCAGGTCTTAAGTCGTGAAAATAAGAGACTCCGGTCCAAAGCGGCATACAACCCAAGTCCTAAGTCGTCTACGACTCAAGAACTATGTCGTCTACGACTCAAAAACTAAGTCATCTACGACTCAAAAGGAGGCTACAGTCCAAAGCGGCTTGAAATCCTAAATCCTGAGTCGTCTACGACTCAAGAATTATGTCATAAGAGACTTGACTCGTGAGTCGTACAAAGCTACTGAACCATGGCCCTGCTAGCATCTCACTCGATTTGAACCCATTGACTTTTCTTCTAACCCATTATCTTCCAAACCCAGAAACCTCTCAATCAAATTACGATCCCCATCCTAATTCCACGACACCATTGAACCATCCAAAGAATTAAGTTCAGATCACCAAAGCCTCATCAACCTAATCAGTTAGAGCCTGAAGCGCAGTACCCCTGCATTTCCATCGCCCCATTCATCCAAATATGAAATCAAGCAAAAATTGGGCTCACGAACTACCGGTACGGTGGAATTCACAACAAAGCGTTGTACGAGGGGATGGATTAAGTATGGGGGGAAGAATTCACGAATCAATGATGATTAAAGGTCGAGGATGGATCAGAAACACTTAGGCAATAAAGAATGGAGAATCGAATTGGTAGATTGTTAGAAAAGGAAGGTATTGCCTCGAGAAAGCTTGGAGGAATAGTAATGGCGGATACGACTCAGGAGATAGGTAATGAGTAGAAGGGACGACTCAAGCATTTTATACCTTTGGGCAGTGGAACACGAAAAGAACTACACGGGATAAGATGAGTCGAAGCACACGACCTACGACTTAGGCGTGTACTTCGAGGGGCAAATGTTAACCCTTAAGTTTCTACGACTCATGGTCTTACGAGATAAGGAGTATACGACTCATGGTCTTACAAGATAAGGAGTATACGACTCATGGTCTAGACGGTTCAGCGAGTCAAGGTCTATACGAGTCATGAAGTCTTACGACTCATGAAGTCTTACGACTCATCAGGTTCAACGAGTCATGGAGATTTACGACTCATGAAGTCTTACGACTCATCAGGTTCAACGAGTCATGGAGATTTACGACTCATGAGAACTGGCGACTCATGAGGTCCTACGACTCATCACTCTTACGACTCATGAGGATCTGCGACTCATGAGAACTGACGACTCAGGAGGTCTTACGACTCATCAAGTTTACGACTTAAGGGCTATCAAACTGGAATCCAAGGCCCTGGCCTGTGCTACTTTGATCTGATGAGTCGACTACGACTTAGCACTTCTCTTCCAACTGAGCCGCAAGATGGACCATAAGGCGCCCACGAGACATCATAAGTCGAATACGAGTCACGACTTACCATGAGTCGGTCACGACTCATGACTTGGCCAAATTGAAAGCTCAGAAATCTGCTCCTATAAATACCCCATCACTTCCAACATTGAGAGGACTTTGGGCAAATCATTTCTACAGCGCTGTAACTCCGTGAAACTCTTCATTCATTCAGTAATCAAGGATCCTTCAAGCATTCGCGACACTACAACAAGCTTCGAGAGAAATTCCTCACATCCGACATGGATTCATCGAGTTTCATCGTCGAAGATTGAGCTAGTAGTCTAGATTGTTTCTTGTGATCGAATTGTACTGTTTCCTGAAGAGATTTGTATCAAATTGTAACCGAATCAGCAATAAGAGACTATAAAGTGGACGTAGGCTCAATTACGGGCCGAACCACTATAAATTCGTTGTTCATTTACTGCATTTCTGCTATTTTCCTGCTTAATTTCTGTTCCCGTCACACGGGTGGTGTTTTCACGATCTTATTACACACACCGGGTGTTAACGTTCATATTTTAACGTCAACATCGATAAATCTACATTTATTTAAGATTATTAAATTATTATGTTTGAAAAGAAATCCAGGAATAAACTTCTTAAGGATCTAGCAGCCACTTGCCGCACACCAAAAGAGAGTAAACTCTAAAATGCCAAATACTATCACCTTCAGTAATCACTAGAATTTAACCAATACGTCTCATACCGTATGATGAAATTCAAGTATTTACTAAAAGCTAGTAAATATCACTTATTACAGATACCAATGGAAAACCTGAACCATATTCTCTTAAGGATCTAGCAACCACTTGTCGCACACCAGAAGAGAATACAACTCTAAAGTGTTAAGTACTTTCCCAAATACGATCACAAGAATTTAACCGAGGCATCCCATACTACCCGGTGAAATTCGAGTATTCGTTAATAGGCTAGTAAATTCCTCTCAAACATTCTATTCAATGAGTTATACCATATTCGACGAAGCGTTATTCGAAAGCATTTAAACCAATCGATGACACTAAATCGATTATTAGTACTCCTCAAATTATAGAAGTAAGGTTCTCAAAATATTTTTTTTCTTTGATTTTATTGTTTAAAACAATTATTAAATTTCCCTAAATCCATTTGTTATTCAACTAAAAAAATGTTTACTTATTTGATAATATATTCCAAATAGTTATACAATTCACAAAAAACCATATTCCAAAACCATAGTTAATTATGCTTCTCAAATTATAATCATAAATCCATAAAACTCTTTCTTTAAAATTTATAACTAATTTTATTGCCAAACGAATTTAGAGAATTGGATTGAATAAAGTATATTACATATAGATATAATTATTCATGAAGACATAATTTACCAAGTTTATAAAGCATATTCCAAGAATCTTGTTAGAAACCCAAGTACGGTAACGTATATATACAAGAATATGTATACTGTCAAACAAAACTGAAACCTTCGAATATTTATAACCAGATTCCTTATAGATATATACACAAAATATTTTTATTTTATTTATTATATTTTTTTTAAACCTAAACTTATTAGTATATTTGTGTATTGAATTATCAAACTGATTGAACTTCAAAACTAAAGAAAGTTGAATTTTAAGATTTGAAACAAAATGCACTATCGTATGTATATAGCAAATAGTACTAAAAGCATTCAGTTGAAAATTGGGTTTTAAAAATGGAATTGATTGGCAAATAATTTCAGTACAAATTCCTTTTGAAAACTGCATGAAAATGAATTATAAAAAAAAAACATAGATAAACATTTACAAATGGGTAAATGCACACAAAACTTAATCATCAAAGTAAGACATTAAAATCCCAGAAACTTGAAGCATTTGAGAGCATCATAGGAACCAAAAAAATGTGTCTATAGAAGCAACACGGAACAAACAAGGCGGATGTGCAAATTAAATGCAAAAATTCATGCATACGTGACTATACTTTCAATGCAAAGGCTTACATGAACAACTTTCAAGGAAATGGCACAGGGACGTGTGCAACTTCAGAGCAACAAAGTAAGTAGTATATGCTACTATTCACTAAAGATATATTTGCATATATGTCCATTTAAATGTGTACAATTGCACACATGCAGGGAAGTATAAAGTTGAGGTACATGCAAACAACATGGATGCACGAAAGTTAAAAGCTGCAGGCGAATGTACGTGATAGAAATTAAGAGCAATAGAAACCAAATCACATGCATAAAAAAAACGAAAGCTACGGAACTAGGAACGAGTGTGTGTCCATATTTCCAGGCTGCGTGCAATTTACATTGAAGGATAAGCAGATATGAACAGACAATCAAATAATCACAGAACATCCAAAATCCAAAATCAAACTAACTATTTCAGCATATAATTAATATATTATTAGAGATACGGTTAACTCACCAACGATGCGCGAACCTGCACCATTCCACTAAGTTACTGCAACACTCAAACCACTCGGCCAAACACTTCTTTTGAAAACATATGTAGCAAAATTTATTTAGAGCATAAACAAACCCACCACCACCACCAACCGTTGCCCCTGCCGGACCGGCTGCCCTAGGCGACCGTCTTGCTCGCCTTGCCCTAGGGCCGGCCCTGCCTCCATCTGCTATCATCAGCAAGCTACGAAACCATGATTGCCCCACCACCTGAAACGATTGCCAACCTCTACATCGCCACCATCGTCGCCAGCAGCCGCCTCCATCGATTCGTTGTTCGTCGAAGAACCTCCCAGGTCACGTCGTGATCCTACCTTGTCACTTGCGTGCTTGAAGCCCTATGCCAAAGTTGAGTATTCCTTGCTAGTTTTGCTCCATCCAAGAAAATTCACGAATTGATTTAGGGCTCAATAATTAGTATAAAAGGGGATTAAGGGCTTTATTTGTTTACAGGGAGATTAAGTTAAATAAATTAAAAAGTGTAACGACTTGATTTTTCGACACTCGAAAGTCGACATTAATATGTCCACTGTATCAAATGACGCGCAATCGAATTTCGGAAAACCGAACCATTAGGGTTAAAAAGGAGAGGTAGAAGAAAAAGAAAGAACAGAAACACAGAAACAGAAACAACATCAGAATCTCACATTCGCAGCGGAATAATATACAATAGATAAATCAATAATCTTTAAACAAAAGACTATATCGGTTTATACATACATCAATCAAAGTCAATATACAACTCAATACAACAATGGACAGTTTATATAAACTCGTCCTCATACAGAATGCACAGCGGAATAAATAACAAGTACGGTAGTACGCTTCGCCATCCAGCTCATCTCCAAAGCTCCAGAATATCCTGATAACATAACACTAGGCTGCCCGTGTGGAAAATTATGGGCATCCAGAGTTTAGAAAGGGAACAATAAACTCCGAGTCAGTGATGGTGACTGGTGTGAGATCGTAAAACAGTTATTTTCACAAATAAAATAAAATTTATTCGCAATGCTTTTGAAAAATGAAACTACCATAAGGCCTCCTGCCACACACACAATGCAATCGCAGAATTGGAGGAGATTTCTCCTTATGATAGTCAAAAATGCTTACTACGCAAAATCAATTGATATTATTATTAATGTCTAGTGTAGAAAACATTTCGAAAGTATAATATCAATCTTAGCCAACATACAACCATTGTTGTATGCCTACTATAGCTACTACGTTCAATAGCAGGTTACCGCCACATTCCATAGCAGGTAATACAATTAAAACCGTACAGGGTTCGTATTGTTTCTTTGGATTTCCAACAAATGGTTAGACAAAGGAACTTCCTTACTCCGAAATAGAAACGCCTCTGGAAAGACGCCCCGAGAACCTAACCGGATCTCTGCAAACACAAGGCCGACGCTACCTCACGTTGTACAGCTGTAACTAGGTAACTAACACACTGACGCTACCTCACGCTGTACAGCTGTAACTAAGTAACTAACACACAAGTATGCCATCCCCCGGTCGTTACCGACCTTTATCCGAGGATCCTCAATCACAAAGCAATAACCACAAAGTATAATAAATGTGTGGCATCAACATAGGTAAAATATCTGGGCTCCATACCATGATATCACCTTTTAACCAGAAGGAAATGGCATACCCTAGGGGTGCTACCCCTAAAAACCTTTGTCGCAACATTCCTGTTTCGACCATTACTGGGTTGTGAGGCTCGACGAAGTCTCGTTCACAAAGCCACGCTTTTTCACAAAGCCACGCTTTGATCAATAAATGATCAACAACACTTTGTATGCCACGTTACCAAATTGGGAATGTATCACTAGTAACCATCAACTACATAACCTCTGAGCTCGTACGTCTCAGAGAAGAGTGTTAAGCTAAGAGAATAAATTCTCCGCCACCAACAGAAATGTATTTGATAGAAACCAGCTTTACATCTCAAAGTGTAACGTCAGACACACATCCATACAAGTCCGTTCCGGGATCGAACGGAACCGAAGGCCCTTCCAAAGAAGCCCTTGCAATCCGGATATTCACTAATCATGTCCGGACTTCCCATCACAAAAAGAGTGATATAAATCTCTATACCAGAGCAACTCGGTGCAGAGACATTCGACAGGTTGTCCTTTCATTTTCGAAAATATCCGGTCTTCACCACCGGTCTTCAATACGATCCATATCGTCGTATCACTAATTCGAAATGGGTTATATGACACAAAGGTCTTTTCCCGGCTAACTCGAATAGTGAGCGTTTGTTTTAAAAACAAATTCAAGTGCCATTTCAAAGGCAAATATTGATAGTCGATTATTTAACTATCAACAACATTCACAACAATCAACCAATTTAAATAATTTTTTGCCAAATTATTAAATTTCAAATCTCTTCGCGAGATATATATTTTCCACACTTCACATTTGAAAACAAATTTCAAATCACATTTTCACATTTCATCTCAAAATGGTCCATTTAAACCAATTAAATAAATCCTTATCGATTTGTTTCAAATTTACATTCCAAATCTGTAAATTTATTTCCACACTTTAAAAATAATTCAATATTTATTTTTAAAACAAATTTCCCTTTCCTTTATAAAATCTATTCGGAATTTACATTCTCAAATATTCACTTTTTATACGATTTTCAAATCGATTTCTCAAATATTCACTTTCAACACCAAATCGACTTTAAAAATTGATTTCTCAATTTTATTTCAAACCCCAAATCAAATTCCAAATTGATTTCTGAATTTACTTCAACACCGAATCAAATTTCAAATTGATTCTAATTTTAATCCCAAATACCAAATCATTTTACAAATCGATTTCCAAATTTATTCTCAACACCAAAAATCAATTTTCATTCAAACATCAAATAAATTTTCATATCGATTTCCCGAAGATTTATCTTCAAATACCAAATCAATTTCAAATTGATTTCTAAAAATTTATCACTTTTTAAATAAACCCCTTTATTCTTTCCAAATCATTAAAATTCCATTTTCAAGAAATTCTTCAACTTTTAACAATATTATTCAAAATCCTTTTATTTATATCTTTTTCCATATCTTTGGAAATAATTCAATAAGATTACAAAAATCAACTTTACGCTTTTAAAATCCTTCTTTTTTCAAATTTATTCAATTCTTTCAAAAAGAATTTACTAAAAATTCCAACTTTAATTTCAAAAATCCAATTTCATTTATTCCTGGTATCCAACGATACCAAAAATACATTCGGCTAAATTATAGCCTTCAACACATTCAATCACAGATATAATCATCCACAGATTATAAATAAATCATCACACAACATATGAAATAAATTCAAATGTTTTGAGGAATCCTGTTGGATCCCTCCAACCTGTTTCCCTGCATCCACAGATATTAGCACAATACCAATTCCACTTCGAGGTGGAATATCGCGGTATAAAGGATTTATAAAATATCATCCGCTATTATGCGGCGCAATAGGGTCTCATCCGCTCTATAATGCGGGAAATCAACAACGCAAATATATACATATGCCAATATATATATTGCTATATACTACTATATATAGTATCACATCCAAACAGCAATCAATCAACACATTCAATAATTTTAAATATAACTATTTAAAATTAAACAAAACCCTTTGTTTGAGTGAGAAGATCTCACCTTTACTTTATATTTTGCAATCCCATTTCATTCTCGATTTGATTCCGCGATTCTCAACCTTGTATAAACATTTATATGGTTTATTAATATTCGAAATAAATTCGAACAATAAATTTTCATTTGATAAATTTTTATTTTATTCGATAATTTTAATTTCAAATAAATTTTCTTTTAATAAAACATTTGAACTAATTGAGTAATCACTTATTATTAAATAATTTAATTAACCAAAGGATTTTAATTTAAACTAATAATTTTCCTTTTGAAACTATATATGTAATTATAAAATATATGTAGATAAAAATCTGATTTTTATATAAACCCAAAAATTTCTATTCTTCCAAAATTTTATATTAACTTTCTGTACTTACATATAAAATTAAACTTTGTAAATTTAAAAACTGGGCAGCAAACACATTTTTCTCAAAATCAACATTTTTAAAATCCACTGCTTTCCAATTTTAACTTCAGTAATTATTAATCTATTTGCATGTATAAATTTTTCTTTTACTGTAATGTATACGTACATATAGAATTTTAAATAAAAATAAAATAAAAAAAAATAAAAAAAACGACTACCTCATCGTACCAGGCTCGAGTTCGAGCCACTACCCGAAGCGCCATCGGCCACGACTTCGTCGAACAAATCGAGCACGAAACTCCCCAATTTCGAAACCCTAGCTGCCACTAGTCGAACGCGAGCTTCGCGAGCGCCGCACTCGTGCCCACTTCCACGCGCGCGTGATGCCGATCTCGAACCACCCTTGGTCGCGCCGCCTTCGAATCGCCTATCTCCCCTCTTTCGAACGACTATCGAGAATATTTTTTTTTATTGAGGCACTGTCGATTTTGAACTCATCTTCGATTTTGAACGAGAGAGAGGGAAAACGAGATTTTCGATCGGCCATTGTCCTATTTTTATTTCGAACGAAAGATTTCATTTTTATGATTTGAAGAAGAGGCGGCCATTTTTTTTCTTTGAATTGATCTGCGAACGAAATGATTTTGTTTTCTTTTGAACGAGAACGAATTGATGTTGAATAGAAAGTGGCGTGTTACAGAGGAGAAAAGAGACGTGTGATTGAAAGGGACAGAATTTCAGCTGATGTAGACAAAATTTCAACTGCAATTGATAATATGAATATTCAATTTAAATTCAAACTCAAATCATCACGAATTTGCAACTTAAAATTTCGATATCCTATCGAGGCGTGCCGCTAGGCGTTCGTAATGTTATACGCCTATTCCGAATACAATGAAAAAGGTTTCGAGTCCAAATTCGATCGTATGGAGAAGATAGCTTTTTGGACCAGTTATTAAATTAAATTTTCGATTTAATTTCAGCGCGTTTTCTTATCGTGCGGCCAAACGATCACTCCAAACATTACGAAAATTGAAATCCGATAATAATACAATATTACGGATCCATTAAAACTGGTTTCGTCGAATTCCGAGACTGTGCCCCGGAATGCTATTTTTAAATTCAATTTAAACGATAGAATTTCAAAACCGAACAAAACAGTTTTAAATTCAATTCTAAAAGTTCTATTACCTTCAGAATTATCAATATAAATTTTCTAAGCCTTGAAAATATTTTTAACAAGCTTAAAACTGAAGATTCAAATTTTTACCCAGCTTTAATAATTAAATTCAATAATTAAATCGCCTAATTCATTCTGATATTTGAATTTCAAATTAAATTATCATTCGAATATTTAAATTCAATTAAATATTCATATTTTAAATGTCAAAAATTCAGGTCGTTACAATCTTCCCCCCTTAAAAGAATTTCGTCCCGAAATTACAAGTAAAGAAGAATGCTCCAATACCCGTTAACTATTTTTCTCAAATTCAAATAGTTTTATCAACTTTTCAAACCCAAATCTTTTTATCACAAAAGATTCAATATTACTTTAAATAATTTTCCAAAATCAACCATAAGTCCCAAATAATATGGTTTTCTTAACAATTCAAAATTTTAAATTCAAAATTTTCTCAAAAATTTTCTAACTCTCGAAATTTTCGAAAAAATTCGCCAGCGTCTCCTTTGCGCAGCTAACACGGTACGACTACAAAATGTCCCTACGGACTCCCAAATCCCAATAGAAAACAAAATGCCAAGTGGAAAAATCAGAATCTCATCAAATTTCATACTGAAATTTTAAATACATACCTTTTGTCGAGCAATTCAAATTATCTTCGAAATCAAAATCCAATTCCATTTTCCTTTATACCACCTGTATATTTTACTGAACAATAATGTCCAAATTTCTTATTAGATTCCAAATACATATTTTATTTAAGAATTTCATTCATTCATTTCTTAAGTGCAATATAAGTATTACATACTCCTTATATTTGTTTTCACTTCACTAACAAAGTTATATATTCATTTCCATTCAACTTTGCATTTTCAATTCCATTTGAATTCAATTTACTATTTCAATTCAATTTGAATTCATTTCAAATCTCAATACTTTTATTTCCAAATTTTTCGTTCAGATTTTCATTTCGAATTTTACTTGAATTCGATTCATCTTCTATTTCTGAATATTGAGTTTCATTTACCTTTATCTCAAATTCAATTTGAAATCACTTGTCGTTAAGTGAAAAATTTCAAAAATTCCAATTTTTTTTTCTAACTCCCAAAACTTTCAGAAAATTTTGGCGGAGTCTCCTTTGTACGGAGGAGCTTTTGCAATATGACAAAAGATATAAATATATATACATCGACCCACTCGGTCGGAAAAGCAGAAAAAAAAGTTCATATTTCCTATTTTTTATTGCGTAGGCGTACCTTTTTAGCATTTTAAGCAAAGCGGTTTATTTATTAGCATTTGCACAACCCAAAATGCAGCCAAACGGCTTCCAAAAACCTGTACTTACTCAGTTTAAATATGTAAGTGACAAATATAAGAAATCTATTAACATTTCACTTATTTTCAATAGTAAACAAGTAGTTTTCATAAGCAATGCATTAAAAATTAATTCCATAAGCAATTTATAAAGTTTCAATACAAATTTAATCGCTTTCATCTAATTCACGTACCATTCAAGGGTTTACAATGCAAATTTCGACGATATTCACTTAATAGAATATTCATTCTAGTTTATAACTAATTTAAATTGATACCAATTCGATTTATTTTAATTCCACTTCATTTTCAATTTGCAGTTCCAATTAATTCCGTTCAATTCATTTTTAATTGATTCCATTCAATTAAATTTACATTTCATATTCACATTTGGTTTATTTCATTAACCAAACAAATTCTATTCAAAACCATTTAATAAAAGTAGACGACGACCATTTCACAATTTTTTTTCCTTTTTAAATTTCCATTTTCCAGTCATCTCGAATTTATTTTATCAATAACAAGGAAATTTTCAATTTATTTCCACTACTTTAATTTTATATACAAATTCAAATTTATCTTCAAATTTAGCTCACAACTAAACTTTAATTTACCCAATTCAACTTGCAATTCATTATTCCATGAATTAATAATTTATCAAGTTGGTTTACTTGAATTCAATCCATTTTATTTTATTTTTCCCAAGTTTGGATTTTTCTTCAACTTGATTCAAATAAAATCTCATTTTTTCAATTTCAATTCATTTATTTACAAATGTAACTTCATTTGTGCATTCACAATTTCATTCCTTAAATGAATTTATTCTCAAATACTTTCCTGGAATTCTATTTCCAATTATAAATTACCTTTACAATTTACATTTACAAATCTCATTCGTATATGAATTTTATTTCCTTATCTTCAATTCATATTTATAAATCTCATTTGTTAATGAATTTATCTCCAAACCTTTGGTTATACAATTATTTCTTATTCATTTTCCATATAACAATGATAATATTTCAATATCATCACTTTGACACTTTCTAACAACCAAGCATCCATATACAATAATAATTTATAGAAAATCATTTCTTTTCTATACAAAAATAGTTTTGGGTAAAATAATTTCATTTACCCTATTTAAAACAATACCGTGTCAATTTATCTTGTTTAAGAGTTTAGAAACCCCTATTGATTACAGTTGGCCACCCTGCACCGACCAGAATCTATAAACAATCATCCGATAAGTCAACACAATATAAAACAAATTTTGTATTCACTAACAAATACGCGATCATATCTATTATTACACTCTCACCCATTCTAGAGTACTACTGACTCTATCTCTAATGAGTAACACCCAACAGAGCCAGGGTTGTCGCTTAACCGGCTGCTCTGATACCACTTGTAACGACTCGATTTTTCGATGCTCGAAAGTCGACATTAATACGTCCACTGTATCAAATGCCGCGCAATTGAATGCCGGAAAACCGAACCATTAGGGTTAAAAAGAAGAGGTAGAAGAAGACAGAAGAAAAAGAAAGAACAGAAACACAGAAACAACATCAGAATCTCACATTCGCAGCGGAATAATATACAATAGATAAATCAATAATCTTTAAACAAAAGACTATATCAGTTTATACATACATCAATTAGAGTCAATATACAACTCAATACAACAATGGACAGTTTATATAAACTCGTCCTCATACAGAATACACATCGGAATAAATAACAAGTATGGTAGTACGCTTCGCCATCCAGCTCATCTCCAAAGCTCCAGAATATCCAGAATATCCTGATAACATAACTCTAGGCTGTCCGTGTGGAAAATTATGGGCACCCAGAGTTTAGAAAGGGAACAATAAACTCCGAGTCAGTCATGGTGACTGGTGTGAGATCGTAAAATAGTTATTCTCACAAAGAAAATAAAATTTATTCGCAATGATTTTGGAAAATGAAACTACCATAAGGCCTCCCGTCACACACACAATGCAGTCGCAGAATTGGAGGAGATTTCTCCTTATGATAGTCAAAAATGCTTACTACGCAAAATCAATTGATATTATTATTAATGTCTAGTGTAGAAAACATTTCGAAAGTATAATATCAATCTTAACCAACATACAACCATTGTTGTATGCCTACTATACCTACTACGTTCAATAGCAGGTTACCGCCACATTCCATAGCAGGTAATACAATTAAAACTGTACAGGGTTCGTATTGTTTCTTTGGATTTCCAACAAGTGGTCAGGCAAAGGAACTTCTTTACTCCGAAATAGAAACGCCTCTGGAAAGACGCCCCGAGAACCTAACCGGATCTCTGCAAACACAAGGCCGACGCTACCTCACGCTGTACAGCTGTAACTAGGTAACTAACACACTGACGCTACCTCACGATGTACAGCTGTAACTAGGTAACTAACACACAAGTATGCCATCCCCCGGTCGTTACCGACCTTTATCCGAGGATCCTCAATCACAAAGCAACAACCACAAAGTATAATAAATGTGTGGCATCAACATAGGTAAAATATCTGGGCTCCATACCATGATATCACCTTTTAACCAGAAGGAAATGGCATACCCTAGGGGCGCTACCCCTAAAACCCTTTGTCGCAACATTCCTGTTTCGACCATTACCGGGTTGTGAGGCTCGACGAAGTCTCGTTCACAAAGCTACGCTTTTTCACAAAGCCACGCTTTTTCACAAAGCCACGCTTTTTCACAAAGCCACGCTTTTTCACAAAGCCACGCTTTTTCACAAAGCCACGCTTTTTCACAAAGCCACGCTTTTTCACAAAGCCACGCTTTTTCACAGAGCCACGCCTTTTCACAGAGCCACCCTTTTTCACAAAGCCACGCTTTTTCACAAATGATCAACAGCACTTCGTGTGCCACATTACCAAATTGGGAATGTATCACTAGTAATCATCAACTACATAACCTCTGAGCTCGTACGTCTCAGAGAAGGGTGTTAAGCTAAGAGAATAAATTCTCCGCCACCAACAGAAATGTATTTGATAGAAACCAGCTTTACATCTCAAAGTGTAACGTCAGACACACATCCATACAAGTCCGTTCCGGGATCGAACGAAACTGAAGGCCCTTCCAAAGAAGCCCTTGCAATCCGGATATTCACTAATCACGTCCGGACTTCCCATCACAAAAAGAGTGATATAAATCTCTATACCGGAGCAACTCGGTGCAGAGACATTCGACAGGTTGTCCTTTCATTTTCGAAAATATCCGGTCTTCACCACCGGTCTTCAATACGATCCATATCGTCGTATCACTAATTCGGAATGGGTTATATGACACAAAGGTCTTTCCCCGGCTAACCCGAATAGTGAGCGTTTCTTTTAAAAACAAATTCAAGTGCCATTTCAAAGGCAAATATTGATAGTCGGTTATTTAACTATCAACAACATTCACAACAATCAACCAATTTAAATAATTTTTTCCCAAATTATTAAATTTCAAATCTCTTCACGAGATATATATTTTCCACACTTCACATTTGAAAACAAATTTCAATTCACATTTTCACACTTCATCTCAAAATGGTCCATTTAAACCAATTAAATAAATCCTTATCGATTTATTTCAAATTTACATTCCAAATCTGTAAATTTATTTCCACACTTTAAAAATAAATCAATATTTATTTTTAAAACAAATTTCCCTTTCCATTATAAAATCTATTCGGAATTTACATTCTCAAATATTCACTTTTTATACGATTTTCAAATCGATTTCTCAAATATTCACTTTCAACACCAAATCGACTTTAAAAATTGATTTCTCAATTTTATTTCAAACCCCAAATCAAATTCCAAATTGGTTTCTGAATTTACTTCAACACCGAATCAAATTTCAAATTGATTCTAATTTTAATCCCAAATACCAAATCATTTTACAAATCGATTTCCAAATTTATTCTCAACACCAAAAATCAATTTTCATTCAAACATCAAATAAATTTTCATATCGATTTCCCGAAGATTTATCTTCAAATACCAAATCAATTTCAAATTGATTTCTAAAAATTTATCACTTTTTAAATAAACCCCTTTATTCTTTCCAAATCATTAAAATTCCATTTTCAAGAAATTCTTCAACTTTTAACAATATTATTCAAAATCCTTTTATTTATATCTTTTTCCATATCTTTGGAAATAATTCAATAAGATTACAAAAATCAACTTTACGCTTTTAAAATCCTTCTTTTTTCAAATTTATTCAATTCTTTCAAAAAGAATTTACTAAAAATTCCAACTTTAATTTCAAAAATCCAATTTCATTTATTCCTGGTATCCAACGATACCAAAAATACATTCGGCTAAATTATAGCCTTCAACACATTCAATCACAGATATAATCATCCACAGATTATAAATAAATCATCACACAACATATGAAATAAATTCAAATGTTTTGAGGAATCCTGTTGGATCCCTCCAACCTGTTTCCTTGCATCCACAGATATTAGCACAATACCAATTCCACTTCGAGGTGGAATATCGCGGTATATGGGATTTATATGATATCATCCGCTATTATGCGGTGCAATAGGGTCTCATCCGCTATATAATGCGGGAAATCAACAACGCCAATATATACATATGCCAATATATATATATTGCTATATACTACTATATATAGTATCACATCCAAACAGCAATCAATCAACACATTCAATAATTTTAAATATAACTATTTAAAATTAAACAAAACCCTTTGTTTGAGTGAGAAGATCTCACCTTTGCTTTATATTTTGCAATCCCATTTATTTCTCGATTTGATTCCGCGATTTTCAACCTTGTATAAACATTTATATGGTTTATTAATATTCGAAATAAATTCGAACAATAAATTTTCATTTGATAATTTTTTATTTTATTTGAGAATTTTAATTTCAAATAAATTTTCTTTTAATAAAACATTTGAACTAATTGAGTAATCACTTATTATTAAATAATTTAATTAACCAAAGGATTTTTATTTAAACTAATAATTTTCCTTTTGAAACTATATATGTAATTATAAAATATATGTAGATAAAAATTTGATTTTTATATAAACCCAAAAATTTCTATTCTTCCAAAATATTATATAAACTTTCTGTACTTACATATAAAATTAAACTTTGTAAATTTAAAAACTGGGCAGCAAACACATTTTTCTCAAAATCAACATTTTTAAAATCCACTGCTTTCCAATTTTAACTTCAGTAATTATTAATCTATTTGTATGTATAAATTTTTCTTTTACTGTAATGTATACGTACATATAGAATTTTAAATAAAAATAAAATCAAAAAAAAGAAAAAAAACGAATACCTCATCGTACCAGGCTCGAGTTTGAGCCACTACCCGAAGCGCCATCGGCCACGACTTTGTCGAACAAATCGAGCACGAAACTCCCCAATTTCAAAACCCTAGCTGCCTCCAGTCGAACGCGAGCTTCGTGAGCGCCACGCTCGTGCCCACTTCCACGCGCGCGTGATGCCGATCTCGAACCACCCTTGGTCGCGCCGCCTTCGAATCGCCTATCTCCTCTCTTTCGAACGACTATCGAGAATTTTTTTTATTGAGGCGCTGTCGATTTTGAACTCATCTTCGATTTTGAACGAAAGAGAGGGAAAACGAGATTTTCGATTGGCCATTGTCCTGTTTTTATTTCGAACGAAAGATTTCATTTTTATGATTTGAAGAAGAGGCGGCCATTTTTTCTTGAATTGATCTGCGAACGAAATGATTTTGTTTTCTTTTGAACGAGAACGAATTGATGTTAAATAGAAAGTGGCGTGTTACAGAGGAGAAAAGAGACGTGTGATTGAAAGGGACAAAATTTCAGCTGATGTAGATAAAATTTCAACTGCAATTGATAATATGAATATTCAATTTAAATTCAAACTCAAATCATCACGAATTTGCAACTTAAAATTTCGATATCCTATCGAGGCGTGCCGCTAGGCGTTCGTAATGTTATACGCCTATTCCGAATACAATGGAAAAGGTTTCGAGTCCAAATTCGATCGTATGGAGAAGATTGCTTTTTGGACCAGTTATTAAATTAAATTTTCGATTTAATTTCAGCGCGTTTGCTTATCGTGCAGCCAAATGATCACTCCAAACATTACGAAAATTGAAATCCGATAATAATACAATATTACGGATCCAATGAAACTAGTTTCGTCGAATTCCGAGACTGTGCCCCTCAACGCTATTTTTAAATTCAATTTAAACGATAGAATTTCAAAACTGAACAAAACAGTTTTAAATTCAATTCTGAAAGTTCTATTACCTTCAGAATTATCAATATAAATTTTCTAAGCCTTGAAAATATTTTTAACAAGCTTAAAACTGAAGATTCAAATTTTTACCCAGATTTAATAATTAAATTCAATAATTAAATCGCCTAATTCATTCTGATATTTGAATTTCAAATTAAATTATCATTCGAATATTTAAACTCAATTAAATATTCATATTTTAAATGTCAAAAATTCAGGGTCGTTACAATAAGGCTAGTGGGCTAGAATGATTGTAAAAAGGCCCAACAAAAATAAGTTAATTCAATACTTAGCTTAATCGATATATTTAATTAGCCTAACTAATTAAATTAATTAAACTAAGTGTGATTATCTTTCTATAATATAATTTGAATATTTACAAGCAGTACTATTTTAAAATCCAATAATTGATACAAATAATATTTCGACTAAATCGAAATCCACTAATTTGAATCAATTATTCAAATTAGATTAAATTTCAAAAATTAAACTTCTAAAATCTCAAATTTAAATTAATCAACACTAATTAATCATAATTAATCAGGTCATTATCATCAGGATTGTTACAATGTATATATCTTATTACATTATTTTCAATAAATCATTATAGTTTTTAATCACTTAAAAATGTGAAATAAGAGAAATATAGTTACCTTTTATCTACCCGAATGGATCTTTGAATACTCCAATGCCTTCATACACAAACATCTAATAGAAGTAGAAACCATAGCATAAAAATTGTGGGGTAGTTAAAATAAAATAGTAAAAATATTTATGCTTCACATTCAGGTTGGATAGCATGTTTACCTATGGAAGTACTATAATTGAAATACATTTATATATCTTAAATTACCAAACAAAATAAAAAAATACGAATGAAAAATGGTGTCATGGACAATATGAATTATAAGATAGACCAATAAGGAAGAAAGGTTGGCTTTTATCATTGAATGGGCAAAGGATACAAAAAAATTTGTTTTAAACAGTTGAATTCAACACATCAAAGTGAAATCAGATTCTGCAAGTTTTATGTTTCTTTAAAAAATGTTCATTAACTTAATTCAATTTTTAATCCTTTTAATGTTCATATTCTTGTGATATAATTTATATGCTAATAAGTATACATGATATCTTTCTTATAACATATTACTCCACTAAGCAACAATGCATTAAAAACACAATTATAACATGAAAGAATGGATAGATTGTTAAGAGAGAGCCTAGAGAAAGAAAATAAATAGGAAAAAGGGTATAAATGCCATATAATATCTAATAATTTCAGCTGGGCAGTAAGAGGATGGGGTAAGAATCTCAGATTTATAGTGCGGATTTGGTAAGGATGGATAGAGCGCAACAAATAGCACATCAAGGGGGAAACTGTGTTGGGGAAGAAAATACCTTTTAATCGAGAAGCCCTCACCATCTTTGATTTATTTTGAATTTTGTGCAACAAACAAACTGCTATTGGGTGACGACGGGACGAAGAAGATCGAAATCGCAGCCATAATAGATTCAGTCAATCGATACTCGTAGATAATTCGTCGATGCTAAAGCAATTGACATTATATTATACCAATTAAGGTTAGGTTGATGGTAGATTATAATAAAATTAAGGTTATTTGGGAAGACATGGGTATGAGGGCAAAGAGAACCATTTCATGTTTCGTGGAGGAAAGTGACTTTTGGTTTTTGGAATACACATGGCAAGGCTATAATAACATTTGTTGAGAAATTAGAAGGGGGCTTCAGATCAAAAGAAACCATACTGGGTATTAATAGTACAGTATAGATATGTAGGATAACGATGGACACTTTGACAAATTGTTGCCACTTTTTAGACTCGGTGGAAATATGACTAAATCGAAATTATACGATGAATTTTCAAAAGTTCTTACTGCTTAACCATTGGAAGTCTAACATACATTTATTCAATGGTGTTGCTTTTTAAGAACTTAATCTTTTAAGCGTTATGTTAAGGATGAATGTAATTCCAAATTAAAGTACGACAGTATTCTTCACACCATGTTGTCATGTGTACTCGTAAATTGTAAACACATATTCTCTGAATCTCACAAATGTTACCCTAGCTTCGAGATGCATGACTAATCTATTAGATTACTCCAATAGGATCTGAACTTGCATTTGACAACATGTTTTGGTTGTTTTTTTATTGTGAGAAAAGGTTAGCTTTTTGTTATGAATTCTTTTAGATATCACAATGTTGTGTAACATCCCTTATTTTGAGATCCAAAAATTAATACTAGAATGACGTAGCTACTCTAATCTTATTTTCAAGCAATAATATAAGAACCATATTTTTCATATGTATCATAAAATGATAAAGAACCATGATACTCAAACAAAGTAACATCGCTATTTCATATATAACCACCAAAACGTTCCTATCGTAGAGAGAAATTATAATGTACAGTATGAAAACTACATGATTGGTATATAATGATACCACCATTAATGATTAGGGTTTATACTACAAGGCAACTCAAGTTGCAAGATAAATATAATGTATAAAAATGAACAATTGATAAATCGTCCTCATGTAATTGTCTTCTTCAAATATTTGGTGAAAACTAGTTTATTCCCAAGTCCTAGAACCCTCAACCTATTCAAATAGTACCTGAGAGTTTAAGGGAAAAACATAAGTTTTGAGTCAAATATAAGCTTGGAATGAACAATATTACCAATAATAATTCATTGCAAAACGTTATGTAGTGAGGCTAATACTATGCCACAGGGTAATGTGGGTTTTCCCTCACTGGTATACTTATATTTAGACATGTTAATTCTTTATATACTAAGGTTTCGATCATGAGTTTTTATGTATATATCCATGTTTCGTTATCTACCAAAGGTATGTCTTCCTTTATATACATGAAAATAACGAAGGCCCTTACCGTATGTCGTATTTAACATTCAAATTAGCTAAAATTACATATAGATAAATTGAAGGTCCTTATAGTTCATTTTTAACTTTTTCTTACTGAAACATATATGGTCAAGGGTTAATGGTCAGGGGTCTGCCTAGTTCTTATTAATGAGGTATTAAATGGCTTGGGTACAGTCTCTCACATTGCTAAGGCCGTAATAACGATAGTACCAGTGAGAGTCCACCTGGGGATAGGTATTAAGTGATGAGGACCCGCCTAGAATATAAGTATTAAATGGTTAGAAGTGGCTTCGGTGCTACCTGTTACATGGCTATGATTTTATTGGCGATAGGCATAGTAATAGTTGGACATTAAATGTCAGAAGCCATAAATAGTGATTAGAGGTCTTTATAGCTAGGACCTACCGACCATTGACAACATTGTTAGAAAACCACCTTGGGAATAGGTCTTAAATGATGGGTTCTACCTTAATTGAGGTTTTAAATGGCATAGTCTGCTAATTTCTCTTTTAAAAATATTTTGTGATGATTATAGAAACCCGCTTCATATTCGGAAGTATTAATTGGCAAATAGGCTTGGAAGTATTGGGTGGTTGATAAGGCTTCATCTGTATTTTGTACCTTGGAAAGCGGAAGGTAATTAATCGTGTGTGCAATGCAAGGTTAGAGTTGCTAGCCTTAATAGACATAACAATTAAATGAAAACCAATCGGTATAAATTTATGTTATGGACAGTTTATAGATTTTCCATTCATTAGAACGTTGTTCTAACTCCCTCCTCATTACAACCCACAGGATAAATTTAGAGGAACGGGTAACTGGAACTGGATGTGCTTTGTTGTTGGAGAAGTCTTCTTTTCTCTTATGCTCGATGGTGATGTGACAATCTACTATCCAAAGAATACCATTGTTAACGATAAAAGGTGAACGCTAACACCCGGTGTGTGTAATAGAATCGTGAAAGCACCACCCGTGTGACGGGAATAGAATTTAAGCAATAAAAGACAGCAATTTATAGTGGTTCGGCTTGAGATTAAGCCTACGTCCACTTTGAATCTCTTTATTATTGAATTCGGTTACAAATCAATACAAATTTCTTATCACAACAGTACAACTTGATCAAAAGAAACAATCTTGACTACTAGCTCAATCTTCGTCGATGAAATTCGATGAATCCATGTTGGATATAGGGAATTATCTCTTGAAGATTGTTGCAGCGTCTTGAATGTTTGAGGATCTTTGATTGCTAGATGAATGGAGACTTCGACAGAGTAACGACGCTTGAAGAAATGATTTGGCAAAAGTCCCTCTCATGTTGGAAGTGGTGGCCTATTTATAGGAGCTGATTTCTGGGCAGAAAATTTGACTAAGTCTTAGGTCGCGTACGACCTTAGTTAAGTCGTAGGTCGCGAGCGACCTAAGCTAGGTCGCGAGCGACCTAAGCTAGGTCGCAGTCTCCTTGCGGCTTAAGAGATTAGCTGGTGAAGCAGTACTTGGCTTTATTCGATCAAGTGGTAGGTCGCGGGCGAGTTAAGGAATAGCTTGTGGGAGCTCTAGGTCGTTGAAGCCCTAGCTTGTTAGCCTCTTAGGTCGTAGGTCCCTTAGGTTGCAAAACTTTCCTGTAGTTAGGTCGCGAACCTTTCCTGCAGCTAGGTCGTAATGTCCCTAGGTCGCAAACTTCTCCCAAGTCCTTAGGTCGCAAGGTCTTCTGTTGCTAGGTCGCAAACCTTCTGCTGCTAGGTCGCAAACCTTCTGCTGCTAGGTCGCGAAGCTCTCTTAGGCCGCTAACCTTTCCGTTCTTAGGTCGCGAAGCTCTCTGCTGTTCTTAGGTCGTAAACCTTCTGCTGCTAGGTCGCTAAACTTTCCGTTCTTAGGTCGCGAAGCTCTCTGCTGTTCTTAGGTCGTAAACCTTCTACTGCTAGGTCGCTAAGCCTCCTGTTCTTAGGTCGCGAAGCTCTCTTAGGTCACTAACCCCTTTTAGGTCGCTAAATTCTAGGTCGCGGAGATAATGGAATTAACATTTGCCCCTCGAGGCATATGACCATGCCATAGGTCGTATGCTTCGATTCAACCTTGCTAAGTCGCAAACGACCTAGAACTTTACACCTGTTCGCCTCCCATTCTCAGCTTCATATAAATTGGTTAGGTCGCACCTTCTTCCTCACCTTACTGTTTTGAGCCTCCACCGCCATTAACGATTTTTCGAGCTCCCGAAGACAAATTCGACTCCTTCAACTGACGATTCATTCTCACCAATCATAATTCGTAAGTGGATCGACCTATACTTGTCCATAGTCACTGCTTTGATCACGAATCGTTGTTGCTCGTCCTAAGCCCAATTTCATGCATCATGCTTTCTGTACGGTAGTCTCAATTGACTTTCGTTCGTCATTTGACGTGTCGGGGTGATTTGCGATCATACGAAAGCTTTTACTACGGATCTGTAGGGTTTGCCATTGATTTGCTAGTTAATCGGTGGTAGTTGAGGTAGGATGAAGGGGAAGATGAATCCTTTTTGAACTGGCGGTATTGGGTTATTGGACCCAATATGATGTTGCTTGGAGAGGAAGTCAACAACCTATTAGATTTGAATGTCCTAAGAGTTAGGTCGCGTGGGAACGCTTAACGACTTAAGCCTTTGCGACCTGACAACATTTGCGACCTAGAGAATCTCCAACCTAAAAACAATTGCGCACGACCTAGGACTTAAAGAAAATTGCCTCATCTTAATCCATTCAACTGCAACGTGCGACTTACAGAAAGCTTGACCCATGATAGGTCGCTGAACGAACTAATACTTAGACAATTTTTTACAGCCCTGAATCTTTAACCTGAACAACTTAGCATAGGAACGCTGCAACTTGTGTTAGGTCGTAAGCGACCTAGCACTTAGAATTTTTTGAGCAGGACTTGACTGATTTTCGGAATTTGAATTATTTTGGACTTTGCACTTCTTTTCAGATTGCCTCAACTTTAATGCTGATAACCTGTTTAGAAGCAACATTCACAGAAAAATGGGACGAATATACTGCTATTGATTGCCCACATCAAACAACAGATTAGTTGACAAAGAATATCAAACTTAAATGAACTTCGTGAATGAAATGCTGTGAACTAACAAATCTAAGTGAAGTATTAAAGCAAAATTGAAGTGATCAACTAAAGCTGATTTATTTGCATCAACACAACACTATTCTTGGACTTAAGATATCAAGCCCTGAAACTTTATAATTGACAAGTATCAATTAGTTTAGTTTCATTTACATTTGCTCGTTATTGTATTAGTTTTGCACAACACTTCACTCTTTTTAGGAAACGTGCACCTTAATATTTGATCGTCCAGTTCCTTGTGTAGAATGGAATCTCAACAGGAAGACTTGGAAATAGCCGGAGAAGCTTTTCCAATTGCTACTCCACTAAACGACCCTCCGGAAAGGACTCCTACTACTCTAAGCCATAAAGTCTTCCGACAACTGTGCATCCAATTTGGCATTGCCGAAGCAGATGCTTTACTTCCTGGGTCAAGCGACACTTCTGACAGGCCGCCTCTTGGCTTTGTTGCTGTGAACCGGCAGATGTGTTCGAGTGGAGCCATTCCCCCATTTAACGACTGTCTTCGAGAACTTCTCCTTTGGCTAACTATTTCTCCCTTTCAACTACACCCTAATGGATACTCCATCCTGCTGGGATTGTGCGTGCTTTTCAGGAGAACGTTGAACCGTTTTCCCTCTTTTGATGAAATTCGCTTCTTGTGTACATTTGCAAAGAACAAAGACCATCCCTCTATCATACTTGTGAGGAGTGCCAGGAATCGCAAACTAATTCTGGACTTGCCTGAAAGTGCCCATGGATTCTTGACTCAATTCTTTTACGTTCGCTGTCCTCCGGGATTTTATGCCATCTGGAGAGTCGGAAGTAAGATTACCTTTTACCGATTCATTTTCTAGATTCGAACCATCAAATGCTTAATTCCATTCTTTCTTTGTGCAGCACTTCCTTCTCTTCTTCGAGATACCAGCCGCAAGTCGATTTTAGATACTTTGACTGCCGTTGATGCTGAAGAGAGGAGTGCCAAATTCTTGCTGAAAGATGAATTTCTGCACCAGTTTGGTCTTTTACATCCTTCTAGATCGACTCAGATTCATGAAATTTCTAGTTCTGATGCGGAAACGTTAGTTGCTTCGGGCTCTCAAGCAAAGGCCTCGAATGCCCCCTCTTCTGTAGAAGAAATTACATCAAAAGCACCTGTTGTAGAGGCTGCTTTGGTAAAATGTTCCGCATCCATCGATGTTGTAGGGTCAGCTAGCAAGTCGGCACTTGCCCCAATTATTGAGGAGGAAGAGAATCCTCGAGTTTCTGAGAAATCAATCGATACGGAAGTTGAAAAAGAGAAATCTGCTGAGTTCCAGGGTGATGACACTTTTGATGGCTTGAGCGATATCATGATAACTTCTCAAGAGCTTTTCGGGGATAATAATCCAAAAGTGAATTCTCCCGTTGTTGAAGCGACTTCCACCCTAAAACAAACCCTGACGCCTACTACGCCAGTCGTCTCTGTTTCCACACTAAAGCGTGGTCTGTAGTTTGACGCATGTAGCTTGCACGCCGCACACACTTAGGATTTTTCAGCACTTATAAGCATTTATCCTCTTTTTCTGGAAATCTCTAAACTTTACTTCTTTTCCATTTCTCAGATTCTCCGATGGGACGTACCAGCTCATACTACGACAACTTTCGGCGCTACGGAGGGCGTGATTCTTACGATTATGGACGTTATCTTCCCTCCCGCAAAGAATCTGACGAAGAGCGTGCAGCTAGAAAAGCTCAAGAAAGGCGTGCTTACGAAGAGCAGCAAAGAAGGAGAGACGATGACTCTCATAAAAGAAAATATCATGATGACAAAGGGAAGAAGCATGCTACCGATGACCCAAGTAAACGGGTTAAACTTGATGAGAAGAACGCGTCTGAAATTTCTGAAAAGGCTGACGCTCCTATTCCTTCTGATATTCCGGCCGGCTCTCCTCCTCTAAAGAAGTCTGATATTCAAACAATCATTAACAGGCCATAATATCAAGTTAAAGACGGCCCTCCAACGCTCCAGAGCCGATTTCCAAATTGGTGCCTAAAAGGAGTGCGCTTTGACTTGGATTTGATTCCAATTGATAAGCAAGACATGCTTAAAAGTCTTGACGCGGTCAGACTTAATATCGAGAGGATGTCGCAATGGCAGAAACTTGTCGACGAACTCCAAAGGGTTAACCACATAAATCTTGAGGCGATGATGACCATGGAGAATGATAAATCAGAATGGGACAAATGGTGCAAGCAACACGATGCGGAAATGACAAGCATTGCAGATGATAACGCAAAGCTTGCATCTGAAGTCAAACGACTAAAGGAAGATCTGGCCTCATCTTCTGCATCGCACACTCAAAAGGAAGAAGTCTTTCAGAAGCAAGTGCGGGACGCACATGCTGCACAAAGAGATGTCGAAATGAAGCTTGCAGCTGAGCAGCATATTACTGAGAAATATCGCACAGAAAATACTGAGCTGCGGGGAACAATTGTGTCCCAAAATGCAGAGATTGAGATGCTGAAAGCTAAGCTTCTTAAAGTTGAGAAGGAGCGTGATGACGCGGTCGCTGGACAAGTTGCGGCCGAAGAGTCTCACGACGCCACTAAAGCTAGCATCGATTCTACTCTATTTGACTTCTATATGCACAGCGTTTTGGGCCGTGGCAGCCTTTCCTTCTTGGGTCCCAAATATGAGATTACACTTGCTGAAGTTCGGGAGACTATACTTGACACATTTTCCAGTTATGTGGAAGCAGACCTTGTAGCGCTTTATCTAGACGATGAAGCACGTGATGCGCTTATTAGAGGCAAAGAGCAACTTGCCGAAGCTAGAGCCGGGACAGCGGTAGAAGAATATCCAGAAAAGACAACATCACTACCTGCCCCTGTCCATACTTCAACTTTGACTGATGTTGATATCATCGGTTCTAGCTCTCAATCTCCACTTGCTGCAAAAGATGCTGAAGCTAAACTTGATACTTCCGAGACTCCTCTTTCCCAAATTGAAGAGAAGAGCCAGGAAGAAACTAAGGCTGATAAATATGAAATTGAACTTGCGAAGCCAACCCCTCCAGGTAACTTTGGTGAAGTTCCGGGTCTAATGAACCAGTTATTTGATTTAAGCGAGTTTGATAACCTTCTTACTTGTTACTTGAACTTTGGTGAACCGATACCTTCTCTATTTTCGGAAGATGTTGATTTTAACTTCTTTTCTTCTACAGCGGAGGCACCAAACACTGCACAAGTTTCCACTCCTTCAGTTGCCGTCCCTTCATCTTTACAGGTTACTCCTCCTTCTGCTTCCCAGCCGGGATCACAGGCAGAGAAAATCGAAGCCCTTCAAGGCCTGGATGACCCGGCAGCTTCGCAGGAACAGAAGGCGAAGGACCTTGAAGACGTCGAGAAGACCCCGGAGCAGTCCCTTGATGATGACACGAAGCTTTCAACACTGCTTGCTACTCCGGGGAGCGAATCTTCTTCAAAGAGGAAGGGGAAGCGTGGCATAAGGAAGAAGAAGAGAAGTGCTTCAACTGGGGAGGAAGCAGAAGTTGATCCAGCCGCGCCTCTTTCTCCTTCTGCCCCGACCCGTCCACAACGGCTCCAAAAACTAATCATTAGGCGGGGGAAAGGATCCAAAGGTGGCGAGAAGAAGGGATAACAAGCTAGATTTTTTACTCCTTACTTTTGCTTTTTGCATGTATCGACCGGGGATTGTGCAGGCACCGGTCCCTGCTTTTGCTTTTTGAGATATCTGCACATGTAAAGAATTTTCATAGTACTAAATAAAACAATTATTTTACTTGTACAAACTCTTGTGTATGTGAGAATGATCTGTCTTTTATTTTTAGTGTAGAGCAAACGATTCTTCTTACTTGTGCAAACTTTTTGTCTGCGTTTGAGAATGCATTTATTCCACATCATCTATTTTTCATGATATTGTGATGAACTCGCGGTATGTTGCTTGTATATTACTTTGTTCATGTAACTGAATCGTATAGTATTGCCCCCATACCGCAAGTGCATTGCAATATTCTTAGCTCTTTTTTTTTTAAGACGGATATTCTTATTCCAGAGAATAACTATTCCACTTTTAAGGGAAGAATCATTCTGCTTTTAATAAAGTATATCTCGTCTTTCGAGAAGATTTTACTTTTTCTTTCCTTCTGAAGAACACTTCAACTTTAAGGGATGATCACTCTTATTTGTTAAAAGCGAATTTTCCTACGCAGTGAAATGAACTTCCGAAGAAGGTTTTGATTTTGTGCCCCAGGAAGGGGCTTATTTTTGGTACTTCAAGCAAGGTGAAGTGCGCCTCTGAAGAGGTTTTTGAAGAGAAGCGATTTTGGTCTCCGAAGAGAAGCAATTTTGGTCTCCGAAGAGAAGTAATTTTGATATTTCAATTCTGGTAAAGTGGGTCTCCGAAGAGAAGCATTTTGCACTTCTACTCTGGTGAAATGTGCCTCCGAAGAGGGCTTTTTATTTTATGCTTCAAGCATGGTGAAGCGTGCCTCCGAAGATGGCCTGTGCCTCCGAAGAGGGCTTGTGCCTCCGAAAAGGGCTTTTGATTTTGTGCTTCAAGCATGGTGAAGCGTGCCTCCGAAGATGGCTTGTGCCTCCGAAGAGGGCTTGTGCCTCCGAAGAGTGCTTGTGCCTACGAAAAGGGCTTGTGCCTCCGAAGAGGGCTTGTGCCTCCGAAAAGGGCTTTTGAGTGCCTGGAAGTTGCTTTCTCATGGTCGGATGGGTCCACGAGGCAGGCGTAAGTTGCTTGATTGGATGTTTGTTTGTACAAACGACCGCAATCAATTAACAAGGTACCCCTTCGGTGGTCCCACCGATCTTTTTGATTGAGGAAAACACTCCCATTTATTGGCATGCCTCGTTAGAGGGCTTTGGTTGGTTGGTGTGCCAGGTAGGTTGCGTCTCAGGGGCGAGTGGATCCACGGGACGGACGTAAGCTATCTGATCGGATGCATCACGACCAGTTAGCGAAGGTCCTGTTCCTTCCGCTTGGGAAGGTGTCCCTTTAGTGGATCTTCCGGCCTTCCTGTTGAGATGTATGCCTCCCTTTGTCTGCCTCTTTGTTTACTTGGCAACTTTCTCTCATCATCTGCCCATTAGCGATCTCTTATTATCATTCCCAAGCACATCTTCTTCTTTTCCTCTTACAAGTAAATTGCTTTATCCGAAGGAGTGGACTTCACTGTTGAATGACTTCACGAGACAAACGCAAGTTATCTAGTTGGATGTCTATTCATAACGACAATCTCAACTAGTGAACAAAGGTTTGTCACAGTGGAGTCGCCAACTTTTTATGTGAAGTTTTCCTTGCTTGGGATTTGAGTTTGGAAAAAAAATTTTTGTTGCTTGGTTTTCGTGTAATAGCTGATTTATAGAGGCCGCTTAGCTTTGTGACGAGCAAGCATTGTTTTGATGTCCTGCAATTTTGAATTGACATTTTAGCAATACATTTTAAAGTATTTACATATCGAAATAAAACAGGCATTATGAAATAGTAAAGAACACAAGATTTATAGTGGTTCGGCCAAGAATCGGGCCTACATCCACTTTATAGCTTTCATTCATTCACACCGATTTACAATATTTTACAATACAACTGATACATTCATCATTATTTTACAATTTTGAACCAAGCTTTTTCTTTCAAGTAAAATAAGGACGTAAGTGGTTGCTGTTCCAGGCTCTTGGAATTGGATCTCCTTCAACAGTTATTAGTTTGAAAGTGCCATCAAGAAGTTTAGTGCCTATGACATATGGTCCTTCCCAGTTTGGCCCAAACACACCAGTTGCTGTCATGATCCTTTTCAAAACCAAGTCTCCGATCTCAAAGCTGCGTCGGCGAACCTTAGAGTTGAAATGCCTGGCAATTCTCTGCTGATGAGCTGAAACTCTGAGCCTAGCTTCTTCTCTTTTCTCATCAAGAAAATCAAGTGCTTCAAGTTGCAGTTTCTCATTTTCAGCTTCGTTGAAATGAACTCTTCTATGTGAAGGAACTCCTACTTCCACTGGAATCATTGCCTCTGATCCGTATGCCAGTGAAAATGGAGTGTGCCCAGTCGCAGTTTTGTGAGTAGTTCTGTACGCCCATAGTGCTAATGGAAGCTTATCAACCCAACCACCTTTTGCTTTTTCGAGTTGCTTTTTGATAGTTGACTTGATGATCTTATTAACTGCTTCCACTTGCCCATTTGCCTACGGATGAGCCACTGCCGAGAAGCTTTTTCGAATTCTGAACCGTTTGCAAAAATCCTGGAATTCTTCACTTTCAAACTGAGTATCGTTGTCTGTGATTATCTTCTGTGGCACACCATATCTGCAAATGATATTCTTCGTTACAAAATTTATCATCTTTTTAGAAGTGATGGTGGCTAAAGGTTCAGCTTCAGCCCATTTGGTGAAATAATCAACTGCAACAATAGCATATTTAATCCCTGATTTGGCGATCGGTAATGGTCCAATTAGGTCTATCCCCCAAATGGCAAATGGCCATGGGCTGACCATTTGTGTGAGTTCGGTGGAGGGTGCTCTTGGGATTTTTGCAAATCTTTGGCATTTGTCACACTTCCTGGAGTAAGCTACAGCATCTCGATTAATATCCGGCCAGAAATACCCATATCGGAGAACTTTCTTGGCTAAAGTTTGACCACCTGAATGGTCTCCACATTCTCCTCCGTGTACCTCTGCTAAGATTGTCTTGGCTTCTTCCTTAGTTACACATCGGAGTAGTGGGATTGAAAATCCCCGCCTGTATAATCGGCCATCTTGAATTATATACCTCGACGCTTTTCTCAATAATTTTCGACGTTCCTTAGAACTTTCTGGCAGGGAACCACTGAGTAAATATTCTTTGATTGGAGTCATCCATGATTCATGCTCTTGAGACGTAATCATAATCCAATCAACATCCATTTCATCAATGCTTGGAGCTGACAGAACTTCTACAGGAACTAATCCCAGTAATTGAGCTTCTCCGGAACTTGAGTACTTTGCTAAAGAATCCGCCTTCATATTTTCCTCTCGGGGTATGTGGCTTATTGAATAGTGATCGAAATCATTGAGGAGTTCGGAAGCTTTTGTCAAATATGCAGGCAAATTTCCTCCTTTGGCTTGAAATTCTTTCTTCACCTGGCAAACAATAAGCTGAGAATCGCTGAAAATCTGTATCGCTTTGATGTTTAGTTCCTTGGCGATTTTTAAACCGGCAATAAGGGCTTCATATTCTGCTTCATTGTTTGTCGAAGGGAATTCTAGTCTCAATGCATAACATAATGATCGTCCTTCGGGAGTTTCAAGCACAACTCCTGCCCCAGAACAATAATCATTTCTTGAGCCATCAACATACAACTTCCACTGTACCGGAATGCAGTCAGTTGTTTCTTCCTTGATGTCACCTTTGTCAGTGGACTCTGCAATGAAATCTGCTAAAGCTTGTCCGTTAATTGCTCTTCGGGGATGGTAAGTGATGTCATATTGGCTGAGTTCTATGTTCCATTTCAAGAGACGACCCGAAGTTTCAGGACGATACAGGACTTGCTTTAGAGGTTGATCAGTCAGGACCTTGATAGGATGAGATTGAAAATAGGGCCTCAACTTCCTGGAAGCGATTAACAAACAAAAAGCAAGCTTTTCTATCTTTGAATAATTCATCTCTGCCCCAGTGAACCGTTTGCTGATGTAGTAGACTGGACGTTGTATTTTCATATCTTCTCGTACAAGTGTTGCACTTAGAGCATGGGATGAAATTGCTAAATAGATGAAGAGGTCTTCGCCATCACTAGGCTTGGAAAGGACCGGAGGAGTTCTCATATGATGGATCAGTTGATCGAAAGCATTCTGACATTCGGGAGTCCATTCAAAAATTTTCTTTCCTTTCTTTAAAGCATCAAAGAAGGGAATGCATTTGTCTGTGGCCTTGGAGATGAAGCGACTAAGAGCGGCAACTTTTCCATTGAGACTTTGCAGTTCTCTCTTTGTTCTAGGGGCTTTAACTTCTCTCAGAGCTGTGATTTGAGCAGGATTGGCCTCAATACCCCTAGCGCTTACGATGTAACCCAGGAATTTCCCAGACTCTACCCCGAATGAACATTTCAATGGGTTGAGCTTCATTCCATACTTTCGAAGAATCGTAAACATCTCCTCCAAGTGTCCCATGTGATCTACAGCTTTCTTTGATTTTACCAACATATCGTCGACATAAACTTCCATGGTTCTACCAATCTGAGGCTTGAACATTGCATTGACGAGTCTTTGGTAGGTTGCCCCAGCATTTTTCAATCCGAAAGGCATAACTTTGTAGCAGTAGAGACCCACATCTGTGATAAAGCTTGTGTCTTCCTGATCTGGTTCATTCATCATAATCTGATTGTATCCGGAGTAGGCATCCATAAAAGACAACAACTCATGTCCAGCCGTCCCATCTACCAATTGATCGATTCTAGGCAACGGGAAGCAGTCTTTGGGGCAGGCTCTGTTTAGATCTGAGAAATCAATGCATACTCTCCACTTTCCATTTGCCTTCTTAACTAGTACTGGATTTGAAACCCAATTTGGATAAGTGGATTCTTTGATGAAATTATTCTCCATGAGACGATCTACTTCTTCCTTTAAAGCTGCTGACCCTTCTGGGCCTTGAGTTCTTCGTTTCTGTTTTACTGGTGTGAATTTCGGATCAACATTCAGAGTGTGGACAGCAATTGTCGGAGAGATTCCACACATATCAGCATGACACCAAGCGAACACGTCCAGATTCGCTTTTAGAAATGATATCAGTGTGTTTTGAACTGTTGTACTTAGTTGCGAACCCACATTAAGTACTTTGTTTGGGTCTTTGGAGTCGACAGGTATTGGTATCGTAACTTCCACGGGCATCACCCTATTATCCTCTGCACTGGATTTTCTGGGGTCCATTTCTCGTCTTGCGCCACTATGCTCACCAGTGCAGGGACCACCCTGTATTTGCTACAAGGTTGGGTTTTTGATGCGGAGGGGAGCTGCCGCATCTTTACCCATTTCTCTCTTTCTAGCTTCTCGAAGCTCTATAAGATAACATTCGCGTCCAGCATTTTGATCTCCCTTGATGACACCAACACCATTTTCTGTAGGAAACTTCATAGTTAGGCACCACGGGGCCAAAATGGCCTTGAATGCAGCTAGAGTGGGCCTGCCTAGGAAAGCATTGTAGGCAGAAAATCCATCGACAATTACAAAGGTTTGCTTGCGAACTACTCTTTTCTGCCCTTCTCCAAGTTCCACGAACAACTCGACAGTTCCGATTGGTTGCTGTGGTTCCCCAGTGAAACCAACAATCTTTTGCGACGAAGCTTGAACGTCAGTCATTGGGATCTTCATCTGGTCAAATGTTTTCTTGAAGAGTATATTGCAGGAAGCACCGCAATCAATGAGCACTCGTCTTACTATTGCCGGTCCAATTCCTGCAGAGATAACCAAGGGATCTATGGTGGAGCTTCAATACCAATAGAATCCCTAGCTTTGAACATAATATCATCGTCTGAAATCTTTTGCTATTTCAGGGGTGCAGCATTTTCTACAGCAAAAACATCTTCCTCTGCTGGGATGTATTTTAAAGCATGAGCATATCGTTCCATTTCACCCCAGCTTTTGCCCGCTGGATGTGGGCCCCCCGTAATCACATTGATAACGGGCCTCTCAGATTCTTGTGCCACAGTGCCTTTACCTGAACCTGATGGCTGAGTAGGGAGTTGCTGCCCCTGAGTTGACGAAGATGGGTCACTTCTGTTCTTCTTGACATATTGTTGCAGCTTGTTTTCCCTCAACAATTCTTCAATTAAGCTCTTTAAGTGGCGACAGTCATTGGTATCATGACCGGGTTGGTTGTGAAAACGGCAGAACTTTCCATTTCTCATAGCGCCCTTTCCCGGATTTATCTCAGCCGGTTTGGGATAATCCACAGCATCTTTGGTGGCGAAGAAGATATTTTCCAGAGTGTCGGTCAATGGAGTGAAATCTGAGGGTTTGAAGAAGCGAGGTTTCTTTGTATCCTTTTGTTTCTTCCCCTCGTGATTTTCCCTTTTCTGACCTCCGGAATCTTTCTTTTCCGAAGCGGTAGTATTATTTTCCACCTTTGCTGCCACCACCTTCATCGATGCTGGAAGATTTTCCAAGCGTATGAATTCATCATCTTTCTTGTAGAATTTTTCGAGAGAATTTGGCTCTTTCATCTTCAGCCATTTTCCAAATTCGCTCGATTTGTCGATAGCACGCATCAAATAGGTCAAGATCATCCGTGGCTCTGCGTTATCAACTTCTACCAGAGCTATATTGAAACGGTTCAGGAATGATTTAATAGGTTCTCCCGGATTCTGTTCAAGACTGGACAATGACATTATGTCCTTTGCCTTTGAAGCGTATAGCCTGAATTGCTCTTTGAACTTTCGGGTCAGATCGGAAAACTAATCAACTGATCGGACAGGGAGCTTGGTAAACCAAAGGAGTGCCACTCCTTCCAAATATACTGGGAAATACCGGCACTTAATTTCATCAGTTGCTCTTGCGCCGGTCATGTGCCAGTCGTATTTATACAAGAACTGATTTGGATCACTTGTTCCCCGATAAGCAGGAATGGTGGGGGGAACAAACTTTCTAGGAAATTCAGCCTTTAGAATCTTCTCGGTAAACGGAGTTCTACTTGGTGCGAATCCCCATTCGCTCTCATCTTCGTCCCTCTACATGCTCTCCTTCATTATTTGCTTGATCTTGCCAGAAAGATATTCCTCGTTGTTCAAAGATTTGGCGGAATAGACCTCGGCCATTTTCTCAGAAGTCTGTCCGGGCAGATGTTCGCGGAAAATCGGCGATGGCCTAGATCCTTCAGCTTGGAGGGGTGCTCCTTCAGCAGCACCTGATCCTCCTTGAGGAATATTTTTTCCTTCGGAGTTGCGAAGAGCATCAGCGATGTTTTCTACATTACCCACTGGTCTTTGATTGGCGCCGAGCAGAGCGTTCAGTTTTTCCATCATCAGATTGTTTTGAGTTTCAATCTGTTGGTATAGTCCAGATACAGCAGCGTCTAGCTCCTCTCGCGTCACCCCGACGCTTGGAGCCGCATGACTCGGTGAAATAGAAGTGGCGGTATTATCTTGCAAATTTTCAGATCTGACAGCCTTTCGTTTCCTTCCAGGAGCCATTATGTCTGATAAATTTCTGGTTTTGTAGGAAACTTTTTCAACAAACTTGTGTGAAGCAATGGTGAATGGTAGCCTGAGTTGGGTTCTCGGTGAAAGCACCAAAATGTTAACGATAAAAGGTGAACGCTAACACCCGGTGTGTGTAATAGAATCGTGAAAGCACCACCCGTGTGACGGGAATAGAATTTAAGCAGTAAAAGACAGCAATTTATAGTGGTTCGGCTTGAGATTAAGCCTACGTCCACTTTGAATCTCTTTATTATTGAATTCGGTTACAAATCAATACAAATTTCTTATCACAACAGTACAACTTGATCAAAAGAAACAATCTTGACTACTAGCTCAATCTTCGTCGATGAAATTCGATGAATCCATGTTGGATGTAGGGAATTATCTCTTGAAGATTGTTGTAGCATCTTGAATGTTTGAGGATCTTTGATTGCTGGATGAATGGAGACTTCGACAGAGTAACGACGCTTGAAGAAATGATTTGGCAAAAGTCCCTCTCATGTTGGAAGTGGTGGCTTATTTATAGGAGCTGATTTCTGGGCAGAAAATTTGACTAAGTCTTAGGTCGCGTACGACCTTAGTTAAGTCATAGGTCGCGAGCGACCTAAGCTAGGTCGCAGTCTCCTTGCGGCTTAAGAGATTAGCTGGTGAAGCAGTACTTGGCTTTATTCGATCAAGTGGTAGGTCGCAGGCGAGTTAAGGAATAACTTGTGGGAGCTCTAGGTCGTTGAAGCCCTAGCTTGTTAGCCTCTTAGGTCGTAGGTCCCTTAGGTTGCAAAACTTTCCTGTAGTTAGGTCGCGAACCTTTCCTGCAGCTAGGTCGTAATGTCCCTAGGTCGCAAACTTCTCCCAAGTCCTTAGGTCGCAAGGTCTTCTGTTGCTAGGTCGCAAACCTTCTGCTGCTAGGTCGCAAACCTTCTGCTGCTAGGTCGCAAACCTTCTGCTGCTAGGTCGCGAAGCTCTCTTAGGTCGCTAACCTTTCCGTTCTTAGGTCGCGAAGCTCTCTGCTGTTCTTAGGTCGTAAACCTTCTGCTCCTAGGTCGCTAACCTTTCCGTTCTTAGGTCGCGAAGCTCTCTGCTGTTCTTAGGTCGTAAACCTTCTGCTGCTAGGTCGCTAAGCCTCCTGTTCTTAGGTCGCGAAGCTCTCTTAGGTCGCTAACCCCTTTTAGGTCGCTAAATTCTAGGTCGCGGAGATAATGGAATTAACAACCATTAATTCCAAGATAGTAGTCATAATCAGTATTCTTATTCTATTATTGTTTCCAGTGTGAGTTTAGATTTCTATCATTTGTGATAATGCTCATGCATATTTGCACGTACCAAATCCAACGATCTATGCTTTGATGGACTTAGGTGTCGATTTTTGTCGAAATTTAGACCAATTATGATTTATGATGTTATTATCTTTTTCTTTTAAGCAATTGTTCTTTTCTTCTAGGTTTGTTTAGGCTATAACTATTAATTGTCTCTTGTAAAAGGCACGCACGATACTATGAGTTTCTATTTATTTACCGTGTTATTATTTCTAGATATGCAAACCACTCCTATATATGCATAGAAAAGAAGCAATATAAATACAGAAACCTTATAAAGACAATGGACTAACAGTAAATGCAATATAAGATTGGAAGTTTAGAATAATTGGAAAATTTTAGCGAAGGACATGATAAAGTTGTTTTGGTATCACAGGTCATTGCTCATGTTCCTTAGAAGCTTTTTTTTAATAATAGATGTGATGACATTTTTAAACAAAATGTCAAGTTTTATAGGTAAAGGTTAATTGTAGATTTTAGAATTTGGTTTATGCGTTTAGCGCATAACCGACTTCCGACTATGCTGAATTATGACTTGATTTATCAAAAAAATTTGAGAAGGAAAAATATTTTGAAATATTTCCTCTTGATTTAAAAAGTTTCTCTTTCGGGAAAAAAAAGTTTTGTGTTTTAGTTATTTTTTACTCTTAAATTATTTTTAGAGTTTTTGTCCAAAAATTTGATTTCAAGGGAAGATGTGCTTTTAAACTTATTTTGACGTACGAATTTGAAAAGTAAGAAAGTTTTTGTGAAATCTTTGATTTTGAAGGCCACATGTCAGGCACAGGGAAGGAAAATAGAGTTAGAATTTGCGAATTTAGCGTTGCTTTAGGATCGATGATGCGATAAATGCAAGTGATAGCAAGGGAAAAGCTATTTTAGCCTTGGAATTTCTATTTCCATACCTTATCGACGACGCGTGCCGGTCTATTTTTAGATTTAATTCTGTTTTAGAGCTTGAAAATAAGCCTTCTATGTGTTTTGTGAGTGGAAAATTTGGAGTAATTCTGGGACAACGAGGAAATTTCCATTATACTACGAGAATAGGAAGATTATAGTGGGGTAAGAATGTTAAATTCTCCGACTAAATTCCTTTATCCGGCATACGAATAAAGTTGAGGAAGTGATTTTTCGATGCGTTAGATTATTGGATGGTAGGAAGTGGATGCAAAAATTAATTTCTTCATACTTGTATTCGTAGGAGTACGAGGGTTTTGGGTGAAATGATTTTTCAAATGGCTGCATACATGTGGAACTGCCAGTATACATATAGGTTGCTTGCATCATGTTTTCAAAAGAAATGCATTTATATAGAAGGATTCGATTTAGAATCAATATGCATACATATTTTCTGTGTAGTGATACAGTAATACACAATGCACTTGTGCACGTTTGGTTGCAAAATTGGTTGTACACTCATTGGTTGTGTAGTTTAGGATAATTAGAAGCCAAAACCTTGACTTTGTCATTGGCGAAATTTTGGGGATGAAATTCGTTTTAAGAGGAGAAGAATGTAACACCCCGTAATTTGACGTTAGTTATTTAATTAGTTAGTTAGTTAATTAATTAAACTCCGAAAATGGAATATTTTCAAACGATGGAATTTGACCATGAAACTTATACCATTGCATTCATGTTAAAATTCTAAGCAACTTTCATATGTAGAGTTTTGCGATCGGAGTATAAACGAAGAAGTTACGGACGAAAAATGAATTCGGAACGATAATAAATAAATAAATAAATAAATAAGAGAAATTAACTAAATTAACCCGTGCCCCTAGATCGACTCACCATCATAGGCGGTCAACCCCTAGAAAGGGGGTGGTTGACCATTTTGTGTGTAGTGGCTAGGGTTAGCCTAGGCCCAACGATCCCGATGTAATATATTTCGATCTAACGGTTAAGGTTGATTCTTACGCCTATAATTTCAGGCCTAACCGTCCCTTCTCTTCTCATATTTTTGTAAAGGCAATAGCAAATCTCTAACATTTCTTATTCTCTGTTTTCTTTCTAAATTATAAAAATAAGACATTTATATCTATATTCATACGAATTGGAGAAGAATAGAAATCTAGTAAAATGAAGTAGAGAAGAGAATCAACTATACGCATTTTGACGTAATATTTGTATCTATTTTCTCTCCCAATCCAAAATCTCTTATCAGATCTGTAATTCTAATGTATGCATATACCCTTTTATACATATTTCTTGGATTAAAAAGGATTTGGATTTGAATTTAAGGTTCTACTTCAGATCTAGAGATTTGGATCCCTTTTAAAAGGTGAGTGAGAAATTTTATATATTGTTTATAATTTTAAATCTGTTCCGTCGACATACGTTTGATTTTTATTTCTAGATCAATTTTATTTGTGAATTGTAGGCTTAAATTAGTATAGAAAACTATTGCATGTATATTCTTGTTTTAGACTTAATTTAAAATATGTTTACACCCAGATCTAAAAATCAGTCCTAAAGAATTTAGAATTTGAATGTTGTATATTTTTATTTCAGATCTGTACTTTGGTGTAAAATAAGATTTTTGGATTATTGCCCAAATTTTTTTAAATTGTAGATTTTCCATAGTTTAATTTGTAGGAAGATCATCCGTTTGATTTTTATAAATTTGTTTACTTTTTCCATTTTTGATTCAAAAAAGCGATGCTTGATTTAACAAGGAATAAAACAAAAAGGGAAGAGATCTGTAAAGTACAGATTTATTCTCCATAGTTTACACTGTTTATTTTTAATAAAAAGAAATTATCCATTCCATCTGATTTCAAATGTAGTAAATCTTTCCTTTTGTGTTAAAACCAATTTATGGAAATCATAGTGGAAAATTTTCTAAGGAATTAATTCTAGCAAATTAAATATGGAAAATATATTCTAGTTACATATTTTTGACTAGAATATATTTAGATAAGAATAAGTAGTTTATACGTATTTATTGCATTAATAAAGAAAAACAGCGTTTATTCGTGCATTATTTATGCATAATATTCATTAGTTATTATTATATTTAGGAAAACGAATAGGTAGAATTTGGAAATATAGTAATTTCTATTAATGGGCAATAAATTAGGAATTGCCAATAATTAATAGGAAATAAAGGATCGTGGGCAATTAATAGGAAATAATGGATAGAATTAGACTATAGGTCATAATTGGTTAATTAAAGACTGTAACTCCAACTAATGAGCATTTAATGGAAATGAATTTGGAAGTTACAATTAATAAGGACAAATGGATAAAAAGGGATTGATAAAAATGGACTAGATATAAATGGTTATTAATTTGAAATTAGTAATCATACATAAATGTCTTAGGAAATGTCCGTTAGGATTTTATTGACAAACTGACATTTATGAGCATAAAAAGGGGATTTATGGGTAGATAAGTATTTAAGGTAAATCTTAACACTTTAAATAAAAAGGGAATTAGTAAGCTAAGTCCAATGTCTACCTAAGGTAATATAAGTAAAGACTTAGGATGGTTAATTGGATTTAGTAGGTTAGTGATGCAAGGTCAGTAGAGTCACTCAAAGGAAGACCGCCCTTCACTTTGAGGCTACCAGCAGTTGGGTGCACTCATTACTGATGTGAGATATCACTAATCCAAGGACCCATGATGGCGTCAGAGTTTGGACATGCTTTCTTAATTAAAAAGTATTAAATGGTCCAAATTTGGAATTAAGAGCGGTGAGGGATATCTTCATAGGGGTTCGCTTCTGGTTTGAGGTATTAAGTGGTTGTGGGGTATACCTCTCTCCAAAAAGATATATAAAGTAACCTGGTGAGATTTCAAATAAATAATGATGTCTCTAAAAGAGTTTACTTCAGTGTTGAGGTATTAAGTGGTTATTTTAGGGTTCGTCTCACTATCGAAAGAAGTAGCCAAATGGGATTCCATATTTATAATAAAGAGTGATAGTGAATATCTCGAGAAGGGTTCGCTTCGGGTTTGAGGTATTAAGTGGCTGATCTAAGGATTCACATCTCTCTAAAAAGAAGTATTAAGTAACCTAGTAAGATTCCAAGCGATGTCAACTAGATAGTACCAGTGAGGGGTCGGCCTTGGGGTTATGTATTAAATAACAAAGGCCTACCTATAAATAAGTGTTAAATGGTCAGGAGTCTGCCTAGTCCTTGTTAATGAGGTATTAAGTGGCTTGGGTACAGTCTCAGGCTGTAATAACAATAGTATCAGTGAGGAGTCTGCCTGGGGATAGGTATTAAGTGACGTAGGATGTGCCTAGAATATAGGTATCAAATGGTTAAAAGTTTGCCTAATCCTTTTAAAGGTATTAAGTGGCTTGGGTACTATCTCTTACATGGCTACGATTTTATTGGCGATAGATGTGGTAATAGTTGGACTTTAAATGTCGGAAGCCTTAAATAGTGGTTAAAGGTCTTTGTAGCTAGGACCCACCGACCATTGACAACATTGTTAGAAAACCACCTTGGGAATAGATCTTAAATGATGGGATCTACCTTGATTGAGGTCTTAAATGGTAGAGTCAGCCTATTTCTCTTTTAAAAGTACTTTGTGACGATTATAGAAGCTTGCTTCATATTTAGAAGTATTATGAGGCAAATGGGTATGGAAATATTGGGTAGTTGATAAGGCTTCATCAGTATTGTGTACCTTGGGAAGGGGAAGGTAAGTAATCATGTGTGCAATGCAAGGTTAGATTCGTGTGTGCAATGCAAGGTTAGATTAGAATTTCTAACCTTAATAGACATAACAATTAAATGGAAATCAATCGGTATAAATTTATGTTATGGATAGTTTATAGATTTTTCCAGTCACCAGAACGTTGTTCTGACCCCCTCCTTATTACAACTCACATGATAGATTTAGAGGAACATGTCACTGGAGCTGAATGTGTTTAGTTGTTGGAGAAGTCTCCTTTTCTCCCATGCTCAATGCTGATGTGACAATCTAATATCCAATGAATACCATAAATTCCAAGATAGTAGTCATAGTCAGTATTCTTGTCCTATTATTGTTTCCGCTGTGAGGTTAGATTTTTATCAATCTTCGATAATGCTTATGCTTATTTGCAAATACCAAATCCAATGATCTGTGCTTTGATGGACTTGGGTTTTGATTTTTGTCAAAATTTAGGCCCATTAAAGTATGGGTTGTTACATTTGGAATCAGTGCCTAGGTTAGTCAGAGGAACTAGGATAAATTGAGAGAATGTATTCATATTTTCCTATCTAGTAATATTATATTTTTACGTTAGATACTAAGAGTTCCGACTATAGAAGTATTTGTAGTTTTACTCCAAGGGAATGGGCAAACCAACTATGGGTTGGAAACAACTTAGAGTTAAGATTTTCACGTCGACTCCGAAGTACCCCATGGAGTGATGGCGATGCTTAAAGTGCTGTTGATGCAGAGCATGAGTTCGACATATGGCCGAATCCCGAGGACTGGAGGTATTCGACTTGATGGTTGAGATCTAGCTACCTTGTGATTTTGGATTTTGATGATAATTTCAGTTGGAGATACGCATTTATACTAGATGAATGGAAAATTGGAATCTGTATGTCGCAATTGTACGAAGGCAAGCTCTTGCTAGGGTGTATCCATTGATCACCTCTTTAATGACAGACTGGATTTTTATTTGGATATTTGATGTCAATTCCTTAGTTTTAAACCTGTGAGAGAATTTTCATAAAGTATATTTTGAAAATGCCTTAGATTTTGGAAAAAGAAGTTTTTCGAAATCCTAAGATATTTATATATACCAATAAAGGCTTGATTTTGATTTTTGGCAAATATAATTTTGATTTTTAAGAGAAGTTTTGGTATGAAATGGTTCTATTATTTTTAAACAAGTATAAAGGAGCATATAATTAGCTTAGTGATTTTTCGGTTTAGAAAATCGAGGTTTTGAGATTTTTTTCTCTTTAAGGTATAGACAAAATAGAAATGACGTTCAATTTTATTAGGGTTTGTAGTTTGAAGTGTTATTGTACTATTAGCCATTGGAAGAAATATTTCCATAAAAAGTAAGCAGGAAATAGCAGCTAGAGTATTTTCGAGTTTGTGGAATTGTTGTTGGTCGTAGTAGTTTTATTGGGACTACTATGAATTGGTGGAGCATGGTTTGGGATTAGGTGATAGGGTTTGACACCACCGTGATGAGGACAGGAATTTTTCAGATCGTGTCGAATCGAAGGAGATGGCATGAAATGATTATTATTATTTAATCCGACCCTAATTAGGTCTAGGTTCAATTAACATCCAAAGCCCATCTAGTAGTTGACCACTTAGCGTTAAACCTAGAGTGGTCTACCAGATAACGAGTTTTTGGCACAACTTGAACCTTGAACGGGACTATAAAGTCGCGTCTGAATTTCCCCAGTTGCCTTCTTTCGTTCCTCCTTCCTCAACAAGCTGAACCCAATCTCCATCCTCCTCCTCCTCCTCCAAGTATCAGCCTCTCTCTTCCGTTTGTCCCCTAGGCGACATCGTTTTTCCCTAGGAGCAACAGCCTTCCCTCCCCTCGTGCTAGTTTTGCACGTTAGATCTGCCCACCATCACTCTAGATCTAAATCCTATTTCCTCCCTCCGACCACTTCTTAGCCCAAGACACATTTCCACACTGCTGGTTTTTTCTCGCACCATTATTGTCTCAACCCTCAAGTGGATACTTGGCTGGACCAGTATGAGCATAAGGTTTCACTGCTTTTGGGCAGGAAGAGCTATTCATCGCGATAGGATTTGCACCGATCTTCTGCTTTGAGACCTTTGAGCAAGAATGTTACCCATGCTGCATTTACCTTTTCGATAGGGGCAATAGTTTGATTCATTCGGAGGTGAAGGGTGTCTTGATTGAGCTGACTAATGATGAACTCGTTGAGATTTTGAAGGCCTCCGCGAAGGACGCGGAATTGGATGATTTTGAAGTGACCGACTCAAAGATTTTTGCAGCATATCTTTTCTAAAGATGTCAGTGTTTGGAAGATGAATAATCTACATCCGATTGCCCGTCTGATTAAGTGCATCATTCGGCACAACGTCATCCCTAAGATAGGAAGTTACAACCGGATTTATCCCTTGGTGCGGAAGACCACCTATGCTAGTATTGTTGGCATCGCCGTCAAATGGACCCACACCCTTATGATGTAATTTGTTGATTAAGGATTCGTACTCCACAGAGTCACTTTTCATATTTTCATATATCCATTCTCATCTTTAGGTAATATGGATGAACCTCCGTGGAGAGGTAGTTTATTATAAGGTTCCTTCTGCCATCATTAGATCCTTCCTTAGGAAGATGGAATTCTGAAGTCCTCAGCAACACTAGTAGCGCCAACGACACAAGATTGGGTGTATAACCGCCATGCTACGACCATTCAAGGGTCGCAACAATGGATCGAGTTCCAGCCACGGAGCAAGGCATCTCATAGTCTGTAGGCAATTTTTTAGGATTTATGGTGTTGTTTTCTTTTTCCTTCCAGCATTTTTTCTTTTCTTTTAAGTTGTTTGGGTTGTAACTGTTAGTTTTCTCTAGTAAAAGGCACACACGATATTATGGGTTTCTATTTATTTACTGAGTTATTATTTCTGAACATGCGAACCACTCCTATATATGCATAGTAAATAAGTAGTATAAATATGAAAATCTCATAAAGACACTTGACTAATAATAAATGCAATATAAGACTAGAAGATTAGAATAGTTTTAAAATTTTAACGAAGGACATGATAAAGTTTTTTTAGTATCATGGGTCATTGCTTATGTTTCTTAAAAGCTAAATTTTTTGAATGACAGATGTGATGACTTTTTTAAATAAAATGTCACGTTTTTGGGTAAACATTAGTCATAAAATTTTGGAATTTGGTTTATGCATTTAATGCATAACCAACTTTCGACTACGCTGAAATCGTGGCTTAATTTATCAAAATGTTTTAGAAGGAAAATATTTTGAAAAGTTTCCCCTTGATTCGAAAAGTTATCTTCCGAATGAAAAAAAGTTTTAGGTTTTAGTTATTTTTCTCTCTTAAATTATTTTTAGCGACTTTGTCCAAAAATTTGATTTCAAGGGAAAATATGCGTCTAAGTATTTTGGAATCTTATTTTAACATACGAATTTGAAAAGTGAAAGATTTCTGTGAAATCTTTAATTTTGAAGGCCATATGTTAGGCGTAAGGAAGGAAAATAGAGTTAGAATTTGCAAATTTAGCGGTGCATTAGGATCGACGATGCAATAAATGCAAGCGATAACATGGGAAAAGCTGTTTTATCCTTGGAATTTCTATTTTCATACCTTATCGACGACGCACGCGAGTCTATTTTTAAACTTAATTTCATTTAGAGCTTGAATAAACCTCCTTTTGCGTTTTGTACGTGGAAAATTTGAAGGAAATCCGGGGCAGCGAGGAAATTTCCATTGTACTACGAAAATGAAAAGATTATAGTGTAGTAAGAACGATAAATTCTCCACCTAAATTCCTTTTTCCGGCATAGGAGTAAAAATTTAGAAAGCGATTTTTCGGCGCGTTAGATTTTTGGATGGTAGGAATTAGATGCAAAATTGGTTGCTTCATACTTCTATTTGTAGGAGTATGAGGGTTTTGGTTGAAAAGATTTTTTCAAAAACTTCATATATGTAGAACTGCCAGTATATATATAGGTTGTTTACATCATATTTTTTCAATTTTTTTCAAAAGAAATGCAATTATATAGGAGGATCTGATTTAGAATCATTCTGCATACATGTTTTCTGTGTAGTGATATAGTAAAATATGATATGCACTTGTGCACGTTTGGTTGCAAAATTGTTGTACACTCATTAGTTGTTTAGGATAATTAGGAGCCAAAACCATGACTTAGTCATTGGTGAAATTTTTGGGATGAAATTCTATTTAAGGAGGGAAGAACGTAACACCCCATAATTTGGCGTTGCTTATTTAATTAGTAAGTTAGTTAATTAATTAGGCTCAAAAAATGGAATTGTGCAAATGAAGTAATTTGACCAAGAAACTTGCACCATTGCGTTCGTGGCGAAATTCTGAGCAACTTTCATATTTGGAGTTTTGCGATCGGAGTCCAAACGAAAAAGTTATGGACGAAAACGAATTCTGACGAAAATAAATAAATAAGAAAAATTAACTAAATTAACTCGGGACCATAGTCCGACCGCTTCGTGTGTGGTGGCTAGGGTTAGCCTAGGCCCAACGGCTCGGATTTAATATATTTTGATTAAACGGTTGAGGTTGATTCCTACGCCAATAAATTCAGACCTAACCCTCCTTTCTCTTCTCATATTTTTCTGGAGGCAGTAGTGAAGCTCTGCTATATTTTACTCTCCACTTTCTTTCTAAATTATAAAAATAAGATATTTATATCTATATTCATATAAGTTGGAGAAGAATAGAAATCTAATAAAAAGAAGAAGAGAAGAGAATCAACTGTATTTGAGGTAATTTATATATATTTGTATATTTGTATCTATTTTCTCTTCCAATCCCAAATCTCTTCTCAGATCTATAATTCTACTGTAATATATGTACTCTTTTATACATATTTTTTCGATTGAATGATTTGAATCAAAAATAATTCGCAATAATAACTCTTGTTCTAATAATAGAATTAGAGTTATAAATTTATGCTTGTTCCTAAAGTAGAAACAGTTCGGTGTGCTCCTGAATAGCTTCCTTCAAAAAGGTTTCCGCTTCCTTGGTGAATGTCTTGGTAGAATATACAATTTCATGATATTGAGGTTTAAAATTTTATAAGATCTTATAAATTTTACATTATGAACCCTCCATTCGAAAATAGAAATATACAATTAGAGGAGGAGTTGACATCACCTACAACTCATCACCATATGAGAGGAGGGGACATTACATAACCCCCACCTACCAAAACTTTCTCTCATAATTAAAATGATTTTATAAGGTTCATTTGAAGTTTGCTTTTTTAAAGTAATTATTACTTTAGATATTTATTCCTTTACCTTATGTAAATGTATATTTACTATTATCATGTGTATATGTTATGATAGTGTGTGTATGTGCATGTCACAAATGGGTACAAGTTATTTGAACAACGTCATACAACTTATATACTTCAAACCGTTATGAATTTGGATTCCGAGCCCGCAGTTGTGATCACCGAAGAAGTTGATCCAGAAAGAACGCCCACCGATACTGAGCTCCCGGCCGGGCCTCCTTCCGATGTTTAGGATCTCGGAGGAAAAAGACAAGGCAACGCTGCTGCTCACAAGCACTCTAAATCCAGGAGATTTAAATACGACGCCGGGATGGAGGAGCTCGATAGTGTTCATGAACCGAGTGGGTCGCTTGCTACGAGTGCGGCCGACATTTCCGGTTGGTCGGGGGATTGCATATGCATACACTTCACTACACTACATGATTCACAACTGTACTTCGTCCGACTTAGGAAGTTACTAACTCTTTCTTCGTTTACCGTTTTCAGGTACTATGTCCGGAAGGGGATCTATGCTCGGGAATCTTCGCTTAGCCCGAAAAGCTTCTGGTTACTATGATTCCCACAGGAGGGATTCAGATAGGGATCGCGATCGCGAGTATTCTAATAAGGATAGATACGGGCGTGACAGGGATAGAGAATACCGACATCGGTCTAGATCACGCTCTCCTCCTCCTAGGTTTCCATCTCCTCCGCCTGTTCAAACTTTAAATCCACCAGAGCTTCCTCGTCACATGTCGTCTTCTCACGTTTCCAGGTCCGAAACTCATCTTCAGAGAGTCGAGACCACGGCCTCTATGATTATTGAGCAGGTCCCTACTGAACCCACAGGGGAAGGAGCTCTTAAGTTGGCTAAGATGAGGAAGGACTTTCCGAACATCTATTTCGATGGTTACGTCTTCCAACCACACTTAAAGAGAATCCCATCAGGGGTGGAAAACACGGTGCACGATTTCGTTCACGACATATACACCCAGTACCGGGAGTGGGCAAAGGCTGCCGAGAAAGCTTCCAAAGTGTCCTTTGAGCGGGCCAAAGCGCTCGAGAAGATGGATACCGAGCTCGCAAAAAGGGATCGGATTATTCAAGTACTCTCTGCTGAGTCCGAGTCTTCTCGGAAATCTGAGATTGAGGCCGTCAAAAGGGTTGACGAGGTGAAGGCGGAGAGGTTGGGACAGACTCACGTTGCCCTGGTGGAGGAGATGGGCCACCGGAACACTAAAGTCATTGCTGAGCGGGACGCGGCGGTCAAGGAGCTTAATGAACTCAAGGCCAAATTTGCTGATTTGGCTAAGGAGAAAGACGACGTGAACAACGTAGCCCAGGAGGCGTGCGAACAAGCAGTTCTGCTCAGGGATGAATGGGATGCGGCGGTGGCTAAAGTCCAGAAGGTGGAGACTGAGGTCGAGGAGAGGGTGAAGCTGGCCGAGTCCAGGCTAGAGGCCGACATCGAAGACCTCCTTGTTGTTTACAATGCTAATGTGCTGAGGCACAGGGGCCTAGCCTGGCTCGATGACTTTTCAACTCATCTCCACAATGCTTGGGGTCGATTGGTTGAGGAAGAGAAAGATGCGCATCAGGGCGAGTCCGTAGATGAATTCGAACTCGAGAACCGCATTTTGACTGATGATGAAAAGAAGGTTCTCCACGAGTCGATGATTCTGCGTGAGAAGGAAAAACTTGGCGCCCAGCATTTTGAAGTGGGAGTGGGTTCTGGAGTTGACCATCATGAAGCAAGTCTCGAAGTTCCCATGTCAACCCAGCCCGAATCCTCGTCTGCGGTCGATCCCCAGGCTGTTTCTGCTTATAATCTGGATCAGCCGCAGATGTCTCCGGCTGCTACGCAAGTTACTGATGCTGCCCTGTCGCCTACAAGTCGAACTGAGGAAGGTATTCTGAACATTCCACTTCTCTCAAATCGGAATCTTCGATCGAGTTAAGTCCTAACAATTCTTTTATTCTTTGTCCAGTGATCAACGCCGCAACGACCATGCCTCCTGCCACTCAAGAACCATATCAAATGCAGGAGGCCATCGTGACCGAGGCAACCACCATGAGTACAGCTACCCCGCTTGACGATCTGCAGGGAGGTACGATCGCGTTCGACCAGCAGCTGATGGATGAACCCTTCCGCCGCCACGGCGATCCCCGTGCTGACTTGTCATCTGTTATGAGCGGAACTGATCCTGCTGCAAGCTCTTCAATGCCGATTGTTGATGCCCCCAGCGGGGCTCAAGCAGTAACCGAAGAGGAGATGTTTGCTCAGATTGACGCTGAACTGGCAGCAGCGGGTTATGGTGGCAGCTTTGGAGGTGGGATGGCAGCATCGGGACCTGCCCCGCTCGGAATGATGTCTCCTGGTGGTACTATCTTCCTCACCAGCCTGCCCATTCCACCTTCTGTAATTGATCCCGTTCCTCCGACTCCGCCCGTAGGGAGCATTCTTATTCACACGAGTTCGGAGGAGGACGTCGACATAATGCCCTCGCCTGAAGACCAACCACCGAAAAGCAATGGCTCGAAGAGGAAGACTGGCGATGGCTCCAGTGGGTCCACACCGAGGAGGAATCTAAGGAAGAAGAAAGATTAGGCATGCCCTCCTGGTGTATTTTGATTTGCATTTTGCTAGCCGTGTATAGATGCGGGTTCGGCCCCTGCTAGTAGGAATTTTTTGGAAACTTGTACACGAACTTCTTCTATAATCAATAGAAACGAAACTTTTCTTTTTTTGACTTCTTTTTTGTCATTGTGTATTTGTCTAAGTGTTTCAGTGTCTAAGCCGCACTTGTGAAGTTTTAGTTTTCGAATGAAGTTTGTTTCTGTTTGCCAAGTTCGGGCATTGTGGACATGGTTTGCGATCGGGAAACGAGTCGAATTTTGACGTCGCATTGCTTCAGTCGATGGTTGATGCTTAAGTCTTGCCCCCCAGTCTTGGTGGTATGTTGTAAAACATCAGTCAGTGATTTTCCTTTTTTCCTAGCATGCCGAGTCTAGTGCCGCTGGATGGGCGTTTAAGACAAACGGGGATTGAGCGGTTTATTCGCGCTTGTCAGATCGTTGACGATCATATCCGCACTCTGGGGATCCTCATTTGTTTACTGGCGGTTGGTCACGCTGGCTTGAGTTTCAATCATATGCCCGCTGTCTGGGGACTTGGAATTGGCATTTGTACTTCGACTCACGCTCCGGGAGTTTGGAGTTGATAATTATATTTCGATCCATGCTTCGGGAACTTGAAGTTGGTGTTTAGGCTCCGTTCTGCATTCTGGGAATCCAGAGTCGACGTCTATGCTCCGACTTGCACTCTGGATATTCGGAGCTGATGTTTATACTCCGCTTCGCATTCTGGGAATACAGAGTTGGATGTTTATACTCCGACTCGCGCTCTATGAGTTCGGAGTTGAATGTTTATACTCCGCTACGCACTCTGGGTATACGGAGTTGGATGTTTATACTCCGACTCATGCTCTGGGAGTTCGGAGTTGGATGTTTATACTCCGACTCGCGCTCTGGGAGTTCGGAGTTGGATGTTTATACTCAGCTTCGTACTCTGGGAATACGGAGTTGAATGTTTATACTTTGCTTCGCACTCTGGGAATACAGAGTTGGATGTTTATACTCCGCTTCGCACTCTGGGAATACAGAGTTGAATGTTTATACTCCGACTCGCGCTCTGGGAGTTCGGAGTTGGATGTTTATACTCCGCTTCGCACTCTGGGAATACGGAGTTGAATGTTTATACTCCGACTCGCGCTCTGGGAGTTCGGAGTTGGATGTTTATACTCTGCTTCGCACTCTAGGAATATGGAGTTGAATGTTTATACTCCGCTTCACACTCTAGGAATACGGAGTTGGATGTTTATACTCCACTTCACACTCTGGGAATACGAAGTTGGATGTTTATACTCCGACTCACGCTCTGGGAGTTCGGAGTTGGATGTTTATACTCCGACTCGCACTCTGGGAGTTCGGAGTTGGAGAAGGATTGTCGTGTATCAATCCTTTTTTTGACTTTGATGTGATGGCTTACCCCCGAGCTCGGGTTTGACTTAGGGAGTGATTGGTTGCATCGCAGCCACTCTCTATTTGAATAAATCCCACCGTATGATGAGACTTAGCTCTCCGTGCATAGTGATGGTCATATGAAGTATTTCAAGTAAATCATAGCTCTGGCTCGAAGAGGTTGCATTTTATTGCGGAAATAAGAAAGTATGGCAAAGTCAGTTGCCTTATTACAAGTTCTAATTTCGAAATGCATAAACAAATTGCAGAAAAGGAAAGTAAACTAAATGGATAAAGATAGCCTGTCAGGTGTAATAGCGGCGAAGGTTCTCGCTATTCCAAGCTCTTGGCAGGGTAAGACCGTCGACGGTCGATAACTTGAATGTGCCATCTCCGAGTCTTCGTTCAATAACATATGGTCCTTCCCATGTCGGCTTCATATGTGAAGGAACCGGATAGGTTCTTTTTAAGACGAGATCGCCTAGTTCGAAGGTTCGCGGACGGATCTTAGCGTTGTACAATCGGGTGACTCGACTTCGATGCGCAGCTGCCCTCAAATCAGCCTCTTCACGCTTCTCATCCAGTAGATCAAGAGATTCAGCAAGTAATATAGCATTTGTCTTTGGATCATAGTATGTCACACGATGAGAAGGTACTTCTAGCTCGACTGGAATAACGGCCTCTGAACCATAAGAAAGAGAGAACGGAGTGTAGCCGGTCGCGGTCTTGTGGGTTGTTCGGTAAGCCCATAGAGCCATAGGAAGTTCATCGACCCACTTGCCCCCGACCTTTTCTATTCGTTTCTTCAGGATGGACTTTATTAACTGCTTCGACCTGTCCGTTTGCTTGAGGGTGTGCAACAGTGGAGAATTTCTTTTGGATGTGAAATCGTTTGCAGAAATCTTTGAATTCGGCACTGTCGAATGGGTTCCATTGTCCATAATAATGGTGTGTGGGAGACCGAATCGACAGATGATGTTACGAACCACAAAGTTGATTCTTTCTTCGTTGTAATGGTAGCGAGAGCTTTGGCTTCGGCCCACTTCGTAAAGTAATCAACTGCGACGATAGCGTACTTCGCACCACCTTTTGCCAGAGGTAGAGCACCGATGATGTTGATGCCCCACATTGCGAACGGCCATGGGCTGACCATTTGCGTTATCTCAGTAGGAGGAGCCCTAGGGATTCGGGCATATTTCTGGCACCTATCACATTTCTTTGCATAGTCCAACGCATCGCGATTCACGGTAGGCCAGTAATATCCGTAGCGAAGTATTTTCTTGGCAAGTGCTTGCTCCCCAGTATGATCGCCACATTCTCCCTCATGCACATCGCGCAACACTTGTTTAATTTCATCGTGAGCGATACATCGGAGTAAGGGAACTGAGTATCCCCTTCTGTACATGAGTCCATTCTGGATGGTAAATCTTGAGGCCTTTCGAAAGACCTGTCTTTTTTCACTTCTGCGCTCCGGCAGGGTTCTGTGCTCAATGTAATTTCTGAGTGGAGTCATCCATGAATCCTTTTCGGGGACGGTTTCGCATACCCGGTTTATATCCGCCCGGTCGATACTTGGGGAAGATAGCATTTCTACGGGAACGAGTCCTATTTGTTGAGCTTCGCCTGTGCTGGCTAGCTTCGCCAACGAATCAGCCTTTTGGTTGCGTTCTCGAGGTATACTGTATATGGCGTAGTAATCGAAATGGTCTAGTACTTCCTTAACTCGAGCTAAATAAGCATCCAACCTTCGATCTCTTGCTTGATACTCTCCTCGTACCTGACACACAACTAATTGTGAATCACAATAAATTTCCACTGCGATAATTCTCAAATCTCTAGCAAGTTTCAAGCCAACTAGGAGGGCTTCATATTCAGCTCGATAGTGTTCATGAACCGAGTGGGTCACTTGCTACGAGTGCGGCCGACATTTCCGGTTGGTCGGGGGATTGCACATGCATACACTTCACTACACTACATGATTCACAACTATACTTCATCCGACTTAGGAAGTTGCTAACTCTTTCTTCATTTACCGTTTTCAGGTACTATGTTCGGAAGGGGATCTATGCTCGGGAATCTTCGCTCAGCCCGAAAAGCTTCTGGTTACTATGATTCCCGCAGGAGGGATTCAGACAGGGATCGCGATCGCGAGTATTCTAATTAGGATAGATACGGGCGTGACAGGGAAAGAGAATACCGACATCGGTCTAGATCACGCTCTCCTCCTCCTAGGCTTCCATCTCCTCCGCCTGTTCAAACTTAAAATCCACCAGAGCCTCCTCGTCATAGGCCGTCTTCTCATGTTTCCAGGTCCGAAACTCATCTTCAGAGAGTCGATACCACGGCCTCTATGATTACTGAGCAGGTCCCTACTGAACCCACAGGGGAAGGAGCTCTTAAGTTGGCTCAGATGAGGAAGGACTTTCCGAACATCTGTTTCGATGGTTACGTCTTCCCACCACACTTAAAGAGAATCCCATCAGGGGTGGAAAACACGGTGCACGACTTCGTTCACGACATATACACCCAGTACCGGGAGTGGGCAAAGGCTGCCGAGAAAGCTTCCAAAGTGGCCTTTGAGCGGGCCAAAGCGCTCGAGAAGATGGAGACTGAGCTCGTAAAAAGGGATCGGATTATTCAGGTACTCTCTGCTAAGTCCAAGTCTTCTCGAAAATCTGAGATTGAGGCCATCAAAAGGGCTGACGAGGTGAAGGCGGAGATGGAGAGGTTGGGACAGACTCACGTTGCCCTGGTGGAGGAGATGGGCCACCGGAACACTAAAGTCATTGATGAGCGGGATGCGGCGGTCAAGGAGCTTAATGAACTCAAGGCCAAATTTGCTGATTTGGCCCAGGAGAAAGACGACACGAACAACGCAGCCCAGGAGGCGTGCGAACAAGCCGTTCTACTCAGGGATGAACGGGATGCAGCGATGGCTAAAGTCCAGAAGGTGGAGACTGAGGTCGAGGAGAGGGTGAAGCTGACCGAGTCTAGGCTAGAGGCCGACATCAAAGACCTCCTTGTTGTTTACAATGCTAATGTGCTGAGGCACAGGGGCCTAGCCTGGCTCGATGACTTTTCGACTCATCTCCACAATGCTTGGGGCCGACTGGTTGAGGAAGAGAAAGAGGCGCATCAGGGCGAGTCCGTAGATGAATTCGAACTCGAGAACCGCATTTTGACTGATGATGAAAAGAAGGTTCTCCACGAGTCAATGATTCTACATGAGAAGGAAAAACTTGGCGCCCAGCATTTTGAAGTGGGAAAGGGTTTTGGAGTTGACCATCATGAAGCAAGTCTCGAAGTTCCTGTGTCAACCCAGCCCGAATCCTCGTCTGCAGTCGATCCCCAGGTTGTTCCTGCTTATAATCCGGATCAGTCGCAGATGTCTCCGGCTGCTGCGCAAGTTACTGATGCCACCTTGCCGCCTACAAGTCGAACTGAGGAAGGTATTCTAAACATTCCACTTCTCTCAAATCGGAATTTTCGATCGAGTTAAATCCTAACAGTTCTTTTATTCTTTGTCCAGTGATCAACGCCGCACCGACCATGCCTCCTGCCACTCAAGAACCATATCAAATGCAGGAGGCCATCGTGACCGAGGCAACCACCATGATTACAGCTGCCCCGCTTGACGATCTGCAGGGAGGTACGATCGCGTTCGACGAGCAGCTGATGGATGAACTCTTCCGCCGCCACGGCGATCCCCGTGCTGACTTGTCATCTGTTATGAGCGGAACTGATCCTATTGCAAGCTCTTCAATGCCGACTGCCGATGCCCCCAGCGAGGCTCAAGCAGTAACCGAAGAGGAGATGTTTGCTCAGATTGACGCTTAACTGGCAGCAGTGGGTTATGGTGGCAGCTTTGGAGGTGGGATGGCAGCATCGGGACTTTCCCCGCTCGGAATGATGTCTCCTGGTGGTACTGTCTTCCTCACCAGCCTGCCCATTCCACCTTCTGTAATTGATCCCGTTCCTCCGACTCCGCTCGTAGGGAGCATTCTTATTCACACGAGTTTGGAGGAGGACATCGACATAATGCCCTCGCCTGAAGACCAACCACCGAAAAGCAAAGGCTCGAAGAGGAAGACTGGCGATGGCTCCAATGGGTCCACACTGAGGAGGAAGCTAAGGAAGAAGAAAGATTAGGCATGCCCTCCCGGTGTATTTTGATTTGCATTTTGCTAGCCGTGTATATATGCGGGTTCGGCCCCTGCTAGTAGGAACTTTTTGGAAACTTGTACACGAACTTCTTCTTTAATCAATAAAAACGAAACTTTTCTTTTTTTTGACTTCTTTTTTGTCATTGTGTATTTGTCTAAGTGTTTTAGTGTCTGAGCCGCACTTGTGAAGTTTCAGTTTTCGAATGAAGTTTGTTTCTGTTTGCCAAGTTCGGGCATTGTGGACATGGTTAGCGACCGGGAAACGAGTCGAATTTTGACGTCGCATTGCTTCAGTCGATGGTTGATGCTTAAGTCTTGCCCCCTAGTCTTGGTGGTATGTTGTAAAACATCAGTCAGTGATTGTCCTTTTTTCCTAGCATGCCGAGTCTAGTGCCGCTGGATGGGCGTTTAAGACAAACGGGGATTGAGCGGTTTATTCGCGCTTGTCAGATAATTGACGATCATATCCGCACTCCGGGGATCCTCATTTGTTTACTGGCGGTTGGTCACGCTGGCTTGAGTTTCGATCATATGCCCACTGTCTGGGGACTTGGAATTGGCATTTGTACCCCGACCCGCGCTCCAGGAGTTTGGAGTTGATAATTATATTTTGATCCATGCTTCGGGAACTTGAAGTTGGTGTTTAGGCTCCGTTCTGCATTCTGGGAATCCGGAGTCGACGTCTATGCTCCGACTTGCACTCTGGATATTCGGAGCTGGTGTTTATACTCCGCTTCGCATTCTGGGAATACGGAGTTGGTTGTCTATACTCCGACTCGCGCTCTGGGAGTTTGGAGTTGAATGTTTATACTCCGCTTCGCACTCTGGGTATACAGAGTTGGATGTTTATACTCTGACTCGTGCTCTGGGAGTTCGGAGTTGAATGTTTATACTCCGCTTCGCACTCTGGGAATACGGAGTTGCATGTTTATACTCCGACTCGCGCTCTGGGAGTTCGGAGTTGGATGTTTATACTCAGCTTCGCACTCTGGGAATACGGAGTTGGATGTTTATACTCCGCTTCGCACTCTGGGAATACAGAGTTGGATGTTTATACTCCGCTTCGCACTCTGGGAATACGGATTTGAATGTTTATACTCCGACTCGCGTTCTGGGAGTTCGGAGTTGGATGTTTATACTCCGCTTCGCACTCTGGGAATACGGAGTTGAATGTTTATACTCCGCTTCGCACTCTGGGAATACAGAGTTGAATGTTTATACTCCGACTCGCGCTCTGGGAGTTCGGAGTTGGATGTTTATACTCCGACTCGCACTTTGGGAGTTCGGAGTTGGAGAAGGATTGTCGTGTATCAATCCATTTTTTGACTTTGATGTGATGGCTTGCCCCCGAGCTCGGGTTTCACTTAGGGAGTGATTGGTTGCATCGCAGCCACTCTCTATTTGAATAAATCCCACCATATGAAGAGACTTAGCTCTCCGTGCATAGTGATGGTCATATGAAGTATTTCAAGTAAATCACAGCTCTGGCTCGAAGGGGTTGCATTTTATTGCTGAAATAAGAAAGTATGGCAAAGTCAGTTGCCTTATTACAAGTTCTAATTTCGAAATGCATAAACATATTGCAGAAAAGGAAAGTAAACTAAATGGATAAAGATAGCCTGTCAGGTGTAATAGCGGTGAAGGCTCTCGGTATTCCAAGCTCTTGGCAGGGTAAGACCGTCGACGGTCGATAACTTGAATGTGCCATCTCCGAGTCTTCGTTCAATAACATACGGTCCTTCCCATGTCGGCTTCATATGTGAAGGAACCGGATAGATTCTTTTTAAGACGAGATCGCCTAGTTCGAAGGTTCGCGGACGGACCTTAGCGTTGTACAATCGGGCGATTCGACTTCGATGCGCAGCTGCCCTCAAATCAGCCTCTTCACGCTTCTCATCCAGTAGATCAAGAGATTCAACAAGTAATATAGCATTTGTCTTTGGATCATAGTATGTCACACGATGAGAAGGTACTTCTAGCTCGACTGGAATAACGGCCTCTGAACCGTAAGAAAGAGAGAACGGAGTGTGGCCGGTCGCGGTCTTGTGGGTTGTTCGGTAAGCCCATAGAGCCATAGGAAGTTCATCGACCCACTTGCCCCCGACCTTTTCTAGTCGTTTCTTCAGGATGGACTTTATTAACTGCTTCGACCTGTCCGTTTGCTTGAGGGTGTGCAACTGTGGAGAATTTTTTTTGGATGTGAAATCGTTTGCAGAAATCTTTGAATTCGACACTGTCGAATTGGGTTCCGTTGTCCGTAATAATGGTGTGTGGGAGACCGAATCGACAGATGATGTTACGAACCATAAAGTTGGTTACTTTCTTCGTTGTAATGGTAGCGAGAGCTTCGGCTTCAGCCCACTTCGTAAAGTAATCAACTGCGACGATAGCGTACTTCACACCACCTTTTGCCAGAGGTAGAGCACCGATGATGTCGATGCCCCACATTGCGAACGGCCATGGGCTGACCATTTGCGTTATCTCAGTAGGAGGAGCCCTAGGGATTCGGGCATATTTCTAGCACCTATCACATTTCTTTGCATAGTCCAACGCATCGCGATTCACGGTAGGTCAGTAATATCCGTAGCGAAGTATTTTCTTGGCAAGTGCTTGCCCCACGGTGTGATCGCCACATTCTCCCTCATGCACATCGCGCAACACTTGTTTAATTTCATCGTGAGCGATACATCGGAGTAGGGGAACTGAGTATCCCCTTCTGTACATGAGTCCATTCTGGATGGTAAATCTTGAGGCCTTTCGAAGGATCTGTCTTTTTCCACTCCTGCGCTCCGGTAGGGTTCCGTGCTCAATGTAATTTCTGAGTGGAGTCGTCCATGAATCCTTTTCGGGGACGGTTTCGCATACCCGGTTTATTTTCGCCCAGTCGGTACATGGGGAAGATAGCGTTTCTACAGGAACGAGTCCCATTTTTTGAGCTTCGCCTGTGCTGGCTAGCTTCGCCAACGAATCGGCCTTTTGGTTGCGTTCTCGAGGTATACTGTATATGGCGTAGTAATCGAAATGGTCTAGTACTTCCTTAACTCAAGCTAAATAAGCAGCCAACCTTCGATCTCTTGCATGATACTCTCCTCGTACCTGACACACAACTAATTGTGAATCACAATAAATTTCCACTGCGATAATTCTCAAATCTCTAGCAAGTTTCAAGCCAGCTAGGAGGGCTTCATATTCAGCTTCATTATTAGTCGCATGGAAATCGAACTTTAAGGCATAACATATGGATCGACCTTCAGGAGTTTCAAGCACAATACCAGCGCCTGAACATCGGTCGTTTGATGCTCCGTCGGTATAAAGTTTCTAGACGTACTCGGGGGATTCACTGGCTTTGGGCAAGTCCTCTGGGATGGTAAATTCGTCTATGAAATCGGCTAGGACTTGTCCTTGTATGGCCCGTCTCGGAGCGTAAGTAAGGTCAAACTGGCTCAGTTCGATGTTCCACTTGAGTAACCTACCAGACGTCTCAGGCCGCGAAAGGACCTGTCGTAACGGCTGGTCGGTGTAAACAATAATGGAATGTGCCTGGAAGTATGGTCGGAGTTTTCTTGATGCAATGACAAGGCAGTAAGCCAACTTTTCCAGCTTCGGATAATTTCTCTCAGCCCCAGTCAATCGTTTGCTGACATAGTATACTGGCCTCTGTATCTTGTCTTCTTCTCGGATTAATGCAGCGCTGATAGCGTTTTCTGATATCGCCAAATATACGAACAACTTTTCATGATCGATAGGCTTTGACAGCATTGGTGGTGTGGATAAATGTTGAACTAGTTCTTGGAAAGCGCCCTCGCATTCCGTGGTCCATTCAAAGTTTCGTTTCCCTTTTCGAATCAGATCGAAGAAGGGAATGCATTTGTCAGTGGACTTTGAAATGAACCTGCTCAATGCCGCTACCTTTCCATTGAGACTCTGGACTTGCTTTATAGTTTTGGGAGTTTCAAGATTTCTGATTGCCCAAATCTTCTCGGGATTGGCTTCGATTCCCTGGGCGTTAACGATGAACCCAAGGAACTTTCCGGATGCAACTCCAAAGTGACATTTCAGTGGGTTGAGCTTCATCTTGTACTCCCGAAGTATGTTGAACATAGTTTCTAGGTCTTTTACATGGTCGGTGGAGAGTCGTGACTTCACAAGCATGTCGTCTACATATACTTCCATTGTCTTCCCGATTTGATTAGCGAACATCCGATTGACCAACCGTTGGTAAGTAGCCCCGGCGTTCTTGAGTCCGAACGGCATAACCTTGTAATAGTAAAGTCCCAGATTGGTTACGAAGCTGGTATGTTCTTGATCGGGTAAATGCATCGGTATCTGTTTGTAGCCTGAATACGCGTCCATGAAGGATAAGAGTTCATGTCCAGCCGTCGAATCCACTAGCTGATCAATTCTAGGAAGCGGGAAACTGTCTTTGGGGCACGCTTTTCAGATCGTAATAGTCGACACATGTTCTCCACTTCCCGTTTGGCTTTCGGATGAGCACGGGATTTGACACCCATTCAAGATATAGCGCATCTCGAATGAATCCGTTCGCTTCAAGCTTTTCTACTTCCTCTTTAAGGGCGGCAGATCTCTCTAGATCCATACCGTGCATTTTTTGTTTGACCGGGACATGCCGCGGGTCAATGTTCAGAGTGTGGCTCGCGATGTCCGGCGAGATCCCACACATATCAGAATGTGTCCAGGCAAATACGTCAAGATTTGCCCGCAGAAATTCAACCAATTCCTCTTCAGTTTGCTGGCTTAGCTGAGATCCAATCTTTATTATTTTTGAATCATCGTTATTGTCAATTGGGACATCAATCGTCAGTTCGGCCGGGGATGCTTGACTTTCTTTAGATTCTTCTTCGTCTTCAGTTTCTCTCGGGTCAAGATCCTTGAGGAATTGGCTGGGGTGCCCGGGCCTGGGCCCGGGCGTTAATTGTCAATTATCGGCGAAACGGACGCAGAGAGATTCCTCTACGCCCTTTCCCTTCTCCTTCCGCTGTGCCTCCCGCAGCTCAGCAACATAACAGGCTCTGGCAGTGGCCTGATCTCCCTGAACGATTCCTATTCCATGATCAGTGGGAAATTTTAAGGTCAAACACCATGGGGCAATGGCTATTCTGAATTCAGCGAGGGCCGGTCGGCCCAAGAAATCATTGTAAGGGGAGTCTATGTCCAGAACGATGAACTGCAACATCCGTGCTCTCCGACGTTCTCCTACTCCCAACTCTACTGGCAGTTCCACCATCCCAATGGGAATTGTGGCACTTCCGTTGAAAACATGGACTCGAGATTGACAAGGCTTCAAGTCTGCGGCTTCCATCTTCATCTGATCATAAGCTCGCTTGAACAAAATATTCATAGAGCTTCCACTGTCAACTAAGATCCTTTTTATCCAAGCGGGACCTACTTGTGCTGAGATGACCAGTGGATCAATAGTGGGAGCTTCGACTTTATCTGCGTCTCTGCTCCTGAACACGATGTCATCCGTCATCGTTTTCTGTTGCTTGGCCGGAGCCCCCTCATCAAAACTACTGCAACACTCGAAGTCTGCATGCCTGATAGAACTGGCATACGACTCCATTTCCTTCCAGCTTCGATCTGCTGGGTGAGGACCACCACTTATCATATTGACGACCAACCTCCCGCCTGGACGAGCGGGTTCCTCCTATCTTTCCTGATTCGGCGCACGGTTCTGATTTGATGGGCCCGCACCACCGGATTGCGGCGCTCGTACATACTGATCCAACTTCCGCTCACGTATCAGTTTTTCAATGAGGTCTTGTAAGTGACAACACTCATTGGTGTTGTGGCCATAACTCTCATGGAATCTACAGAACTTTCCTGTTTGGATTTGTCTTTCAGTTGGTGGTTTCGGGGCAGGCTTCTTATACTGCATGGTATTGCAAGTCTGCAAATACACATTTTCCAACGACGTGTTCAATGGAGTGTAGTTTTCGTACATGGAAGCTCTACGCCGTGGTCCACGATCCTGATCGCGTTTTCTGTTCTGATTTCTATTGTCCCTCTGCTGATTCTGTTTATTTTGGACGTTCAACTGAACTTTTCCAAAACTATCTCCGGACTGTTTAACAACGACGTTACTCTGGATACCTTCGATGTTGGGTCCTGCGTCATCCTGCTTCCTAGACTGTTTCGCATCCTCCCTTCTCAGGAATTGGGCTGCCTTGGAATAGAAACAGTCCAATGACGCAGGTGGTTTCCCAGCTAACCAACTTCCGAACTCGGAATTAGCATCAATCCCCTTAGTCAGAGCCATCAGGATAGAGTTATCATTTGGATTGCTTATTTCTACACACGCATCATGGAATCGCTCCAAGTAACGTCTAAGCGTTTCTCCGGGAGCTTGCGTAACACTAGACAGAGTGTTAACGTCCTTTGACCTCGCCACATGCATACGGAATTGTTCGACAAACTTGGTGGCCATCTGGTCAAAGTTCGAGATGGATCGTGGTGGCAAACGAGTGAACCACATGGTAGCGATGCCCCCTAGGGAAATGGGGAAACTACAGCACTTTACTGCGTCATCAGCTCTAGCAGCATTCATCAACCACTCGTATTTCAGGACGTGTTGATTGGGATCAGAACTCCCTTCATAAACTGGCAAAGCTGGCATCCTGAAGTGCCGAGGTGGCTCAGCATATAAAACATCATCGGTGAAAGGGGTATGACTTCGGGAGATTCCCCAATCGTCATTAGAGAGACCTTGACTTTCACGGATCATTTGGCGGATCATCGCTGGTATATCTGGCGTTCGGACACTTGGAGCATGTTGTGCCAAGGTGTGGTCGGGTTCCACAGCGCGAGTCTGGACCGGATGCGGTCGACGGTCAAATGATCTCATTTTAATTATAAAACCATATAAATCAATATTAAACGATTGTTTACTAAACGTGCTATTATATCGATAACCCGATATCGATTTTCCGTATAAATTCAAATAATTTAATTATCTTTATAAAACTATTATAAATGATTTATTATCATTTTGTTACTGTTACAAATGAAATATTATCATTTTAAAACTATATCTGGATAATTACAATAATTATTAAATCATTTAATCTCAATTTAAAATCATTAATTAATTGTTAAATATAACGACCTTACTAGTGATGTTATAAATACATTATTTTTAAAATAAAATAATTTATTTTATTTCATATTCTTATTCAAATATAAAAATAAGTGTATGTATCCAGTTCCGTTCATGACTTTGGATAATTATAGAGTCATTTATTGATAAAACGATTTTCGGTTATTTTATCGATTTAAATCCCAAGGAAGATATTTTTGTAAATATCTATTCAAAATAAGATTACTGTTATTATTTATTATTCCAAGCATCGTATTTTATGTTAAAAAAGCTTATATAAATAAATCAAATTTATCAATGCGATAAATTTTTGAGTCGTTATAGACCCCCCCCCCTTAAAAGAATTTCGTCCCCGAAATCACATGAGAACAAAAACCTGAAGGTGTTTGCCCAAAATATTTATATTTAAACTTACTCTTGTATGATATATATAGATCATTATCTGACTCGATCTACTATTCGAATCCATAACTTTACTTTCGAACTAGTATTGCTCCGCCGATCCTCTTAGTGCAAACCCTGATCATGCTTTCCGATCAGAACTTTAGTCTTCCTTGCATAGCACTCAACTATGTTAGAAAACTCAAGTACCCAACCATAAACCCTCATCAATGTTCGTCGTCAAGAATCGAGTGATAAATCCTTTTTCGGATCGGTGTAAACACCTTAAAGTTCCGTACTTAAATCTTAGATTAAAATTGTGCGACGAAATGATCTATGCACAACTTACGTACTTATTAACTTTCCAAAATCTTTATGAAAACCTTTCATTTATTAAGTTTCACTCAAAAATATACTTCTTTATAAAATCTCCTTTATTTATAAAAATGTCATTTATAAATATATCCCTTTATTTATAAAACATTGTTTATAAATTTATTACTTTGAAATATTTATTTACAAAATATTTTTATCTTTTTTCCAAAAGAAACCATTTAAATTTAGAAGGTAATTTATCTTTATTTTCCAAATATACAATAAACTTCTCTTATTATAATATATTTCTTTTTAACTTTAGAAAATTATCCAGATCAAGTAACTCTAAAATAATACCAAGAAAACTTGTACTACTGCCAATAGTATCACGTATCCTCTTAACCGGAAGAAGAATACTTAAGAGAAGTGTTTACCATCTAAACACAACTCCTACCCATTTTTAGTAACTTTCGAGCCACTCGAACTAGTTAATCTTTAGATTCTTTTTATTCATATTCATTTATTACTTAGATATTTTCTGAAATTCTAATATTACTTTATGAACTATTCTACAAAATCATCGCTTAAGTTTATTATAAACTTATATTTTATTATCACTTCAAAACTTAAGTTTATCTTTATAATATTATTTCGTTTAACTTCACTTAAGATAAATTTTCATTTCATAGTGCAATTTCAAATTTTGTTTTTACTTAACCAAAATGTTTAACCATTTAAAATTTGGTTTCAGTTTCCATTTTCTCAAATTCATATGTTATACAAACTTATTTACTTAAAATTTTATAAATCCTTACTAAGTTTATTCACATTATATAATTACAACTTATGATTAGATAATCACTTTACAACTTAAGTTTATATTTATTTCACACACTTTTACAGTATAAAATTTCCAATTTACTTTACTTAACCTGAATATTTAATGAATTACAAATTTGTTTTTAACTTACTATTTATCAACACCCTATAGTCAAATTATGAAACTAAATTCACGAGATGTTCGTGCTTAAACTTTTAAATCATAAAAATTCATTAGATTGAAGTGGACTAATTTTATTGTTATTTAAAAATTACTTTATTTTTATAAAACACTTTCATTCAAAATTTATGAATTAAATGGAAATCAATCGGTATAAATTTATGTTATGGATAGTTTATAGATTTTTTCCAGTCACCAGAACGTTGTTCTGACCCCCTCCTTATTACAACTCACATGATAGATTTAGAGGAACATGTCACTGGAGCTGAATGTGTTTAGTTGTTGGAGAAGTCTTTTTTTCTCCCATGCTCAATGCTGATGTGATAATCTAATATCCAATGAATACCATAAATTCCAAGATAGTAGTCATAGTCGGTATTCTTATCCTATTATTGTTTTCGCTGTGAGGTTAGATTTCTATCAATCTTCGATAATGCTTATGCTTATTTGCAAATACCAAATCCAATGATCTGTGCTTTGATGGACTTGGGTTTTGATTTTTGTCAAAATTTAGGCCCATTAAAGTATGGGTTGTTACATTTGGAATCAGTGCCTAGGTTAGTCAGAGGAACTAAACACATTATGTGAAGATGGTTATAAACTATCCATAACATAAATTTATACCGATTGATTTCCATTTAATTGTTATGTCTATTAAGGTTAGAAATTCTAATCTAACCTTGCATTGCACACACGAATCTAACCTTGCATTGCACACATGATTACTTATCTTCCCCTTCTCAAGGTACACAATACTGATGAAGCCTTATCAACTACCCAATATTTCCATACCCATTTGCCTCATAATGTGTTTAGTGCCTAGGTTGTCAAGTATAGATTTAAAAAGTTGTAGGTGATGAACCCTCCAAACTCATGTTAAAATCATTTTAGTTTGGTTGTTTAATTCATGGCATTGGACTTAAAAGTGACATCTTTCATTATCAGTATAAAAGGATGTTGGGATAGTCATATACAATATACATAGACACCAGCTTAAAATGTTTAATGTGGAGCATATAAGATAGATTCCTTATGCATTGGTAGTAAGAATTGTAAAATATGTTATTTAGTCTACTATACCATATTTCACTTATATACTTGACACACTGAGCGAATATCAAATATGAATTAAGATCACTAAACGATAGTTAAGAGGATTCTTGAGTATTCGCAAAATACTAGAGAATTGTTTATGGAAATAACTAACTCCTTATGAGAAAGTATTCGGACTTAGAATCTAAAGTGATAATGAGTATCATATGTCAGTCCTAAATTCATATTCAATCTTAGTTAAGGAGCTTTAAGTTGAATTGTTCCAAATGAAATGTTATGGCTGATTCAACCAAAAGGCTAAGTGCATCGCCTTGAATAACGCTGTAGAAAAAGTTGTATATGTATATAATGCATAAATTTATAACTGAGCTAGGGGTGATTTCAAATGTTAAGAATCCCAAAACTTTGTTTTGATGATCGTGAAAGAACCTAAAGCTCGCTTTAAGTTAAGAAACATACTCTGAAAATTTCCACATAATAAAGACAGTTTATCAGCATCGAAGAGTGATGATTGACAAAGTATATAATTACGACAATATTGCATATCTTTTCACTATGGGACTAGCTCGATTGTTTTGAGAAAACTGGTTGAAGAGATAGGATTAAGATTCCATAAATGACCCGAAGTGCAAGTGGGAGATTGAGAGAGTTAAGGTTATGCCTTAGGAGCAATTATGCAATTTGTTACATATATCTAACTTTATAACCAATTTTGTTTATAAATACGGCGTTTAATTTCCATTATACACTTTGTTATATGGTGATATAATTAATTAAATAATTAATTTAAATCATATAAGTAGAAAATTATGAAATAATATGTTATGTGATAATAGTTACAATTAGTTATAATCATGAGAAAATTCTTGCAACATAAAATAACATGTTATTTTAAATATTCATGTTCAAGATTTTTTTATAAAGGATATTGATACATTCGTTGAGACCAGAGTGCATAACACTCTCCAAATACCGGACAATGTATTACTCATGGTAAGTGGGGTACTCATAGTTTTTGAACAATTGTTGAATGAGTCATTCGAGAGTTTTTATTAGTTAATAATAACTAGGTAAATTAGGAAATCTTAGTGTAACGATGTTACACAATTCCCTCGATTTCATAATACGTGGAACTTCAATGTGAGTGCTCCACTTTGATTATAATTAAATAATGACATGTTGATCCATCAAATAACTATAGTAGGGTCTTATTTGAAGCAATGGAAGTGAAGTACTATTCAATAGAGAATCCATCCCTTCAATTGTACGAGGTTAGTATCACGATCAATTATAGTCAACTCAAAGTCAAAATCTCATACCAATGTAGTGCGATTAATAATAAATGTTATTAGTGAACCAAAGATTTTGTTTATGGACTAACTGAGTAAAACAAGAATGATACTAAAATATTGATCAAAACCAAATTCCATAAATCCTAAAATGATATAGTATTGACGAAGAGAACATGCGTAAATAATCGTTGCTAAAAGGTATAGCTAAAGAAAAGGATTTTACCGAAAAGATCTATAAGCGATGAATTTAGCTGAAATGCCATACCACTAGCTAGGGCGATGTGTGAATGTTAATATTTGAATTGTTCGATATTAATCGTCGACCGAATTCACACCTTTGAGTCTCACAACCGCATTTATGAACTCTCCAAAAAAAGATTTAATTAGTTTATAAAATATTATAAACTAATTAAACTATTAATATTTAATAAATATTAATTATTAATTTATTTAATGATTTGGATGTTGTAATTATTTGGATGTATATATGAAAGTTATATATGCACATATCGATATACGATATCAGTATATATTTAAGCAGGTTTTAAATAGATATAATTGTTTAACAACCCTTTGGAAATAAACATACCATGTGATAGTACGATATGGTAGACTATTCTAGAGGGAAAGAAAGAGATATGGATACGATCTAATTAATGGGAATTGAAGGGGAAAGCTTTAAATCAGAGGAATGGCAAAGGGTTTTTTCTCTAAATAAAAATGGAACCTTTCTCATAAATTCCATTTTGATTAACTCCATTTTCTCCATTAATTTTTTTACTTCTTGCTCTTCTTTACTCCAAGCCATGGTTGAAAATTCCTTCATTATTTTATAAAAAATTCAACTAAATCAAATTAAAACATCAAATAAAATAAAGAGCTATGCGGTTCATACATCTCTTGTAAAGATTGGGTGTAGACTTTTAGAAATCTGAGGAGGATTTACATATCAAAGTATCATTTATTAGCTAGATACATAAGTAAAACTTCTTTTTTCTATTTAAATTTTATATTATCATTTTATAAAGATTATATATATATACACATATATACATATATATACACATATATACATACATATATATATATATATAATTCCTCGTCATGATTTATAATTGACATCATAATTTAAACAATTATTTAGACGATTTGATTTAATTTAATCATTTTTTTAAAACTAGAAATGTTTGTATGTGAAATTATAAATTCATCTATAAATATGATTCAATATATATGTAGTAATATATAACTTTGATGAGTTAAATAATATTGATTTGAACCATCTTAAAACATGAAATACATTAACATCTCGTTCTAAACTTTATGTCTATGTTTTGATTTTAAAATTCTTTTCGATTTTTTTAATTGCGTTAATTTTGAATGATAAAATTAAATGTTATATACCTACATACATATATTAAAATAATTTAATTTAATATGTACGTATGTGTATGTGTATATACTGAATATTTTTAAATTATTTCGTCTTTATAATTACATATGCATACATACATATACATACATACACTGATATATATATATGATTTTAATATTAGTACTTAATTCATTAAGGTTATTTTCATTGATGAAATGTAATCTAGTTTTGAATTTTGAATAAAACTTGCCAAACCAAATTTTGATTTCTAAATTCAAATTTGAATTTTGAAATTCCTATTGGTCAATTTATACTAAGTTTTGTCTAATTAATCTTTGTTATTAATATTCAGATTTCATAAGATTCTGCAATCAACCGTACACTTTGCATTAATCAAATTAAATTGAGGAAATTGATTTGTGTGTGTGTGTGTGTGTATAAAGAAAATATATGTGGTAGATATAAATCCTAATATTTATATATGTATATGTTGACCTTGTTTTTGTTTTGTTCTTATACGTCATGTTAAATATTTTATTATCGCATGTCATCTTGTAAAAAGGTTATGTAAAGTTTTAGTAGAATGTTTGCAAAAGGGGAAGTTGTAATAAACTATTGATATCACCCTTTTTATCGCTTTCCTTTTAGATCTTGATGCGATTACATCCAGGTCTAATAATATGTTCATTCCCTTTTCAAACACCTTTTAGAAATATGAATATATTTGATAAATTCATACTTATACTTAATAAATAAATATTTAATAAATTAAATCAGAAAGTTGGATAAAATTGGATTTTATTTAAATTAAATAGATTAGATATAGTGAAACTTATTAGACTTCGTAGGCTCACCATGATCCAAATAGGGAATGTTTTTTGAAATTCACCCCGTTTACCCACTACAAACCACCCTGGTATCTTTAGCTTCTCGTTGGTTAACCACAATAAGGATCCTAATTTGAATGAGCAATAGTCTTACATGTAACGGGTCACCCTAGAAAGAGAATGGCCCAACTTAAATGAGATATGACAACTTCTATTTGGTTTAACATTCGTTCCAATACATTATCCTCATTTTGCTCTGGATTATAATCTCCGTTTAAAAGTATAGCTAGGTTACTTTAACGACGTTGCACTTGGGACTTGGATAATGGATCGAGGCATTTTTTCTACCTGTTATTACCTTAAAAAGAAAGGTCTTCTTTTGTCCTTAAACCAACAATCATATTTTAGCTAACCTAGCCTCCTTCATCCTATAGGGTAAACAAGGGGTAGTACATGAATATTAACAGTTGGGTGTTCATTCCATAGTGGCTTATTTGACCCAATTACACCTTCATAATCTTTTAGAAAGCATTCTAAGTGAGTTATTTTGGCTACATGTTTTTTTCCTTTGATACACAAACATGCATAATAAATAAAATGAACATATTAAAATCACTGATCAATAGAAATACCCTAACACTCCATCCAACTTTGTTGTATATTCCATATATCACATTAGACAGATATCATGTCTATAGAATACAACTCACTTTCAAGATGCTCTATTAGTGAAAAAGCAAGTGTATGTTAAAAGTCATATGCGCCTAAAAATTCAAAATTGAAGCTTTCTCTACATGCTCTTCTAAATTTAAGTAATAACGATAATAGTACTAGGTAGTAATTATTCGACCCACAACATGCGTAGTACATAATTAGGAAAAATGTATAAGAATGTAGAACTATAACAACTGGTTAGATGAAATCATTAAGAATAGGTATAACCTAGCAATGAGACCTTGAGACGTCATGTTCCAAGGACCTAATATGGTAAATTACGAGAGGATTGAGTGCTTCATCTTTAAATAAGACGAGGATTACTCAGAAGGCTAACATCGAAGGCCAACGGATGATCCAGGAAAGGAAATGGAGCAGGGATGAAGACAATTGGCTTCAACTATATTCGAGATAGAAACGCTTGTTTAGGAAGGAATATTGCAAGGGATAACAAATGCCGAAGGAGAAAAGGTGGTGTAGCAGTGGGTCTTCCAGAGCACAAGATTTGGTAGTGTAAGTAAGCATCTCCATTTGTAGACTACCTTTGGCATTACTCGAAGTAGGTCAGGAGGAATAATTTATACTTGTAATAAATTGCTAATAAGGGACCTTTAGTATAACCCAGAGTAAGCCGAGAAGTAATAAATTATGTATATAAAAAATTCTAAAGGATTTAAATAAAATATGTAATGAATATGCGGTGTCATTGGGGTATCCTTAGAACCGAAGGAAACATTAACTAAGGGTGTGCCTTATGTTGTTGCTTCCATTCCCTAAAGTAGCATAATGCATGGACCATGACATAAAAGGATTATAATCGTATGCATGAAATATACTAAGTGGAGATGAACCACCAGTTAGAAACTTTTCCCAAATGCCAAAACGAATTATAAGCCAAAATAATAAGTAATATAAAGATAAATGGAAATCTTATGCTTGGGGAGTACTGCTAAGGCCGATAGTATGGACTGATTAATGGAGCCCTTAGGGTCATTGCTTTCTTTCCAAAAAGCAACATAATCAAGGGCCTAAGCGCTTAAGTTCTACCTTGAAAGGGTTTAGAAAAGGTGCACATGTGAGATATAAAGCCAGGATGCTCACTTGGTAGGGCATGGATCCATGTCCATGCCCTACCAAGTGAGCATCCTAGCTTTATATCTCACATGTGCAAACCATACTTTAATGAGCCTAAATTTCAACAAAAATCGAAACCCAAGTCCATCAAAGCATAGATCGTTGGATTGGTACCTACAAATAAGCATGAGCATAATTAGAGATTTATAGAAATCTAAACTCACAGTGGAAACAATAATTGGATAAGAATACTAACTATGAATACTACCTTGAAATTTATGGTATTCCTTGGATAACATATTGTCACATCAGCAGAGAGCATGAGAGAATATAAGGATTTTCTAACAACTAAACACATCTAGCTCCAGTGACAGGTTCCATTAAATCTATCTCGTGGGTTGTAATGAGGAGGGAGTCAGAACAACGTTTTGGTGACAGAAAAAAGTCTATAAATTGTCCATAATACAAATTTATACCGATTGGTTTCCATTTAATTGTTATGTCTACTAAGGTTAGCAATTCTAATCTAACCTTGCATTGCACACACGATTACTTACTTACCCCTTCCCAAGGTACAAAATAAGAATGAAGCCTTATCAACCACCCAATACTTCCAAAACCATTGCCACTTAATACTTCTAAATATGAAGTGGGCTTCTATAACCATCACAAAATACTTTTAAAAGGGAAATGGGCATACTTTGACATTTAAGACCTTAATCAAGGTAGATCCTATCATTTAAGACCTATTCCCAAGGTGGTATTCTAACAACATTGTCAATGGTCAGTGGATCCTAGCTATATAGATCTCTAACCACTATTTAAGGCTTCCGACATTTAAAGTCCAACTATTACCACGTATATCGCCAATAAAATCGTAGCCATGTAAGAGACAGTTCCCAAGCCGCTTAATACCATTAAAAGGGACTAGGCGGACTTCTAACCATTTGATACCTATATTATAGGCAGGTCCTCATCACTTAATACCTATCCCCGAGTGCACTCCTCACCGGTACTATCCTTATTACGGCTAGGGATGTCAATTTCCAGCATGACCCGAAACATGACCCGAAGATTACATGGAAATTAGCAGGTTAACCCGACTTGTTTAAGTGAGCGGGTCATTTTCGAGTCAACGCGAATTTGACCCATTTATAAACGGGTGGGTTTCGGGTTGACCTGTGAACCCGAATTTGACCCGTTTATAATCAATTTATACTTATATGGGTTGACCTGACCCGATTATAACCCAATCCGACCCGTGTACCCAAATTTGACCCGTTTATAACCCATTTATGACCCATTTATACCTTATACGGGTTGACATGACGCATTTACGACCCGACCTGTTTATAATCGGGTAACACGGGTCAGCTCAGGTCAACCCATTTATAATCGGGTCGGTTTCGATTGAGCTATATCTGATCTGTTTAATAAATGGGTTGACCCAACCCATTTAAAATCAACCTGACTTGACCCAACCCGAACCCGACCCGACCCATTGACACCTAATTACAGCCTTAGAAATGTGAGAGACTGTACCCAGGCCACATAATACCTTATTAATAAGGACTAGGTAGACCCCTAACATTTAACACCTATTTATAGTAGGCCTTTGTCATTTAATACCTAACCCCGAGGCGAACTCCTCACTGGTAATATCTAGCTAACATCGCTTGGAATTTTACTATGTTACTTAATACTTCTTTTTAAGAAAGAGGTGAACCATTAGATCAGTCACTTAATACCTCAAACCCAAAGCGAAGCCTTCCCGAGATATCCTCTATCACTCTTAATTATAAATATGGAATCTCTTTAGGTTGCTTCTTTCAGTAGGGAGGCGGGCCCTAAAATAGCCACTTAATACCTCTACACTGAAGTAAACCCTTTTAGAGACATCCTTATTTATTTGGAATCCCACTAGGTTACTTAATACTTTCTTTTAGGAGAGAGTCGGACCCTACAGCCACTTAATACCTCAAACCAGAAGCGCACCTCTATGGAGATATCCCCCACCACTCCTAATTCCAAATTTGGACCATTAACGCTTTTCAATTAAGAAAGTAGGTCCAATCTCTCATGTCGTCACAGGTCCTAAGATTAGTGATATCTCACATCAGTAATAAGTGCACTGAACTACTGGTAGCCTCAAAGTGAAGGGCGGTCTTCCATCGAGTGACTCTACTAACCTCGCATCACTAACCTGCTAAGTCCAATTAACCCTCTAAGTCTTTACATATATTATCTTAGGTAGACATTGGACTTTTCTTACTAGTTTCCTTTTTATTTAAGGCAATAAGATTTACCTTAAATGTTTATCTACCCATAAATCCCCTTTTAATGCTCACAAATGTCAATTTGTCCATAAAATCCTAACGGACATTTCCTTAGACATTTATGTATGATTACTAATTTCAAATTAGTAACCTTTTTAACTATTCTATAGTTATTCATTCAACTCCTTTATGTACCAGTCTCATTAATCCATTTATCCTATCAAATTATTTCAACTCCCATATTTATTACCATTTATTTCCCATTTATTGGAGTTACAACCTTTTAAATTTATTTTCCATTAATTAATTATCCTAAACGCGAATATTATGTGTAAGCGTCATTATTAGCTAAGTTTTATTTTAATTATTATAAGCGCAATAAATTACGTACAAATATCTACTCTTAATGAATATATTCTAATTATATATCTTTACCAAAATATTCTTTTCCATGTTCAATTGTTGGAATCATATATAAAAAGGTTATCCATTATAATTTCCATAAATTAGTCCAAAACAAAAGATTTAACTTTTAAATATAAAAGATTATATCGTTTGAAATTACAAGGAATAATCATTTCTTTTTATTACTGAAATAGACAGTGTAAACTACAATGAATTCATAATTTACACATCTCTTTCTCTTTTTATTTGCGTCCATTCCTTGCTAGATCAAACGCTGTATTTTTTCAAAAAGGTAAAGAAATCAAACGAATTTAAAAATATTAAACGGATCTAAATTCCATCAATTCCAACATAGAAAAGTTTACATTCCAATAAGATTAGGATAATAATCCAAATTCATAACATTATTATACAACCTATTTTTAGATCTGGAATAAATTTCATTCAAATCAATATTCTAAATTTATACTTTTGGAATTGATTTCCAAACCAGGTTGTAAACAATTCTAAATCAATTCATAAACAAGAATATGCAGGCGATATTTATTATATTCAGGTTACATTCAATTTATTGCCTACAACTCATATACAATTATCCAGTTAGGCATAATAATCAAATAAACACCAATAGGATAATTTTCATATTATAACAATCTATAAAATTTCTCACTCACCTTTTAAAAGCAATCCAAATCTCAAGATCTGAAGTAGAATCTTTGATTCATCTGCATACCTATCTTTTTATCTCCTCAAACATATTTAAATGATTAAAGTTTCTCTATTTGGAATCATCTTAGGTCTAATTCCTATTACTTTAGCGGGATTATTTGTAACTGCGTATTTACAATACAGATGCGGTGATCACTTGGATCTTTGATTGTTGTGGGCTCTTTAGAAAGTCCTTATTTATTGGAAGGTCAAAATGAGGAAATAAGTTGATCAAAATTTATCACCATGCGATTATTCAATATAATACAAGAACAAGAATTTCTATTTTTGAATGGAGGGTTCATAATGTAAAATTTATAAGATCTTATAAAATTTTAAACCTCAATATCAAGAAATTGTATATTCTACCAAGACATTACATTACCACCTCCACCATCTTCACATAACCTAGGCACTGATTCCAAATGTAACAACCCATACTTTAATGGGCCTAAATTTTGTCAAAAATCAAAACCCAAGTCCATCAAAGCACAGATCATTGGATTTGGTATTTGCAAATAAGAATAAGCATTATCGAAGATTGATAGAAATCTAACCTCACAGCGGAAACAATAATAGGATAAGAATACTGACTATGACTACTATCTTGGAATTTATGGTATTCATTGGATATTAGATTGTCACATCAGCATTGAGCATGGGAGAAAAGAAGACTTCTCCAACAACTAAACACATTCAGCTCCAGTGACATGTTCCTCTAAATCTATCATGTGAGTTGTAATAAGGAGGGGGTCAGAACAACGTTCTGGTGACTGGAAAAAATCTATAAACTATCCATAAAAGGATGTTTAGTTGTAGGTGACCACATCACATCACCACCTCCACCATCTTCACCACCATCACCTACAACTCATCACCATATGAGAGGAGGGGGCTGCTGTGCACCTTAAGGTGGAGAGGGGAGGTGTTTTCTTAGGTAGGTGGGGGTTTGTCGGTAATTTCACTTCAAAGATATTTTCTCATTTTTCCTATAAACACCACCCCTCCTTCTCACTTATTCTTCGCATTCTTCTTCTTCTTCATTCTTAAGATTTTTAAATGCTCTTTAATGGATTCCATAGAAGTCTCTCTTTTTTCTTAAAACTTGAGAAAATGTAGGAGGGTTAAAAATAGTGGAAGTGCTTAAGCACTAATCCACTGATCACTCTCTAACTTTTTCAAAATTTAACAAAATCTTCTCTAATCTCTTCTAAACTCTAGTATTAAGCCTACGTCATCATAGGAAGCATGATTAGCAAGTGGAAGGAGGCATGACCATGAGCTTTGGGTGTTTATGTTTAGTGAAGCGCTGATTTGTTTGAATATTGGTAGGAAGTATCAGTATGGATTATGGTGAGAAACTCTATATATATATGTATATATTGGATGATATAATATTATTTGCTATGATGATTTTTAATCATGTTTGGTTTCTTATTTATGCTTTGATCATTAAGTATTGATTGTTTAATATGGTTGTTTTAACAAGTCACGTTAAATACACGTCGATATTATACGAGGAAATCACTTCCCGAATCAAGTTATAAAAAGTAACATGGAATCATTCAAACTCTCCGAAATGGTTTAAAATGATTTTAATAAGGTTTTATAGACACTAAAAAACCAAATTTGGTGAAGTTTGAATAAGAAATGAAAAACAAGTCAAAACTGGGCGCGTCGCGTAACGGTAGTTCGTGATTTCGCGCCGTAGAATTTAAATGTGTATATAAAGTGGAATATAGCTCGGAATTCTTTGTAATAAGAATTTTCCAGACTATTATATCCATAGTTTTCAAATAAATAAATAAAACCAAGTTTTCATCTTATATATTTTCAAATAAGTCAAAAACAAGTTTTTAAAAATAACGCAGTTTTACAGTTTAATGACCAAAGTTAAAAATGATTTAAATTGGATATTTTTAAATGTTTTAAAAATATGGAGAATCTTTACAAATCTTTTAAAATGTTTTAGAAGAGATTTGAGTTGTATAAATAATTTTTTTCAAAAGATAGAAAAGCCATTTTGGTCAATATAACTTTAAAAACACTATTCGTAGCACTTTTTGCAGCGGTCTTTAATAACAATTGGAATATGGTTTTAAATTTAACAATTCTTTTGCAAAACTTTTATAAATATTTTTAAATGAATAATTAAGTGTTTTAAAGATGATTTGAAGATTTTATAATTTATTTAAAAGAATTTAAATAAATGATTTAAAGAAAAGCTGTTATAAACAAATTTGTTAATCTTGGTTCTAATAAGCCGACGAGTACACCTGATTTTTCTATTTGTGAGATCTGGGTGAGGTGCTTAAACTAAGGAGATGATCAGGAGCAACCAATGCCCTGGCTCACCTGGTCTCCCCCAGACGAGGGATATATATGGTCGAAATGTCAAAAATGAGTTAAGTATAAAAGATTAAATTTTCCAAATTTAAACAATTCAGATTTACCATCTTAGATAACATGGTTTCAACTTATTAAAAAATTTACATTTTAAAAATAAGAAATCTTGGTAAAGATTAAATTAAAATGATTCGGAATTTTTTAATTAAACAAAGGAATTTAATAAATAGAGTTTAATGATTCCGTATAACCAACTAGAATGTTTTTTTAAAAGATATATATCTCTCGAAGATATTTTTCGATAAAAAGAAATGAATTAATCAAGTGATAAACCGCCTATTTATAAAACATCCATTTATCGATGATTGGTTTGAAGGATCTGGGGTCGAATTTAGGTAATTTCTATCTGAAAACCACTTCGAACCAATTTTTTTGAAACTGAAAAAAATAATATTGAAGACCTCGATTTTGAAGGCGGAGATCTTCATAATGGAAGGATTGCTTGTTGACAATATTCGGATTTGCTCTCGAGATAAATAAATAGTAGTGGTCCCTTCATTTTGGGACCTTCTTATGCAAGGACTAACTCGCTACTAATCCTAGGGGTAATGGCCGACAGGATGTGGTAGGAGAGTGCCTTCGGTTTGTCTTATTCCTGGACAACTTATATGGACGAATGTATGACGTTGCATTTCTAGATCATATTGATTAATCTTTATGAACATATCATCTATTTGATGGCGGTGAATGTAACTTCATTTAGCTAATACCCTTTCCTGAAACATACAAGCTTAATAGTTATACGTTTGTAGAAATCAGTTGTGTGATTGTGAAATGGAAAAGTGGCATTCAAAGTGGAAGATGTGCTGTATAAAAGGTAATCGTTACCTCAAAGCCTCACACCCCGGGAATAGTGAAACAGGAGATGCTTTAAGGCTAAAATGGGTCGCAACCAATCAGGGTATGAAATCACCTTCTAGATGGATAAAATTTCTACCTGCTATAACATCGGGTTTAAATTATGTGGTGTATGCTTGGGATCTCGGATAGGTCGGTAACAGCCGTGTGATGTAATATTCGGTGCTATTCGTATTCGGGTAGGCCAATCTTAATTCACATAAGGAACAACATAAGGGCCTCGAATGTGTTCCTATAGAGATGCAATGTACGGGAGGTAGTCCCTTACCTCACTATTTAGTAGGAAATCCAATATCCAATAAGTGTCGTACGAACTTAGTTTTGCAAGTATTGAAATGCGAGATGCAAGCATTTCAGCTAAGATTCGTAAGTTTATTTGCAAATGTTACAAAAGAATGTCATTAAAAATAATATTACCAAATTTTCACGTAAAAAATGTTTTGGTTATCATAAGATCAAAACCTTTTCCGTGTTTATGTGCGACGTGGTCTTGTGAGATACCTTTTGTTTTAAAAACCCATATTTTGAGTTTCTCATACCAGTCCCATGACTGACCCGGAGTTATTTCCCTTTCCTTAAACTCTAGGTGCAATATTATTTTGGATAGCCTAGTAGTCAGGTTTAGTTAGAAGAAATCTGGAAGAGCTTGGAGCATGGAGTTAGATGATTCTTCAGTAGACTATTATCCATTTCCACAACATTTGTGACTATTATATTCCGCATTTTGTACAGACAGAGATTTATAGCTATCCATTTTTAACTCTGATAAATGTATTTAAATCTTCCATTGTAAATATTATATATATTGAAATAATATATGTTATTCCATTCATGTAAGATTATATTATGTCTTCTTTTCCTTTTACCCTTAACGAACCGGGTCTTCGATGCTCGGATTTGCGGCACGTGAATACCAAGGATGTAGTTGTAACACCCCTAATTTTAAATAATATTATTCAGGATATTTAATTAGATAAAGTAAATATAATAATGTAAATGTTAAGTGATAAGGGGATTGAGATTTGAATAAATTTAAGTGGTTGTGCTTATAAATTTAATTGGGCTAAAGAATGGTTTATAGACTAATTAAATTATGTAAGGGTATAATGGGATTTAACTACACCTAACCCTACATTTATATATATATATATATATATGTTTACCCTTAAGCCATTAACACTCATATTCATTTTCTCAACAAAAATAAAAACGTAAGAAAAGAAGATAAGGCCGGCCATTAAAAAGAAAAGAAGAAGAGGAAATTCAAAGAAAAAAAAAGAGAAAGTAGCAAGGGAAATCAAACTCATCTTAACCCATTTTCGTTATCAAAGATTAAGGTGATGATAATTTCCATCTCTATTTGTTAAATATATGTTTTGGATTTAAGTTTAAATTCGTATATATGATATTTGATGATGATATGCTTGAATTATGGTTTGTTTAAATTTAAACAAGATTGTTTAAATAATGGTTCATACGGTTTTAGATCAAAGTCGTGTGTTATTGATGTTTAAATTGCCATGCAAAAATTATATGTAATGCAAAACATGATTTTAGAGTAATTTTCCAAGCTTTGGAAATATTATTATGATTTTTTGAATGAAAATATAGCATGTCGGGTTTAATAATTTATTTCAGAAAATATATTGAGAATTTGGATTTGAAATTTTGATATGCTAGGTAACATGATCAAAGTAAATTTCTGTGAATTTTGGGGATTTTTCTTAAGTGATTTGATACACAAAATAAATTATTTTGAGAAGAGGATCAAAATGATTTACGTGTAAATAAAGAGGATGGTTTTATTTGCAAAATTTTAAGTTTGATACTTATCCAAAATAAAAAGGCGGTTGTTTTTGAAAAGCATGGGAAAAGTTAAGGCAACCAATAAGAAATGAACACGTAGGTAGGTTAGTTTATATAGGTGATTTAATTTAGTATTTAACCTAGAAAAACAGGTTTCACCTTTAATCAGAGTACCTTTCGCTCCATTCCTTTCATCTTCGACTATGTTGAAACCTCATTAAATTAAATCCAATACACATGGTATCATCTAGATGATACGTAGTGTATTGGAGAAAGGCGAAAGGTATGGTGTCGAAAGCAAAGCTTTCGATGGGTTCGTTACCTCAGTTTGTTTTAAAAAGTTAAGTGCCTGCCTTTGTTTTAGTAAGCTTTATATATATATACACATATGTTTTCGGAAGGAGTTTTATAATGGCTTTCAAAGGAGTTACTTTAAATTATAAATCAATGCTTTCGAAAGAAGGGGTTTCGACACAGTCGAAGCCCTACCGTCAACTCTTTTGCCTTTCGATTGTATCGAAGTCATCAATGTTATCGAAAGGTATTCTTTGTTTTAAAGATATATTAAGCTGCTTTCTAAATGCTTTCGAAAGGGTTATCGTTTCGAAAGCAATGGCTTCGGAAGAAGTTTTGAAGCTATCCTTCTGTATTTTAAATATATGCTTTCGACTCTATCGAAAGAGATGGTTTCGACGCCATCATAATTTCCTAAATATTTTTATATAGTAAAGAATGGTTTCGGAAGAGATACTTTTTTTTATATTTACTTTGACCCAAATGATATTTTAAAAGGAAAACCCAATGATGTCGAAAGGGGGACTTTCAATGCTTTAGGAAGAGATACTTCCAATGGTTTCGAAGCTATGCTTCTAATAATTAATAAGTAGCACTTTATTATATTAGAAAGGTTTCGAAAAAAGGAATTTAAAGCGTTTTTAAAGGCAGAAGCCTAATGTTTTGAAAAGAGATATATGCTTTCGAAGGAGGCTATCCAGTAAGGTCGAAAGCAAGGTTTCAAAGGTGTCGAAAGTATAGTATTCAAAACAAATAACTCAATCTTATTTAAAAGCAAAACCATGGCATATTAATAAACAAAGTATTTTGAAATGGAACTTATGAAGAAGTCTAAATGGGTTAAAGGAATTAACCAAGTTATATTGTTTGCTTCTTCATATATGTATATATTCACTTTATAATGAATCCAAAAACTGTACTTTGGAAAAATGTAGAATAACCAGTTAGGTTGACCAAGTAGTGAACAAATAAAAGATATTGGCAGGGGCCAATAGGTTAATAGTAAGCCCATAAAAACCGTGTAAGGAAAATGATATTGGCAAGGGCCAATAGGTTCATAGTTAGCCCATGAAAATTGGGATAAAATAAATGATATTGGAGTTACCAATAGGTTCATAGTAATCCCATGAAAACTATATAATTGGAAAGGGAGTCCTTAAAAGTTTAACCGGTTATTAGTTAGCCCATGAAAACTATTTGGTTAATAGTAATCCTAGAAACTATAATTATGACAGATAGTCAAAATGAATTGGGGATGGGTAATCCAGAATTGATTCAATTGTTTTGCATTGCATCACATAATAATGTTTTGAATTGAATTAACCATTATGGATGCAGGGGCATAGAAAATGGTTTATAAAGGTTTTAAGATACTAGTGAGGGGAAACCCATTCCGCTAAGCGGCGTGGTCTCACTAGATATCTAAATGATTTGAGATGGTATATTATTATTCATACCAGGCTTTATGTCTGAATCGAAGTTTATTTTTTCCCCTTAAACTCTCGGGTACTCAATTGATTTTGAGTAGTTTGAGATTTGACATTTTCAGGTACCTCTTAAGGCAAAAAAGCTTCTGGAGTCGTGCAGAAGGCATGTAGTTATTTAAGTTCTTTCTTATGTGATTCTGCTATGTTGTTTTGTTAAGGCAAAGTTGTTTATTGCCTGTTATACACTCTGATCACCAAGGGGGCACCTTGTCGCTCTTGTAGGATATTGTAATAATTATATTTTTCTGAATGTGGTTAACGTTGTGGGATTATGTAAAGAATGTTGAAATGAGTTTGGAATGGAATGTGAAAGTTGTTTAGAAAATTTAAACTTTTTCCATTTCCATGTGTTTCTGGTATATAAATTTATCTAACATTACCGTATTTGGTCATCGAGGATTAATATCAATGGATGACTGCAGCATCCATAGTCGTTAGCTTTGGGCCTCCAAGTGGGGAATGTTCAGTAGTAGCGTCGATTTCCGAGGGTCGAAAATCCTATTCGTCCCATTCTTAATCTACACCAATCTCTTTCTAAATCACTTTCATTTTTCATCCTAGTATTTCATTCAATACTAAAATTATTTATGAATTATTTCACAATTTTCACTTAAGTTTATAAAATTTTAATAGACACAACTTTATAAAACATTAAATTAAAAACTTACTCCATTTTTTACTTGTATAATACTCTTCTACATCCTAAGAGTATATACAAAATGTCAATTTAATTAATTAATTAATTTTTACTTTTTCAAAATTCAAATGGAGGTCCGAACAAAATACGAGTCTTAAAACTGAGTCGACTACTCTGACCTCTTTTCCTATCTAGTTCGATAAGCAGCTAAAAAGAGTAGGATGTTGGTATCCACCTAAGTCTCAAAGTCTACTTTCCTTAGACATCCCTAAGGTAAAGATGTTTATTTAGTCGACCCAATAACAACAAATAGTTCATGAAACTATGTTGTTTAAACAAAACTACAGTTTTAATAAAACAATGCTTATTGAAACCTTCCTACCCAATTTAACCCATAAAAAAACCTTTGAGTTATATTATCTCTTTTCTATCCAAGAGTTTACAAATTTCACTTATCAAAAACATTCTAATACCTTTTTATTTTATAAACCCATTCCATATTTACCGGCCTTTTACGATCTCCAAATTAATTTATAAAACTCACTTTTATTACGACATTTTATATAAACGTTTCACAGATATTTACTCCAAAATATTGCTAACTTCTTTTAAAAACAGAACCACTTTAAAATAAAAGATAAATCGATTTAATTTCCCTTAAGGAAACTTAAGAACTAAATACCTTATTTTTATTTCAAAACCACTTTTGAAAACACACTACATATATTTTTATACATAGATAAAATAACTTTTACAATTTATTCACTAACACTTGCCTTGGGTTCATTCAGATTCGAACTCATTTTGATTGCATGATGATAAAGATAATAATTTACTAAATGCACTACAACGTTTGCCTAAGAAAACATTCGATCATCACTTAGAAGATTATTCTGATTAACACAAAACAAATCGAGATGTTTTCCCCAAACTATCCAAAAAATGTATATTTAATAAAAGTCTCTTTGACATATTTGTACTTATAAACACTTCCAAGTAATACTATCATTACTTTTCTCAAAACTCCTTTTGAAATCATTTCAAGCAACACTGGGATTAAAATGTACTTTTAATAAATCATATAAAATGTACTTTTAAAATACCTTTTTATAAATCATATAAATCATTTTATATATCATCCTCATATAAAATGTACTTTTAAGATTATCTTATATATTATAATAACTTTCCTTCATTATAATGAACTTTTCACAAATATTTATCCTCTAAATGTCTTATTGTTCCATTTAGATTATATTAAACAACTTCATTGAAAATGACTTTTAACTTAACATTTTCACCAAACACCTTATAGTCAAATTGTGAAACTTAATTCACAAAGGGGTTCATTTTAATGTACTCACAATTACCAATAAATGCTTATTAACTGGTCGAGTATATATTAATAATCAACAAACAATAGTCAATACTTCTAAACTATCTGAGCATAACAAATCAAACAATAATGATAATAAAGAGATGTTATCATTAACAAATAAACAAACACACCTTGAATAACTATATAAATTTTGAATATTATTTCTTATATATATAAAATATATAATCCTAAGTAAAATATTTCATTTACCAATTTTCAAAAAAAATCAATATTGTGTCAGTTCTCCTTGTATAAGTGTTTAGAAATCCCTGTCGATACCGTGGCGTTTCACATCTCGACCAGAATTCATAAACAACTCAATAGACTAATTAACACAATATATTTTTATAGCAATAAAAAATATGCTCTCGTATGTATAATATATTCAACTCATTCTAGGGTGTCACTTACTCTATCTCTAATGAGTTTACCCCACCAAAGTCAAGGTTCTCACTTAACCTTCACCTCTAATACCAAATGTAATGACCTTCCTATTCAACCATCGAAAGTCGACACTCAATGCATCCACGGTATTCAAATGCAGAACATTCAATCATCGAAAAGGCAGATTGTTAGGGTATTTAAAAGAACAATAGGGGAAATATAATCTCGCAGCAGAAACGACAACATATAATATAACAAAGATGGTATAAACTATCACTCCAGGATACAAGGTACATCAGAGTTAAAAACAAACCTCATTAACTAGACAGTTATAAATTTCTGACATTACAATTGATGATAGGTATACAATATAATATAGCAGAAATAAAATACTATGGTAGGTGAATATCCAGCTCTACTCCATCAGCTCCATGTCCCACTAGTGACATCGTGGAAAAATACTAAGTCTGACCGTAGCATTATAATAAAATAACACCCGGATCAGTCTTGAAAACTATGGTGAGAAAACTCAAGTAATATGACGAACATATAATAATTCTGTGAGACCACGCCGCTAAACATGGAACGGGTTTACCTTACATGAACAACATCCATAGATGAAAGAAAGGAAAACAAGTTGGAACTAAATCAGATTTGAAAGAATGGAAACAAATAATTAAACATCGAGAAGAGCTCCAGGCACTTCTCAATGCAATTAAGAAAAAGATTAATCAAATAAAGAAAAAGGAAATTTCCAACAATGACTGGAGGGTGCACCCTCCTCACGAAAGTATACCTCTAGTAATATACTTGGGAATTACGATAGCTTTCGGACACGTCCAAGCCAGACCCCGCCAACCTTACCGAGTATCCAAGTATTTCACATCTCAGTGAGCATATAACCGAAACCAATCTAGAGTAGATGTGATAATACCCTAATAGGAGCAACCCCACATAGCTTGGCTTCCACTCGCTCTTTAGGTTTAGTCATTTTTGACAAAGGATATCAACGCTCAAATGAGCAACAAATCACCTTAAATTGATGAAACTCAAAGAAGATAATAGAATAGATAGCCAATAAATCAACTACGGCGATAACAAAATAGTCGTAAATGAAAATTAAATCTCCTAAAACGTTTGACTCATACTTGTGTTTGACTTTCACATCATAAATATTTGTAAAACACTATTAAAAACACACTTTAAAAACATTCTTTTTAAAGATCAAATTTATATTTCTAAGTGTATTAAAAAGACGGGTCAATCAAATATCATTAAAACATTACTTACTATAAACCCAGAACAATTTACACTTAGCGTAATTTTTAAACATTCCTTTTTAAAAGATTTTGTCATTTATAAACTATCTTTTATAAATTTCAAACAACATTTATTGTCCCGGAATTTGTAAATACATTAAAATGCTTTTATAAATTTGAAACAATGTAAATCATCCTAAAACACAATAGATATAATTCTTTTATAAATTTAAATCCATATTAATTATCGCAAGATACAATTAATCAAATTTGTAAATCCTTTAATAAATCAATTAATTAACTTTAAAACACTTTTATTAAGTCAGTAAGTTAACTTTAAAACACTTTTATTAAATCGGTTAGTTAACTTTAAACATCATTAATGAATTTATTAATTAACTTTATTATAGTTAAATAATAATTAAGAATATATTTAAACCTCCAGTTCTTTTCAAATACTTATACAATCCTTATAGACCTATTTGAAAAAAAATTACAAAATATTTAAGGTAAATAACCTATATAAATTTAAACAACAATAATTATCCGAAAGATAATTAAATCCAATTTATAATCTTTTGTAAATTTAAAATGACATTAATTATCTCGAAAGATAATTAATCAAATTTATAATCTCTTTATAAATTTAAAACAGCATTAATTATCTTGAAAAATAATCAATTAAATTTATAAATCCTTTTATAAATTTTAATCAATAATTACCCTTTATTTTCAAAATTTTCAAAATACTTGAAAATATAGTTTAAACAACTTTCAAAGTGCAAAACACGACCAAACATTTATTTTGTAAAAATACAAGCTCAAGTTCAACAAACAACAATGGTTTAAGGAGATGATATTTCATACAGTATGTCACAAAAATTTCTACCCAACAAAAATATAAGAAACATAAGAATATATGTAAGATGCATATAACAGTAAATTAAAATTGGCGAGAAAACCCTTAGGGTCTTTCTTCAAAAGTCCCCTGCAAAACATTGGTTATTTACACAATTTGCTTTTCAAGCGGGAATTCAAGTCCAAACAAACAATTAGATAATAATAACAAACATATTATTATCGACAATTAGCAATCAGTAGCTAACATATCATTTATCAATAATCCACATATTAATTAGCTTAAAAAATAACCTTTTTACTTTGCAAGCATAGAACGGTGATTAATTTTGCTCGATAGATGTCTAAAATAATCTATTCAATTTAATTATGGCAGAACGGTGTTTTATTCTTCTAAACAGATATCACAAACAAAGTAACTACGTTAAATGTAATTAAATTAAATCACTATAATTTTAATATTAATCTATACTTCATTGAAACTATCAACTATCATCCAAGCATTCAACAATAATCTATGGCAACAAAGGTATCATATAATCTATTTAGAGGTGAGTAAACTCACCGAAATTCTAGTATGAGCAAGATATTGGATTTATAAGATTTGGAATTGATTATAATAATTAATTAACATCACTTACTATAACAACCCGTCCATCGCAATACTCGAAAATCTGCGCCATACATCATGCAAGACTTTTGAATACCACAATAGGCAGATCATCGGGGTAGATTTAAAATAAAACACTAAACCAAGACACTAGTAAGATCTCACAACAGAATGACAACTTATAATATACTTAATATACATGAATAGAATAAAATAACGATATATAAGAGACCGCACTAGCGGAAGCACCTGATAATAAATATTAGTACAGAGTAGTCAGAATACATCAACTCCAAAATAAATACGGAGTCCTGAATAAATATTTGATACAACAGTCTCGTATATAAATAATTGCTCTGTCATGTACAATAAAACAACAAGTATATATATCTCAAAACACCGATGCCATGCCTCCAAAATGCTCCAGCTACACACTCTCCTATTGTATCCCCAAAAGCACTTGACTTCTGAACTACTCAATCGAGTACCGAGAGTTGTCATGACATAAGCAGACAAAGACAAAATCTCGGGTCACTCAATTGAGTAGTTCGGGAGTCAGGTGCTTTTGGGGATACGCTAGCCGAGTGCGCAGTTGGAACATTTTAAAGGCATGGCATCAGTTTTTTAAGATATATATATATATATATACTTGTTGCTTTATTGTACATGAAAAACCTATTATTTATATACGAGACTGTTGTATCAGATATTTATTCAAGATTTCATATTTATTTTAGAGTTGATGTATTCTAACTGTTCTATACTGATATTTATTTGTCAGTTGCTTCCGCTAGTGTGGTCTCTTATATATCGTTATTATATTCTATTCATGTGTATTCAGTATATTATTTCGTTGTGAGATCTTATCGATATCTTGATTTAGTGTTTTGTTCTAATTCTACCCCAACAATCTGCCTGTTGTAGTAATCGAAAGGCGTGCGATGATGTAAGGCACTGATTTTCAAGTATTACGATGGGCGGGTTGTTACAGTTGGTACCAGAGCTTAGGTTCAACACTTGGACCAAGTAGACCAATTTGAGGTAATCAATCTGGTAGTAGGAGATATGTTGAGAGAGCGTACTTGTATTTTTCTACTATATAATACTGTATACACCGCTTGTCTTTTGAACTTAAATTATTTCTACCACTAATTGCTAAGGTATTTTCATCAGACTATCCGTATGAGCAGACGAAATACAGGAGCGACTGCGGATAGGCAGTCTGAGATGCTTGATTAGTTAATAGACTATTTAGCTACCGCTAAAGATGTTTCGTGAACATTTCCAGCTGATTGCGGTTAGTGCCAGAAGAGGTGTGGCCCTTTGGGCATCGGTATTTTTAGCTCCACCAGCTTTAGACTCTTCGAAGTAGTGCTAGAATTTCCTTATGTTGGAAGGGAGCCATATCTAGGTTTTGAGACTATTGTCGAGACACGGTCTTAGACGCATGCATAAGAAGGCTTCCATCGATACAAGTCTAGGGAATGTTCTTGTAAGTAAGATTGTTTCTCGGCATTTGGAAAGGGAAACTTTGGCTTGGTAGGATGTAGTGTTTGTGTGTTGACAAGCAGACCTATAATTCGAAATTTGTTCAGGTGTCGCTTTAAGTTCTCAGTTCATTTTTGAGATTGAGAAGAGCGTGTAGCTTGAATATTCCATCCATCTTGATAGCTTATCATTGAAGGAGCGGTTGATCGATTCAACCTTTTTTTTGGGGTTTGAGGCAGTCGGTATTTCGTTATTGTGGGCAAAGAGATTTGTCTTGGGTGTTAAGCATTGATTGGGGTTCATTGCTTAGCCTTATCCCTGGTAGGGTCCACTTTTGTATATCTTGTTGGGATGGTTCTCCTTTGTAAGAATGTCCATGAGATAATATTGAGGTAATGAAAGTGGAAAGCAATCGAAACTCCAACCGAGGTATAACGACCATGATAGAAGGAAGATCGAGCTTGTTCGAAAAAGAAAAGCTATCCTAGTGTGTCACTCCTGTAGCATATAGAAGGCATTTCACTATAAAATGTCATCTAGCTAAAGTGAAGCGTAAGTACTTCGTTTGCGATTGGCTTGATCACTTGAAGAAGGATAGCCCTACATTTTTCGAAGGGTGTGTAAATGATGATGACTTGTACCTTTTAGACATTACCGGGTCCTAACGGACTTACGACTCAAGAAAATTGGAAGAAATTTATGTAGTGAGGCATGCTCTATTTTTGGAAACTCACTTTTGTTCCTTCCGACACTTGAGCTGTAGTGATCCGCCTTTCTTACTCCGAAAGACAAGCCATTAAGTGTAAAAGAAAACGAAAGATAAGAAGAAACTAAACAACACAGAATCTCAAAACGTAATGGAATAATATATATTACTCAACATAATATATTACAAAGTCATTTCAAAATGTTACATCAGAGTCATACTAATACAAATTCTACCCTAGAATAGTTATAATAGCATGTCCCTACCTAACTGATACAATATACATATAATACAGCAGAAAACAAGGTAATAACCTCCTATCGATGAAGCCACCTGCTCCAAGCTCCTCCAAAATGAATATGTGGAAAATTCCGAACTACTTGGCTGCCCATTCAAATTTGACACCCAAGATTTTAGAAAAAGAAAATAAACTCCGGGTCGGACATGGGTCTGGTGTGAGTAAAGCATATATTTTAAATTTATAAAAACCTTTAAATCAAAGGCATCTCATAAGACCACGCCGCACATAAACACGGACAGGTTTTTACCTTACGATAACCAAAACATTTCTATAGAAAATCCGTCGATACTATAATAATGTTTAGGTGTCAAAGTAAAATATGAATATAGCTAAAATGCTTGCATCTCACATTTTAATATAGTTGGGCACAACTAGGTCCGTACGGCGCTTATTGGAGAATGGGTTCCATACAATGACTAGGCTACTAGGGTACCGCCCGTCATGGTGCAACTCTAGATAAAATAACACCAAGGTCGAACCTATCGACCCCTGCCAACCCAGAACGTCCTACCCCTTACTGGATAGTACCGAATATGATCACCCCTTGGTTAATGGGCCCCGAAGCATACAAATGAGAGAAAATATCGACTCTAGATAGGGATGATCATACCCTAATGGGAGCGACCCATCTAGCCCTGTTGCATCTCTCCTGTTTTAGTCATTTTCGGTTGATGAGGCTTGAGGCTACATTTTACCTTTCATATAGCACTTCCCACTTGAAATGCTAACACTGCCCTCCAGGCAGTAATGCAATGCCAGCACTCATCCATACAAGTTGTCCATGAGATGGACAAACCGAAGGCACTACTTCTACTACATCCATTTTGGAATCACCCTCAGGATTAGTAGCAAGCAGACCTTGCACTCAAAGAGCTTCATCTTTAATTCCATCATCGTCAAGATGTCTTCACTTCGAAACACTTGTGTTGGATCAAAGTGGTTATTGGATAACATATCCGACCCGGCCTTTTCGAAACAACATTCGATAGCTTCCGGTAAACTCAACCCTGGTTCATTAGGAAATAAGTAGTCAAAGATAAGAGCAGTGATCACCTCCCAACTTTTAGTGGATAGATTTCCTTATCATCTGTCCTAGGAGAATGAAACGAGATTTATACGCATAGTACAACATCATTGGATATGACTATACCATATAACCCATGTATTTCTCCTAGATATTTCCAAAATTACGTTTTGGGTCTATATTAGATAGTCGGTTATTTAACTATCAAATAAACAAACAACAACCAATTCTATTTGAGATTTATTTATCCATAGCAACCACTAAGCCTCAAAACAAATCTTTATTTAATAAATCTCTTTTCAAAACGTTTGCCTAAAACATTCGTATACTTATCTCCCTGACATATATTTACAAAACATTTGCGAATAACTTCTTACTTCCAAATCATGTTAAAAACGATTAAACAAAATTGTTTAAATTGGAGGTAAGGACAACCTTAACACTATCCCCTCGGTGTTAAAGCATGGAAGGGATGTTCCATACCACCATTTTTAAAAGGTCGGTTTTAGAGAAACTCAGATCTCAAATTCCTTTTTTATACTTCTTTCGATAAATCCTTTTTAATCAAATCTATTTCATTCATGAAATCTATTTTACTTGAAATTAAAATCTATTCCAAAATGCTTTCCAAACTCCCAAATTCATTTATAAAGCCCTTTTATAAATAATCAAAATTATTTATATAAATTGCTTTTTAAATATCCAAACCTTTTTATAATCTCCCATTATGAATATCCAAATCATTTTCTAAAACTTCTTTAATAAATACCCAAATCATTTATAAAACTTCTTTATAAACCTTTCCTATTTAAAAAACTTCTTAAATAACCTTAAATCAAATTATCTTCCTTTAATAAGCAAATCCATTTTTATAAATCTCCATTATTTATGAATTCTTCTTTGCTTAAAAACTCAAATCCATTTATCCAAAACACTTTATAAATTTATAAATTTCTTTATAAAACTCTTTATAAAAACTTCTTTTTATAACATGGAAAGCCACTCCCATTAGTTAAAACATCTTTAGTAAAACCATTTGCCAAATCATTCTTTGAATATCTTGTTCAAATTGAAATAACTTTGAGACCGTTTCAAAAAGGAAATGGAGTATTTATCTTTACAAATCAAACGGAGGCTTAATGACCACAGTGGTACTTCTATTTTGATTTTACTTATCTAGTTTAACATGACATCACATAACAACATGTATATAAGGGATCAAAACATGACCATCAATCACTTAAGTAAATTTCCAAGTTAATTGTAAAGGCAGAATGGTGTTTTATTCTGCTAATAGATGTCAATTAGTTTTCCTAATCATATGGGGTTACTTAAGGGTAATTGATACAGAAATCCCTTGATTTAAAACAATTTTGAAAAGAAAACAGTTTAAAAGTAAACTTTAAACTCGAAGCAATTTTAAAATATATTAAAACCCTTGTAAATGAGAATCAAATCCTTGTTAAATAGTAATTAAACTCTAATTAAAGGTAATTCAACCTTAATTAAACCTTATTGAAACATAAATAATGTTAACAAGAAAACTTGTCAATACCCTAAAGTAGAGTTTAAAGTGTAGTAGCCTCCTTCGAAACCCCCTTTTGATTAAGTAGAGGCAGATAGAATCTTACTACCACCTTTAACCTACCTTTCAAATAGGTTGTCGCAGTAAAAGCTTCTCTTTATTTAACCTTTCGACTCATTAAAACTCCTATATTCCTTTCTTTTAAGTCTTTCAAATTTACTTTGTTAGTTTAATTATCCTTCCAAAACCCTCCTTTCGAAATGGTTGCGATGTCCTAAAGGTTGGCCCTAATGATTCAAGGATATGGTTTAAATGGATAGGTTCCGACTTCATTGAAAGCTGGCCTCTTTGATGGCTTGGGTTTTGTCCTATAAATCTAAGAAAACGGGTTGAGTTAAAGGTTTCGACTCGCTCGAAAGATGACCTTTTGGTATCTTAAGGTGAGGAGCTAATACTTAAAGAATATTGGTTGAGCTAAGGGTTTCGACTCATTGAAAAGATGACCCTTCGACCAAGTCGATGCAAGCAAATCATAACTGAATCCAATAAGAGTTTCAAAACAGCTGCATATTTAAAAGTATCATAATCTTGCTTTCATTAAACTAATATTGTACATATTGATCAAGACCCCAATTTGATTTCAAAATTAGGGTTTACAAATTTAAGAAAATAAAGAATAGAGAATGAATTTGGATCCCCAAACCAGACCCCTAGGGTCTTATTTATAGGTGCGGGTTGGCACCTTTCGACTTGGTGTTTTCGATCTGGTCGAAAGGCGGGCTTGTGGGCCTTTCATTACGGTCAACGTTTGGGCATTCTTCTGCATTACATCTGAATGGACTTGAGTGCTTTCGTCTTCATCTAAAGGGGTAGGTGTGCCTTTCCACCCTGTTGCTTTGTTGTTACAAATAAAAAGGGACATGCGCTTTCGACTCTGTCAATAGGTACATCTTTGGGGTTTCAAAGGTATTGAAATACTGTGGGTTTCAATGCGGAAGTTAATCTCCGAAAACATACTTGTGGATTGATGCGGAACCTCTCTTAGTTGTGAAAGGTTTCGACCAGTTTGAAAGGTTTAATTATGCTTTTGAAGGGGTTGCTCTTAAAAAACATCTTTTTGAGTAATTTGAATGAAGGCGAAACCTTCGGTTTCAAAAGGATTGGTGCACATGTGAGTGGATGTTATTTGCTCCCTTCGAAAGGTATTCCTCAACTTATTTGAAATGTCTTCATGCAGGTGAAAGCATCTGTTTCGAAAGGAAGCAATTGAAGCAAAAGGGTACTTTCAGTTCTTTTAAGCCCTTCGAAAGCTTGCGACATATCTTACTTTTGGCTGTAACATCCCTTCGACTCCTTCGAAATGCTTTGTTGATGCTATCATCTCTCGTACATCCTTCTCTTCTATTCATCTAGGTTTCGACAAGGTGGAACTGAGAATTGGTGGTAACACTTGCCCCCCTTGCGAAGGGATGTCTTTGACTTTTCAAGTCATCTGCTTCGATACTCCTCTTTACTTTAGCATTAAGATTTCCTGCCTTTTCATATTCTTGCATAAACCCTGGCCGTTTATTTAAATTTGATCGCACGGTCTGTTCTTCATGCTGACTTTTCTTATAAATCTCCTTTCTTTCTTCCCCTCTTTCATTTAAATGATTGAAAGAAACTTCTAGCAAGAATTAAAATCCTTAGTTTCTTAATAAACTCCTATTCCCATCAAATAGATGATCAAATTCAAAGTAAGTACCTATTATCCTACTTTTCGAATCAACTGTCCATGCTAAATTTTTATTTTAAAATTCGTTAGGTTTGAATTTGAATCACTGTTCTAATTTTGTAAAGATAATTAAGTTTTTTTATTCATATGAAAGTATCCTTTGGTTCCTTTACGGTTTATTTTGTTTCATTTCCATGTTAATTTATATTCAGAATTCATTCGGTTTGGGTTTTTTCTTTTTACGGTTCGAATTTACATTTTGGGGATTTTTATGATTATTGATTGTAAATCCATGCTCAAATCAATTTTGTTATTAATTTTTTAAAGTATTGGGTTAAAATTTAATTTGGGGAAGAAAGGTTTTTCCAGTTACTTCATAGAGAAGTTTAAGCCGTATGAATCGCAACTTGATGTTGTAATTTTACCTTTCTACCCCTTCGAAAGGGGTTAAGGCAGCTAACTTTGTTTTGCTTCTTCAACCTCTTTCGATAGGGTCGAAAAGAAGTCGAGCGTTTATCTCTTAATTGATCTCATCGGAAGTGTTGATGTAGTTAATATGTAGTGGACTTCTTCGAAAGCATAAGTTTTCTTTAGTATATTCTGATACCTTTTGAAGAAGTTGCCTGATGTGCTTCACTAAATGATCGCATAGTACATACTTTCGAAAGCTCTCTTTAGCAACTGCTCCTCAGGTTGAACCAATCACAAATGATCCAGCTCTCTTAACTTCTACTTCTCATGCCTCATCTTTGACTCAGGCCATTGCTAGGTCAAAGATGATTGCTAAAAGAAAACCGGGCAAGGTGGCTGTTGTGGGCCCATCCCTCAAGAAGGCGAAAATTGTTGAAGTTCCAGATTCTCCACCACAAGAAGAGGGTGAGATTATTGATATGGGAAAAACTTTAGAGAGTCCAATTGTTGAAGCTTCTATTGATCGACCTAAGACAACTCCCTCAAAGGATGATCCCTTATCTCGCATCGTCGTTTCCTGCTCCCCTCACGTCATTGAGCAAATGCAAAAAGACTTGGGAACTTCAACTCCCTCCCAGGAGTTGAACCCTTTTAGACCAAGGTCACCCATGCCTATAAGTGATTTTGATAAGATAGTTCAATCTATCTTGAACTCTTCATCTTTTGCTTCTATTCACTCTCCTTCTTTTGTTCCTCACCCGGGGGGTCACTGTCAGTCTCTAATAGAACAACAACTTCTGGTACTTTTCACATTATTTATCCTTCTTATCATTGTTTCTCTCCGAATGCTGACTTGCATCATACTTTTCCCTTCAGATTTCTAAAAGCTGGCTCTCTCTACGAGAAAGTGCATTAAAATCTTCTATAGAGACATCCAGGCTTCAAGAGGAAGTTTCAAACTTGAACAGCCAAGTTATCTCCTTGTCTGCCGGTAAAAATGAAGCTATGATGGAACTGAAGAGATTGAGAGCCTATCTTGCTCAATCAGAGTTTATTATTCATGAGGAAAGAAAAGCACATCAACTTCTAGCTGATGAAAATTTGGCCTTGAAAATGTCTCTGAAAGAGTCAGAAGATGAAAAAGCTCAAATGGCGGCTAAACAATCCTCTCTCATGGAAAAATTAGAGAAAAAGAAAAATTCTCTAAAGTTGGCTGTCAATACTATCTCTGATGTTATGCAATGGGTGTCACAATTTCTGAACAATTCCCTCGATGACATCATTCTGAACTCTTATGAGGACGTCCTGATGATTGCCTATGCCGACAATATTGAGAAATGTCCAAATTTGAGCATTCCTTCACTCGACCCTGCTATTGTCAAAAGATTTATGGACAATGTCAAAAGAATGGAGCAGGGAGTTGAAGTTCCTGAAAGAGAGGAGATTGGTGCCTCCAAAGTCTTATCTTTCGAAGTCCCTTCTATCGAAATAGACTCAGATTCTGATGAAGAGGGTGACGAAGATGAAGTCACCGCTGAAGAAGGCAGCAACAACGATGATGATTGCAATGACAATGATGATGATGATAATGATGACAATGAGGATAGAAGCCAGGTTTCTGGTGGCGACGGAGGTGGTCACACCGATATTCATGAAAAAGATGGCGATGACACCACCGGGGCTTCAGAAAAGGTCAACCCCGATCCAAATATCCATGAAGTAAGTCCACCTGAACCCCAGAGCCTTCTAACATTCAAGAAGAGACTGCGAACATCAATGTTAAAGAACAAAGAGAGAAAAAGAAGGTCTCTCAAACTAGAATTCCCATTTCTCAGATATGGGATTCCTTGTCTAAATGGATTTCACTTCCAAGATAATAATAGCTTACAACTTTTATTTTAGATAAGGAGGAAATCCATTCACCTTTATAAAATCAAGCTTGGAAGAAAACGAGTAGAAATAAATAGCTTGTATAGAGAGTTAGGTAAGCAGTTAAAAGAACACAATACCCTCTCCGACAAGTATCATAGGCTTAACAGAAGTGCGGCAGTGTTAGCGTCTTTCAAAGATCAAGAAGATGCCCCACGACTAAGGAGGGCACGCCTTCGATATGATAACCTTTTGAAAGAGAATCAGGAGTTAATTACGCTCTTTTGGATGTTAGTTGAAGAAAGGAACATCCTCGTAGACTTCCTATACAAAGCCTATTACAAACACCCAACTGTAGATTTTTCATACTTAGGTGATTTTAGTGGGGGTCTACTTAGGCATTTACACAAGAGATATTTGGATGAATTTGGATTTGATCCACATCCGGGAGCCTATTGGAGTTTACCATGAGTCAAATCGTTTTCCCACGGGTTGCCTCCTAAAAAACTTAAATAGACAAATTTGTTTTAGAGTTATTCAAAAAGTCAATTTTTATGAACCAGATGAGCATTCATAATTATGTAATAATATTGGTTTGTGAATTTCTAGCTCTAGTTTCTTTTTATACTTAGCTGTATTTTATTACGTTATCACAGAATGAATGTCCCCCAAGCAGCCTTGTTTCTAGAGATTATTTAAGAAAGTATGTTAAACTAAGAAGAGATTATCTAGAAAAAGCTTCACTTTTGAAATCTTCAAAATTAGCCAGATATTGCTTTCTTAGAGATTTGCAAAGACTTTACATGGAACATCCTCGTCTTCGTTTCGATTTTCTTGGCGAACAAAAAGAAAAGCTTCTTAATGAAATTCGGACATATCATATCAAATTGATATGTGGTCGTGATAATCCTCCTACCGTGGAGTGGGACCAAGGTTTTAAATATCGAATTTCAGTCACGTTTCATCTTGGAATTTTTACACGAGTTATCTCGTATCGGGGGAGATCTCGGACGAGATGAGTACATATCGGGTGTACATCTCGGATTGACATCTCGGGTCTTATAATGCATCTCGGGAATATGTCAGATGTACTTATGTGTCTAAAATTGACGTGTCAAAAATTTATTTAACAGCTATAACTTTCTTAGTAAAAATAAAAATGGTAACATACTTGATTTACATGGAAAAAGGACTATTTTTAGAAGAGTAGTAGCTTAATTAGCTTAATTGATTTGGTAATGATTGAATAATATCCTTTTATTTGAACATAATAAAGAAGTGAAACCTGTCGCTATTACTCATTAAGATAAAACGTAAAGAATATGTTCAAGAAGTTGGTAAATTATAATTGGATTAAGTAGTTTCTTTTGAATCAATATGAAAATAAAAAATATTATGAAAAATAAGAAAAATGTACAATTTCAGGTGAGATCTCGGATTGAGATTTTAATCCATATTTCAGGTGAGATTACAATATCTCGGACGAGATGAGTGTCGAGGGAGATATGAAGGAGATTTGATCTCTCGTCTCGTTTAAGTGTGAAAAGGAGATCTCGGAGGAGATCTCGGGCGATATATAGAATATTTAGAACCATGAGTGGGACTATAACAAATATCCTCCAATTATTACCCCGGAATGATTTACTCCTTTTGATTCAACGGTTATTCTTTCAGCTAATTCCTTGAATAAAGTTAAAAAAGCCGTTTCTCAACTTTAAGTGTGAAACATGTCCCATGAAATTGCATTTTTTGTTTCACTTCTACTTAAGTTGTAAACCTTTATCGTTATAATAAACGAGTTTGGTTATTTAAGCTTTGACTTTATTTTCTTTTTTGTTTGTTTAAATAGGAGTTACGGTTACCTATCACGCCAGATTCACCGTCTCTTTCATCAGCATCAGAGATAGGTTGATAGGAGACATTGAAAAGAGAAAGCTCCTTAACGATCCTCTATCTACTCTCTTTCAAAACAATGTCAAAGCTCTAGGATGGCACAGAAGATATTTGCTTCAAAAGACAATCCTTAATCTCAATGATCGGATCACCAAACTTGAAGCGGACATTAAGAGTCAGAATGAAACAATTTCCATATTGAAGCGCAAAATTAAATCAAATCCTTCAATTGATTTTGACCATAGGATGTCCAAACTTTTCCAGCAAATAAGTGATTTGGAGATTAAGTTAAAAGATAGTCAAGCTCAGTGTGAATCGCTAGAATTCATTATGGGGAATAACATTTCAAACATTGATTTACCAGCTTCTCCCATTATTACGTCTGTCGCAAAATCAACAAGGTCTACTTCCCTTGCCATCCAAAAGTTTCCTACTACAACTAATCCTCCTCCTGGCTTAGACGAGAAGGTAGTAGGAGAATGGTGCAGGAAAGTCAAATTCGAGATGATGAAATATTATGATGAACAATAGAAAGTGAGGTACTCACAGCGCAAAAATGAGTATGCACCTAGGATTCAGAAACTTGAATGTGAAAAGTATCTTCTTCAGAAGGGTATTGCCGATTTAGAAAGGGAAAATAAAACTCTCAAAGGTGCAAACAAAGCCTTTAATCGTGCTCTAAAGACCCATATCGAATCTATTGATGACGCCGATAAGATAAGGAAAAAAGAGAAGAAGCTTAAGGAAGTTCTTCATATTGCAATTTGTCACATCATTGATCCTTTAATTTCCAAGAATCTAGATAAGGCTGTTCAAGATTTTTGAAATATATATATTTGTATTGTATAATTGTAAATAATTTCATAAATTACGTACATTATGAAAATTTTATAAATATCACCTAGTCTGTAGTCCTTTCTTATAATGTTGTTTCTGAATCAGCTTTCTGATAACTTGTGCTATGATTTTTGTATTTACTGGGTCCTTCAATCCTCTTTATTGATCTCCTATCCTTGAAAAGCACGAAGTAAACAATATTCTTTGTCGTTAACTTGAAATCTATATAGAAGTTTATCCACATTACTTGCGGAGGTTAACAGATCATTATATTAACATGTGATAGTATGTGAAAAGTAATTCTATAATTGAATACGGTTGAATGTCTTGAAACCCACCTTTGGTAATGATGAGAGAGAAGTAGGAATTCAACTTCAATTATATAGGAGGAATACTAGAAATTTAATGGTAGAAAACCATAAAATCAATTAAGGATTTAATTATAGATGTTTAGAAATTCATCTTCTAGAGATAGCTAATAGAGAGTCGATAATGATCGTGTAATAGAAGTCTAGAAATCATCGTCTGAAATTTTGTAGCAGAAGTCCAGTGACCCAGATTCGGGCATTAATAAATGAAATTTAAAATTTAGAAAATCTGAAACCCAGGTTAGGGTATTAGTGGATGATAACCAGAAGTCCATAATAATAATCTTCTCAATATAATTCTTAAGCTCAGATTCGGGCATTAATGAGTGAAGTTTAGTAATTATTAGCAATAGCCTCGTAACCTAGATTCGGGTATGATGAAGACCATATATTAAAAGACCCGAAATCCTAATTCAGGTATTAATAAGTGAAGTCCCGAACTTAATAATTAAAGACCCAAAATCCAGATTCGGATATTAATAAGTAAAGTTCCAAACTTAATAATAAAAGACCCGAAACCCAAATTCGGGTATTAATAAGTGAAGTTTAGAAATTCTTCTTTGATGATTAGTTGGAGGTTGTAGATTCTTATTTAAGCCTTCTGTTCTGTACCACTCCCTGGGTTTTGACTCTTTCGACATGTGTTAACTCTTTAGGCCTTGTATGTTGTTGCCGTTTGATTTGTCGCTTCTTGGGCTCGGACGTCTTAGTCCATTGTTTGTCATGCCGCTTCTCAGGCTCGGACATCTTAGTCCATTGTTTGATGTGCCGCTTCTCGGGCTTGGACGTTTTAGGCCACTGTTTGATGTGCCGCTTCTCGGGCTTGGACGTCTTAGTCCGTTGTTGTCTGGTGTGCTTGGTTAGCTTATTCACAAGCAGGACCCAAGGACTTACCCAACCTTCCTCCAGGAGGCCCTTGACCTGGACATAGCATGGCGTGATCAAGGGCTTGTTCGGTGCATTGGCCAGATCATAGCATGGCGGGACCAAGGCTTACTCCGTCCTTCCTCCAGGAGGTGCCTTGACGTGGCCATAGCGTGGCGCGATCAAGGGCTTGTTCGATGCCTTATCCAGGCCATAGCATGGCGGGACCAAGGGCTTATTCCATCCTTCCTCCAGGAGGTGCCTTGACCTGGCCATAGCATGGTGCGGTCAAGGGCTTGTCGATGCTTTAACTTGGCCATAGCGTGGCGTGGATAAAGGCTTACTCTAACCTCCCTCCAAGAGGTGCTTTGACCTGGCAAACTCGGCGCGGACAAAAGCTTTGACCATTTAAGGTAATGTCCAAGTGTAAGGAGTATTTCACTCCCAACCATGTAGATTTTTCTTAGTAAAGTGGTTCTTTATTTCAATTAGGATCTCTTTAAACATTCATTGATTTTGCCTTGTCTGAAGAAATTGATCACCATTCCTTCCATTGCCCTATACTGATTTTCTCATGTCCATTCATCATGTGGTAGTGATAATAGGATTCTCCTAGATTCCTTTCATATTTAGGTTTTTTCTTTTGTGATGGTTAATAGTTGAGTTCTTCCTTGGTTAGCAGATAAACATTCTCGATTGATGTTGTCAAATTGCATTCCTTAGGAAGTCTAGACTTGAAGCTTGTCTTTTGAGGATGATTTCTAGATTTTTTTATTACTTGGATCTGGTGCTTCACCCTCAACGACTAGTTTTCTTTTTAAAACCCTTTGAAGTTCATATATGGGCAATGTCCCACTTGTTGCTTGATGCCACGTATGTGCAAAGGCGTTGTAATCAGCCATCATTCCTTCTTCAAAGATTCTGCCTTTAGTGTACAGTTGAATTGTTTTCCTCATTTGGTTAAACAAGTTGTTACTTCCATTCTTTGTTCCTCCTAAGGCAAAGATTGGTGTAGGGCCAATGTGAAATGGGTTAAAACTCCATTTATCGGGATCATAGGATTTAACTTTCTTTTTCCTTATGATCCTTAAGGCCTCCATTCTTAACAGTTATTCTTCATGTAGATTTGAATCATTAATTGTTCCATGGGAGAATACAATTGGATGTGGCTCTGAGGATCCCTTCTCTGATCTTTTAACTTTGCTAATAATGATGAAGTAAAGTCCAAAGTAGGTAAGCTTGGAATAGAATTGGGTTAGAGGAAAGTGAAGTTGGAAGTTCCACAAGAGCGGAGGTTCAGGCCCTCCTTCTAGCGCCAAAAATGTTAACAAGAAAACTTGTCAATACCCCAAAGTAGAGTTTAAAGTGTAGTAGACTCCTTCAAAACCCCCTTTTGATTAAGTAAAGGCAGTTAGAATCTTATTACTCCCTTTAATCTACCTTTCAAATAGGTCGTCGCAATAAAAGCTTCTCTTTGTTCAACCTTTCGACTCGGTGAAAACTCCTATATCCCTTTCTTTTAAGTATTTCAAACTTTCTTTGTTGGTTTAATTGATTACAAGTCTGTTGCGGGCATTTCACGTAGACATAGCGACTATCGTGTGCGCTTTGTTGCGTGAGAGTATACCAGACCGAGCAATCGCCCTAGTGAAGTCCGTAATGTGATTTGTGTTGAGATGTGTGTTTATGCATACGTGTGTGCAATGGTGTGCACAAATGAGTGCATCGACACACGTATGAGCTACACACAAGGCGAGGAAGCCGAGTATGTCATTTTGGCATGGTAGAGGAAGTCGGGTCACTATAATTGTCCATTGAACTCTAATCGTGCAAATAGTGGATTTTGATTTCGAAACAAGTTTTCATATACCTAAGAAGCCACTTCCAAAACATCAAAAAATGAACCCCGATAGATGTCTGATGGGATGGAGGCAGGTTCTAGTAGTAAGGTGACTCATCGGGCGAAGCGTCGGAGGAAACGAGGCGTGAATTGGTGATCGTGTGGCAGGATTTGACCCTATCCAGGCTCACTGCATGGAACCTTCCAGTTTTAGCCAACTGACTTCATCCATTCAGTCAATTGGTCGAGAGGAAAATGTCCATCTCCTCCCTGCTTTAATCAACTGAATGACCCTTCAGTCGGCTGACTTGCTATGTATTGTGCTAACTTCAAAACACGATAACTTTCGCATATGGAGTCAGATTGAGGTGAGATTTGGACCATTGTTCACCTTTTTTAGAGGGCTACAACCTATGAAATTTTAGTAGGTTTTTGGATAATTTGATTTTAGGACCCACATGAGAACCACCTCAGCACGTATTCTAAAACAGTAGATTTTGAGGTAGGTCGGGAGGGTATACCGAAAGAGTATTATGACATTGACTTCATGCGTTCAATTTGCAATGGGATTTTGGTTAGTGTGCGCTTTTGTTAGAGTTGTCCGATAAGTTTTTAGGTCATGGCAACTGGAGCCAAACGTGGCGATTCCATACGTTATATATTATTGTGATCGCTTGGACTTATGTGACCTACCCAGGTTGTGGACTTATGTGACATGCCCAGGTAACGACCTTATTGTGGTGTACCTATAGTGTTGTTTATGGCCATGACACACTCGACACGGTCTTTTGAGACCGTGAATTGCTTTATCTTGTTGTGATTGCTTGGACATTTTTGGGTCCTACGTTCATAATCTTACAAATGTTTGGTCTTAACAGTAGTGACCATATGCGTTGTAGCATACTCGTTTGATCTTAGAAGTAGTGACCATGAGCATTGGGGTGTAAATGTTCGGTCTTAGCAGTAGTGACCATACGTGTTGTGGCATACATGTTTGGTCTTAGCAGTAGTGAGTGTACTCATGAGGCGTATCGTATCGATCTTAGCAGTAGTGATTGTTGTTTTGGGATCATGGTTTGATCATGGTATATTTGTACTATATTATTACTAGTTTTGGGCTAGTGTTAAGCAATAGAAGATATTGTGCTAATTGTTGTTACAGGAGAAGAGCAGGTTATAGTACGATTCCTTACTTTGGAGATGGATTTATAGTACTTGTTTATAGGCGTCCATAATCCCTTGAGCCACGTTTGTGGAGAGGGCCTGTTGTAATTTGTAGTACATATTTATTTGTATATAGTTTTAATATACAATATTTTGAGATAGTTCCCCACACACCAGACTTTATGTCTGACCCGAGTTTTTGTCTTTATCTGCTTATGTTATGACAACTCTCGAGTACTCAATTAGTAGTTCACGAGTTAGGTGCTTTTGGGGATACACTAGCAGAGTGTGCAGATGGAGCATTTTGGAGGCGTGGCATCAGTGTTTCGAGATATAGTGTAACGACCCGTAAATTAATCACTTTATATTTGAATATTTAAATCATTTTTAAATATTTAAATAATAGATTTAAATAACCAATTAAACATCTTTTAAATAAAAATTAATGATGTTAAAACCATTTTCAAAATATGTTTACCAAGATAATTAGTTCAAATAAAAACATAAAATGTTACCGAAAAGCGTTTTCCGAAATTTCGACTTTTCGACACCGAAATTTTGTCAGAAACATTGTGCACCATTTCGCAACAATGTACACACTTTTATATGATAGAATTAGTATTAATAAAGCATACTTAAAAATCTTAACATATATTTAATCACACTTAATAATGGATGTGACATAATATGCATTAATTTAATAAGACTGTATATTTATATATATATATATATATATATATATATATATAAAGAAATATTACCATAACTCATATTTTAATACACATATATGCACAAAATAGGGAAGCGTGGTTTTGGGGTAGGGGAGGGGGTGACCAACGTATGGAGGTAAGGAGGGAGGTATGGTGATGCTTGATAACTTTATATTACTTAATTCCTAAATCAATTTACTAAAATACCCTCCACGTTTGCCTATAAATACTCCGTTACTTCACACATTTTTCACTTTACATTTACATTTGTTTACATCCATTCCTAAAGCTTCCATCTTCATTTGCATGGCTTCCATATTGAAGATCATGGCATAAAACACTTTTTCTTCCACTTCCATCCACTTAAAACTAGCTTATTCCTTCTCTACTTCATTCTACTTCACTTTACATTTAAAACAACACCCATAACTCACAATTTTTTATCATGGCCATGCCCTGTAGCCTCTAGGCCAAGCCTAAAGCACCTCCAAGGCCCACTAAGTCAAGTCATTTGCATAATAGCGCATTGTTCTAGTCACATTCATGAAGTTAGCACAAGTTTGGTTAAGTTAGTAAGCAATTTGCTGAGTAAAACTTCACCCTTATAACCAAAGTTTATAAACTATTTCAATGCTCATATTATTGACCTACGAATGCTTGTTGTATATGTGTAGTGATGGTTTGGTAGTTGGTTTGGTTCATGTTACAAAAAGTTGTTGTTGGATCTTGAGTTTTGATTGCTGACATGACACAACGATTCATGAATCTGCGACTACTACAACAACTGGACTCAACGACTCGAATTATGGTTCGTATAGTCTATATATTTTAACTAGAGTCATGAATTATGTATATAGAGTCTAGTCTAGTTGCTTTGTTAAGATATTTCCTCAAAAATTCATCATTCTCATTCATATACACACACATATACGTGCACTCGATTTAAAAAGCATCACTTTCTAAAATAAAATGCACTCAGGTTTTACTGAAATACACAGTTCAATCGACTAAACTGTATCCCTCAGTTGACTGAACCTGTTTTTATTTATTTTTTAAATACAAGGACCAATCGACTGACTTTGATCATTCAGTCGACCGAGTCTGTGCATTTTAACATATATGTGCATGTTTTTGAATTCAGTCGACTGAACGATCAAGGTCAGTCGACTGAATCCTGCAACTGTCATTTTTTAATGAAAAGTCGCTTCTTTTTCGAATGGCTTTCTTCCTCCCAAGTGTTGCAACCATTACCTTTCACAGAGAACTTTTTACCAGAGATTGCAACTTATGATTTACTATAAATTCTCTCAAGTTTCATTGATCAAATCACTTAATTCTCTTATCTCTCTTGATCTAACATGCATAACATTCTCGAATCTATTACTTACATAAGTTCATACATTCATTGCTTACAATCTCACTTCCATATCTTATAAGAAATTCTAATATTCCTATTCTTCATACACGCACAATCATACACATCATTCTTGTGGAGAAGATCATAGGAAGGGTGTACATTATTGACTTATCCGTGCTATTCAAAGAGCACACTTAGTCAGAAACAACTTTTACAATTTGTATTGGAAGTCATGTTCGGTTACTCAGGCGGTGGAAGTCCTATTCGGTTGTCTAGGCAGTAAAAGTCATGTTCAGTTGCTCAGGCGGTGTAATACATGTTCCTCCGGGTTAAGTGAGGGCTGCTAGTTTTAATTCGAGAAGGAGTCTAGGACTGGACGTAGAACGGGAGTTTGAACCAGTATCAAAATTCCTGCTGTCATTTTACTTTATTGCTATTTTATTTTATAGTTATTTTCCACACTAGTTATTCAATATATATTTATTCCATATTGCACGATCCTATAGCACGGTCACTTTCAGTTGTTGCATTTGGAAGTTAGTTTGCATATAGTAACCGATATGAAGAGTTAATGGCTAAAGTTAATTATATTGTCAGCAAATGTTTGATATATGTTGTATTATTATAAATCATCATCTATATATGTTCATACCCTTGCTATGCGATGTTTGGATGTATTGCAATAACATATACTTGATTTCCGAACCGCCAGTATCGTGATAGTTGCTATATCGACACTTACGGAAAAGTTCACTTTATCGAAACTAGTTGATTTCATTATCGTGCTTGGAATTATTTTACAACTTAAGCAAATTTTTGATTAATGATGTTTTCAAAAATAATTAATTATTTTAATAATGGCTATTTAATTTAATTAATTAATTATTTATTTATTTAATTAATAAGGATTAAGGTTAACTAATTACTTAGTTAGTGTTTTAAATTTAAGTAATTACTTAGTTAATGATGGTTTAAATTAATTAATCATTTTATTTAATGATGTTTAAGGATAATTAATCTTTTAATAATGATGGATTAAAGTTAATTAATCAATGAATTAATGATGTTTTTAAATTAATTAATCTTTTTAATTAATGGCTTTTCAAGTTAATCAACTTGTTTTAACTTTAATTAATCTTCCCTTTAATGATGTTTATAATTAATAAATCATTTTTAAATAATGAGATTTAATTATTTATTTTTAAATATTACTAATTAATTGAATTAATGATGTTTTAAAGGTAATTTATCCTTTTCAATTAAAGGCATTTGAAGTTAATTTATCAGCTTAATTAATGATATGCGCATTCCTAAGCGTAACCCGGCACATTAGGGGGAGTGCTTGTTCTCCGTAGTTGGGAATGTCAGTGAATTTATCAAAGTAACAAGGATGTTTTGACTTTGTTATTCATTTTATTTAATGATAATAAATTATTTATTTAATTAATTATAAATAATTTTTAATTAAACTAATGGTGTTTAAAAGTGATTAACTTTTTTGGATTAAAGGCTATTGAAGTAAATTCATCAATTGAATTAATAAACTTTTAAAGTTAATTAATCAATATAATAAGGATGTGTTTAAGTTATTAAATCCTTTTTATTATGATGATTTAAAGTTAGTAAACTCTTTTAACAAAGTGTTTTAAAGCTAATACTTGTAATGTGAAGCCAAGCACGAATTCGGTTTTAAAAGTGGACGTTTGATTCAGTTATGGAACTAAATTAAGTTTCATAAATTGATATCACTTATATAGAAATGATTTATTTGTGTACTTAACAGTAAATCTCGATGAGGTAGACTTGTCATTATTTCGAAAGTTAAGAATGGTCGTAGGACATGACTTTGAGGTAACACTATCTTGACTTGTCCAGCATTATTGTCAACTTCAATTCCTACAAGGAGCGCAATTTTGATGGGTGTTATACTTTCATTAACAATTTCTCGTCAACTTAACAAGAAGATTGGATAATAATCATATGTGTTCTTACATTTATTAGAATGGTTTAACATGTGTATATAATAAATTTTCCACTAAATTTTCCATATTTCCCCAACACTAAGGAAGATGATTTGAATTCCACTAGTATTGCTAGGATCTACTTATCATGTTTCCATGAACTTGCATGTGCTCAACAAACCATGGTGCCCATAAATGGTGAATAACGCATCATTGATTGTATCATATAAAAATCCTAATGTATAGTCTTTGCTTATAATAATTTTTTTGACCTTGAGTGTGCTCAACAAATCAGAAAGTAGATTAGACACTCATGACCTACCATGTTGTGATGCATAAGTGTAGGTATATTTCCCTTGAGAGTTTCAACAAAGCCATACAGTATGTCTTACATATTTAAATGAAACAGAAAGCTTCTCTAGAACATATTAACAGCTCGAGTGTGCTCAACAACAGTTCATATGTCCTTGTACATGACTTTGCATGTAAGATAGAGATCAACCTTAAGGGATAATTTAATGACATGTCATTCTGGAATATAACATACTCATCCTCTATATCTTATTGTGTTTATTATTTCATAAATTTTATTCTAATTTTATAATATTATTTATTTATAAATTCTAGCTATAACATTTATAACTTCTATTTTCATTTTAAGCAATTTTGGAAATTTTCTTGTAACATTTATAGTTACATTTCATATAAATTCAAAATTGTTTTCAATTTATGTTTATTCTAATTTAAACACCTTTTAGTTTTTGTTTTTATTCAAAGAATTGAATTGTGGAATTATAACATTTATAATTTTATTTTAATTTTAGAACAATTTTAAATTTGAAATTATAAAATTTATAAATTTCTTGTCCTTTTTAAATTTAAAACATGTTTGAGTTTTAATTTATAACATCTATAGATTTCACTTTAAATTTTAAAACAATTTTCAAATTTATTCATATTAAATTCAAATACGCAGTTGAATCAACCTATGGTGCAAAATAATTATGTGTTATGTACTTAGGGCATAACATAGAGACATGCCACTTCGATATGCCGGGTAAGGGCAGAAGTATGGTGGTTTTCCATTTGTAAGAACATTCCTTGAATAAAGTAACCTTCTCCTTGGTTAAACACCCTTTCCACAACACTCATCTTAATGGACTACCCTTAAGGGTTACCCTACATGTTAGTCAATTATTCATATTAACAAGTAAAAGCTCTAATACCCTTGTTGGATTTGTGTGATATCTCAGTGGATTCAAAGGGGTAGTTTCAAGAAAATTCCCTTTACTAGTTTATAGAAGGATCCTTTTTGTTATAATGAACAGACATTTCATTATATTAAATCGTATTTAATATAATTCTCAATGTTTGATTTGAAAAATGTTTTTTTAATAATTTTGATTGTTCAAGTGTAAATATCAACATACTTCACATTTGTACTATTTGATATTGTATGAATGTGACATTATAATAATGGATAAATACATATGCATATAAATCTATGTATGATAATATATATATATATATATTACTTAATGTATTTATCAATATGTACATATAATTATATTGATCTTTAACTATACATATATATATATATGTGTGTGTGTGTGTGTGTGTGTTAATAACTGGAAGTGTATGCATTTATATTTGGTTTAATATAAATGCATATTATAAGGCTGTATATATGTATACATAAAATAATTATATATATAATAATTTTCGACTTATTATATATATGTTTGTGTGTGTATGAATATATATATATATAACTATGTAGTCATACACACACACGTAAGAAGTTAAATAATAATATACATATATAATAAATGAATATTAATTTTAAATCTGAAAATTAATTTTCAGTTAAATATTTAGCTAATATAAAATTTGATAAATATCTTATTATATTATTTATTACTCAAAATAGATATAACTAATTGTAAATTAATTGTCAAACTAGATCCGATAAATTAGCAATATATTTAGCTTAACTTAATTGGTAATAGTTCAATTAATGATAATAATATTTGACATGTGTACAAGATTATATTTCATTATCTTATTTTCAGCCTATAGGAATTCTTTTATTTAATTTAAAAATATGAATATATATACATATAATTAACTAAATGGTTTCATCTTTTATTATTTATTTATTACGATATATATATATATATTCTGCATGGTAATTTATATATAAGTTTACACACGCATGTGTGCGCACACACATGCGCGCGCACACATATAATTTGGACATACATATATTTATACTTATATTTCTATAAATTAAAATATATGATCATATATTACTTTTAATTTTTAATAGTTAGACATTTTATATTTAAATATTATATATGGGAATATGCATACTATTATATATGTTATGTTACATATTTGTGTGTGTGTGTGTGTCTATCTATGTGTGTGGGCACGTGCATGTGCATATGTGTTTTTAAACTATTTAAAATATATTAAACTAAATTATTTGTTTATAAATAGTACGAAAATTTGAAAAGATTGTCTTTCACCAAAATATATGAATATATATTATTTGGAGTAAAGTGAGATATCTAAAATTAAATTAAGGAATCACCTTGACGATGTTGCCGATTTCGTATCAGAAATGCAGTTTGACCTTTGAGCATTTCTTCTCAACTTTAACTTTAGTTTGCAACTCTAGAGCTCAAGGAATTTCAATAGAGGTGACGATAATTTATTTTTTTGGAATTCAATAGTTAAATAAGACCTCTTGGGTCTTATTTATAGTGATGATATCACATTATAATATCTTATATTTCCTAATATATCTCAAACAAGTCAAAATAAAAGATATTATCCATTTAATCAACTAATCAAATGAGGTTGCATATTTTAAACTATATATATATATATATTCAAAAAATTTAACCTAAGATATTTTGTAATACTACCTTGGCCCAGAAAGCTCACTTTTGAATAGTAATAGTTATTCCATTCTTTTTTAATAAAAGTATTATTTACCATTTATTAATTATTAGTTGCCCTTTATAAATTAAATAATTATATATTACACTTGCATATAATTAAATAGATGAAATTTCTAAAATTAAATTATATATCAAAAATATAAGTTTATTTTAATAATAATTTATATAATAATTGTATAAATTCATCTTATTTTAATTTATAACAGTTATAAATTATCATTAAATCTTTCCATCCAATGCTACACTTATTTGTTGTGTGACTCATTGATGTGGCTTGGTCCAGAGTTAGTATTTAAACTATTTAAATATAAAAGCTCGTGCAAACTTTGCTGGAACACAATATAGGGTTCAAAGTCTTTGCTCACTGATTAGCTAGTGAAGTCCTACTTGTTAATCGTTTTAAAGCTGCACCCTTGAGCAATAATATATTGTGCATATTTTGTCTCTTTATCAACACTATGTCACTTATGTTGGATCAGGTGCATCTGCCGTGAGCAAAAGGAGGAAATGTCAATATAAAAAAACCTTTTATTAATTTACACTAGATTTTATTTTGTGTTTACACATGAATAATGTATTTTCACTAAGTCTTATTTAGTGATTATTAACATAGGAGTTTAGAATTTAATTTTGACTTAGTTAATTCAAATAAAACTTTTGTGTGCATATATCATATTTTATCTTTTGTAAATATAATATTTATTATTATTTTGTTTATGTTTAGTTTAATATTATGTCTTAATTTAGGTCGTATTCACATTCATAGTGCGATTGCAACATGGTAAGTATTATAAATATGGAAAATCAAACTAAGCTGTATGTAAATAAATTTATGTCATATGTGTGAAACTAACAATTTGGATCAATGCTGAACATACATGGTATAATGTTAAGCGATGATAATTATGGTCATATATTAAAATGCATGCATGCATACATACATACACACACACATACATATATAGTATACTGTCAAGAGATAACAATTATATATTTGTTTATATATACATATATAGCAAAAAAAATAGACAAACAAAAACATTATATATATATGTGTGTGTATGTGTGTGTGTTTTAAATATAAAAAATATGGTCGTGTATGTGTATGTACGCACATGCAAACGCGCATGCATGCACACGCACACGCATACATATTTTGAAAGTTTTGATTTATTTTAAAAATGAATCTTAGATTTACTATGACTAATTCAAATAGTAAATTTTAGAAGGAAAAGTAATATTTCAATATATATATATATATATGTATGTATGTATGTTATTCGGTAGAAGGAAAAAAATTTGGTATTTTAAAAAAATTATATATGCACAGATATGTGTGTGTGTATATCTCTGTGTTATTTTTTTTCCTTTTGAAGGCCGTAAATAAAAATGTTTTATTATAAATTAAATCTGAAAACAAAAATAAATATTATATATATGTATGTATGCATATCTAGATTTCATATAATGAAAAAGTTTTTCGTAAAATATAAATAAATGGATATATTTAGGTTTTAAATTTAAAATACACACACATACATATATACATAGACACACACATACCCACATGCACGCACATGCACACATGCATGCGCGCGCATACAAGATATATATATATATATATATATATATATATATATATATATATATATATGCTAGTTGATTTTCGAAATCATTCTTTGTGCCCAAAATAGAAATTGAACATACATACTTACATATAATTTCATTCAAATAAAACATGTACCTTTTGCGATCATGCCGGTTGCCAACACCTTGATTGTTAGCAACCTCCTCTTTGAACTCCTAGTTCTTTGTCGGTATAGGATGTTAGTCTGCCATCTAGTCTTCATTGGTTATAATAATAAAGGCTAAGGTATTTCTTATGTATTTTTGTGCATGTATGTGAAAAAGATGTATTTATATGCACCTTAGGTCTAGGGAATATCATCACTTTCCGTCTTTTTCACCATTTAATAAATCTTTGATTAGAGAACATGTGGTAATCAAAATTCCTCCCCCTTTCTCCTATGCATGGTTAGCCAACCCAAATTGGGTTTATAGGATGCGGGCCTAACTAACATTTAAATTAATTATTTAATTATTTCAATTAAGCGTACAATTTTACATCATTTAATTAATTTATAGGCTTCAAATAAATAAATTAAGATACCATAAAATTCAATATAATATTTTTGTTAATTGTATTATAAATTCATAACATTTATAAATGAATTTCAAATTGGTTGAACATGGAAATTAGTTAATAATACAGTTGTGTTGGCCCCGGTGTAAATTTAGTGCTCAATCAACATTTAAACAATTTAAAAACTGCAGCCAGTATGGAAATTATGGAAGTGTAGTATGAGGCATAAGTTCAATTGCTTATAAATCATTTAGGTGAAACCTAATTTCTAATCTATATTAAGAAACACTTTATAACGATATACTATGCACGTATTCTTTATATTTTCACTGTATTACTAAGATTTCTAGAGTTTGGTCAATGGTTAGGAACTCTAATAATATCCAAAGTCAATTGTGTTGAGTACATTAAAGCCCTTGTGGAACGACCCGCACTTTTACTATTGGTAAAATATTCTTTACATAACCAAAAGAACTTAAAATGAGCTAAAACTTTGAGTAATATAGTAATTTGGCATTTATTTGATTTTATAATAAATTAGGGACATTTTCGATTGAGAAAACTTATAAAGATCATAAATTCTTATAAGAAAACTTCGACCCAATTCTTGTTCCGAATGAAAGGTTTGATGGTTTCCCATTCCTTAGATTGGTCATAATAGTAATTTGGTCGAGCCATTTGAGAGATCACAGTTTTATGTTTAAGCAAATTTAGGCATATTTTTAATGTGGAACAAAGGCCCATAATTACTAATCCTCGAGTTAGTGTAGTCCCCTAAATCACTTTTCTATCTCCCTAAAATAGATCTAAACATTGATTAATCAAATCTCTACCCATATCATCCAAAACATACTACTTTGGGCTAAAAACGAAAGGATTAGGAAAGAAACCTTAGATAAGTCATCAGAGGTCAATTAATCACTATTTTTAAGGGAGATTTCACGATTTTAGTTATTTGATTTCAAATTTACTTCAGTTTAGGGTTATTTGATCGATTTTACATTAATAGGTGAGTAGTTAATGATCCCTCGCATATTATATATCGAAATATACATTCAAAAGTAGTTTGGATCAATTTTTCAAGTCAAAATTACGATTTTCAAATCTGACCCGATTTAAAAACGTGAATAAAAATTTGTTTTAATAATTTTAAGGGTTTTAATTCACATATTTGAATGGTATTAATTGATGTACGCATGTTAGGCGTATGCAAGAATGTTTATATGGATCGTGTGCTTTGAAATGATAATATGTTTGCTATTGCTGTGTCTCATTTTATCTTTGAATTGAGAGTGATGTGGGGGTGATTATTCTATGGGCGAAGATTATAGAGTGCATGGGGAAGGCTATTACGATGTGTCTTGGATGGATTGCACTAAGATGAAGGATTTGTAGTCGTAGAATATGCTTTGATGATCAACTCTAGAGATTTTAGAGGTGATCGCTGTAAACGAGGGATGCACAAGATCGAAGAGGCCAGAAAAGAGATGGAGTGATTAAAGAATGGATCAAGGCAAAAGACTTAGCCAAATTTGGATAAGTGATGGATCCGCACCAATCCATGCCAAAGTTAGACTTAGCATATTTTGGAGCTTAGAGACTTGGAGGATCAATCACAGGCAAAAGTAAGGAGTTTTGACTAAGTGTACGGATCTGCACTGATCCATGATGGATCGGTACTTATCCATCGAGATAGTGGATTTGGACATTTTGGAGCTTGGAAATAAAGAGGAGTTGATTTTGGTTAAGTACAAAGACTTGTACCATTCCATGATGGATCTGTATCGACCCATGCTGTAGTGACAAAATGGTGTGGTCATCTAAAGTTACGATACCACCTAAGTTATTTAGAAATTTTGATGGAGGATATGTTATTTTCACTAGGTCAAAACAACTACCATTTTGATATTCTTAAGTGAAAGAATATATTATCTAGCGATTTAAGTTTTTTGGTAGGACACCGTCCAATTTGAGTTGCCTTACCTTTGCAATCCAAAAGATGAATCGAAGAAGGTACTGGTGGAATGATTTAATTGTTGGGTATGTGCATTTAGGAGTATTAAGGGAGACTGCAGTTTAGTTTGGGGTACATTCATGCTAATACTACCCATTGTTGTACATTATGGCATCGTTTCTTTGAGTTGGTGGCATGGATTGTAGAAGCAGTAAATGTGTACATACATTTGAGGTCGATATTTTAAAATGAGTTTATGCCCGCAGTAGTTGGTTAGATTAAGTTGGGAAGAACAATTTGGTCATGAGTATTTGAAAAGTAGAGAAGTAAATTTGATGTTTTCATTTTGACTCCTTTCTAAAATGTTTTACATTTACTTGATTGTTAGTTTAATCAGCATCTAGGTTTGGTTATATGATTGCTAAGGGATGTTACAAAAGGTTAACTAGTCATAGGTGAATGATAGATCGGTTAGCAACCTATTAGGCCAGGTTAAAGTTGGACCTAGCCGCACCAATGTGAAAAGGAGGTGTTGTGGAATTGGGACTTTGTGTGATAATTCAGGTTACTTCATAGGAGGCAACGTGGTGCGATGGTGATATTACGAAACATATAGATGTTGTCGAATATACGTGAGTCTGATGTATGTGTACTTAGATATTCGATTTGTTTGTCGATGTTTGGACATTATATTGAGTTCATTTGGTTGGATATTGGGCACTTATAATGTGCTATTGGTTTTTTGTGTGATTTTGTAGGTAGACACATATGGTGCGGAGAATGGTTATACTGGGGAAATAGTTGTTCCCTCGGTATTTAAAAGGAAATAGTTGTTCCGGGGAAATGGTTGTTCCCTCGTACTAGTGAGTATTTAAAAGGAAATAGTTGTTCCCTTGTAATGTGAATTTAGTAGACACTATTGATTGATTGATGTGTGTGTGTGTATGCGCGTGCGCACGTGCATGCATGTGCGTGTGCATGTGCGTGCATGTGTGTATCATGTGAAGAGACATGGTACGACCTTAATTGAGTTGTCAACCTAGGTTTATTTGATATTACTCCTTGCGTGCAGTAGGTAGGATAAGGTATGTGTATATGGGTGATGAGACATTAATGATATTTTACCAGTCTTTTGTAGAATATATAAGATAGATTTGTTTCACTCATTCAAACATATGTCTGACCCACTCCTATTTTCATTTTCATCAACACCACTAGGTCAATGAATTCTAATGATGTAGAGGGCATGGTGATGAAGATCTGGTATTGTAAATATTATATAGATTGTAAATATAACCTACGACAGTATATTTCTATGTGTTGCAGATTGGGATTTACTATATAGGTCTAACTATGTATACAGACCTATGTTGAATATAAGATGTTTTATATTATTTGTTGTTTCCTTCCGTTGTGAGTTTAGAAAGTTATTAGTTAGACTCTATTTTTCTTTTCTTGTTATCATATCATAAAAACTTGTCGTTTTCGATTTTTGAGATGTTAACGTCGGTTTGGACATTAAGGTCAAAATAGGTGTGTTGTTAAAGGATGCTAACTGAAGCATATGGGGATCATCCGAGCAAGAAAGTTTTATGTGATGATGACTTATGATGTGGAATATGGGGGTTCTACGATCTTTACATGTGCCAAGGGATTGTTGATGACCAGGGGCTTTGATGTATGCTAGTAAAGAAGGAGTAAATAGTATTGGTATCTCCAGACCATTTGAGTGGGTTTAGTTCCAAGCTATCGGATGGACAAGGATTCGAGCATTGATGGAGTCGAGATGTTGAGTAGTCGCTGACCTTTCGACGGTGGTCATATGTGTTATCATATATCAAAATGCACTGTGAGTACAAGAGATGCCTATTGTTTGATGGTTGCTATGGTTATCTAAATGATGTAGGTATTATAAAGTCTAATACCATGAAACCCTAATTTGTACTTAGATCTTTGCAGTTAAAGCGCCCTACCGCACCATAGCGTTTGAGGTGCGAAAAGTTGTAGCGGAGATATATCGGGGATATAACAGGATATAGCGGACGACTTTAAAAAGAGGAATGATGAACATTCTACATTAAAAAGAGGAACAAGTATTACTTATTATTTCCCACCAAGCAAAACAAGTTATAATAAAGTAAGATAAACAAAGTGGACACTTAAAAAGTTAGAACTAGTTATAATAACCAGCTGCGTATATCATTGTTACATCAACTTTGAAGTTACCATAAAACTTAAAAGCAAGACATCAAGCAAAATGCTTATTTATAAGAAATGGGGATATAGCGGGACAACAAAATCGGGGATATAGCGGATTATTGCCGCAATATCGGGGATAATAGCAGATCCGCTATATTAGGCCGCTTTATAGGAATATCGTTGCCCCAAAAGTCCGCTACAGGATATACCGGGGATATATCGGGGCAATATCGGGGAATTGACTGCATAGACTTAGATAGAGTATTACACCCATATTTATGATAGTAGATTAGCATATATTATGTTTATGTGCTAACTTGTTGCACGCAGGAGCAAGTGAGGTATGATTATCCAACCATATTGCTCTTATTTATGACATATCAACTTTATATCTATTTTTGACGCTTATAGACCAATCATACAAACTATTGTCTAACATGAGTTTATTTGCCTTTCTTCTTATATTCTTGGGTTCTCTTAAATGCGTAGATTGGGATATGGTTTTGAGGATAGCGCATGGAGCTGTGCAGAGGATAAGCAAGAGGCTTACACTACTCTTGTATATGCTATTTTTCTGGAGATAATAGCACTTATTTCCTCTGCACAGTGTTGTGGAGCCACAAGAGCTTTATTATTGTATATGGAGACAGTTTTATTATACAGTTTATGATGCACCGGAGATGTATAAACTCATATATTCTATTGTGTATAATCTGATTTAACTTCTGTTGCACTATGATGATGTTTTGGTTCATTTAATTAGACCACTATCTCGCCTGTTTTATATATGTTGATTTTGTATGTTGTCTAAGCTCTATGAGATATATGATAGGTTTTCGTTTTGGTTGCATCATACCTTAACGATTTCCCTCCAATGACTGAGTACTACTAAAACGCACTATAGGTTTATATGAGTATTGGGTACCAGAGATGGAGGGAGGTCATCTCATGTGGTATCAAAATTTAGGTTAAGGAATACCTAAAACTCTACTAGTAGATCCATTAAAGTTGGGGTAAGAGATATGCCTTAGAATGGATCGAAGAGATATATGAGAGAGTGTACATGTTATATATTTTAGTTTTCAAAACTCATGCGTGCACACGTGCGTGCACAAATACACACATATAGGCACATCACACACACGAGTACCACTTATGATGCTATCCTTTATGAGAGATCGACCACTCTTATCCTAAATTATAAGAATGAGCCGGCAGTCAAGAAACACGATGTGGAACTCAATGTTAAGATTTGAAGCAGGAAGGGCCAATAAGGCAACTATTATCCATAATACACAGACGACGTTTACACATATGATCATGAACTTAATGCAAAAAAGCCTAAGGAAGAGCTCTTTGTGTAGTAACGGGTAGTGATGCTCAAGTGCAAGTGCAATGAGTTGAATTTGCTAATCTCAACAAGGACTATGCAAGCCTAGGAGGAAAATCGTTCAAGGGGACAGAGTTTGCTATGGAAGTGCATGACTTGCTAGACACTAATTAGCGTATCTTTGATAATATCGAGCTGAAGGATACTCAGAAAAGTAAGTTAGCCTTACGACAATTACAAGGAAGAGTTAAGGATTGGTGGAATGCAATCAAAGCAGCTGCTTCCAAGGATCAGTTCAATTGGTATCAGTTTAAGGCACAATTTGAATGAAAGTTTATTCATACTGCTCAGAAATGCATCTTATTTAGAAAGTTTTCTAATCTTAAGCAACGTGATATGTCTATATTTGAGTATATGGCTGATTTCATCTCTCTGTCGAAGTATGGGATGTCATTCATCGACACTCCATTGAAGAAAAATGAGAAGTTTATTATTGAATTGAATGATTGTCAAGGTTAACACTTAGCAAACCATATCGATGAGTGTTTTGAGAAGATTGTTGAGAAATATTTGAGGAAGGAGAGGTTGTACCAAAAGCCAAAGCTAGTTATTATTCCTAAGAAAGAATCTAAACCACAAGTAGGCGAAGGTGGAAAGAGGAAGCAACCATGGAACAACAAAGGAAAGAAACAGCTTGAAAACAAAGACTATTAGAAGAAAGGCAAATGAGAGATGACTTGCTTCAACCATGGGAAGAAATGAGATCTTAGCAAGAATTGCAAAAACGAAGAACGAAAGTGATTTAGCAGCAATAATACTACGCACATTAAGAAGGATTGTTCGTAATCACTAAAGGACAAGCAGGATGTGAAACCTTATGCACTGAATGCTACTCCCAACTTATCGATGTGCCATTGGCAAAGGAGAAGGGGAAGGGCATCACCTTCCATGGTATGCTTTTCATTTATGATATATCAGTTCATGTTTTATTTGATATAGGAGCAATACCTAGTGACCTAGTAGATATATTAGAGTTGAGACCCGACCTAGTTGATAGACCCTTGATAGCATCCAATCCCATGGGAGGTTCGGCTAGTTAGTTTATGGTTTGTCGTGGCATTATTTTATTGAGTGGTGGATGCATGTTTGCTTGTGATTTTTTTGTACTTGGTTTTGTCAGATTTGGAATTATTTTAAGGATTAGTAATGATAGGCAGTGACGATGGGCGAAGCTAAAGTTGAGTTGCGTGCCCGAGGATGTAGTGGTGATTAGCTTTTTAAATTAGCTCGAGATCATACACAATGAGTTATCATCCGTACTAATTGCAAGGAAGTATCCTTATATTTTTGAGGATATTATAATATTACCACAACATAGAGAGATCAAATTTCATATTGATCTTACGAAGGATGCTATAACTATTGTTATGTCTTTGAGACGGATGACACCATAGAGAAATGAGAATTTGAGGTGTAAGTAAACAATTTATTAAGAAGAGATGTATTCAAAAGAGTATTTCTGAGTAAGGAGCACTTGTAATATTCGCTACTAAGGCGAATGTCTCTTTCAGACTTTGTGTTGACTACATTGAGATGAATAAACCAACAAAAAAACAAGTAGCCTCATTCGCATACAAATGACTTGATCGATCATCTCCATGGTGCAAAGGTGTTTTCTCAATATGATTTAGCAAAGGGGTTTTACCAAATGCGAGTGGCGAGGGACAGTGTGCCAATTACCGAATTTTGTACACAATTGGGATTTGATGAGTGGTTGGTTATGCCATTCGAGCTAACCAATGCATCAACATACTTTGTTGATCTTGTGAATCATGTTTTTAAGATCATTTATATAAGTTCATACTTGTGTTTTCCAATGATATTCTTGTCTATTCATGGACATAGTAGGAACACAAGACGCAGTTGGGAGTGGTGCATTAGATGTTGAGAAAGAACCAATTGAAAGCTAAGTTTTTGAAGTTTAACTTCTGGAGGAGGGAAATGACATAGCATTATCGGGTCATGTGATTTCAATGCAATGCATCACTATTGATCCTACCAAAGTAGCAGCAGTTCGGGATTGAGAAAGATGTAAGAATGCGACTATTGTGAGAAGCTTTCTGGGATTAGCGGGTTAATATAGAATATCATTAAGGATTTCCCTAAGAAAGCCGTATCGTCGACTTATTTGACGAACAAGAACCACATTTCTATTTGGGACGTAAGGTGTAAGCACGTGTTCATTAATCTAAAAGAGAGTTTGATGAGTGCACCCGTGTTAGTCATTCCAAATTGGAATAAGGAGTTGAGAGTATACATAAATGGGTACTAGACTTGGGCGGTATTGATGCAAAAAGGTAATGGTAATGTTATCGCTTACGCGAGTAAGCAAAAAAGCTGCATGAGAAGAGATATTCGACGCATGATTTAGAGTTAGCAGCTATGGTATTTTCATTAAAGGGATGGTGGCATTACTTATTAGGAGAATGTTTGAGTTGTTCACCAACCATAAGTTGTTGAAATACATTTTCTCACAGAAGGACCTTAACTTATAACAACAGAGATGGTTAGAGTTCTTAGCCTCCTATGACTTTGACATTTCCTATATGCCCGGTAAGGGAAATGCAATTGCGGATGCCTTAAGTATGAGATATGCAAGCTTGGTTCCTAAAGCGAATGCAGTTAAAGTATATAGTTGGGTATAATGTTTGACCTTGATATGAGCTAGAGCCAGAGATGTTAGCAAGCTTGACGATCAGACCTACTTTGATAGTGCAAGTGGGTACTACTTTGAAATGTGATGCTAGACTAGCAGAGATCATTTTATGCTTGAGGCGGGAGTAGAGTTTGAGGATTTGAAGCAGTACATATTTAACCGAGATGGTTGACTCTGTAAAGATGGGAGATTATATAAACCCAATATGGTTGGACTTAAAGATGAGGCGCTACAAGAGTGTCATTATTCGAAGTTGACTATCCACCCCAAAGTAATAGATTTATAGAGAGATGAAGCAAACATTTTACCGGAAAGGAATGAAGAAGGATGTTTGAACATTCCTCTTCATATGTATGAATTATCAACTAGTCAAAAATGAGCAAAAGAAATTGAGTGGCTTACTACAAAGCTAGATTTTCCATAATTAAAGTAGGAGAAGATATCGTTGAACTTCATCGATGGATTGCTGAGGATAGAGGAGGGTACAATCATTTGGGTTAAAGTTGATCCATTGATAAAGAGTCCTTGATTCATACATTTAAAGTCCAGTAGAACGATAGCAAAACTGGCTAGTTGTATGTTTGTTGGATTGAATGATTCCATGGAGTACCAAAGAGCAATGTAAGCAATAGCGACCTACTATTCATGAGTGTAATTTGGAAAAGCTTGCGATAAGATTTAGGGATAGAGATAAATTTGAGTACATCTTATCACCTACAAATGGACAGTTAGCAAAAAGTGTTAATTGTACACTATAGGATCTTTTACGAGCTCGCATGCTCGACTTTGGAGGCTTGTGGGAGAATCATTTGCACTTAGTATAGTTAGCATACAACAATAGTTATTAGTCAAGCATTAGTATTGTTAGTACCTTAGGTATTATTTTTGATGATAACAACTATAGGATATTATATAAAATATAGATACTAAAGTTTTGTCAAGATATATAGTATATAGTGCACGATATTAGATATGTATTGATTAAGAAGACTGTATAGTATTAAGATGCTGATTTCAAGAGTAGATTCAAGATTCTGATGTATAGTTTCAAGTGTTCAAAAATGAAGAATCATGAGTATTGAAGAGTTCAAGATTTCAAGATATTCCAGATAAGTTATAGAGTCATAGAATTTATGTTAAAGCCTTGATAACACTTTCCAGATCTCTCTTGTCTCCCCTAGTTTTGTTCTAAATTAATTTTCAAATATTCTAGTTTTAATAATCTTTTCAAAATATTTCCAAAAATGATTTTCAATCTCTTATACTTATAAAAATATTATTTTAATATTAAGTTTATATATAAATTGAATTTTTGTATATACTTTAATAAATTTAACTATATTGATTATAAATATATATATTATTTACATTCTATTGAATATTCTTGTTAAATCTTTCAAAATTATTTTATAGAGTTTTAATGATTAAAATATGTAAAAAATATGTTTAAATGTTTGTACAAAATTTCAAAATATTTTACAAAACTTAATATTTTCAAAATAATTTTTATTAAGTATGTTATCCGGCATTTTGACCTGGTTATATTCGAACTGACTGGACAAGTTATACTCGACTGTCATCAAGGCCAATAGCCCAGAGCGATGATTGTGGGATCCAAAAATCAAGCATAAATGATAATATGAAGCAGAAGCATGAAAGCTCACACTCCCCGAAGATGGATCAGGTACGATCCGTATTCAACACTATGGATCGTATCGTATCGATTCCACAACTCAATTTTGCAGCGATGATCGATCAATAACTCAAAATCTACATATGCTATCAACATGAAACTTGGAGTACAAGCTTACTACAATATGTGGAACACCACCTAGGGATATAATTCCAATTGGAGAAAGTTGGAGGGATCGGCATAACTCCCTTTGGAGGGATCGGCAGAAATCAGAATTCAAGCAACACTACTTCACAAAAAATGCGATATCTCACAAACCGTATGTCGGAATTGCACGAAATTTAGAGAGAAAGTAGTTAACATCATGGGGCACCACTTATGGTGATTGCAGCCCATTTGGACACACTAATAAGGATCGGTACCGATCCCTATTGTGGGCCCCGATGGGCCTGGAAATTTTTGGGTGGCCTCATCTTGGTCTCCCGAATCTTCTGCCGAAATTTTAGTCTAATCCATACATGTCTTCCCCTATAAATAAAGCAGGCATGGTGTTAAAAAAAGGATCCTGCTTTCTCTGCCGAGGCTTTGCCATTTTTATTCTTCACTTTTGTACTGATGGATCCCAGCTGATCCAAACATTCTTGTAATCATAATCAAGTGGAAGATCAATAAAAATATAAAGTGGATGTAGGCCAAGATTGCTGAACCACTATAAAAATCTGTGTGTTCCTTTATGAATTTTGCTTTGTTTTAATTTCATTCTTCATTTAATCTCTATTAGATTCTACTGGGTGTTGATGCCCATTTTTGGTGTCAACGAAGTAATTTTTCAAAATACAAAGGGATATGTTGACATATCCTCTGCAATTATATCAACATACTAGCCGTAAATTTCAACGTTCAAATTTGAGTGGAAGTGTCTTTTCGTTGTATCTCTTCGCGAATGGACATGACCGTTGTTTCCCTATATATACCAACTTACAAATGAATTTCCAAATTGATCTTGAATTCTAAACAATTTCTATCGAAACTCTACCAAAATTCAACCAAAATCAAATTCAATCATTAGTAGTTTGATTCTCTTTCATATACTCTCTGATTTCACTCAACTCTCTCAAGATCAAGTGCTATTCAAGAGTTATAGGATCAATTGTAATTAAGATTAAAGATCTGAGTCTGTAAACTTTATCAAATCATCCACTTTTGCTCTGTGGTGTGCTTGATATCCCTGAAATCTAAGTAGGTGTGATTGTAGCTTGTTTAAATCAATTGGGTGTGCTTAGTAGCCCGTAAATCTAATGGGTGTGCTTTTGGCCTGAAAATCAAGTGGCTCTACCCAAAGGTCGGGATTTTGGAGGGTGTGTCTCCTAGCCATGAAATCAATATTGTATTTGCATTTACTAGTTGAAAAGAAATCCATACAAGTAATTGTGCAGGATTGGATGTAAAGTAACTCTGAACCAGTATAAAATTCTAATGTGTTCTTTCCTTTTACTTTTACTACATTTACTTTTATCTGTATTTTGATTCTATGATTATTATGTGATTGTTAATTCCATCTTTCCAAGTAAAATCTTAAATAATTTGAATAATAGTCATATAATCCATTAAACACTATTCCTCTCCTCTAGTGTTAATTTAGCATTAAGATCCCTATTCCGCTGACTCACATTTGGTATCAAAGCATTGACTTTCAAAGTATTCATCATCTGATTTTTGAAAAAGTTTAAATGGCTACCAACGCTGGTAATAGTACTATTAGTAATACAGTTAATACACTTGTTAGCAACTCATTTGTCAAAGGACAATCCACTACTAGACCTTCACTTTTTAATTGTAGTAATTACACATATTGGTCATGTAGAATAAAAATTTATTTACAGTCAATTGGTTTAGACACTTGGAATATCACACAAACTGAGTACACTGGACCCGAGACAAATTTTGCATAGTGGACTGCTGACCAAAAAGCAGTTGCACAGAGTAACTCTAAGGCTATGAATATATTGTTTTGTTCCCTAGATAGAAATGAATTTAATAGAGTATATATATGTAAGTGCATTTGAAATTTGGAGAACTTTGCAAGTTACACATGATGGAACAAGTAAGGTCAAATAGACCAAAATTTCCATGTAAACAAATCAGTTTCAATTATTGAAAATGAGTCCATATCTTATATGTATAGTAGATTCCAAGATATAGTACACTCACTTATTGCACTAGTTAAAAAATTTCTAAAGAGGATCAAGTTAGAAAACTCCTCAATTCACTTACTCCTGAATGGGATCAAAAGACTCTTGCAATCGAAGAGGCTAATGACATTAGCACTCTAAAAATTAAAGAGTTAATTGGCAATTTAATGTCTGTTGAAGCACAAATGCAGGGCAGGAGAGAAAGCAAAGCAAAAAAAAAGAAACCTATAGCTTTTAACGCAATGCCGGATAATCTGGATTCAAACAGTGATGATGATAAAGAAATTGCTTTCATGACAAGGAATTTTAGAAAATTTCTAAAATATAGGAAGATAAACAATGTCAAAAGAAATGACAACAAAAATTCAAGAAGCAGAAGTGGAAACGGAAATGGCATTAGATGTTATAACTGTGACGACCCTGATCATTTAAAACGAGGCTGTCCACATCCCGATAAACTGAAAACTACACCAAATACTAATTCATCTAGAAAACGGAGAAAAGCCTATACTGCAACATTAGACAATTCAGATACTTCCTCAAGTGATAATGAATCAGATATAGAAATTGCTAACATGTTCATCATAGGAATGCATAATTCAGAACAAAATGGTGAAATGGATCAGAAAAAGGTATGCATTTAATATATCAAAAGTTTTTTATGAAATTTTCTTTTCTTTTAGTTGCTTTATTGGATGATAAGAATATCCTATAGGTTAATAATAATATTGGTTGAATATTGTGTGATTATATTTTAAATATAAATATTTTATACATTTTAATAATAAAATAATAATATAAAATATATTTAAAATTATTTTTCTGAAAATAAAATAACTATAAATAGTTCTATATAATAAAATAGGATATAGTTAAACAAAAATCATTTTTGAAAATTTCGACCTTTATGTCGATATACCCCACGAGCATATGTCGACATATGCAGACAAAATTTGAATTTCAATTACAAGTTCAAAATTTAAATTTTCCCTCCACCTTTTCACAACTCCTATGTTCCAAAAAATTGCCTTTTAACCATAGAACATGTCCTTTGATTCTCTATTTACTTACTCTATCTCCATCCATTCATTTCTCACTTTCATTTTCCAACTCAAAATTTCATTAACTCACTTATCTCTTCAAAACTCATCATCAATGGCTTCCTCAAGCACTCCTACTTCTATGAGACTTTCCAAAAGTATCAATAATTTTCTCTTCCATGATCAAGAGGCTAATAAAGCATATATTAGTTATATGAATTATGGAAATGTTTCTACCGGAAAGTTTGCAATTTTCAAAGATTTTTCTACTGATGAACTTGATTCTCTTTGATTACAAAATTGAATTCTTGGTTTAATGCATGCTTCTCAAAATGTTTTTATTTGCTATCCACACTTGACCAAAATGATTTATGCAAACTTGAAAGGAAAGTTTCATGATGGAAGAGAAGGGGGAGTATGGAGTAGTGTAAAATGAACTTTAATTGTTTTAAATTGTAAAATTTTGGGTACCATTCCTAGATGTAAATCTACCAGAATGGACCTTACATCTTTCAAAATTGATGATCAAAATCGTGAAGTATTTCACAACGTTTTCGAAGGTGATGATAATTTTGAGTTTAAAAATCGAAAATTTCGTCCAAAAGCAAGAATTCTAAATCTTCTTTCACAACATACTATCATTCCTCGACTGGGAAATTTTAGTAATCCAACTCTAAAAGTTTGTAAAGCTCTTTTTCCCATTTATGGTCAATATGACATAAATTGGGCTCAAGTTATTTTGGACGAATTTTATCCTAAAAATCTTTCTAATCATGAAAACACGTTATTTCATGGTGTGTATCTTACCCGAATCTTCAATTACTTTGGTGTTGATTTTAAACGAGAAGAATTTTTCTCTCGTAAAGTCTTTAATCAACCTAACATCACTCTTATGAAAATTTCACCCTTTTTGGAGCCATATGAAAATCTTGCGAGAAAGAAGAAAGGTTAGATTATGAAGAGGAGGAAGACATTGAAGAAGAGGGGGAAGAGAAAGACGAAGAAGATATGGTTATTGAAGAAGAAGAGGAGGAGGAAACCTCCTTAGAAAGTATTGACTTTCCACTTCGACTAACCAATCAAGACCTTCTCAACGATTAAAATAAGATTGTTGAAAAGCAAAAGATTCTCACGCATCTGGTTAGTAAGAAATTAAACATTATTTCCAACAAAACGGACAAGTTCTTTGGGAAAGTAAAACGCAAGCTTGGGATATCTTCATCATCTTCCTCATCTACATCTTTTTAGCCTATTATCTAGTTGCTTATGAGTGTGTTGTAGTTTAAATTTGGTTTGAACTTATGTATCTTTTCATTTCTTTGTGTTCTATGTAATCTCTATCTAAGTATTGATGAAAAATTAGTTTCCTTGCTATTATACATTGTTTAACATCTCTGGAAAAATAACAATTATAATAGTATAAGCTAAATACATTAGAATATCAAAACAAAGTTGTTTTGAAAATTTCTGCACATATGTCGACATACCCTAGGTATGTATGTCGACATACAACAGTAGCTTTTTAAAAAAAATTTATTTTGAAAATAATAGACAGATGTCATTAATTTCCAACAAATTTCCACCCCTTTAAATATCTCTTAAGACTAGAGAATCATTATTTTCTACTCTCTTTCTTCTTCCTTTGCAATTCTAAACTCTAATACCAAAATAATGGCTTCTCCTATCCAAAAACTAACCGAAAACCTCGAATAAACTCTTGAATCATTCAAGAACATTCTTACTTTCATCCTAAGAAACCAGAGGCACTTAGAATTGAGTCAAATGCAGATGATCAAGGAGCAAGAAAGGCATTTCGATGCAATTCGGTGGATGATTTCTGCCTTGAACAAAGAAGAACCAACCACCAGTCCAGAGTGTACCATCAACAAAGATGATGAAGATTGTGAAGCTATTAAAGCGGATCCAGTCTTTGGTGCTGATGGATGAGTTGAAGTTCCTCGAAATGTCTAGTTTAAATAGGTTAAACTGTATATAAATAAAAATATTTGGTTTGGATTTTATTGGTTTTGATTTTTGTGAATTTGTTTGATTGCTATGTGACATAAACTTTGTTTAATTGGATGAATATTTGGGTTGATTATTTTTTGATTAACTAATTTTACAAATCACTTTTTGTTTTTATATAATCTTTCCCATCATCATTTTATATTTTTCAATTCATGATAATAAATATTGATTAGAACTTTATTTAGGAAAGTTAGTGTTAGAATTAGAGTAAGAGTTAGTGTTAGAATTATAGTTTTATTGATTATTTTTATTGATGACAAAGGGGGAGAAATATATAAAATCTAGACATAGATTAAGGGAGGATTTCGTAACTCAGGGGAGTTATATTATATTTTATATACAGAGTTGTCATCATCAAAAAGGAGGAGATTATTAGTACCTTAGGTATTGGTTTTGATGATAATAACTATAAGACACTATATAAAATATATATACTAATGTTTTATCAAGATATATATAGTATATAGTGTAGGATAATAGACATGTATCGATTAAGAAGACCGTACAGTATCAAGATGCTGATATCAAGAGTAGATTCAAGATGCTGATGTAAAGTTTCAAGAGTTTAAGAATGAAGACTCATGAGTATTGAAGGGTTCAAGATTTCAAGATATTCCAAATAAGTTATAGAGTCATAGAATTTATGTTAAAACCTTGACATCACTTTTCAGATCCCTCTCGTCTTCTCTAATTTTATTTTAAATTATTTTTCAAATACTCTGGTTTTAATAATCTTTTCAAAATATTTCCAAAAATGATTTTCAATCTTTTATACTTATAAAGATATTATTTTAATATTAAGTTATATATATATATATTGAATTTTTGTTTATACTTTAATTATTTATAACTTTATTGATTTTATATATATATTATTTACATTCTATTGAATATTCTTATTAAATCTTTCAAAATTATTTTATAAAGTTTTATTAAGTTTTAATATGATTAAAATATGTATAAGCTATGTTTAAATATTTGTACAAAATTTAAAATATTTTACAAAACTTAATGTTTTCAAAATAATTTTCATTAAGTAAATTTTCAAAATACAAAGAGATATATCGACATATCCTTTGCAAGTATGTCGACATACTAGCCGTAATTTCAAATTTCAAATTTGAATGGAAGTGTCTTTTCGTCCCATCTCTTTGCGAATGGACATGATTGTTGTTTCCCTATATATACCAAACTTCCAAAGGAATTTTCATTAACTACTTTCTTATTTTTCTCTCCTCTTTTCATTCTCTTGAATTCTAAAACAATTTCTATAGAAACTCTGTCGAAATTCAACCAGAATCAAATTCAATCATTACTAGTTTAATTCTCTTTGGTTTCTCTCATGTCTCTTAAGATCAAGTGCTATTCAAGAGTTATAGGATCAATTGTAATCAAGATCGAAGATCTGAGTCTGTAAACTCTATCAAATCAACCTCTTATGCTATATGGTGTGCTTGGTATCCCTGAAATCCAAGTAGGTGTGATTGTAGGCTATTTAAATCAATTGGGTGTTCTTAGCAGGCCGTAAATCTAGTGGGTGTGCTCGTGGCCTAAAAATCAAGTGGCTCTACCCAGAGGCCGGGATTTTAGAGGTTATGTTTCGTAGCCTTGAAATCGAGATTGTATTTGCATTTACTAGTTGAAAATAAATTTGTACAAGGAATTGTGCGAGACTGGATGTAGGGTAACTCCGAACTAGTATAAAATTCTGATGTGTTCTTTCCTTTTTACTTTTACTGCATTTACATTTATCCGTACTTTGATTCTGTGATTGTTTTTGTGATTATTATTTCCATCATTCCAAGTAAAATCTTAAAGAATTTGAATAATAGTCATATAATCCATTAAACACTATTCACCCTCCTCTAGTGTTAATTTAACCTTAAGATCCCTATGTTGCTGACTCACAAGTATGACACCATTCGAAGCTTTATACAACCGACCATGCAATGCCCCTTTCTATTGAAGGGAAACAGGGAAGAAACTGATACTTGGGCCAGATATGATTAGAGAGACTTTAGATAAGATATAGATCATTTAGAAATGAATGAAAGCTACATAAGATAGAAAAAAGATTTACGCTAACAAGAGACAACACGGCTTATATTTCTTTGTTGGCGATATAGTGTTTGTCCAAAAAAATTTCATTCAGAAATGTAGTTTGATTCGATAATAAAGGAAAGGTTGCATTGAGACTTGAGAGGATTTTTTTGATGATCGAGAGGATTTAGAATCTTGCATACAGAATTGACAACCTTAGAAGATGGCGGGTGTGCACAACATCTTCCATGTTTGCATCTTTAGAAGTTCATGCATGACTCAGGCGTGAATTTTACACCAGATCAACTAGCCTATTCATATAGTCGAAAAGAGTATGAAGTAGCTTAGGGGGATGTCCATTAAGTTAATAAGGGTTCATTGAAGTGAATAAGAAGGTGATAGTACTTGGAAGACTGAGGAGACCATGAGGACTGCTTATTCATACCTCTTCGCGTAGTAAGAATCTATCTATCATATTTGGTATTCTATTTGATTTCTAGTATACTATGAATGATATGATGTTAGCATAGGTTAATTGCTATGCTTCGATGTTATACATGCTTGTTTACTTGTTTTTTTAGTTATGTTTTGTTTGACGTTGGAATTTCAGGGGTGTAATTCTTAGAGGGGATGTAACAACCCACACTTTCACATATGTTATACGGTTAAAATAATATTTACATAACCAAAGGAACTTAAATGAGCTAAATCTTTGGATAATATAGTAATTTGTCGTTTTAGGACTTTAGAATAAATTATGGACATTTTCGGCACCGAAAAAGTATAAAGGCGATAGCTTTTGATAGGAGTAGAATTTTGACCCGATTAATGTTCCAAACAAAAGATTTGATGGTTTCCCATTCTGTAGAGTAGTTAATAGTAATTTGGATTAACCATTTGAGAGTATCATAGTTTTAAGTTTAGGTATGTTTAGATAGTTCTTAGCGGGGCCCAATGGCCAATAATTTGGAGCTGATGTGGTAATTTCAGGAATTGTGCTAATCCCTGGGTCAGTGCAGTCCAATAGCTTTTCCATCTTTCTAAAAAAAATCTAAATCTTCATTACTCAAATATCTACCTAGATCATCATCATCAAAACATATTATTTTGGACTAAGGATCAGGGAAAGCAAACTTAGGGAAGTCATTAGAGATCAACTAATCACTATTTTCAGAGTGAGATTTCATGGTCTTTGCTATTTGATTTCAGATTTGATTTCAGATTTGCTTAAATTTAGGGTTATTTGATCGATTTTGCATCAATTTTGAGTACCTTATGATACCTCACACATTATATATTGAAATTCATATCTTAAGTATTTTGGATCCATTATTCAAGTAAAAATGTGTTTTAATGATATTAAGTGTTTTAAATCACTAGTTTGAATTGATGTATGCATGTTATGTGTATGTTAGAGTGTTTATATGGATTGTATGCTTTGATATGATGATGTGTTTGCTATTATTGTGTTGCATGTTATGTTTGAATAGATTGAACACTCATAAAGAGTGAAATAGGGATGACTATTCTATGGATGAGGATTCTTAGGTGCATAGGTAAGGCTGTTACTATGGAGTCTTCGATGGATCGCATTAAGACGGAGGATCCATAGTTGTAGAATATGCTTTGATGTATCGGCTCTAGAGAGTTTGGAGTTGTTCACTATAAACGAGAGATTCACACAGATCAACGATGCCAGAAAACAGATGGATTGATAGATGGACGGACCAAGTAAAAAGATTAAGCCAAATTTGGCTAAATGATGGATCGACACCATCCATGCCAAAGTTGGACTTAACATAGTTTGGAGCTTTGGGACTTAGAGGATAGATCGTAGGCAAAAGTAAGGGAGTTTTGACTAAGTGCATAGATCGACATCGATCCATTAAGATAGCAGATTTGGACATTTTGGAGCTTGGGAAGTAGAGAGGAGTTGATTTTTAACAATCACATGGAATTATATCAATCCATGATTGATCGATACTAATCCATGCTACGGTGAAAAAGTGATGTGGTCTTCCAAAGGAAGTTAACTGAAGCATTTGGGGATTGTCTTAGCTAGCAAGTTCTATATGATGATGACCTATGGAGTGGAACAAGGGGGTTCTACTATTGGTATGTGTGTCAAATGATCGTTGATGACCAAAGGCTTTGTAATATGCTCATAAAGAAGGAGCAGCATGGATGCTCATAGTGGGCAGTCCGAGTGTATCCATATCTCTAGACCATTTGAGTGGGTCTAATTCTTTGCTATCTGCGTGGAAAGGATTTGAGCATTGATAGAGCCACTATGTTGAGTTGTCACATGTGCAGTTAAAGCGCTTAGCAATTCTATAGCGGTGAAGGTGTAAAAAGTTATAGTGGGGATATAGTGTAAAATAGCAGAGGTGCAAAAAGTTTCAGTATATATAAAACCAAGTATTTAAAGTTAATTTATTCTCATTTCCACATCATTTATATAGGAAAAAAAATATTGTTTAATCTCATACAACAAAACGAAGAATGTCATGAATTATGTAGAGTATATTTGGTGGTTAGAATAGATTTCTAACTTATATTGAACACTTATGTCATAAAATTAGGTCTTTACCCTAACTTTGTTTATTTGGTTTAAAAGAGAACTAGTCAAATCAACCTTTGTATATTAATATTGCTAAAACAGATGCTAAAGATCCTTGATTTAGTAGGTGTAGCGGAAAAAAGCGGGGATTAAAGTGGATCAAATATTTACTAGCGTTAAATTGAAAAAGTGCAGCGATGGAAGAGCGCTATGTGCTACAGCGGGGATTTTGCAGGGCTTTAGTGGGGCTTTAACTTCACAGGTTGTCACATACATTTAGATGGTGGTCATTTGAGTTATCATTTATCTAAGTGCATTGTGAGTACAAGAGACACATATTATTTGATGGTTGTTATGGTTGTCTAGATGATGTAGGTATTATCAGAGTCCAATACCCCTGACACCATAATTTGTACCTAGATGGAGCGGTACACCCATGTTAATGATAGTAGATAAACATCTATTGTGTTTATTTATGTGCTAATTTATTGGATTCATGAGGAGGTGAGGTATGACTTTCCATACCATATTGCTCTTATGATATATTGACTTTATATCTATTTTTGAGACTTATAGACCACTCACACCAAACGACCAAAGGTTATTTGCATTGCTTTTTATATTATCAGGTACTCTTAAATAAGTAGATTGAGATACAGGTATGACAATAGCGCATGGAATTATGCAGAGAGCACGTAGGAGGCTTACGTTACTCTTATATATGTTATTTTTATGAAGCTACCACTTATTTTTGTTGTGTAGCGATATGGTGCTATTAAAACTTTATTATTGTATATGGAGACAGTTTTATTATACAGTTTATGATGTACTGAAGAAGTATAAACTCAATCTTCTTTTTTGCATAATCTGGAAAACCTGTATTGCGCTGTGATGATGTTTTCGTCCATTTGGTTATGCTACTGTCTTGCCTCTTTTATGTCTATGTGGATATTGTATTTTGTCTATGTACTGTGAGATATATGATAGGTTAGCATTTTTATTACATCATACCTTGATGGTTTCCCTCCATTGATCGAGTACTGCTAGAGATCATTATAGGTTTACATAGATATTTGTACCCAGAGGTGGAGGCAATCACACGCTGGTTCAATCCAATAAATTTTATCGATTGGTAGATTTACTCTAGCTAGAGATTTTTACTTTAAGTTCACTACCAATTATAGTTATACTAATGTTCTACAACGAATGATACGAATCCTCACTTGGGCAGTGTTTTATTTTAAATAGTCCAAGGATTATGCAATGATGATCGTAACGCGTTCTCTATGTCAAGTGATCGACTATAATTAAAGTACAATCTAGTTACTTAAGATCCATAGTACCTTCAAGTTTGAAGACTATTGCACATCGTTACATGAGATCTTCTATTTTGACTTAGATATATTAAACGGTAAAAGACTCACGTTGAGTCGTTTTATGATTGTTCCAAAAAACTACCACTATGTAACCCCTTGGTGCCCTCAACGGTCTTGAGTAACCGTCAATCGTAAGGAGAAAATTATGTACTCTAGTCTTAATAGATGTATCAATATTCTTTTCTCGATACAACTTGACCAATAACATTTAAGAAATAAGTATTTAAATATCGACTCAATGCTCATGGTTACGAACATACTCGCAACTACAATCGATATAATACTTCTCCTAAGGATTTTATACCTATATATGTTTAATATATTAATAACGTTACTTGTTCTCGATATAAAACACACATAACAGAACATTAAAATCAGAATCATACTTTATTTCAAAAATGATTCTATATAAGAGCTAAGCTATATAGTCGAATTGCATAATTGGCTGTAGGGCACAACTTTAACTCTATCAACTTAGACATCTAGGGTTAGGACTTTTTCAAAACCTTCAGAATTCCAAAGTCGCTTATTTCAATCAGTAACAATTCTCGATTAATTGAGTTTAAGTAGCTCGAAATTTTGGACTTCAAATAAAAATCCAATTACGGCGACACTAGACTTCTACATCGAAGGAGACAAGTTATCTTTTGTGTATTGATTCACCTCTTACACTTCAATACATACCTAAAGTCATAACTCGAACTAATAGCAAGGAAACTTCCATAATAGTCGAAAGACTAATCCCCTCATTACGTAAGATCTTATATTTTGACTAACATATTGTTAATCTACAGAAGATTTCCTTATGCTTCGTTCTATAGTTGATCCACAACAACTACAAATACGTAACCTCCTGGTATCCCCTATGGTTATAAGCAAATCACCATCCAACATTTGAAAAGCATTATGTACACCAGTCTCATGAGCTTATTTGTGACAACCGCCCTACACCCTAGGTACCAAATATACTTCTAAAGTGCGCTGTAATGATACCTACCGATATAGGATGATAGTCAAGTGGTAAATTAACTAAAATAATCACAAAACCTATCGTATAACTCACAATGCAAGGATAAAATATAATGGTCATCATAGATATAAATAGATAAGACATAAAATAACTATATAAACCATCACAGATCAGAACAAAGGCTCAATACAGTTACACAAAGTAGTAATAGAGTTTATACAACTAATAAATATACTCAAATACCCGTCTCTAATAAAAATCAGATTCTATCAAAGCTCCACATTGTCGAACAGTAGAATAAACAATAATAGTCCAAAATATAAGTATGAGAAAATGTAGCCTCCTGCTAGTCCATCTGCATAACATCACATGTTATCCCACACCTGTTACCTAGTCTACTCATTTATGAGAACCCAAGATGATAAGAAGCAAAGCATAAAACCTCGAATCAGACAAAAAATGATCTCAAAATACTATGTTAGTCAGTGTAGTATATGGCATAGAGTATGGAGAATCATATGTGACCTATCCTTGCACCTAAAGAGTTAGCACATAATAGTAATGCTAAACTACTATCATCATCATCATATGGGTGTACTATATGTTTAAATACAATATCATATGTCCGAGTATTCAAGTTCACAATGCCTACGTAATACAACATCACTAGAGTGATAAAGCGAAACATTGCAACAAAACAAACATAGCATCCATTAAACAATCCTCACATCACTCAAGTGAGTTGGATATACGATAACTCGTACGGCCGTACCCTTTGCCATAGACTGGCTAAAAATCTTGGTTTCTCGAAGCTCTAATCCATGCCATATAGTATGCTAGGAAATAGACCCCTTATATCTCCAAGGTCCAATATACATGGATCTGTATCGATGATTTGAGATACTATATCTGTTATCCCGCTTTTTGGTCAAAGCTGGAATATCAACAAATCGGCTGGATATCAGGATTGGAGTTCAATTGGAAACAAGGCTGCAATGGATATCGTCAAAATTTGGTCGAGCTCCAATCAGGACGGAATCGATTGGAAATGATGATGAGGACTAGGAGAGGCTACGTTTCAAGTTTCAGGTTAATCGGAGTTTGTACGAAGAAGATACGATCGATACAAGGTAGGAAGAAGGTACTGTTCGACTCCATCATCTTCCCTTGCCTCGACTCCATCATCTTCCCTTGCCTCGACTCCATCAAACTTCCCTTGCCTCGACTCCATCATCTTCCCTTGCCTCGACTCCATCAAACTTCCCTTGCCTCGACTCCATCATCTTCCCTTGCCTCGACTCCATCATCTTCCCTTGCCTCGACTCCATCATCTTCCCTTGCCTCGACTCCATCAAACTTCCCTTGCCTCGACTCCATCATCTTCCCTTGCCTCGACTCCATCGAACTTCCCTTGCCTCGACTCCATCGGTTTTCCCTTGCCTCGACTCCATCAAACTTCCCTTGCCTCGACTCCATCATCTTCCCTTGCCGCGACTCCATCATCTTCCCTTGCCTCGACTCCATCAAACTTCCCTTGCCTCGACTCCATCATCTTCCCTTGCCTCGACTCCATCGAACTTCCCTTGCCTCGACTCCATCGGTTTTCCCTTGCCTCGACTCCATCATCTTCCCTTGCCTCGACTCCATCATCTTCCCTTGCCTCGACTCCATCAAACTTCCCTTGCCTCGACTCCATCATCTTCCCTTGCCTCGACTCCATCGAACTTCCCTTGCCTCGACTCCATCATCTTCCCTTGCCTCGACTCCATCATCTTCCCTTGCCTCGACTCCATCAAACTTCCCTTGCCTCGACTCCACGGTTTTCCCTTGCCTCGACTCCATCATCTTCCCTTGCCTCGACTCCATCATCTTCCCTTGCCTCGACTCCATCATCTTCCCTTGCCTCGACTCCATCATCTTCGAATCCATTTCAACTGAGAATCCTTCGAATCCATTACCTCGAATCCAAGCCATGGATTCGACCCAGTCAAACCGGAGTACAAAACGGATCGAAGCGAGAGACACGCGCCACGTCGCAGTAAGCATCGAGTCGACCGAATCGATTCGAACCAGGATCGATTCGAACGAATCGATTCGAACTAGATCGATTCGAACCAGGCTAGTCAACCAGAAATGCAACCTTGAATCGATCATAACTTGAGATCTACACATCCAAATGCTATGAAATTTTCACAGAAGCTTCAACACATGATGAAGAATGTTCACACCAAATTTCAGCTCGATTGGACAATTTCTTGATCGATTCGAACATAGCTTCGAATCGATCCCAAAGTGGGCCCGGATTTCCAGAAAGCAGGGCATGTGGGCCCCTGACGTACCAGAACTGGTCTCCCCTCAATTTAGGCGAAATATCAGCCTCCTACACCTATAAATAGAGCCCCTGGTCATTCAGAAAAGAGGTCAGACAATTCTAAGAGCTAAGGAGCGCCCAGATTCTGCCAGATTCACTCCAGATCACCATTGCCGCCTTAGAATCCAGATTAGAATCATAAAGTCTGTTGTACTACGCAATAAGAAATTGTAATCTTCAAGTATCGAGCAATAAAATCATAAAAACCTTGAAGTGGACGTAGGCCGGAGATAGCCGAACCACTATAAATTGTGCGTCACTGTTCATTATTTCTGGATTGCTGTTTGTTGCTTGCTTAGATTTGATATTTGTGTCTGAATATTGCTGACTTGTATTCATACACTGGTGCTTTCGCAACGCTTGGGGTTTGTGACCATTTTTGGCGCAAACACTTTGGTGCTTTCACTGAGAGCGACTAACACCCGCTACATCGGATTGAAGTTCAGATTTAGAAAGCGTGAAGAGTTTACATTTGAAAGACAATGACTCGACAGACAAGTAGAAGGCAAAGAGCTGAGAGAAGCCAACAGGGAGGAAGTCAAGAGGCATCCTCTGGTGCTGGAGAAGGACAAGCTTCGATTTACATTACCAGAGATGAAATGGAAGCTATGGCAAATTCGTTACATGAGAGGTTGCTGAAGAGTCAACAGGATATGATGCAGACTTTCTTCGAGCAGATAAGAGCTGCAGGAACACAGAACCTTGGACCAACTACAGCAACTACAAATGTGGAACAAGGAACTAGGGTTGCAGAACCTAATGGAGTACAGAATACAGAACCGGAAGGCAATCAACAAGGGCTTGGGGGCAGGCCCGCAGGATCTAACGCAGAAGGACCTTTGGAGGGGGTACAGCAAGCTAGAGCCAACGTTGCGGCTAATGAGCCACATGAGGAATATGTGCCGGAGTTCCCACGAGAGCATGGGGGGCAACCCCTAACAGGCAACGCTGGATTAATGGAAATTATTAGGAAGACTATGCGTGGAGGTTTGACCAATAGAGATTCGGAAGGAGTGAACAGGAGTCCGTTCGCTCGAGAAATCAGGGTAGCTCAGAATCCGCCTAAGTTCAAGTTACCTAGTGTGGAAGCATATAATGGCAAAGCTGACCCAACTGATCACTTGATGAGATATACTAGACACATGGAAGTACTGGGGGCATCGGAGGAAGTGATGGCCAGATGTTTCCCTTTATACTTGACAGATCTAGCGGCAATGTGGTTTAGGCAGCTGGAAGAAGGATCTATCAGGACTTGGAGGGAATTGGTGGACAGGTTTTTGGGACAGTTTCGGGTTCATATCAAAAGACCTAAGAACGTGATGACGTTGACATCGGTAAAGAAAAGGACGGATGAATCACTTAGAGCATTTTTGACTCGATTTAATGCGGCGGTTGCTTCGGTGGATCGGCCGGATCCATCGATGGTTTTGATGGCGGCAGTGTCGGGAGTCAGAGAGGATTCAGATTTTAAAGTATCTTTAGTACGAGACCCGCCACTGGATCTCGGGGAATTCTTCCACGAAGCTGAAAGGTTCCTTCGGCAAGAAGATGCATGTATGGACTTAAAGTTAAAAGAGGTGAATGTGACTGAGGGTGGAGGACCATCCAACGGAAGCTCGGACAAAGATAAAGGAAAAAGGAAGTTGGGCGACGATTCAGGAAAATCCAGGAAGCAATGGAAGGATCCAAAGTTTTCCACATACACAGAATTAAACGAGACGCAGGAGCGGATATTCATGGAAACTCGGAATCGCCTTCCTTACCGGAGGCCGGCTAGGAGAGAATCATCCGAGCGGGAGAGGGCATCTGGAAAGCATTGTCTCTTCCACGATTTGGACGGGCATGATACCAACAGCTGCAGGCACCTAAAGGATATAATTGAGGAGCATGTGAGAAATGGGCAGTTGAGGCAGTATGTTGGGGCTCGGAATGCAGCGGTGGAGCAGGAGCAACCACCGCCTACCTCAAACCATGAGGATATGAGGTACAGGAATAATGGTCGATTGGTAATCAATTGATCAGGATAATATGAAATAAGTAGCAAACCATTGGCGAGCAACCGAGTCATTTACACATGTATGGGGACGGAGATAGCCCCTAGGCATGCTCTGAATGATGATAAACCGCAAAGCCATGTTTTGCGAAATCTGTCTTTTGTTTTTGGATTGGACACTTAGTTTTCTGGTTTGGTTTTGGAGTTTGGATTGAACTCCTGGTTTTTGTTTGCTTTCTGCTTTGGATTTTCGTTCGGATGACTGGTTTTTGTTTTGGGTTTTCTGTTTTGGATGTCGGTTTGGATTTCTGATTTTCGGATTGGATTTTGATTGGATTCTTTATTGTTTTTGATAAACGGTCGTCGAGTATGGACTATGCTCGGCAAGGGTCCGGAGTGACCAGGATTCGGCCTAGGACTTAGGCCTCCTATTATCAATTATTGTTTCAGGTCGTTGAGTATGGACTATGCTCAGCAAGGGTCCGGAGCGACCAGGATTCGGCTTAGGACTTAAGCCACGGCATTACTTGCGTCCAGGGACACTGGACCACGGTCGTCAGGTGTGGATTGCGCTTGGCAAGAACCCGGAGAGGTTACATCAGCGTCCAGGGACACTGGACCACGGTCGTCAGGTGTGGATTGCGCTTGGCAAGAACCCGGAGAGGTTACATCAGCGTCCAGGGACACTGGACCACGGTCGTCGTGTGTGGATTGCGCTTGACAAGAGCCCAGAGAGGTTATAGATTTGGATATCGGCCCGGAGAGGTCCTGGATTTGGCTATTGGCTGTTGGATAAGAATGGATCAAAGGCTCGGTCTTCGAGTTCGGATGGACATGGAATTGGCTACGAACTTTGGATATCGGATACGGAATTATTCAAAACACGCCTTCTTATCACAAGGCATGTTTTGGGGGGCAAATGTTATCCCGCTTTTTGGTCAAAGCTGGAATATCAACAAATCGGCTGGATATCAGGATTGGAGTTCAATTGGAAACAAGGCTGCAATGGATATCGTCAAAATTTGGTCGAGCTCCAATCAGGACGGAATCGATTGGAAATGATGATGAGGACTAGGAGAGGCTACGTTTCAAGTTTCAGGTTAATCGGAGTTTGTACGAAGAAGATACGATCGATACAAGGTAGGAAGAAGGTACTGTTCGACTCCATCATCTTCCCTTGCCTCGACTCCATCATCTTCCCTTGCCTCGACTCCATCAAACTTCCCTTGCCTCGACTCCATCATCTTCCCTTGCCTCGACTCCATCAAACTTCCCTTGCCTCGACTCCATCATCTTCCCTTGCCTCGACTCCATCATCTTCCCTTGCCTCGACTCCATCATCTTCCCTTGCCTCGACTCCATCAAACTTCCCTTGCCTCGACTCCATCATCTTCCCTTGCCTCGACTCCATCGAACTTCCCTTGCCTCGACTCCATCGGTTTTCCCTTGCCTCGACTCCATCAAACTTCCCTTGCCTCGACTCCATCATCTTCCCTTGCCGCGACTCCATCATCTTCCCTTGCCTCGACTCCATCAAACTTCCCTTGCCTCGACTCCATCATCTTCCCTTGCCTCGACTCCATCGAACTTCCCTTGCCTCGACTCCATCGGTTTTCCCTTGCCTCGACTCCATCATCTTCCCTTGCCTCGACTCCATCATCTTCCCTTGCCTCGACTCCATCAAACTTCCCTTGCCTCGACTCCATCATCTTCCCTTGCCTCGACTCCATCGAACTTCCCTTGCCTCGACTCCATCATCTTCCCTTGCCTCGACTCCATCATCTTCCCTTGCCTCGACTCCATCAAACTTCCCTTGCCTCGACTCCACGGTTTTCCCTTGCCTCGACTCCATCATCTTCCCTTGCCTCGACTCCATCATCTTCCCTTGCCTCGACTCCATCATCTTCCCTTGCCTCGACTCCATCATCTTCGAATCCATTTCAACTGAGAATCCTTCGAATCCATTACCTCGAATCCAAGCCATGGATTCGACCCAGTCAAACCGGAGTACAAAACGGATCGAAGCGAGAGACACGCGCCACGTCGCAGTAAGCATCGAGTCGACCGAATAGATTCGAACCAGGATCGATTCGAACGAATCGATTCGAACTAGATCGATTCGAACCAGGCTAGTCAACCAGAAATGCAACCTTGAATCGATCATAACTTGAGATCTACACATCCAAATGCTATGAAATTTTCACAGAAGCTTCAACACATGATGAAGAATGTTCACACCAAATTTCAGCTCGATTGGACAATTTCTTGATCGATTCGAACATAGCTTCGAATCGATCCCAAAGTGGGCCCGGATTTCCAGAAAGCAGGGCATGTGGGCCCCTGACGTACCAGAACTGGTCTCCCCTCAATTTAGGCGAAATATCAGCCTCCTACACCTATAAATAGAGCCCCTGGTCATTCAGAAAAGAGGTCAGACAATTCTAAGAGCTAAGGAGCGCCCAGATTCTGCCAGATTCACTCCAGATCACCATTGCCGCCTTAGAATCCAGATTAGAATCATAAAGTCTGTTGTACTACGCAATAAGAAATTGTAATCTTCAAGTATCGAGCAATAAAATCATAAAAACCTTGAAGTGGACGTAGGCCGGAGATAGCCGAACCACTATAAATTGTGCGTCACTGTTCATTATTTCTGGATTGCTGTTTGTTGCTTGCTTAGATTTGATATTTGTGTCTGAATATTGCTGACTTGTATTCATACACTGGTGCTTTCGCAACGCTTGGGGTTTGTGACCATTTTTGGCGCAAACAATATCCTCATATCCAAATGGGCATCCCCACATACCCCCTTTCTACGAGCACAATTAGAAACCTCTAAGTATCAATGATCCCTTTGCATGCATCCCCATAGTCAAACACAATCATCACCCATTCCATCCATCTTCAAAGTAGAACACATTTTTGTTCTAATTATAAGATCTTATCCTCGAACTTGTCCTTATGGATCATAATCGCAACTCCAACCATCGAGTCGCACTCGTTAGGACGTATCTAGATGCCTTCTCCTAAACCATAGAGTTATCGCATCAAAGTTCCAAGGTAATCGCGCCGAAACCTCACTTCATCACTTCACCGTCGAAACCGCTGTCGAACAACCATCACGTCAAAATTGAATGTCGAACGAACCATCACATCATGCTTCCCAAGATCCTCCTTACTTCCTATGAGAGTTGGCCAAGACTGGCCAACCATATGAGTGGTCGTCCTTGACCACTTTTGGTTGTGTACTTAGCCAATTTTGTCTAAGTACAAACCGGTGTCAAACTCTCAGCACCCCTTCCTTAAAACCTAAAGTAAACAGTGCCAAGCTCGAAGACTGCACCTCCATAGCCCGAAGTAAAGATCCAATACCTTTCGATGATGGAAAATTTTAAGTACCGAAATTTTATAAATACACAAGCACTTCCTCATCTACATGTCCCGCAGCCAACAACTACCCAGCCCGAAGTCCAAAGCTCTCATCCCAGATCTCTCGTCCAAAAAGCTCTCATCAGTAAATACTCAATCGAATTTTCACAAAATATTAAAACCTCTCGTCATTCTCTTAAGGGTCGAAGTCTTTTAATATGTGGCCCGAAGCTACCACTTGAAAATCCTAAAGAAACTTCCCACTGACCTGAATTTGCACTACCATCGACCTATTTTCTTTTTCCTCAAACCCCATCAACTATCACCCACACTTCATGCGTCCACTGTTGTAGCTCCCCGGACCTTTAAGATGACACATTTTACTCGCAAATGATTTTGGCAATTTTACTCACCGATTCCACCCCATGATGACCACTTTTACATTAAAGTAAAATGAATTAGAAACACAACAAACAACTTTGTACAACCAAAATACAACTTCCATACAACATTACAAAGCAATATAATCCATATCCAAACAATTCGAACAACATAGATCTATGAAAATAATATATGACAAGTGATATGATAAAATGGTCGAAAATGAATTAAAACACACATTTAAAAAAAATTAAATGTGTTATTAAGGTAGATCTAAGTTTGAAATTTTTTCACATTCAAAACCATCTTAAAAATCATAATGTTACTATATCAACATGCATAGAATACTGAGAAGTGTAAAACAACTCACTTAGATCAAATCAAACATGATTCCTAAGTAAAATCTAAAGTGAAATAGCATTTTTATAGCATGTAGTCTATGCAGGTCCTGTAACACAACCAGTAACATCGGTAGCCAGTGAGTCCCCTATAGGTACAGTACTAAACCAAAGTCGTAATGGGCTCGTATAAGGATAAGTATGACAAGGCACGTGAGGCAATGCCTAAGGTAGGATTCTACCAGTTTACCCTTTCTGGCTAGTCGTAACCCATACATGGACGACCGCGACCATCAATCCAAACAAAAGGGTGCACCCATCGAGTATGAAATCACAATAGTAATACGAGGGATCAACGTCGCTAGAGGTAGCTAACCTCATTGGCCAGACATAGGCTCCTATTTTAGTCATTTTAATTATGACACAAGTGTCGAGGATATCCATCATCGTTCTCTTACTTCATTCCAGTAAAAGTTCGCCAATTCAACCACTACGTTCTGGATATCATCCACCGCGTACACAGTTGTTAAAGTGGTTTCAATATTGATAGAGAGTATGCCAATAAGAGGACCCTGTATCTTTAACAACCAAACGTCGTTTTACACACCAGTTGGTACTTTTATATTTCGAAAACAATTCGTACTTGATATCAAAATATCATATTCAGTTCGATACGTCATTTTGACTTGAAAATATCATTTCACTCCAATATCTCGATTTCGCTTCCAAAATTTGTTTCGAACTTCAATTTAGGTTATAACTTCATTTTAACCCATTTCGTATTTAAATCCAAGGATTTAAATATAAATATTCCACCTTTTGACTAGTTTGAATTTTTAGAAAATAGTTTGAGTAGTTTTAAAATAGCTTAAATAGTTAAAATAGTTTAATAGAAAATAGTTTAAGTATTGAAATGGCTTACATAGTAAATAGTTTGGGAAATCAAAATAATTTGAATATTTAAAAAGATAGATTTTAAATGGTTTATACTAAAATAATTTATTTGAAAATAGTTTCAAAGTCAAACTAATTCAATTCCCAATTTTCCAATTCAAATCAATTTCAATTTCCATTTCGATTTAATCGATCCAATTCCAATTTCAAGTCGAATTTCACTTCGATTCCAATTTCAATTCAAATAAATTCGATTTCGATTTTGAATTAATTCAATTTCGCTTCCAATTCCAATTGATTTCAATTCCAGCTTGAATAAATTTCAATTCAATCCTAATTCAATTTCAATTTCAGTTCCAAATTAATTTCAAATTTCAATTCCAAATTAATTTCAATTTCAATTCCAAATAAATTTCAACTTCAAATCCAAATAAATTCCAATTTAAATTTCAACTATTTGATTCAATGATTAAATTTCAACTCAATTCTCAAATTTAAACCATTTCGATTTATATCAATTTCGAGTTCGATTTTAAAAATATCGATTCACATCACTTAGATCAAATTAACCTTCAATATTCAATTTAAAATCCAAATCTTCAAATATAATTCAATTCCGAGCTCAATTTTGAAATATCATTTTATATTACTTACATAACAATATTCAAAGTTCGAACAAAAGTCCAATCTTTTAAAACAAATCAATTTTAGAAATAAATGGTTTAAAATTGAGAATTGAGTTGAAATTTAATCATTGAATCAGATAGTTGAAATTGAAATTTATTTGGAATTAAATTGGAATTGAATTGAAATTTATTCAAGTTGGAATTGAAATTGAAATCAATTGGAATTGAAAGCGAAATTGAATTGATTCGAAATCAAAATCGAATTTATTTGAATTGAAATTGGATTCGAAGTAAAATTTGACTTGAAATCGGAATTGAATCGATTAAATCAAAATGGAAATTGAAATTGATTTTAATTGGAAAATTTGGAATTGAATCATTTTGACTTTGAAACTATTTTCAAATAAATTATTTTAGTATAAACCGTTTAAAATCTATCTTTTTAAATATTCAAATTATTTTGATTTGCCAAACTATTTATTATATAAACCATTTCAATACTCAAACTATTTTCTATTAAACTATTTTAACTATTTAAGTTATTTTAAAACTATTCAAACTATTTTCTAAAAATTCAAACTGGTCAAAAGATAGAATGTTTACATTTAAATCTTGGATTTAAATACGAAATGGGTTAAAAATGAAGTTATAACCTAAACTGAAGTTCGAAACAAATTTTGGAAGCGAAATCGAGATATTGGAGTGAAATGATATTTTCAAGTCAAAATGACGTATCGAACTGAATATGATTTATTGAAGTAAATATTATATTTCGAAATGAAATTGATTTTGAAGCAAATATGATATTTTGATATCAAGTAAAAATTGTTTCCGAAATGTAAAAGTACCAACCGGTGTGTAAAACGACGTTTGGTTGTTAAAGAGACCGGGGCCTCTTATTGGCATACTTCTATCAATATTGGAACCACTTAAACAACTGTGTACGCGGTGGATGATATCCAGAATGTAGTGGTTGAATTGGCGAACGTTTACTGGAATGAAGTAAGAGAACGATGATGGATAGCCTTGACACTTGTGTCATAATTAAAATGACTAAAACATGAGCCTATGTCTGACCAATGAGGTTAGCTACCTCTAGCGACGTTGATCCCTCGTATTACTATTGTGATTTCGTACTCGATGGGTACACCCTTTTGTTTGAATTGATTGTCGCGGTCGGCCACGTATGGGTTACTACCAGCCAGAAAAGGTAAACCGGTAGAATCTTACCTTGGGCATTGCCTCACGTGCCTTGTCATATTTATCCTTATATGAGGCCATTACGACTTTGGTTTAGTATTGTACCTATAGGGGACTCACTGGCTACCAACGTTACTGGTTGTATTATAGGACCTGCATAGACTACATGCAATAAAAATGTGTTAAGTGGATCAATGTAAAGCCTTAACGCTATTTTGATATTTATTTTACTGAAAGACATTACCTATTATAGCGTATACTATTATATATAGATAGTTTAACGGATCCTTAAGAGATTGAAAACCTTGTAACATCTCTTAAGATTCATGAATCCCAAGGTGTCTAATCAGTAATTAATCTAATCCCTTCATTAATCACCCTTTAATCCCTTGTTTAAGCTAAGAAAAGTAAGCTTTTTGTTTGCTTTTTGCTGTGGAGATGATTAATGGTGATTTCTAACTATTATATGAAGTAGAATAATGATTATGTGAGGTTCCATCAGCCCCACTTGGCTCTAATCCCGAAATAGGCCTTCGGGGTTAACCCATACTTTAATTACCCACTTAAATGTCCAAAAACTGCCTAAACTTTGAACATACATATCTCCTAAACGGTAAATCCAAAAAGCAATTATGACCACTTTACGGAAAGAGAAACCATCATATTTATCCAAATAAAGTGGTCTCGACCCCTGATTCATCTACCATCAAAAGTCATATATCTTACAAGTTTTCAAGATTAAATTATTCAATAAAATTACTAAGGATCAAAAATGTCAGTACTCAACATCCCCCAAAGTTACACCATCTTACGATCCAATATGATTTCAAAGTGTGAATATTAGGCTCAAGTCCTTAAAATCAAACTTAATACACGAAAACTCCTCCCCAAAAAAAGATTATAAATTAGGTCTATAGAATTAAGTTACTGAATAATTGCATAAATTTATGCAATTATTCAGTGAATAATTATAGACATTCATGAAATTATATCCAAAAATTGAATAAATGTATGCAATTATTCAGTGAATAATTGTGGAAATTTCCGCTATATTTTTGGTGAATAATTACGGAAATTTACGTAATTTTTCATGTCCGTATTTTTTTCAAAAAATTGCAGAAATGTCCACAATTTTTTGGTGAATAATTGTGGAAATTTCAGCAATTTTTCAAAAAATTATGGAAATTTCCATAATTTTTCAGCGAATAATTGCAGAAATGTCTACAATTTTTGGACATAATTGCATAAATGTCTATAATTATTCACTGAATAATTGCATAAATGTATGTAATTATTCAATAACTTAATTCTAGGGACCTAATTTACATACTTTTTTTGGCAAGAATGTTTGATGTATTTTGTAACTTAATAGGGACTTTAGCCAAACCATCCCTTTCAAATATTATTTTGCGATCATCCGATACGTAAATTTTGGGCCATTACATTATCAATATCTCTTTCTCGAAATACCTTGACTAGAAACAATTGAGGACAAACGTTCATTTATTTAATTGATTCTGTACTCATCATTATAAATGTTTTTGTAATTACAATCAGTTTAACTACTTAGTCCTAGGGATTTCGTATTGTATGTATTAATGTGATCAGCAACACTAAAATAAATGTTTATCAATACATGTACATGCAATAGAAACAAAAACCAAAAAACTTACTTTCTTTTCGAATAAAATTCGTTTATGAGAGTCAAGTATACAATTGTATAAATCGAAAAATTACATAATTGTCCATAGGGTATATCCTCTAATCATTAGTCCTATGCCAAACTGGCATCGGAGAATCAATTTTTTTCTTATAGAAGGCCCGTGTGTTAGTTGTCTCTCCCTTAACTCTCAAATATGCCTTTTAATAGGCTAAGAGTGAAGGATCAAGTATTATAACTAAAGAAAAACAAGTTTCTTAATGACTTGTAAGAGGAAGTTGTTATTAGTTATATGTTATCAACTATATAAGTTATGTAATGGAATTTTCTTTTCCTGTGATAATGATGGTTTTATTAATAGTCCAATACATATTACCTTGAGCATTTGTATTTAAATATTACATGTTATCTCTATGATGGAAATGCTTGGCTTGTTCAAAATTTTAAATGCTCCGTTGAATGCAAATTATTTTAGTATAGTTGCTTTTTGATGTTAAACTCAAATAAACCCTAACGTGTTACTGTAGCATTTGTTGTTAGTTTTAGATTTGAAAATAGAGGACGTTGCATACTCAAAATAGAACAAAATTAATAATATATGTTTGTTTCTTTATTATCGGTTACAACATTAAGTTTTTAGATTTAGTTTTGATTAAATATTAGCGATTTCAAAGATTCTATTTAAGTTAATTAATATTATAAGAACTTCAATGTATATATATTTTATAAGAACGATCTCAAACTATTTGAAGGTAAATGTAACGACCCTAATTTTTGGTAACATTATTTAGGATATTTAATTCGTTAAATTAAATAAAATAATGTAATGATTAGGGGATTGAGATTTGTTATTAACATGGGTAGCCTTGCCATGTTAACAAATAAACTAAACGGGGATTTGAATTTAAAATAAGAGAAGGAAATAAGTGAGGGCAAAATAGGAAAGGACACATCCTTATACCCTAAACCCTTACACTCATTCACTTCTCATGTTCATTTTCTACAAACAAAAATACATTAAGGCCGGCCACCATTAAAGGAAAAACAAGAAGAAGATAAAGAAATTAAAGGAAGGAAGATTAAAACAATCAAACCCATTCTCAAATCTCAACTACTTAATCAAAAAGCTAAGGTGAATAATGACTACATCTCAAGTTTTTAATGGATATCGGTTTTTAGTATGAAATCCGAAATTATTTGCAAATGTTTTGCCATGTTTTGGATGATAAAATGTATATCTATATGTTGTTGATGATTTATGCTAATTCACATAGATTTTGTGATATGTTTTGATATGAAAACCCTATTATATGACATCCAATTGCCTTGTGAATTTAGATTTAGATTAAAAATGAAAATTTAGAAACGGGTTTCAATTTTTATAATTTTCTGAATTAATGTGGATTTTATATGAATTTTCTAGTGAAGAAAATGCTATTTTTGGTTTAAATTTTTTTTACGGCCAAATTATATTGGCTTAGGGTCTGAAATTTATATATATTGGAAAACATATTAAAAATGATTTACAAGGATGTTTGTAGAATTTTCCTAAATGTTTTAACGGGTATATAAAATTATTTAAGGTATGGGACTTAAATGTTTTATATATTTATATAAAGGAGAAGGGGTATTTTGTAAATAATTCAAATTATTACTTTTGAAAATCGGCAGTACTTTTAGAAAAGAAAATTTGCAACCAATCATAATTTGACAAATAAGGCAGGTTAGGTATAAAGAATCAATTTAAAAAGCCAAATCAACATGCTTTTTCCTTTTTCAATCCTTTCGACACCAGGCTTTTGACTCCTTACCTCCACCTCCATCGAAACCAACGCATATGGTATCAGATACGTGGTACTTAGTGAATTGGATATAGGCGGAAGGTACTAGGTCGAAACCACAGGTTCCGAGGGGATCAAAGCATGCATTGTTTTAAATTGAAAATGCGCCTGCTTTTGCTTTTGAAGGAAGTGCTTTCGACTTGGTTGGCTTTCGGTTGAGTCGAATGTTAAAAAGGAAAGGGTTTGAATAGGTTGCGCCTTTTATTTTAAATGAATGCTTTCGAAGGGGTCGAAACCCCTAACTGTTGCTTTTTACCTTTCGACCCAGATTGGTTTCGAAAGGGTTACCTTGTTTTCAAAACCAAGCCGCTTCTCCAATGCTTTCGAAGGGATGGTTTCGATACCATCACTTCTTTACTTAGGAAATGCTTTCGAAAGAGATGCTTTCGACTTAAATGTTTTAATAACCCTTTTGATCTATAAAAGGTAGAACTCAAATGGTTTCGAAAGAGATAGTTTTAATGCTTTCGAAAGGTTTTAAAGAAGGGTTTCTAAGGGCGGCCCCTAATGGTTTCGAAAGGTCTAAAAGGAAAGGTTTTCCAATGGTTTCGAAAGACAATGTTTAAGTGTTTTAAAGATAGGATGTCTAAGGTTTTAAAGCTTTCGAAGGAGATGGTTTATCAATGCTTTCAAAAGCATAAATATGAATGGTTTCGAAAGGTATGATTTCGAAAGGTATGTTTTGGCCTTTGGCCTAAGGTTTTACTTGTATCAAAAGGGGTACTTCCAATGGTTTCAAAAGGGATACTTTCAAAGGGTTTCGAAAGGGGTACTTTCGAAAGTTTAAGCATTTTCATCAACAAGGTTTTGTGTAAAGAATATGTAACATGGCAAGGTGATTTGAGTAAAGCAAAGAGTATACATAAATAAGTTCCTTGTTTAAAGAATGATTTAAAGGTTTAAATCAATTTGAAAGAAAACGTTTTCAAGGAAAATTTTATGGGTAAATAACCCTAAGTAAAAAGACTCAGATATTAGAATACCAGATGAGACTGGTATGGGGTCGCGCCTTATACTTTAGCTAGTAGCCCCTAGCTAAAATAGGTCCAAAATTCCAGTGTGTAGGGCTTTGTCACAGGTGAGACTAAAATTAAGTTACACACAGAAAGGAATCTAAAAAGGAAGGACAAGTTAAGGGTGAGCCCGCAAAACCATTAGGTTCAGTTAGACCAGGAGAAGTAAGTAAGGACAGACCGTCCAGAAGAGGAGTATCTAACAGATGTTAGATTTTTATGATTTTCTGGTAGGCCCGAGTCAGCCAATGGTTAGTAGTTAGCCAAACAAAACTACAGTGTATGGACAGATAGTCCATTTGATAACTGATATGTACATATACATGATATTGCTTTATAGATTTAACAAGTTTTGGTTGCAGGATTATAATTTTCAAAAGACATGTTTTAAAAAGGGTATTAGTGAGGAGAAACCCGTTCCACTAAGTGGTGTGGACTCACTTAATATCAGATAACTGAGATATATAGTATTATTCACACTAGGCTTTATGTATGACTCGAAGTTTATGTTTTTCCCCTTAAACTCTCGGGTGCTCAAAAATTGATTTGAGTAGGCTGAGGGTTGAGGTTTACAGGTCTTAAGTAGGTTGGCGAATAAAGCTTCCGGGGATGAGCAGGTGGCTGACGGATAGCTATTTAGGAGTGCTGTTTTACTTTGTTTACTCCGTTGTGTTGTATTAAGTCAGTTATGAATATATAATACTCTGGTCAACCAAGGGGGCATCATCATTTTTCGTTCTTGGCATATTTATGTAATAATTAAATTTTATCTGAACCTAGGAAACGATTATGAGATTATGTAATTTGAATGTGAAACATGTGTTTTGAAATGTAATCGGTAAAATGTTGTTTTTTTTTAATTCTGTGATTTTGTTTCATATTCAAGTACTTTTGATATTATGGATGCCATTAACATAGCCGTATTTAGTCGTCGGAAGTTAATACGATGGATGATTGCAGCATCTGTATTGCTTAGCTTTGGGTTTCTAGATAGGGGATGTTACAACTTGGTATCAGAGCATATGTTTATGAAAAACTTTAACTAAAAAGATGGTTTTTGAACATATAATCCTAAAGGATTAGCGATAAGACTGGGGTAAGGGATAACGTTATAGTAACGTACTTGTATTTGCTATATATAAGTATGCGCTTTATCTCTAGTCTCCTATCTCTATTAGGTTATTTTTCTGTATCTCAAGAAGGTTCGAATGCAGATATGGATTCTCGAAGAGATAATGTTGGGGGTGGAAGCACCATTGTAGATGGAAATGCCAGATCTCATACTAGTAGGAACCAAGGTTAGGCATGAGCTGGAAATATTGGTGTTGAAGTCCCGCAAGTTGACACGGGAGCCATGTATCAGTTTTTCGTGAATATGATTCAAGCGGGGGTTGCTGCTGGAGTAGTTGGAGGAGGAGCCCAGGAAGCTCCATTAGTCAACAATTATGCTGCTTTGAGTAGGGACCATGCTAGGTTGGGAGGAAAACCATTCATTGGGACTGAGGACGCCATAGAAGTGGAGAACTGGTTACTGCATTGTGAGAGGATTTTTGCAGATTTAGGGCTCAGTGATGAGCAGAAGAGAAGGCTCGCTTCGAGACTGCTTCAAGGAGCAGCTTTATACTGGTGGAATAGTGTGACGGTTAGAGTGGATGAAGGAACAATGAAATTGGCTAAGTTTAAGAGGAGGTTTGAGGAGAGATTCATGTCTGTGATGGCGAATTCTACCTTGCTCGGAAAGTTTTCCGAGTTAGAGCAGGGAGATATGACTGTGTTAGAGTATGCTACAAGGTTTGAGGAGTTGGCAAGACATGATTATGCCACTGTGGATACCATGATTAAGAGAAATGAGAAGTTCATTTTAGGTTTGAAACCTGAATTGGCCAGGACTACATTACCTCTTATCAGGGATCCTTGTGATGTTGTAGTAGAGATGGCTCTAAGACACGGGGAAATGATTGCTTCTGTGGAGAAGAATAAGGCGAAGGAGGTCCAGGTGGGGCAGAGTCAGAAAAGGAAGTTCTTTCCTAAGTAGGGAGCCCAGAAGGGTGGAGCCATGAAGAAGGGAAAGTCAGAAGTTGTCTGTTTTAAGTGCGACAAGAAAGGGCATTTTGCGAATAAATGTCATTCTGGAGAGGCAAAGAAGGTTACCGGGAATAAGAATATCAAATGCTTCAATTGCGATCAGATGGGTCATTACAAGAGCCAATGCAAGGAGCCTTCTAAGGATGGAAAAGGCAAAGTATATGCATTGGAGCCAGCTACCTCGAGGCCCACGGCAGGGGAAAAAGGGAAAGCAGTGTTGGGAGGTACGCTTATGATTCTTGGTATGGCAGTTAGTGTTCTGTTTGATACTGGTGCATCGCATTCTTTTATATCTCGTTGTTTGGTATATAAGCTTAACCTAGAACCTTCATACATAGTTACTTCCTTAAGGGTTGCAAATCCAATAAGAGGGTATGCAACACTTGGGATGAGATGTGACCACCTAGAGTTTGACTTGTTAGGTCATACCTTTGTTTGCAGTTTGCATGTGTTTGGTTTCGTAGGGTTCGGAATCATTTTGGATATGGATTGGTTAAGTAAGTACGATGCTAGGATATTTTGCCATGATGGGAAAATATCGCTTAGATACCCAGACTGTAGGGAGCGGTTTGTATATACTATGGAAAACCACAGCTGTGAGGTGAATGCTTTGTTGGGTGTTGTGGAGATAGAAGACGGGTTGAATCGAGTTTTTATGGTTAGAGAATTCGCAGATATTTTTGAACCCATAGTAGGATTGTCACTGAAACGAGCCATTGATTTTCGGATAGATTCGGTGCCTAGAGCAGAACCGGCGAGTAGACCGCCAAGCAGGATGACACCTACCGAAATGAGGGAGCTCAAGGTGCAGTTAGTGGATTTGAAAGGCAAGAATTTTATCAGACCTAGTAGTTCACCTTGGGGAGTAACTGTAGTGTTTTCTAAGAAGCCGGACGGATCGTTAAGGTTATGTATCGATTATCGTAAGTTGAATGAGAAATTCATAAAGAATCGATATCTATTGTCCAGGATTGACGATTTGTTCGATCAGTTTAGTGGAGCCAAGATATTTTCGTAGTTGGATTTGGTGACAGGTTTCCATCTGCTTAGAGTGGCAGAGGATAGTATTTCTTTGACGGCGTTTAGAACCAGATATGGATCATACGAATGGTTAGTGATGCCATTCGGACTGACCAATGCGCCAGCTTTCTTTGTAGATTTGATGAACCGAATTTTCCAAGAGCACCTGGATAGTTTCGTATTGGTTTTTATAGATGATATTTTGGTGTACTCTAAGGATGAAAGAAAGCATGAAGTTCATCTTAGTGTAGTGCTTGAAACACTGAGGTAGCATCTGCTGAAGGCGAAGTTCTCGAAGTGTCATTTTTGGAAGAAGGAAGTGAAGTTTCTTGGCCATGTAGTTTCAAAGAATTGATGTCGGTGTGAGGAGGCATTCCAGAAGCTGAAACACTTATTAACTAATGCACCTGTGTTGGTTGTTCCGGGGGGAATCAGGATTTGTTGGTGTACACGGATGCATGTGGGACTGGGTTAGGAGTTGTATTAATGTAGAGGGGTAGAGTAATTGCCTATGATTCTCGACAGCATAGACCGCATAAAGTCAGATACCCAACCCATGACTTGGAGTTAGCTGCGGTGATTTTTGTGCTGAAGGTGTGGAGACATTATCTTTTGGGAGAAATATTTGAGTTGTATACGGATCATAAGTCGTTTAAGTATTTGTTCTCTCAAAAGGAGCTGAACATGAGACATCATATGTGGTCAGAGTTCTTAGATGCTTCTAATTTGAGTACACACCAGGAAAAGGCATCAAAGTTGCAGATGCACTTAGCAGAAAACATCAAAATGTGGTGTTAGCGATGATAGCTGAGTCGAAAGATTTGGAAGCATTAGCGACTTGCAGAGTACAGTGGAGAACTAAGAGTAGTTCAAATACAGAACTGCTTTGTTATCATGTTTGGAAATTCGACTAGTTATGATCGAAAAGGTTGCTTCTATACAGCTAGAGGATCCAGTGTTGGCTGAATGAATTAAAAAGTTGAGAGATGGAACGGAGAGCGATGACTTAAAGGATTTTAGTCTTGACCAAAATGGGTGGTTGAGAAAGAAAGGAAGATTGTGTGTTCCGAATATAGGAAACATTAAGAAGAAAGTTTTGGATGAATGCCATCGTTCGAAGCTCACTATTCATCTAGGAGGAACTAAGATGCATCAGGACATGAAGAGAAGTTTTTTCTGGGATGGTATGAAGAGGGATGTTGGCTTATGGGCGAAGCAATGTCTGAACTGCCAAAGGGTAAAAGTCGAACATCAGAAGCCAAGTGGGTTGCTTCAGCCTTTGGACATTCTAGTGTGGAAATGGGATTTATTTCTATGGATTTCATTGAAGGTTGCCAAGGTCTAATAGAGGAAATGAAAGCATATGGGTCATTGTGGATAGGTTGACCAAGAGTGCCCATTTCATTCCAATTAAGTCAACCAGAACGGCACCTGTGTTAGCAAAGTTGTTTATGAATAATGTAATTAGACTGCATGGAATTCCTAGTAGTATAGTAAGTGATAGAGATTCTTTATTCACTAGCGAGTTCTGGAAGAGTCTATAGGATACATTAGGTACCAAGCTCAAGATGAGTACCGCTTACCATCCACAAACTGATGGACAAACAGAGAGAGTTAACAAAGTCTTGGAGGATTTGTTACGAGCTTGTGTGCTAGATTTTGGGGGATCGTGGGAAGACAATCTACATCTAGTCGAATTTTTGTATAACAACAGTTATTAGGCTAGTATAGGGATGGCACCATTTGAAGCTTTGTATGGAAGGCCATGCAAATCTCCAGTTTGTTGGTTAGAGACCGGAGATAGGTTGGTTCTTGGTCCGGATTTGGTTAGAGAAGCTGCAGAAAAGGTTGAGTTGATTCAAGCTAGAATGGAGGAAGCTCAATCTAGGCAGAAGAGTTATGCGGATAAAGATGGAAAAACTTAGAGTTCTTTGTTGGAGAGCATGTTTTCATTAAGGTGTCGCCGATGAAGGGTGTGATTTGATTTGAGAAATCAGGGAAGTTGACACCGAGATTCGTTGGACCATTTCCTATTATTGAGAGGATCGAGAAACTCATGTATAGAGTAGAGTTACCGAGCAGTTTGGCAGAAGTCCACAATGTTTTCCATATTTCTCATCTAAGAAAGTATATTCAAGATCCAGAGACTGCTATAGTACCGACTGTGTTAGATGACTTAGTCATAGTGCCGAATTTGACTATAGTTTGAAAGCCGGTTCGCATAGTCGCAAGGGATGAGAAGAGGCTCAGGAACAAGACAGTCAGATTAGTTAAAGTCCAATGGAGTGAGGACGAGAGAGACTGTACTTGGGAGACTGAGAACAGGATGAGAGATGCTTATCCTGATTTGTTATTTTACCTTTTTGATTGATTTTTTGTGTACCTTATTGTAATTTCGAGGACGAAATTCTTTAAGGAGGGGAGTATGTAATGACCCTAATTTTTGGTAACATTATTTAGGATATTTAATTAGTTAAATAAAATAAAATAAAATAATGATTAGGGGATTGAGATTTGTTATTAAAAAAGGTAGTCGTGATATGTTAACAAATGAACTAAAGGGTGATTTGAACTTAAAATAAGAGAAGGAAATAGGTAAGGGCAAAATAGGAAAGGACACATCCTTATACCCTAAACCCTTACACTCATTCACTTCCCATGTTCATTTTCTACAAAAAAAAACATTGAGGCCAGCCACCATTAAAGGAAAAATAAGAAGAGGATAGAGAAATTAAAGGAAGGAAGATTAAAGCAATCAAATCCATTCTCAAATCTCAACTCCTTAATAAAAAAGCTAAGGTGAATAATGACTACATCTCAAGTTTTTATTGGTTTTCGGTTTTACTATGAAATCCGAAATTATTTGCAAATGTTTTGCCATGTTTTGGATGATAATATGTATATTTATATGTTGTTGATGATTTATGCTAATTCACATAGATTTTGTGATATGTTTTGATATGAAAACCCTATTATATGACATGCAATTGCCTTGCGAATTTAGATTTAGATTAGAAATGATAATTTAGAAATGGATTTCAATTTTCATAATTTTCCGAATTAATGTGGATTTTATATGAATTTTTTAGTGAAGAAAATGCTATTTTGGGTTTAAAAATTTACTACGGCCAAATTATATTGGCTTAGGGTCTAAAATTTATAGATGTTAGAAAACATATTAAAATTGATTTACATGAATTTTGTAGAATTTTCCTAAGTGTTTTAATGGATATATAAAATTATTTAAGGTATGAGACTTAAATGTTTTATATATTTATATAAAGGAGAAGGGGTATTTTGTAAATAATTCAAATTGTTATTTCTGAAAATCGGCAGTACTTTTAGAAAAGAAAATTTGCAACCAATCATAATTTGACAAACAAGGCAGGCTAGGTACAAAGAATTAATTTAAAAAGTCAAATCAACATGTTTTTTCCCGTTTCAATGCTTTCGGCACCAGGCTTCCGATTCCTTACCTTCGCCTCCAACTCCATCGAAACCAATGCACATAGTACCAGATATCTGGTACGTGGTGAATTGGATATAGGCGGAAGGTACTGGGTCAAAACCATAGGTTCTGGGGGATCGAAGCATGCTTTGTTTTAAATTGAAAATGCGCCTGCTTTTGCTTTCGAAGGAAGTGCTTTCGACTTGGTTGGCTTTCGGCGGAGTCAAATGTTAAAAAGGAAAGGTTTCGAATGGGTTGTGCCTTTTGTTTTAAATGAATGCTTTCGAAGGGTCGAAAGCCCTGACTGCCGCTTTTTACCTTTTGACCCAGATTGATTTCGAAAGGGTTACCTTGTTTTCAAAACCAAGCCGCCTCTCCAATACTTTCGAAGGGATGGTTTCGACACCATCACTTCTTTACTTAGGAAATGCTTTCGAAAGCAATGCTTTCGACTTAAATGTTTTAATGACCCTTTTGTTCTATAAAAGGTAGAACCCAGATGGTTTCGAAAGAGATAGTTTTAATGCTTTCGAAAGGTTTTAAAAAAAAGTTTCTAAGGGGTGGTCCCCCAATGGTTTCAAAAAGTCTAAAAAGAAAGGTTTCCTAATGGTTTCGAAAGGCAAATGTTTAAGTGTTTTAAAGATAGGATGTCTAAGGTTTTAAAGCTTTCGAAGGTGATGTTTTTCAATGATTTTGAAAGGATAAATATGAATGGTATCGAAAGGTATGACTTCGAAAGGTATGTTTTGGCCTTCGGCCTAAGATTTTACTTGTATCAAAAGGGGTACTTCCAATTGTTTCGAAAGGGATACTTTCAAAGGGTTTGGAAGGGGTACTTTTGAAAGTTTAAGCGTTTTCATCAACAAGGTTTTGTGTAAAGAATATGTAACATGTCAAGGTGATTTGAGTAAAGCAAAGAGTATATATAAATAAGTTCCTTGTTTAAAGAATGATTTAAAGGTTTAAATCAATTTAAAAGATAAGGTTTTCAACGAAAATTTTATGGGTAGATAACCCTAAGTAAAATGACTCAGATATTAGAATACCAGATGAGACTGGTATGAGGTCGTGCCCTATACTTTAGCTAGTAGCCCCTAGCTAAAATGGGTCCAAAATTCCAATGTGTAGGGCTTTGTCACAGGTGAGACTAAAATTAAGTTACACCCAGAAAGGAATCTAAAAAGGAAGGACAAGTTAAGGGTGAGCCCGCAAAACCATTAGGATCAGTTAGACCTGGAGAAGTAAGTAAGGACAGACCGTCCAGAAGAGGAGTATCTAACATATATTAGATTTTTTTGTTTTTCTGGTAGGCCCGAGTCAACCAATGGTTAGTAGTTAGCGAAACAAAACTACAGTGTATGGACATATGGTCCATTTGATAACTGATATATACTTATACATGATATTGCTTTATAGATTTAAATAGTTTTGGTTGCAGGATTATAATTTGCAAAAGATATGTTTTAAAAAAGATATTAGTAAGGGGAAACCTGTTCCGCTAAGCGGCGTGGTCTCACTTAATACCAGATAACCGAGATGTATAGTATTATTCACACCAGGCTTTATTCTGACTCGAAGCTTATGTTTTTCCCCTTAAACTCTTGGGTGCTCAAAAATTGATTTGAGTAGGCTGAGGGTTGAGGTTTACATGTCTTTAGTAGGTTGGTGAATAAAGCTTCTGGAGATGAGCAAGTGGCTGACAAATAGCTATTTAAGAGTGCTGTTTTACTTTGTTTATTCCCCTGTGTTGTATTAAGTCAGTTATGACTATATAGTACTCTGATCAACCAAGGGGGCATCATCATATGTTTCTCTTGGCGTATTTATGTAATAATTAAATTTTATCTGAACCTGGAAAACGATTATGATATTATGTAATTTGAATGTGAAACATGTGTTTTGAAATGTAATCAGTAAAATATATTTTTTTGAATTCTGTGATTTTGTTTCATATTCAAGTGCTTCTAATATTATGGATGCCATTAACATAGCCGTATTTAGTCGCCGGAAGTTAATATTATGGATGACTACAGCAATTGTAGCGCTTAGCTTTAGGTCTTTGCATAGCGGATGTTACACTAAAAGACCGATTTATGCAAATATTGAAAATTTACTATTGGATGTTATAGTACGTGTTACCATATTGCTCTACTATGACATCATCGCTATTAGATTGTCTCGCATGATAAAAAAACGGAACAACGATTTGAAAATGGGATTCTCCTTCATCGTTAAACAACATTGAGACGTGGTGCATGAATATAAGTTGATAGACACGTAACATTGACGATATATTTTGTTATGATAAGGCATGTCAAATCAAATCCGTACATCGTGGTAAAAGAGAAGGGGAAACTTGGTTTGATCTCTTAAACCGAAGGTTGCAAATTGAGCCATGCAGACAAAAAAACAAGTCCCTCTAAAGAGGAAGGAAGAATTCAAAAGGATCTGAATCAACTGAATGATTGTCGGGGTTGCTACGCATGATGAAAAAAAAATGAGACGACAACATGAGAATGTAATTGACCTACATCGCAAAAAAAATCAAAGATATTGTGTATAAATATAAGTTGGCAGAGGCGTAACATTTAAGATTTCTTTTATTACGATGATAGTCGACCCATACGTAGAGAACTGTTTCTACGGTTGAAACACAACACCCATTTTTTGCTGTATACGAGCACAAACACAACACCCATACGTAGAAACAGTTCTCTACGTATGGGTGTTGAGTACACGGTGCACCGGGCTAAGGGTACGACCTTCAATTGTTGATTTGGAGATCTTTAGGCTCAAACGTCGAGACAAATCGTTACAGTTATGCTATCCATAGCATTACCAATAGATTTTCAAAAAAAAACGAAATCAAAACTGTAAAACAACAAAAAAAATCTTTGACTGAGAGCCACTGGAACAAACAAGTGCATCCAGCTGTATACGAGCACAAACAAAAAAACAAGAGGCATAAAATTGTACAGTCAGGTTGGCAGAGAGAGGCCAGCAAGAGGAGAAACGAATCAGAATCTTTACCTGACTGCCAACATGCTTCCCTGCACTCCATGACAAATCCATACAACACATAAACATCACACATTTTCTTCAAAAAAATACAAAAGACAAAGTACAAAATCCACTTAAAAAGAGAACAAAAGCATTATCTTCATTCTAATTGCCCAATGTTTTCGTCACTTATAACCCTTAAACAAGTATAGCGGTACGGGCCCATTTGGATCGACTTTAAATAAGCTGCTTTTTGGCTTTTTGAAAGTTAAAATGAATAGTTTTTGGCTTTTAAAAAGCCAAAAATCCAAACGGGGGACTTGAATGAGTGTTGCTTGATAAGCTATGCAGTGCGACCGCTCAGGTCAAGCAGGAGCCGGCTGCACTGTGGACATGAAAGGTTGTTCTTCGGCACCATTAGGTAAAGGTAACAGTGCTGGCATCCAGCCAGGATAAGCACCTGGGGTTCTGGTCCTTGTGGAACATTCACTTGTGAAGTGTAACTGGACGATGAGCTTACTGATGATGAGCTGAAGGAAGATGAATTTTCGGAACTTATGTCGCTGTTGAAATATTGGTTGACGTTGTCTTCGCTTGAACTTTCATTGTTGCTTGACGCGGTTTCTTCTGAGGAGGAGGAGGACGAGGAATTGTTGTTGGTGTTGCAAAGGCGTGGGTCCATCGTTGTTGTTTCACCGCTCCTCCAGTTTCGATAATGCATTTGCCCGGTCTACATTTAGGATTTGAAAGTGTTCATCATTCCATAGTAAGAGCAATTATATCATTGGACAATTTTATTTATAGACCCAACAAAAATAGCTATTTCAACTATAGGTCTCGTTCAAAACACATTACAAATTTTTTTTTTTCTTTTTCATATAAGATCATTTTATACTTGCGCAACTTAAAATTGAACCAGCATAAATATTTTTACAAAGAATTATACTTGCGCAATTTGGATTTGCACAAGCACAATTTTTTTTTAAAAAAAATCATACTTGCGCAAGCGTAATTGAGATATTGTGCTTGTGCAATTTCAAATTCCGCCAAAACCTACTTTTGTAATAAGTTTTGGTTGAAGCCTAAAGTTGAAATATGTTTTTTTATCCGATCTATAAATAAAATTTGTCATATCATATTTGATCCAAACAAACATGATATTAAAAAAAAAATGTTTACTTTGCGTTTTGATTATTGTGGCCAATTCTACTAACATACACCTTAAATATTGACAACTATTATTATTATTATTATTTAATAAAAAGTTTTTTTTTATTTTAACTTGTTTTTGCTTTTATAACATGAGCTTCTTGCAACAAGTTTCAAACTAATAAGCTTATGATTGTGTGACAGCGCAATGCCTTGTCCAAACAAGCTAATAGTGGTCCTTAACTATATAAGCTATTGGTACTGGGAATTAACATACCAAAAATATTAGCAATTAATTTAAACACCATATTTTACTTAACTTACTCCAACTATTTTTCAAATTACCTTCTTCTATCCTTTTGAACAAATCCATGACACGAAAAGTCTTGTACTCACATTTAAGTTTTAGCAAATTTGTCATTCTTTAATTTTGGTAGGATTATGGTAAGTCTATTAATGTTAGCTATAGATTTAATTAATTCTAAAAATACCTTTTCAACAACTAATTTATGTTTTCGTGGTATATATTTTGTGTATTTGGAACGTGCACCTTGTAGTAAGAGAATTCCAAATTTATATATTTAGATTCCATGAACCTAAATCTTTATAAGATATTTGTTATTTTCTTTCTTAAAAGTTTAAATTAGGATTCTTTGGTAAAATGATATTAAAACAAAAAGAGTATTCTGGTCAGTGATCTATGGGGTTGAAATACAATTAACCCTTAGTTATATATCTTGATATAATTTGCCATATGTAACCAAGTGTAAAACTCTGGTTGTTAAATCAAGTAATATATATATATATATATCTTAATTATTTGGTTTAGAAGCCTTAAGTTTATCTATTGAAACCATAAGTAGAATAGGTATAAACATAAAAAATCAAACAGCTTCATGATTAATCGAAAGGGGGAAATCAAGATATTGATGACCCACAAAAGGCCACATATAGGTTTATCCAAATAGTAAATCCTATAAATCAATATAAAACAAGTATTTGGAAACTTTCTGTTAGACTGATTGTAGCGTATTCAGTTCAAGTTCTTAATACTAGTTGCTAAATCAATACATAAAGAAACGAGTGAACATATGAATTAAACAACGCCTAAAAAAACCGATCAGATGTTAAATAGGCAAACATCTTATATTCATTTATTCATATAAAAATAATTTAAAAAGAATTGAAAATAAAAATGGCAACCTAATTTCAATACGAAAATGAACGAGATTAGGAGACATAGGGCCAGTCGCATTAATGATCAATGATTGGAACCAATTAAAGAACCAAGAAACAATAAATACAGGAATATATCTGCGGAAAAAATAAAATAAAATACTCGAATATCAAGGCGTTGCTCCCAAAAACACGGGAGTGGAATTCCAGAATTGAGCTCCACGGTCACCTCCCTCCTCCTCCGCCCCGGTGGCGGTGAAGTTACCGCCGGTGATCTGTTTGGTCTTCTTCTTCCGTTCAAACTGCAGCTTCTCAATGACTTGTCGATCATATCTATGCTTGGGTCACTCATAACCGATGACCATCAAAATGGAAAAGGGAAAGGGGGGTTTGGAGCGCTAAAAGCGGAGGCGAAGAATAATTTTGCAGAGGAATGTGGGTGATGGTAGCAGGAGTATAAGGGTTTTTTTTTTAGGAACTTTTGATTGAGTATTTGCATTGGAAACGCATATATTAATAGGGCTTGACTAAGTCAGGGTGTGATTATTTGTATTAAGCCCAAAACTCTACAAAATATATAATAATAATAAGGTGGATATCGACTTATGCTTCTTATGAGATTACCCTTGCCAACTATTCTCCCCTATCTTAACATATATGATTAGGTAATTGATGAAATTGGCAAATATGGAGATTTTGATTTCCCCATTTTGCTTGTATTCTTTTTATGCAATCTGATATCTTCAAACCCAAGCCCTAATTTTAACCATACATCAAATCATAGATTTTCTCTTCTTATATATATAAACCATAGATTATACATATGGTAGATTCCTACACAAGCACAAATTTTATTGCCTAAAAAAAAGATAATACTTTAGTGAACATTATTTCATTAAATTCAGAAATACATAACAAGATGCTCTCAAAAAACATGGTGGATAAATATGAAAATGTAATCGTGCTACGAAGAAATTAATATATCGATGTATTCGACGAATACAACTTCTAATCTAGTTTTTGAAAGTATATTCTTCAACTACGTGTTCATATTTTTAAAATATATGAATGGTCATTCTCAGTTATGAGTATTATCAACCCATTTAGTCAATCTTACAACAAAATATCCGTAGGTAAGTTTTTATTAATTTTGACTTATAAAAGCTTCTTTTTATGGAAACGATCATACATGGTATGGTCAATAAAATTTGATATGTAACTCACATATTTAGAAATCCATTTACACTATAACAAGACATTAAGAAGTCAAAAATTTTTAATTGATTTTGTTTCCATAGACGTCGGTATCATTTCCAATTATCTAATTTAAAAAATAATCATTTTATCTAATTAAAAATACCAACTTGTTCGCTTAATTGTTCGGGTAATTAATTAATAAAATACTCAATGAACCATTAATTCAATATTCAAATCAATTCAGCAGCCACTAACCCAATTCAATAATGAGTGAATTATGAGCGATTTATTATAATGTTTTGTTAATTTTCCTAACCCTAATTTCTCCAATAATTGTGAAATGTTTTTTTAGAAATCTATTTTAGAAAGTCCAATCATAAACCAAATTGAAGAAGCCTATTAATAAAATGATAAAGTGATATTAAGTAATAAAATAAAGCTAAAGTGAAGATAGCTTAACCTATTCTTCCTGATTGTAATATGCACCTAAATTCACTAACTTTATAGAATATAGCTTACGTTCAGAATATTTTACCAAACAATAAATGACCTTTACATGCTAAATTGACATGTTTGAGGACATTAAGTTTGCTTTAAAAGGAAAAAGGAGGCAATGTAGGCAACTTCAAAGCACAAAGATAGAGCTATAAGACAGGAGAAGCAAACCGTGTGTTGTGGTGGTGACAATGACATAGCATTGGCGTGCCATAGTGGTGGTGGCCGTGGTGCTTTTATGACCCTCCATAAATTTATAATTAATTAATTATGAGAATAAAGATTTAAGAGGTTAAATTATGAAATTAAATAATATAATATGATAAATATTTTGGTTACATTTACTTAGAAAGTTAGTGTTTAGTAAAGCTTAACTTGAATGAATTTAATAAGAAAGGGCAATGGTGGGCCGATAGCCCATAGGGATGAATAATACAAGTCATTTCATTAGTCATATACAACTCACTAAACACTCAAACTAAAAATAAAAGCTTGAGCACTTTAATGATGATTGTGGCCTAAATAAGAAAAGAGGAAAATAAGAAGATCAAAGCTAAGGGAATTAGAGACGTTGTTAATTAGGAGATTTAAGTGAGTAATATATCCTCTGATTCCCGTTTTCTTCCCTAATCTTCTCGCGATCGAATTTATCATGGTCAATTCTCAAGCTTCTTGTAATTTTTACTATCCAAGAATTTAGTATGATGCTAAGAACATATTGTTAGAGATGAGTTTTGATTTATAGATTTTTTTTCCATAATTAAATAAATTGATATGAATTAATGGAGTGCTGTATATTATGGAAAATGGTCGAAAATAGATAGTTTGAGAAATTGTATGTATGTAAACACATATCATATTTTTATGATTTTCTAGAAATAAAATATGTAATTTTTGAAAGTAATTACGGTTGGCCGAAGGAATAATTTGGGTCTCGGAAGGCAAATAATTGGAGTCGGTGGTTATTTAATTAAATAAAGTAATTAATAATTGGTCAATAGGCTGGATCCACATTTTATGTTGAACATGTCAATAAAATATTAAATAACAGTAAGAAATGATTAAGTCCAACGAATTGGAATCGACATGTGCAAAGCTAATTTCATATGTGTAAAGAACGACTCCTAACGTGTACCGAAAGGCGATGCCGAAGGATGTAGAGCCGAACAAAAAGTAAAATGAACCAAAACCTTTTAAGGACTTAAGAAAGAAACTAAGAAAAGTTAAGTATGAGGCTAAGGCTAAGGCTAATTAACCAAAGTTAGTAGCCGAGGCCCGAAGGCGGTCGAGGGCTAAGGAGGAATTATGGGTAGAAGAGGTGATTTCGGAAATTTAAAGAATTAAATGTCAAAAGTCACCAAAGCCAAACCGAGACCTTCTTCTCTAGATGAGACTGAATTTGGTGATTGTTGAGGGCCATTTAGCAAATGGTGGAGTAATCAAAACACAAACTTAGTGCCTTTCGGAAGAGAATTTGAATTAAGGCTTAAGGTGACCGAAATTAGTACTTAGAACATTGATGATGATGTAATAACTTTGCTTAATGAATAGCTAAGAGAAAAGCCTAATGTATGCTTGGTTAGTCAGTAAGTTTTTTCGATGGATGACGTAAGGCCTAAAGTGGCAGTCGAGAGACCGAAAGTGGAGGTGTGAGGCTTAATTTGGCAACTAATAACGAAGTAGGCGTGATTCTAGGGGTGATAGTTGAAAATGGAAGAATAGGTGTAAGGTTTGATGTGGAAACAAAGAATGAAAGCGTAGGTGTAAGCCCTAAAGTTGTAACCACAACTGAACGTATTGGAATAAAGCCCAAAATGGAATTAGGAACATATAAGAAATTGGTGTAAGGCCTAGTGTGGAAAGCATGGAAAATGTGGAAGACGTAAGGCCGAGTATGAGGGTCAAGAAACTAAAAGAGAAGTAGGTGAAAGGTCTAGAGTGGCAACTGAAATACATAGCATGGATGTAAGGCCTATAACGATGCAAGGATTTACTATGCCAAGAGAATCATTGCCTTACAAAACCCAAGGTGGAGAGAGGAGGTTTCTTTGAGAAAGATGAAGGGAAGGTCTGCGGTTTCATTATGTACAATGGAACGTTTGGAAGAGAAAACAGATAGAGTCTTTGTGGTTCGGGAGTTTGTAGATATCTTTACTAGTAATAGGTTTACCTCTGAGAAAAGCGATTGAGTTTCTCATAGATTTAGTACCAGGAGTACAACCTGTTATTAAACCACCTAGCAGAATGCCGTCTAAGGAGATGGGAGAATTGAAGAAGAATCCGGTGGAACTCGAGTATGGGAGATTCACTAGACTGAGTAGTTCAACATGGGGAGCTTTTGTGGTATTTGTGAAGAAGTCTAATGGATTACTTCAAATGTGCATCGACCATAGGAAGTTGAATGAGTTAACGGTGAAGAATTGTTATCCATTGCCAAGGATAAACGATCTATTTAACGATTGAGTGGAGCTAGTATATTATCGTAGTTAGATTTGGCTATGAGACTCCATCAACTCATAATTGCTTTTATAACATGGTATTCATTTGACCGTGTTTAGGATAAGGTATGGTTTATATAAGTGGTCGGTCATACCCTTTGAGCTAATAAATGCTACGGCTTTTTTTGCAGATCTTATGAATCGAGTCTTTCACGATCAGCTGAACAGATTTGTGTTGGTCTTTATAGATGATATCTTGGTGTATTCTAAGGATGAACAAGATTATGAAGTTTATCTTATATTAGTATTGGAGACCTTGAGACAACACAAGTTGAAGACAAAGTTTTCCAAGTGCCATTTTTGGAAGTTGGAAGTTAAGTTTTTAGGTCATGTAGTCTCAAAACAGGGATTAGTCGTAGATCCTTTTAAAGTTGAAACCGTGAATTATTGGAAGAGATCTGAGGCTATTACCGAGATAAGGAGTTTCTTGGGATTGGTAAGGTACCATAAGAGATTCATTAAGGACTTCTCTAAGATAGAAACGCCATTGACAATACTTACCTGAAAGAATGAGAGGTATGTTTGGACGAGAGAGTGTGAGGTAACATTGAGTTGAAGATTCAATTGACAACTTGGTAATGTTTGAGGGGAATGAAGATAAGGTTTTGTATACCGATGCTTCATGATCAAGGCTAGGAACAGTATTGATGAAGAGGGGCAAGGTGATAGCTTATGCATCTAGGCAATTGAGACCCCATGAGGTTTTGTATCCAACAAATGACTTGGAGCTGGTAGCTATTATCTTTGCATTGAAGATTTAGAGACATTACTTTTTAGGGGAAATGTTTGAGTTGTCTACTGACCATAATTCCTTGAGATATTTGTTCTTCTAGAAAGATTTGAACATGAGCCAACAAAAGTGGTTAGAATTTTAACATCATATGATTTCAGGATAGAGTATACTCCGGAGAATTGAAATAATGTTGTTGATGTCTTGAGCCAAAAGTAGCAGAGTTGTGTTTTGGCTATAATTGAAGAGTGTAATATTTTAGAGACTCTAACTACCTGTAATGTGCAATGTCAGTCGAGTGCTGGTCCAAGTCAAACTTTCGGGACATTGTCATGTTTCGAAGTTCACCCAGCTCTCATAGAGAAGATTATCGAAAGACAGAGGGTGAAGGACTAGGCTAAATGGGTAAATTCAAAAAATTTACCACCTACGATCTTATTGGGCCTATGAAAAATTCATTTACATCTAATCTAAATTAATTTTAATTAAAATCATCATTTTATTCAGTTTGTAAATAAAGTTTTGTTTTGATATTATATTTGTGTTATATTATATGAACATGTGTATCATATACACATGTGTGTGCAAGTGCACATGCAATATATACAATGGCATGGTTTAACATGCTCATACATAAGTGCTGGGATTTACATCGCAATGGACACATTAGCCCCTCCATTTACATATGTGTTGTCTAATATATAGGTATATAATTTAGTGTGATATGTAAATATATTTATGATAGTATAATTATGAACACACACACACACACACACATATATATATATATATATGACATTGTAAAGTAGTTATATTTATAAATACAAATATAAATTATTTTAAGTCTACATTTAAATTCAATGTGTGTGTAATGTTATAAAGTTATTTTAAACTAACAAAAAGTTTAATTATATTCAAATAGTAATTAATTAGATCAAGTGCACAATTAATAAGGAGAGAAAAGGATGAAGATATAATGAAATAATTTAGTTTTAAGAAAATTATAAAACAGAATTAATGCAGAGATCTTTCTCATTCCTTTTATTACTCTCTTGCCCATTTTAAATCAAATTTAAAAATCTTTTAATCCTAATCTCGACTAATTTATTTCCTTTTCACCTTCTAATTATAAACAAAATGACTCACACATACACACACATATATATTAATTGCTTATAGTTATATTACATTGTAATTAATAAGTGACTAACAACAACATACAAGTTTACATATATATATATATGTACATACATACATGCGCATACATATACATATACATATACATATACATATACATATACATATGTATGTATATTAATTGCTTAAAGGATTGAAATGTGTATTATATAAGATTTTGTGATAGCAATTACTATAACTGATTGACGACAACATATATAATTTACATATATATTATATTATACGTATAAACATATATTATTACTATGTTAAAACTAATTCAATATAATATTATATATATATATATGGATTTATAAATATATATCTATAATCTATAATATACATATAAATTTAATAACAAACCTTATAATGTATGTGTATATGTTTATTTCAATTTAAAATCAATTTTGATTTAAAATCCTTTATATATATATAATTCAAAATTAATTATTTTAACATCACGGTCGAATGCATAGTAATATGAAATATAATATTACTTTTTTTATGACAATACATTAAAAAATACAATTTCTAAGGTGACAGCGCACACACATACATATATATATATATATATATATATATATATATATATAAGGATTCGTGATATCATGATCTAATTAGCATATATGATTCAAGATAATTATCAAATAAATATATGAAATTGTAAATGGAAGAATTAGCTTGACTATAGCCTAATTTTTACATGTTGAATGTTAAATCAATGGACTTTACTTGAATCTTTATTCAAATTCTTCCAAAAGGCGCTACCCGATTAAAATGGCCACACACCATTGTCCTTTTTTTAACTTAAATTCGTGTTTTTGATGCTTGAATTAATGTAGGAGAAGGGGAACAATTTTTTTCCATGAGAGATGACGGTATGGTAACTAAAACCCTTGAAAAGAATTAGAGAAAAGAAGGGCTAAGAGTGCTTAAATGGCAGAGGAAAGATAGTGGTCAAAGATGGAAGCGTATTATTTCTTTACTTTGCCATTTCACATCCTTTTGGAATCAAATTCCAATGGCTTCCCCCCAAAACTATAGCCGACAATATATCAACCCCCTTTGGGCCTCCCATCCACTGTAAGCCAGATCAGATAATTTTCATTTAAATCAAATTTAACATACATCGCTATCCGATTTTGATAAGTGTTTATAAAACTTTTATATACGCACAATTTTCAATGCTAATCAATACAAATCAAACAAGATTTTATAGTTATTATTTCATAAATATTAATTAATTTAATTAATCTATAATAATTATAATTTAATTAAATCAAGTGGTAGTCGGAGTATTTAACATTCGGGTTGTGTGACTCTTAGGTGTAAATTCGATCAGCGATCAATATCGAATGATTCAAATATTAACGTTCACATGTCACCTCAGCTAGTATGTAACTTTTGGCCAAATTTGTCACTTATATAACTTCGGCAAAAATCTAATTTTACATATTTTAAGTGTTACCTGGTATTGACAATTGTATACATCAATTCTCTTCATCAAAACTATGTCATGTACTTAATGAATTTGGTAATGGTCAAAATTTCCTTATCATCCACATTCAACTTTATATTCCAATCACAAAGTTTCTGGTTCAATAATAACAATTACTATTAATCATACTACTATGGGCAAAGACTTTGTCTTTAAGTTGACCCCTGATACTATCCCCATATAAATGAGGAGACGATTTCTCTTTTGAATAATGTTTCACTTCCAATGCTTCCACTTGACACAACTATAGTCGTTCGATGAACATCGTGCCATGATTTAACTATAATCTAAGTGGAGTTTTCACATTGAAGTTCGACGGTATTCTCAAGTTGAGGGAACTTTGTAATATTATGACATCGATATTTTTATTTGACCTTAGTTATATTAACCAACAGAAAACTATCGAATACGTCATTCTATAGTTTTCCAATTATTATCAATATGTAACCCCTTAGTGCTCCCATCAACTATAAGTAATACATTACCTAACACTGGAGTGCGTTATATAGTCTAGTCTCAACGGATATACCGACATCCAATCTCGATATATCTAGACTAGGAATATCTAAAACAATATGTTTATTGTATTGTGATAAATTGTTTATGATTCCAATACCTTATAATTACTATCACAAAACACATCATTTATGGATTTTCTGTAAAATATACTTAGATTGAATAATCAATTATTTATAACACGGTATAACAAGTACATTACAGATAAAAACACCTTTTATTTGAACAAGATTTGTTATCGAGTTAGATATATGTAACAAATTATATAATTACCCATAGGGCACATCCTAACTCTATCAATTTCCTACCTACATTTGCGGTCAATTATGGAATCTTATTCCTACTTCATCGCTCGGTTTACTCAAAAACAAATCGGGTTGGTCCCTTAGTGAATGGGTAAGCTATTTTGTTTTAATTATCTACTCTATCAAGCAACTCTTTCTAATGTTGATAAACCGCCTTTATCACGTGGAGAGCTCTAGGTTCTTCTATGACCTGTATCGCAACATTGTTATCATATAACAACGTCATGAGATTCTCAGCATTTGGAATCACCTTAATCTTGGTTCTAAATTTTTGCGTTTATATTTATCCATTAATTTTATTGTGGTGTTATTCAAGACGATGTACTTAACCTTTTGGTTGAATCAGCTACAATCTTTCGTTTGAAACATTTCCAACTTAAAGCTCCTAAATTAAGATTTGAGCATGAACTTAATATTGACACATTTACTCAATATCACTAATGAAGTTTGAGTCCGGATACTCCTTCATAAGGAGTTCTCTATATCTGTAACAATTAACTAGTATTTCATAAAAACTCAAGAACACACTAAACTACTAATTAGTGATCTTATTTTGGATTTGATATTTACTTCATACATCAAATACATAAGCAAATTACGATATTGTAGATAATAAAACATGTATGATAATTCCTATTGTCATTGCATTAGGAATGTATCTTACATGTTCCATATTGTAAGGACCCGATTCTTCGACTTTCGAAAATCGACATCGATACGTCCACTGTATCAACTGCCGAGCAAACGAATGCCGGAAAACCGAATACTTAGGGTTTTAAAAGAAGAGGTAGAAGAAAAGATAGAAGAAAAAGAGAAGAAGAACAACAGAACAACATCAGAAACAGAAACAATATCAGAATCTCACATATCGCAGCGGAACAATATATAATAGATAATCACTAGTCTTTTAAAACAAAGAACTATATCAGTTTATTCATACATCAATCAGAGTCAATATACAACAATGGACAATTATATAAACTTGTCCTCATACAGAATACACAGCGGAATAAATAATATCAGATACAAATACTACGTCTCGTCATCCAGCTTGCTTCCAAAGCTCCAGAATATCCAGAATATCCTGATAACATAACTCTAGGCTGCCCGTGTGGAAATTGGTTGGCACCCAGAGTTTAGAAGGGAAACAATAAACTCCGAGTCAGTCATGGTGATTGGTGTGAGATCGTAAAATAGTTATTTTTCACAAAGAAAATATTTTTTTTTCGCAATGCTTTTGGAAAATGAAACTACCATAAGACCTCCCACCACACACACAATGCAAACGCAGAATTGGAGGAGATTTCTTCTTATGATAGTCAAAGATGCTTACTACGCAAAATCAAATCATTGGATATTATTATTAGTGCATAGTGTAGAAAACAGTTCGAAAGTATAATATTAAACTTAGCCAGCATAGACATTTCGAACTATGCCTACTATAGCTACCATCCAAACAGTGGGGCGCCACCATAAGTGAATGATAGGTTCTACAACTAAAACCGTACAAGTCACGCATTGTTTCTTTGGATTTCCAACAAATGGTCAGGCTAAGGAACTTCCTATGCCACGAAGGAACGCCTCTGGAATGACGTCCCGAGAAACTAACCGGATCTCTGCCAACACAAGGCCGGGTTACCTCTGCAAAAATAGGTAACTACTGACATGCGTATGCCATCCCCTGATCGTAACCGATCTTCCCGAGGATCCTCGATTCGCAACAAACCACATAATAAGCAGTATCAACATAGGTTAAGTATCTGGGCTCCATACCATGATACCACCTCTATCCAGAAGGAATGACATACACTAAGGGGCGCTACTCCCTAGAACCTTGCTGCATCCTTCCTGTTTTGACCATTTCCAGGGTGTGAGGCTCGACGAAGTCTCGTCCACAAAGCTACGCTTTCTACAAAGCCATGCTTCGGGTCAAACAAATGATCAACCTATGATCACAAAGATATAAGATCAAACAAATGATCATATCACAAATGATCAAACACTGATCATCACACAGCAACACTCAGTATGCCACGTTACCAAATTGGGAATATATTGCTGATAAATTTCAACTACATAACCTCTGAGCTCGTACGTCTCAGAGAAGGGTGTTAAGCTAAGAGAATAAATTCTCCACCACCAACAGATATGTATTTGAAAGAAATCAGCTTTATATCTCAATTTGTAACGTCAGACATACAATCCATACAAGTCTGTTCCGGGATCGAACAGAACCGAAGGCACTTCTCACGAAGCCCTTGCACATCCGGATAATTTTCTAATCACGTCCGGACTTCCCGTCACTAAGGGTGATAAAACCTCTAAACCGAAGATCAGCCGATGTAGAGTAACTCGACGGTAATCCTTCCGTTTTCAAAAATATCCGGTCTTCAACACCGGTCTTCGAATGCAATTCATAACGACGTATCACATATTCGGAATGGGTTATACGACCCCATGGTCCTTTCCCGGCTAACCCGAATAGTGAGCGCTTATTCAAAAATAAGTGTGGCATTCAAATTCATCAAATCACAACAAATACCTATTCAAGGTAATTATTGATAGTCGGTTATTTAACTATCAATAAAGATGCGCAACATCATCAGATTCCAAATAATTTTCCAAATTATTTTATCTTCCAAAATATCTTTACTAGATATAAAATTTCCACACTTCAAAAATAAATCAACATTTATTTTTAAACAACTTCCCTTTCTTTTATAAATTCCATATTGAATTTATACTTTCGAATATCTACTGATATTCGATTTTCAAATCGTTTTCAATATTCAATTTCAATTTATCTTTAAGAAGATAAATTCTAAGAAACGTTTCATTTCATTTTGGAAAAACATTTCCCTACTTATTTAATAATAAGTAATTCACCAATCTTATTTATTTTCAACATTTGAAAAATATTCGATATACTTAAATCAATATTAAGTATATATTTCATTCTTTAAGGAAATCATTTGAGTCAAAACGAATGTTACGTAAAACATCGTTACAACGACTCAAAATCACTAGTATAGGGATTCAGATTTTAAGATAGATATATAAATCCCAATACTACATAAAAAAAACATTTCCTTTCGGAAATCATTTACTATAACAACAGTGTTATAGTCCACCATTTCCTTATTTCTCGAAAACGTCTATTTCAACAATGAATGTTGAAATCTATGAATTCGATATTCAACACATTTTAAAACATCGTTAAAACAATTAACTTCATTTTTAATGTCACTTTCCCAAAACCATATCCATTTTACTTAATAATATATTCACTGTCCAAAATCGTGAATATATTTCACTAATCACATTTCACTATTTCCTACACATTTTATTTCAAGAATTATCCACTATCCAAAATCGTGGATAAAATTCCCTTAATAACCTTCTATATTAAATTCATCAAATTTGATTGATTTCCGAATTTTTAAAACAACGTTTATAAATTCTCTTCTATTTCATAACATTTTATTTCAATTTCGATTTATCAATCTTCTTTAATGACCTATTCAATTTATAACTCAATATATATACACCAGTCCATATCATAAGTTAATAACTTATAATTCCTTTATTTTACAAAATCATTTCCATTTATAAGTTCACAATTTATAAATTTCTTTCACTTATAAATTCGTAAAAATTTATTTTTACGCTTATAAAAACTTGTTTTATAATCCCAAAAATTTAAAGTTATAAATATCAATTTGTATAAATCTTTTTATACAAATCGTTTATAGTTATTCAAAAATCCCAACTTAAACCATTTTATAAATAAATCGACTCTTATTTCAAAAACGACACTTTGGTTATATTCCACTAAAAATTATAACTTTTCTAACTTTAAAATTTTAACGTTTTTAAATCAATTCAAAAATTCCATAAAACGTATATTTTCAAAAATCACTTTAAAAATCCTTTTAAAGTAAAAGTCGTTATTTTTAAACTTCAAAACTTGAATCCGATGATGCAACGCACCAATTAGTCTATCACAACATTCAATATCATATATCAATATGATAATCAACAAATATCACAATATCTGTAAATAAATAAATACTGGTGAGGAATCCAGTTGGATCCCTCCAACCTGTTTTCCCTGCATCCACAGATGTTAGCACAATACCAATTCCACTTCGAGGTGGAATATCGCGGTATATGGGTTTTATAAAAATCATCCGCTTACTAACGGCGCAATAGGGTCTCATCCGTTATACGAGGCGGGAAATCAATCAATCCAATATATACATATGCCAATATGTATATATTGCTATATATATAGATATATCCTACTATATCTAATACAAACAGTAATCAATCAGTCAATCAAAATCCAACTTCATTTGAGTGAGAAAAATCTCACCTTAGCTTTAAATTTGCCATCCATTTTTGTTCCAGTTTGTTTTCTCCAAATTTTGACCTTGTATAAATAATTTTATACAATTTATAAGTATTTGAATCAATTGACAATAAATTATCATCTGTTAATTTATTTAAACCAAAAAAAATTAAAATTTATCGAATGATTTATTTTTAAATAAATTTTCTATTAACTATCTAAATTGATCGAACAATTTATTACTACTTATTTTTATTTTTATTTGAAACACTCTTCCATATGAAAATAGTTTATATAGATTCCAATATCTATAAAAATATGTATTTTCCCATTTTAAAAATTTCTATCTTTCAAAGTTTATTTATATATATACCACTTTGAATTGTGACAAAATTTTATTTTACTGTAAATTTTATACAAACAGAAAATTTCTAAACTATATATATATTTTCTTTTACTTACATATATATATATATATATATATATATAATTGAAACTGCACATATTTTTTTTTCAGATTTAAATTAAATTGAAAATTTCAAAAAGCTAAATACCTTACTGCAATCGACATTGCCACAGAATTCGCGAGCCACTCTCGAGTTCGCGCAAACCATCGATCGCCGTGCCCAGATTGCTCGAACTCGAGCTCGACTATCTGCTTCCATTCGCGAAGCTCGTCGCGATGCCGGTGACTCCACCTCCGATTGAAGACGCCACCTCCTCCAGCCTAGCGCTCGAACTCCCAGAGCGACCCTCAGTTCTTGAACGCGATACGAAATCGAAGTCGACTTCGTCCCTATCCAGTTGAACTCGCGACGCCACCCATCCCCTTCGATGTCGCGCACGCCTCTATTGCCGTAGCCACCAACTACCTCACGCGCTCGCGAGAAACTCCCCTCACCCCCTCGAATTCTCAATTCGAGTTTGAAACGTCTGCTAAATTTTTTTTCTTTAACGAGGGATTTAAATTTGAAGTATACAGACGAGCAGCCATTATACTTGGTTTGAAAATGATTTCGAATTGAAGAGGGATTTTCGAATTGATAAATTTGGGAACTTTTAAGGGAGGCTCGGCTTCGATTTTCTTTTGAACTGGAAATGGGGAAAGGGCGCAGTGATTCGAATTTAATTCGTCTTCGTTTGATTTTGAAAGAGGAGATGAAATTTAAATTATCGGCCATTATAAATTTTCTTTGTTTCTGCTTTTGAAACTGAGGAAGTTGCGTGGTGATATTTAAAAAAAAATGGGGAGGAGACAAGAGTACGCGATTAACAGAGAGTAGGTCGACGCAAATCAGATACTAGGGTGGCTGATGTTGACCAAAAATTTAAATTTTAAATTTAAATTGAATTTGATTTAATTTCAACGCGTTTATACGTCGTATGTTCACATAACAACTCCGATCAATACGAAATTTGAAATCCGGTAATAATTCAATATTATGGACCCAATGGAACTGGTTTCATCGAATTCCGAGACTGTGCCTCAGAACGCTATTTCCAAATATCGATTCGAACGATTAAATTTCAAAACTGAAGAAAACAGTTTCAAATTCAATTCTGAAAAAGTTCTATTACCTTCAGTATCATCAATATAAATTTTGAAAGCTTTCGAAATATTTTTCTTCAGCTTAAAATTGAAGATTCAAATTTTTATTCAACTTTCAATCGATTAAATTTTAAAGTTTAATTGCAAATTTTCAAAGTTACATTCGGGATTCAAATTAAATTATCGTTCAAATATTTAAAATTAATTAAATATTTCCAATTTAATTTGTTCAAAATTCTGGGTCGTGACACATATTAAAAATTTTAACATGGTGTCTTTGCATGTCGTTTGGAATTTTCCCAACATTCTTTATTCTTATTATAAAAGATATAATTTACAAATCCAATATACAGTATTAAAAAACAAGCTAGAATTGATTTTAACATAAGTACATCGTTAACAATTTGCAGTAACTCGTAGTTAAGAAATATTTGTGTGCCTTTTAATATTCTTTCTTGTAGACACATGCTTCCTCTGCATTTTGACTGAAAATCTAGCTATTTGATATTTTGTAACGACCCTGTTTTGATATTTAAAAATATTAAATTAAATCAGACTTTGGAATTTAATATTGTCAGAAATTAAAATTTATGATTTATAAAAAAAACTATTAGAATATAGAACTTGATCTTATATTAATTCTAAAATGACAAGTTTCTATGAGGTAAGGATGGTAATGCAAATTTGAATATAATTTAATGATACTGATTGAATGTAATTGACAACTATGTTAACGTAATTTCAATCAACTGAAATAATAAGGTTAATAAGGAATAGAATAAACGATGTATCAATTGGTGATATTATATGTCATTTAATTGAAATTGGTTTTAACATTTGTAAGTAAATTAATAATCTTTGTTGTAAACAATAAATTTATAAGTGTGTTCAAATTATTTAAATGTGACAATTGTTTATTTCTCATCTTTTTAATTCCGTTTGAAATTAATTTGGATATCAATGAAATTTAATGTAGTTAAATATTTCAGTTGATATAAGAAGTGTAACGCCCCACCTCTATGCTCATAATAACAAAGAGTATTAAAAGAAATACTGTCTATTATTACGAAGAATAAGGCTGGATAGGAGCGACCATCCATAATTGGCCTTACACTAATATTGGTTATCTCGATAGGAGTGGTATATACTTTTTTTTCATCTATTATTTATTTACTCCCATCGACATATCCAATTATCAGTATAAAACAAACTACGATAGTTCATAATAGTTTAGGACGTTAGATATAACAATAACACAGATAATATAAATGCGGAACATAGATTAACAAAAATCTCATATATATATAACCGATGTCAGTTACAATATAGTTGACACGATACATATGATACAACTACAACTGTCGACTCTAGAAGTTATATATACAAGTACATTATTGACTAATATACATGAATACATATCGTTCTATACAATGACACGACTACTACAAAATGACACAGACAACTTCAGAAGATGTGAAAAGTCTTCAAATCCCGAACAGCAACTCAAAGAAGGAAATCTACTACCTGAAATAACTCGGGTCTGACCCGAGTATTAAATTCAAAAGAAAATAATACACGGGTCAGTCTAATTCAAACTCAGTTATTAGTGCATAGCAGCAATAATAATCAATATCAAATAGACGGCAGTCACATAAATCTCGTATATCCAACTTCTCAATAAGAGAATCGGATAACGGCAAATATAACACTAAATAGTGTTAATCAGCAAATCAGCAAATCCAAATCAGAATACAACTTCAAAACATTGAAACTAACCAACGAAACAATTTAACAAATCGGAACATCAATTTAAAACTGTCAAAACTGATAGGGCTGCAGTACAGGCACGCGTGTACTGCCTCGCCACTATCGCAAGCGATACCCAAAAGCTCAGTGAAAGTCAAGAATGATCACAAGGTCAAACCCCGAAATCGGATTCAACTCAAATGAATTTAAAAACCAACCTAAGTGCATCAATGCCATGCACTGTAAAACTGAGCAGTGCTATCACATATACAACCGCATAATGAAACTGCAGTTGAACTAAGCAATTAGCCGAGAGACTAAACAGTCAAGCAACGACAATGCAAGTGTCGGACTCAACTAAACAGCATCAGTAGTGACTGCAACACTACAATTATAGTGGCAATGTCAACAAAACAAATAAATACAACTAATTCAAGTGCACGGCAACATGTGAAACCTCTATACCGGCAAAGCAGTAAAATGAAGTGGATGGTTGTCTCAAGCAACCACAAGTACACAAGTTCGAACAAAACAGTACAGCATTTAGCATCAGGTCAGAGCCAAGGAAATCAAGGCTAAAATTGAAACATAAAGGCATGCGGCATAAGAAGCAAGAACACTAGTCAATTACAAATGCACAACAACCATTTGCATACAAGCTTCAGACTAAAGGACACATGAGTGCAACTTTACATATGTCCAAAACTATGTGAATATAAATGTGCAGACTGCCTCAAGACAGCTGCAATGAAGTGATCCAACAACAACGGAAATGCACAGATAGACCAGTACAAGAGGTAGCACAAAACTGAGCTATCGGCATAAGAATTCGAATACAACCAACAAGTACACAGCCTCGACCAAAACAGTACTAGGCTCGGCCAAGACCATTTCTGGTAACAGCAAACAAGATGACACACTTGCAATTATCAAATGAGGACATAAAGTCAATAAAACATGCCTAATATACATGGCAACCAACAGAAGTATAGGGCATAGCAAGTCTCGAGGAACTGGTCAGAACAAAGGCAGGACTAGTTCAAGCGGCCAATCATTCAAATATAGTCACGAATAAGACCAAGATAAAATATGCAGAGTAAACTCGACTTACAAGATCAGATAGTTCGGTGAAGTGAACTACAATGGACCAGACAGTATCAATGACAAGCACAAGCCAAGTGCTTGCAAAGTCGAGGTAATGTGACTACTAAATATACTGTGAAACAAGTATATCAAGACTCAACCCAAACAAGATCAACTCGAAGCAACTGACCACAAAACAGTAGGTAGTGACAGTAAGGAATGCATACAACACTACAAACATGTACTGGAATGCAACTACAAGGCATGAAACCATAGTGAGACCGATCAAGTGACAACATGAAGCAGTGCAGACTACCATGAACAAAGTGCAACGGAATAGATGGCCCGAGACGAAGCTCACAGGGGCATAAAACTAATGAAGCCAAAAATTCACAAAGTGGTCATAGTCATGAAACAGCAGGTGAAGCCGAACAAGGTCGACAAAGCTTCCAGAAGTGATAAATAAAATAGCCAAAGTCGAATAAAACAACAATGTCAAACTCAGATCGACAATCATCAAAGCCGGAAATTCATCAATATCAAAATCGAATATCACAATCAAAGTCAACCGAAAATCGATCAGAGATGAAGCCATGGAAATCAAAACCAGACGACTAAATAAACAACCCAAACCATCATTACAGAGGCCAAGCAAGAGTAATCAATTTAAACAACCAAGTTAAAATGAGCAGAAATGAGTACGAATTAGATGTGAGTAAGTCATTACTCACCTATGTCGAAGAGCACGAAATGGATTCGAATCCAAGCACACTTGCAATCGAGCGAAGCCAGCGCTTGTACTCGGTTGAGCAGCTGAAGCCCTCCTCTTTCCCCCTTCAGATCGCCGTAGTGCGCGAACCCTGATTTGCTCGAAGAGGAATGGACGAGACGAAGCAAATGCCGCCACCATTTTTATTCTTCGTTCGATTTTTCTAGGGTTTCAAATTAGGACAAATGAGAAATAAAGGGGGTCGGGTTTCTCTGATATTATCACAACATTTCAAATATGGGCCGAGATTATAAGCTAAAGCCCTTCAACATTACCCAAACATTTATTCAAGAATTTTACAACTAAAAAGAATTTCAAATTTGATTTAAAATCCCAAACAACGATTAACAATTTTATTAAAGAATTTTAAATACGATTTAAAACTCAATATCAATTGTCAACTAGGTTAAATCGTCATTTTGTCGATAATTAAAATTTACAAAAACTTGGGTTGTTACAGACTCCCCTCCTTATAAAAATTGCGTCCCCGCAATTTTCATAATTAAGGTCGTCATAACAATAAATTTTCTAACCTAAATTGGTTAAGCTAGAAAATAAAAGTCAAAACACGAACACTAAAGAAATCTTTCCATTTCGTAAAAGAAGTTCACAAATTTTCATCAAAATCTAACTATCAACAGAGAGTCAGAAAACAACAAAACTGAACAAATGCAATCATCAGCGATATTAAATTATCAACAAGATGATTAAAATACAGAAATTCACAAGCCAACAATATCTAATTATCGACAAAGATGACTAGAAAGCACAAGTCACAATTCGCAAACTGACAATATCCAGTTATTCAACAATTAACTGGAAAACACAAATTTCAAAATCAGTAAAACTCTAACTATTAACAGAAATAGATAGAAAACAGTGATTCAATAAAATCAACATATTCTAGGATCTATTGGAGACTAGAATATCTCATATCAATAAAATCAGCAAACATCCAATTATCCAAACGATAGCCAGAAAACAAATCAACTATCTAATTATCTCAAACGATAATCAGAAAACAAATCAGCACATATCTAATTACCACAAACGGTAATCGAATTTCAAATCAACAATTGTTAGATTATCAAAAGCGATAATCAAATTTTAAATCAACAAATATTCGATTATCAAAAACGATAATAAAATTTCAAATTCAACAAATATTCGATTATCAAAAACGATAATCAAATTTCTCAAATCAACAAATATTCGATTATCAAAAACGATAATCAAATTTCAAATTCAACAAATATTCGATTATCAAAAACGATAATCAAATTTCAAATTCAACAAATATTCGATTATCAAAAACGATAATCAAATTTCTCAAATCAACAAATATTCGATTATCAAAAGCGATAATCAAATTTCTCAAATCAACAAATATTCGATTATCAAAAACGATAATCAAATTTCAAATTCAACAAATATTCGATTATCAAAAACGATAATCAAATTTCAAATCAACAAATATTCGATTATCAAAAACGATAATCAAATTTCTCAAATCAACAAATATTCGATTATCAAAAACGATAATGAAATTTCAAATTCAACAAATATTCGATTATCAAAAACGATAATCAAATTTCAAATTCAACAAATATTCGATTATCAAAAACGATAATCAAATTTCTCAAATCAACAAATATTCGATTATCAAAAGCGATAATCAAATTTCTCAAATCAACAAATATTCGATTATCAAAAACGATAATCAAATTTCAAATTCAACAAATATTCGATTATCAAAAACGATAATCAAATTTCAAATTCAACAAATATTCGATTATCAAAAACGATAATCAAATTTCAAATCAACAAATATTCGATTATCAAAAACGATAATCAAATTTCTCAAATCAACAAATATTCGATTATCAAAAACGATAATCAAATTTCAAATTCAACAGATATTCGATTATCAAAAATGATAATCAAATTGCAAATTCAACAAATATTCGATTATCAAAAACGATAATCAAATTTCTCAAATCAACAAATATTCGATTATCAAAAACGATAATCAAATTTCAAATTCAATAAATATTTGATTATCTCAAGCGATAATCAAATTTCAAATTCAACAAATATTTGATTATCTCAAGCGATAATCAACTTCAAATTCAACAAATATTTAATTATCAAAAGCGATAATTAAATCTCAAATCAGCAAATATTTAATTATCTAAAGCGATAATTAAATCTCAAATCAACGAATATTTAATTATCTAACAGCGATAATTAAATCTCAAATCAGCAAATATTTAATTATCTAAAGCGATAATTAAATTTCAACAAATATCCGATTATCACAAACGATAATCAGAACTCATATCAACAAATATCTAATTATCACAAGCGATAATTAGAAGCAACAAATATCCGATTATCAAAAACGATAATCAGAAACAACAAATATTTAATTATCGATACGATAATTAAATCTCATAACATCAGATATCTAATTACCTGCAGATAATTAGAAACAACAAATATCTAGAAATCAATTAAGAAGACTAGAAAATCAACATAAAAGCTTGGATCGATCCCATCAGATGGCGAGTTTTTAATTCGCCGCACGTGCAACAATAAATGGCCAAAGCCTACCAAGTACTCAACATAATTTTGACGCCCAACAAATGACCCGAAGGTCCGCAGAGTGACCCAAAGGTCTAGTACTGGTATTTGACCCGAAGGTCCAACAAATGACCCGAAGGTCCTCATAGTGGCACGAAAGCACACGAAAGCATCAAAATATTTCAATTAACGAGTCCGGAATTAACCGAAATAGCAAACGCACATGTCCCATACCACGTGTTTTACTAAATCGTTTGATTCTCTTCATCGTTTCCTTGAAAGTGCAAAATTCATCAAAATCATCAAACAACAGATATTTCAATTAACGAGTCCGGAATTAACCGAAATAGTAAAAGTGTGGTTCCATACTCCGCACTTTTGCTAAATCGTTTAAATCTCTTCCTCATTCTTTTGAAATCGCAAACTGTAAAATTTCTGAAAACAATTTTTATTTATTTTGTAAAAATAACAATTCACATTCTCAACTGGACAAGTCCGGAGTTAAGCGAAACAGTAAAAGAAAGGGGTCATAATCCTCGATTTTGCTGAATCGTTTAAGTCGCTTTCTCATTCTTTTGAAAATGCAAACTGCTAAAATTTTATAAAACAATTTTCATTTTAAAATGATTTTCCAATCACGTGATTAAAACATCAAATCAGTAACAATTTCGATAAGGAAATTGTACTTCTCAAAATACCATAAAAACGGTCACAAAACAGCATTGCGGAATACCCGCTTGAAAATCCACTTTTAAAATTTGACGGTTACTGAAGCCATAGCGACAGTAATTTTAAAACGTCAAAATCACATCAAAACAATTTACATCAAAATGTAATATCAGAGAATTTTCATTCATCAAAATGCCACAAAACACCGTGCTTTAAAAATTTAGCATTGGTGTAAAAATCCCGTTATAAAAATAACGGCAACAAAATACGTTTCATAACTAAGCATCGGTTCAATGTAAAATAAATGCAATAACATGCAATTCAAATTTTGCACGTACTACAAAATGAACAAAGAAATCATTCGAAGGTATCTTCAATGAAGATAATTCAAAACAGCAAAAACCTAATCAATATATGATTAGTACAAAAGAAAGTCAGCGGAAATTTCAACAAAAATCACATAACTGTAATTTCTTCGAATCCTCAATTCGGATTCGAAATTCTCAAAGAAACAAAATAATTACAGCTATGTAAACAACAAATGAAATTCATATCAATTTCGTATTTCGATTTTTTTTTTATCAAAAAGATTATCAGTTGTACTCAGCGAAGACAGTTTCACTGTTTCCGCTGCACACTCTGATAAATAGAACACAAATCAATCAAATCATCGGAACACAATTTCATCAAAATAACAAAACACAATTCCACTTTTATTTTTAAATAAAGATATTTAAAAATTTCATCAAAATTTCAAAACTTTAGTTTTGACTCAAATCACAGATAAAACATCGACCAATAGTTGTAACATATGTTCCATCCAAGTTATGTTTTATATTATGTCCATAAACCCCAAGCTCTGATACCAACTGTAACGCCCCACCTCTATGCTCATAATAACAAAGAGTATTAAAAGAAATACTGTCTATTATTACGAAGAATAAGGCTGGATAGGAGCGACCATCCATAATTGGCCTTACACTAATATTGGTTATCTCGATAGGAGTGGTATATACTTTTTTTTTCATCTATTATTTATTTACTCCCATCGACATATCCAATTATCAGTATAAAACAAACTACGATAGTTCATAATAGTTTAGAACGTTAGATATAACAATAACACAGATAATATAAATGCGGAACATAGATTAACAAAAATCTCATATATATATAACCGATGTCAGTTACAATATAGTTGACACGATACATATGATACAACTACAACTGTCGACTCTAGAAGTTATATATACAAGTACATTATTGACTAATATACATGAATACATATCGTTCTATACAATGACACGACTACTACAAAATGACACGGACAACTTCAGAAGATGTGAAAAGTCTTCAAATCCCGAACAGCAACTCAAAGAAGGAAATCTACTACCTGAAATAACTCGGGTCTGACCCGAGTATTAAATTCAAAAGAAAATAATACACGGGTCAGTCTAATTCAAACTCAGTTATTAGTGCATAGCAGCAATAATAATCAATATCAAATAGACGGCAGTCACATAAATCTCGTATATCCAACTTCTCAATAAGAGAATCGGATAACGGCAAATATAACACTAAATAGTGTTAATCAGCAAATCAGCAAATCCAAATCAGAATACAACTTCAAAACATTGAAACTAACCAACGAAACAATTTAACAAATCGGAACATCAATTTAAAACTGTCAAAACTGATAGGGCTGCAGTACAGGCACGCGTGTACTGCCTCGCCACTATCGCAAGCGATACCCAAAAGCTCAGTGAAAGTCAAGAATGATCACAAGGTCAAACCCCGAAATCGGATTCAACTCAAATGAATTTAAAAACCAACCTAAGTGCATCAATGCCATGCACTGTAAAACCGAGCAGTGCTATCACATATACAACCGCATAATGAAACTGCAGTTGAACTAAGCAATTAGCCGAGAGACTAAACAGTCAAGCAACGACAATGCAAGTGTCGGACTCAACTAAACAGCATCAGTAGTGACTGCAACACTACAATTATAGTGGCAATGTCAACAAAACAAATAAATACAACTAATTCAAGTGCACGGCAACATGTGAAACCTCTATACCGGCAAAGCAGTAAAATGAAGTGGATGGTTGTCTCAAGCAACCACAAGTACACAAGTTCGAACAAAACAGTACAGCATTTAGCATCAGGTCAGAGCCAAGGAAATCAAGTCTAAAATTGAAACATAAAGGCATGCGGCATAAGAAGCAAGAACACTAGTCAATTACAAATGCACAACAACCATTTGCATACAAGCTTCAGACTAAAGGACACATGAGTGCAACTTTACATATGTCCAAAACTATGTGAATATAAATGTGCAGACTGCCTCAAGACAGCTGCAATGAAGTGATCCAACAACAACGGAAATGCACAGATAGACCAATACAAGAGGTAGCACAAAACTGAGCTATCGGCATAAGAATTCGAATACAACCAACAAGTACACAGCCTCGACCAAAACAGTACTAGGCTCGGCCAAGACCATTTCTGTAACAGCAAACAAGATGACACACTTGCAGTTATCAAATGAGGACATAAAGTCAATAAAACATGCCTAATATACATGGCAACCAACAGAAGTATAGGGCATAGCAAGTCTCGAGGAACTGGTCAGAACAAAGGCAGGACTGGTTCAAGTGGCCAATCATTCAAATATAGTCACGAATAAGACCAAGATAAAATATGCAGAGTAAACTCGACTTACAAGATCAGATAGTTCGGTGAAGTGAACTACAATGGACCAGACAGTATCAATGACAAGCACAAGCCAAGTGCTTGCAAAGTCGAGGTAATGTGACTACTAAATATACTGTGAAACAAGTATATCAAGACTCAACCCAAACAAGATCAACTCGAAGCAACTGACCACAAAACAGTAGGCAGTGATAGTAAGGAATGCATACAACACTACAAACATGTACTGGAATGCAACTACAAGGCATGAAACCATAGTGAGACCGATCAAGTGACAACATGAAGCAGTGCAGACTACCATGAACAAAGTGCAACGGAATAGATGGCCCGAGACGAAGCTCACAGGGGCACAAAACTAATGAAGCCAAAAATTCACAAAGTGGTCATAGTCATGAAACAGCAGGTGAAGCCGAACAAGGTCGACAAAGCTTCCAGAAGTGATAAACAAAATAGCCAAAGTCGAATAAAACAACAATGTCAAACTCAGATCGACAATCATCAAAGCCGGAAATTCATCAATATCAAAATCGAATATCACAATCAAAGTCAACCAAAAATCGATCAGAGATGAAGCCATGGAAATCAAAACCAGACGACTAAATAAACAACCCCAAACCATCATTACAGAGGCCAAGCAAGAGTAATCAATTTAAGCAACCAAGTTAAAACGAGCAGAAATGAGTACGAATTAGATGTGAGTAAGTCATTACTCACCTATGTCGAAGAGCACGAAATGGATTCGAATCCAAGCACACTTGCAATCGAGCGAAGCCAGCGCTTGTACTCGGTTGAGCAGCTGAAGCCCTCCTCTTTCCCCCTTCAGATCGCCATAGTGCGCGAACCCTGACTTGCTCGAAGAGGAATGGACGAGACGAAGCAAATGCCGCCACCATTTTTATTCTTCGTTCGATTTTTCTAGGGTTTCAAATCAGGACGAATGAGAAATAAAGGGGGTCGGGTTTCTCTGATATTATCATAGCATTTCAAATAAATGTGGGCCGAGATTATAAGCTAAAGCCCTTCAACATTACCCATACATTTATTCAAGAATTTTACAACTAAAAAGAATTTCAAATTTGATTTAAAATCCCAAACAACGATTAACAATTTTATTAAAGAATTTTAAATACGATTTAAAACTCAATATCAATTGTCAACTAGGTTAAATCGTCATTTTGTCGATAATTAAAATTTACAAAAACTTGGGTTGTTACAAGAAGGGACGCTAACTATTGAGTGATGAGTAATGAAATGAAAACTTATGTTAATAAGTACATAAGGAAATTGTTGATTTAATAATAAGGAAATTGATATAGGTGGTCATAGCGGTGGTGTTTTGAATGGGATGGTGGCGACTGAGGTGCGTACGGGTGCTGTTGATCGCGGTTAGGGTAGTGAAGGAGGTTAATTAATTACCAAATTGCCCCTGATTTATTTTAATTAATTTTAAATTTCAAATCTTCTAACGTGCATAACTTTAACATACTAACTTGGATTCGCACACGGTTTCTTCCATTGGACTCGTATCGAAATTCCGGACAAAGTGAAACTTGTTTGGTTGAATTTTGAGACTGTTGAAATTTCGAGATTTTATTGGATATTTAATGGGCTATAAATTAAAGGTGAGTGATTTAACCCACTCACGCAATACTAAAATTTTTCATGTTAGTTAAATTGAAATTATGAAGTAATAAAATTTATTTGATTGATGTTTGGTAGTTTAAATTGACATTTAAATCGAATTTGAATTTTATATTGAATTAAGTTGTCATTTAAATTAATATTGAATTTAATTGCTAGCTCAACACCGATAATTGGTAATTAGTCACTGTTGTAATATATTGGTTGATTTGGATGTTGATTGTAATTGAATGCCTCTTGATTGATATGTTGTATGTATGGTTGTTATTTATTTTGATATATCCCTGTTATTACCCCATTTAGTATTTAACATTCTATAAATTGTCATCTGAATTATTTCGAATAAACTAAGAAATAGGTTGAAATTATATATACCTATGTCATTTAATTTTGGGTTGAAATGATATATATCCATCCATGTAATTAAATTTGAATCGACCGATCATTTGGACATAGGGTAGAAAATTATATATGAACACCAGATTTGGTTAAATTAAATGGTTGCAAATCTTAAAATTGAATTGGTTTAAATGATATTGTTTTAAAGGAAATAAAAATTGGATTTATATGAATTAAATTATTTTCTAAATTCGAGCTTTGAAATGTTGAAATTGTACTGTTAAATGAAATTGTTTAAAGGATTTAATTTGAAAGATTAAGTTGAATTTGAGAAATGACTTACATTTATTGAAAGTGAATTATTTTAAACGTTCAAAATTTAATTTAAACTTTGAATTTACTTTAATTAAAGTGGTTTACAGTGGTATTTCAAAGTTTTGGAAGTAAAATGGATTTAAACTAAATTGTTTAAAAACGAGAATTTAAGTTGAAACTTTCAGCCTTTGAATAAATTGTTTAAATTGAATTTGAAGTGAAATAGGAAATCGTCTAAAGTGAGGTTCATTTAAATTGAATTTTAATATGAATTTTACTTGAATTGGAAGTCGAAGAATTGATTTCGTTGTGGTTTGGAACATGAGTTCAAATTGTTGTGAGAGAAAGAAACAATTTTAATATATACTATTTTAATATAAAAACTATTTTAATAATCAAATTATTTAATATATAAACTATTTTAATTATCTAAACTATTTTCAATATTAAAACTAATTTATATTCAAACTATTTTCAATCTTTAAAACTATTTTAATTATTTTGAACTATTTTTCAATATTAAAACTATTTTTAATTACCCAAAATATTTTCAATATTAAAACTATTTTAATTATTCAAAACCATTTTCAATATTCAAACTGTTTGTAAATTGGGAATTATTTAGATTTAAATCATTGATTTAAATACGAATGCTTTTGATACGAAGGTATAACCTATTTTTGAAATGATTTTGAAGCGAATTTGATATTTTGATATGGAATCTGAATTGTTCTTGAAATATAAAAGAACCAACCGGTGTAAAAAATGACGCTTGGTTGTTAAAGAGACCGGAGCCAAATATTGGCATACTCTCTGTCAATACTGGAATCACTTTAACAACTGTGTACGTGTTGGATGTTATCCAAAATGTAGAGGTTGAATCGGCGACGTTTGCTAGATTTGAAGAAAGAGAACAATGATGGATAGACCCCGACATTTGTGTTAATTGGAAATGACTAAAACATGATGACTTGTCCTGACCAATGAGGCTAGCTACCTCTAGCAGACACACTTGTTCGTATTACCATATTGACTTTGAAACTTGATTGGTGCGCACCTTCGGATTTTGGAAGTGTTGGACGCGGGGTGCCGTTTCGGGTTACCACCAGTTAGGCGACTCGAATCGGTAGTATCCTACCTTGGGCATTGCCTCACGTGCCTTGTCATACTTTTATCCTTATACGCACCCACTATGATTTTGTTTTAGTATGGTACTTATAGGGGACTCACTGGCTACCGACGTTACTGGTTGTGTTACAGGACCTGCATAGACTACCTGCTTAAAAATGTGTTAATGAGGACTAATGCAAAGCCTTAACGCTAGAAAAAATATTTATTTTATTGATTAGACACTACATATATAGCATATCTTACCACATATAGATAGTTTAACGGATCCTTAGAAGATGGAAAATCCCGTAACATATCATAAGTTATTGCACTCACGTTGTGCACTGGATAGGAGATGGAAAACCCCGTAAACATCTCTGAAGATATCACACTCATGTTTACTTGTTATTGATTTAACTTACATAAGAACTTTTGGTTTTGACTCGAGTGTTTTGTCTTTTCATTATGCTTGTGTCAGCCTAAGCAGTTTAGTGTTTGAAGACATTATTCTTTGAAGATGAAGATGGAGTTGCTAGCCCGTATTTACTATTATTATTCCGCTGCATTATTTTGGTATGTTTATTGATTGTACTTTGATTATGTTGTAAAAATTGTTTAATCAAATGTATATTGTAAACAGCTTCATGAACTGTTTATTTGATTATTATATTTTTGTCATTCTGCTGCAAGATTCTGTATTTTGTCTTCCTTCTTTTGTCTTATTTTCTTATTAAATCTCATGGACAATCCTCCCTTTTGAATGGTTTGAGTTAGACACGAGTGGTTTATTGTCGATCTAAACCGTTTAAAAAGGTTGGTCATCACAGTTGATATCGGAGCTTTGGTTTAGAGATACCTTAGCCTGCTAGGGGTTAAACTCATTAAGAGATAGGGTAACAGAATGCCCTATTATGTGTTGAGAGTATATATACGAGAGAGAGTATTTGTTAGTGCTATAAAAATGTTTTATATTGTGTTAATTTGTTTTGTTGAGTATTAATGAATTTCGGTCGGTACATAGGACGCAATGGCATCGATAGGGAATTCTAAACACTTGAACATGGTAAACCGACACGATATTGTTTTTGAAATTGATAAATGAAATAATTTTTACCTAGTATTATATTTTGTATTTAAAAGAATAATTTTTCATAAATTGATATTGTTATTTTTGGTGTGTTGGTTGTTAGAAAATGATAATATTTGATTATTGTCATTTATTATTTGGTTAGTCAAGGTTCTTAAAAAACCTATTGACTATTATATGAAATGTAATTTTACAAATATGGTTTATAAATTATGATTTACCAATAAAATGAATTTAAATTGAAAATTTAAGCTCCGGTGTTTTGAATTTGGTTTTCAAAGATTTTTGGAAAAATAATATTAGTATTATTTGGAAGTTTTTTCGGATAGAAATGTTTTCAATGAGATTTGAAAGAAATGTTTTAAAAGAATTTTAAAGGAAGTAGGTTCTATACTCCTCTCTTCTGTCGCTGGAAATAATTTTGGTGATGGTTGCGACATCACCGACGTTCATTTATGAGTTTCAAAGTAGTAAGACCACTATAGTAGCTTTGCTACACATTTTCTTTGATAAACAAATTTGATTTAAATCCATTAAGTATGAGTTGATATATAAAAAATTATAAGTATACATTATTTCAAGATGATTTGAAATGAAACCCGGTAATTAGTTCTTAAGTTTACTGTTAATTTGCGATTTTCAATTATTGAAATGAAATGGAATTTTCAACGATTTAAATAGTTGGAAACTTCCAAATTGAAATCTGAAATTAAAAGCTAAGTGTTTAATGGAACTATAAATAAAAAAAATGAAATATTGCAAGTTGTAAATTAAAAGATAATGGAATATTATACAAGTTTAGGTAATAATAATGTTTCAAAAATGAAATTAGGTCTAAATAAAAAGTAAGATGTATAAGAAATGTTATAAACATAAGTTAATGTTTGAAATTCTTACCAATTAAATTGAATAGTAAAAAGGGAATACTATTTAGGTAAATTATTTTAAACTTAAGAAAAGATTGAAATGATTCATAGATAGATTTAATATTAAAAAAATACTATTGTGAAAATAAATATGAAATAAAATGTAAAAAAGCCTAAGTATCGAATGATTCATTCATGGTTATTAATATTTAATGGAAGTCAAGTTATATAAGTAATAAATGTGAAATAAACTGCAAGAAACTTATGTAATACTTTAAGATTTTATCTATTAATGTTTTTAAATATTGAATGAAAAAAATTATGTAAGAAAATGAATGTAAATTAACAAAAGATGATCTTGTATGAATGGATGAGAACTTAAAACAAATGAAAAGTAAATAATGCATAAAAAGAAACCAATAGAATAAAATATGTAAGCTGTGCGTAGAAAGAGTGGAAGAAGAGATTGACAATAATCCGCATATGTCCAACCCAAACTGAATGGAAAACCAGATCTTTATGGGAAAGAAAGAAGAGATAAGAAGAGAAAGAAGAAGAAGAAGAAGAAGAAGAGAGAAAGCAGAAAAGAAAAGAGAAGAAGAAATAGAAGACAAAGTAAAAGAAACCAAAACAATTACATAATCTCACCATCGCAGCAGAACAACATATAATATCATATTAATGATCTTTACAAAACAGAAATTGTAATATAATATACATACATCCATCAAAGTACAACAGCCAAATCAAAATCATCAGCCTGGACAGTTATAACAACCTGTCCTCACAAATGCTGATATTTCAAACAACAATGCAGCGGAAAATAAACATATACGTGGAATACGAATCGAAGACTTCCATCTCGTCTGCCGAAGCTCCAAAGCATCCAAATCTGAATTTGTATATATACTCGGTCTAACCCGAGCATTGAAATGGAAGAACACCCGAATCAATCTGGTAAACCAGTGTGAGAAAACACATCTTAATTGAATTTATTTTAAAGTTATCAAAGCATTCTTTTATCAAAACAAAGGTATCTCACACGACACCCTCACACATAAACACGGATGGGGTTTTACCTTACGATCACCAAAACATTTCATATCAAATCATGTTATATTATACTAGTGTCTAGTATACAAATAATAATTAAAATAGTCGAAATTGTTACATTGGTTAAATTTGACGGCGTAATAAGTTTACAGACAAACTGGTAGGCACATAGTGGAGAATGGATTCCATACAAATGACAAGGTAAGGGACTACCTTCCGTACAGTACATCTCTAGAAAAATGTACCCAGGGTCTAGATACTGAACGCCTAAACCAACATAGAACCGGTCTACCCCTTTCATCTGAATAGTACCGAATATGACATCACCCTGGTCGTTCCCAACCTATCTGTGGCCATAGCATACAATATCGAATATATATAGGGTAATCTAGAAAGGTGATGACATATCCTTATGGGAGCGACCCACATAGCCCCGTCGCTTCTACCCTATTTCTATCATTTTCGGGTGATGAGGCATAAGGTCACGATTACCTTTCACATAGAACATTCCACTTTGGATGCCACATTACCATTTCCACAATCACACAACTGATTTCTACAAACGTATAACTCCTAAGCTCATACGTCTCAGGAAATGGTGTTAAGCTAGGAGAATTTGCCTTCTCCACCACCAAACTGATGATACATTCATAGAGATCAATTAATGCAATTAGAAATGCAACGTCAGACATTTGTCAACACAAGTTGTCTAGGAACAGGACAAACCGAAGGTACTTCCTACCACATCCTGTCGGGAATTACCCCTAGGATTAGTAGCGAGAAGTCCTTGCATATCGTAGATTTTCATAACGAAGCACTACTTGTAACGACCCAGAATTTCAAACAAATTAAATTGAGAATATTTAATTAATTTTAAATATTTGAACGATGATTTAATTTGAATCCCCGATATAACTTTGAAATTTGCGATTAAACTTTAAAATTTAATCTATTTAATGCTGAATAAAAATTTAAATCTTCAATCATAAGCTGAAGAAAAATATTTCAAAAGCTTTCAAAAATTCGTATTGATAATACTGAAGATGATTGAAGCTTCAGAATCGAAATTGAAATTGATTTGATCAGTTTTAAATTTATATCGTTTCAATCGATATTTAAAAATAGCCGTCCGAGGCACAGTCTTGGAATTCAACGAAACCAGTTCCATTGGGTCCGGAATATTGTATTATTACCGGATTTCAAATTTCGTGGCATTTGGAGTTGTTATGTGCGAATACGACACGTAAACGCGTTGAAAGTTGTATCGAAACAAATTGAGTTAAAATTTAAATTTAAATTTAAAAACAAACAACAACATCCCTAACTTCGTGCCTAAAATCACGCCATCGACCACGAGACTATCGTGCAAAGAAGGGCAAGCACGTTCTTCTGCTAAACCACGTTCTCGTGTCTCCCTTTTCTTTTATATCACAGCCGAAGTCTCTCCCTCCTCAGTTCTAAATCAAACAAAAAAAATTGAATCTCGGTAACAAATTAATGGCCGCGAAAAAAATTAAACTTTCTTCAGTTCTAAATCAATACGCGCTCGAAGATTGGTATGTTTGCAAGTGCACAGGGTGGAGACATCGAGTTAGGGCTTGGTCGCGATCATACGTGAAGGAGAGGAGGCACCAGCGACTCGCGATCGGTGACACAATCGCGTGGATGGGTAGGAGGCGCGCGTGCTTCCATGTAGTGAGGGCTCGCGAGGCTAGGGCTTGTGTTGAGGGGAGCTCGAGTTCGAGCATTGTCGAAGTCGCGAGGAGGCTGGCAGCGAGTATTGGAGATGGGTCGTCGACTTAAAGGTGGAGGCGGTTTCGTAGAGAGTGGCAGATCGAAGTCGACCTCAATGTCGACTGTGTGATGTCGCGATTCAAGGCAGCATCGCGAGTTCGAATTCGTGGTTGTGATGGCGACTAGCAAGTTACAGTGGTGAGCTTTGGTTCGTAGATGGCTGTTAGATGGTGGTGGTTCGTCAAATTTCCAGTGAGGTATTTGTTTCGTTTTAATCTAATAATATATACATACATACGCGATGAAATTAAGGTGTTCATGCTTATTGTTTTTCAATTTAAGGGCGTACACTTTTATTTAAATTGTATAAGTTAACAGGAGAGAAAAATGTTGACAGTGAGGTAGATTTTGGAAACAGTGAGTTTTAATCTGTGGTTTCAAAATAGTTTTGTTGTTATAAGATTTAAACAGAAATTATAGATGTGAATAAGAAAGAGAAAACATAGGATTTTAAATGCTATAGAGTTTATATGAATTTGTATAATGTATATACATATTTAAGTAACAGAAGTTACTTGTGACATCCCGGAATTTCTGACAATATCAATTTAATAATCTACATTTAAAATTAAATTGATTTGATGATTTTGTTGATAAATTTGAATTGATTTAATAATTCTTCTTTTAATAAACATTTAAATTGAGAATTTATCTTTTAAAAGCTAAATAAAGTGTTTTCTATTTATAATGTATATAAATTTATATATATTGTAAATAGGTGAGCTTTGTTGTAAATTTAATTAATAAGGCATATTTTATAATTTTAATATTTTTGATAATTTGGAAATTTGATTTAATTTAATATTAAGCTATTAAATAAATAACTATATGGTTTTAAAATAGCTAAGATAAATGTTTAATTGATTTAAATTATATCTTAGCTTATGTTAAGATAAATAAAAGGTTTATTTTAAATTATTGTTTAATAAATATGAGATATTAGTTTATTTAATAATAATAGGAAGTTATAATCTCTTTTATAAATATCTAAGGTAAAATGGGAATAGAAATATATAAGATAAATTATATGAATTATATAATGTAAAGTAAAACTCATAGCTAAAATATAACAACAAAATAAATATAGAATTCCATTTCTAGTATAAAGTAATAAGGCCCTAGCTAAGGAATATATTTAAATATGAACAAATAAGATAAGTAAGAAATGTGTAACAAACAATAACAAAGAATACATGTATAAACAAATATATAGATAGGATAAGTTTTATATATAAAGTAAACATTCAAACAAAATTATATAACAAAAGCTTGCAACAGAAGACACAAATGAATACATTCCAATATGAATCAAGAAACAAATATAATACATTCTGTATGAACAGGTTAGATACAAGATTTGTACAAACGAATAAAGAATAAATATGTAAGCTTGGGAGTGAAGGCAATATCAATTACTGTAAATGATTACGTACACTTGATAGGATAAAGAAAGATATACATGTTGCAGGCATAACAAAGCAAAGTAAAAATGTAAAATATCTTTGTATACAACATGAAACATAAGTACATACGAAAATGTAAAATAAAAGATGAGTTGTAGACATGAAGGACGAGCATTAAATGCTATATCTCTAGTACATATTATATGGATCACTTCAGCCCCCATAGAGATAAAAAAATCTCTGAAATATGTTTGTAGCAAAAGAGAAATACTTGTATATTTGTTCACATATATCTATCTGCCTTAGTCTTTTTCATTTTCATTCGTTTACCAAAAAGAAAACTTAGCATTTTTCATTTTTATGTTTTCAAAGACAATTACAAACTAAAGCTTTAGTTCAATTCAAAGCCTGCCTGTAGTTCATTTCCTTCAACCTGAGATGAAGCTATCTCTGCATGCAACTACGAGTTTTAAAATTTAAGCATTTTAAATCAAGCATTCAAATTTAAAGTTTTCAAATGCATCTGGAGTCAAGCCTGCATGCAAACCTTAACAACAAGCAACTCAGTTTTTATAGCAAAGGGGAATTCAAGTTTTCTCAGTTAAAAGCAACTTCAAATTAGTGCTCTGTTCTTCATCATCTTTTAAGGTGAGTAACATTTTTATTTAAAACAACTTAAGTACCTATGGTTGCCTGATTTATTCCTGTGAAATCATGATTTGTGTGGATATATGATGGAATTCTCTGTATATATGTATGGGTGTCTGAATGCATGCTAGTTGCTCTTGCCTATTCTAGATTCCAGGCTTAAGTTCTGTTCAAAAATCATGACCTTATAATCAAATCCTTAGTTGGGTTCAAATTTCAATCAAAATGTGGTTGTGTGATATAAGTTAAAGTTTTTAATTTTATTTATATGAAAAAAATAATTTCTGTAATGTCTCTGGAAAACAACCATAACAAAACAAACTTTATGGAAGTAGAAATTTAATTTTCCAGATTCATTGATTTAAGATTATAAACCTATTACATAAACTAAAACTTGAATTTTAAAACTAAAATCAGAATTTTTAGTTGAAATGGGAAGAGCATTTCTGGTTTGTCTAGAAATGGTATTTTGGTATGTTACTGTCAATCTAGAAGGTCGGGGTGGCCATGGTTTTCTTCGGTGATGAAGTGATGATCAAGTTTTCAGGGAAAATGGTAGTCGAAAGATTAGTGCAGTGAGGCAGTAGAAATTTGGGATCATAGTAGTTTAACCTAGTTTTCTGTTCATCAGTATAGTTGATCGCCGAAGTTTCTTGAGGCAATCGAGTGCTTCGTGATGCAAGTTGGTGGTAGATGGGGTATGGAGGAGTTCGAGGCCGGAGGTGAAGTTTTCCAGATGATCGGATCTTGGTGTTTGAAGCAAATTCCAGATATCGGCATTGTTTTCTGGTTTCGAGCTAAATGCTCGATTTTGATTGGTGGTTTCTGCTATCGATTTGATGGTCGGGAATTAGTTGGAAGGTGGTCGCTGACTTGAGTGGGTGGTCGCGAGGGGTCGGAGTTGGTTGCCGTGATGGGGCAGGTGCACGGGGATCGTGGCGTATCTGATGTTGATTTGGGGAAGATGGATGCTCGAGAGTTTTGTCGAGTCAATTCATGTGTTAGCTCGAAGCAGTGGGGTTTGGGACTCGAAGGAGTTGATGAGTGGGCTCGGGTTTTCTAGGGTTATTCGAGTGTGTTACTCGAAGCAGGAGGGAAATGACTCGAGTATTTTTGTTTGTTACGAGTAGTGTTGTTCCAGGCTTTGAGAAATGAAAGCCTGGCAGTTTCAGATATTTAAATTTAATATAAAAATCTGAAAAGAATTTAAAGCCAAGTTTAGAGTTGAAATTTTAAATCTGGATTCAATCTGAAATTGAATCTTAGGTTTTGAAAATAAATAAAGTTTATAACTTTACATAATGTAAATAAGTTTAAAGGTAAAGTATACTTTAATGATTTGAAATGTAAAAAGAAATTTAGTTAAAAATCCTTAAGTTTGAATTTAAATGATTTGGATTCATTAAATTAATAAGTTAACTAAAATGGATTGATAAATCTAATTAATATCGGGATTAATTAAGTAATTATGAGTTTTAAACTCATTAATTAAGTTTAAGTTAATTATTAATTAGGAAAAAAAAACTAATGTGGAGTTAAAGATTATTAATTTAATAAGATTAGATTTTGAATTAATGATTAAATGTTAATTAATCAGTAAATTTAAAGGTAAATTAAGTTACGGTTAAAACTTGAATTAATTAAATAATTAGTGGTTAATTAATAGGGGGTTAAGGATAAATTAACTTGTAATTAATATTGGTTAATTAAGTTTAATTTCATAAGAAAGGAAATTAAGAATTGTAATAGTTAATGAAGGCTATTAACTTAAGACTATTAAGTAATTGATATATTAATGTGATTAATTTTAAATAACTAATTAGATAAATTAATTAAAGATAGACATTTGTGAAAATGTTTAAGTGTAATTACTTAATGGAAGTAATTAAGGAATTAATTACTTAAGGTAATTAATTGAGTTAAATATGATTTGTTTAAATTAATTAATTAAGTTTAATTAATTTGATTTAATCATTGGATGAATTGATAAGTATAATTACTAAAATGTAATTAATAAAGTGAAATTACTTAATGAAGTAATTGATGACAATTACTATATGTAATTGATTGAAGATGTTTTGAGTATAATAGTAATTTGGATTAAATTACTTTGAAAAATTAATCAAGGGATTAATTTAGAAAATTAATTAAGGAGTAATTAATTTATTAAGTGAAGTAATTAAGGGTAGCTAATTACTGAATGGGATTAATCAAGGATGATTAATAATTATGGTTAAGTAAAAGTTAATAACTCAATGTAATTAATGTAAATGGAATAATTAATTCAAAAATGTATTAGGAATCATTAATAATATGATTAATGATAAATTTAAAGGATTGTTTTAGTAAGATTAATTAATCAATAATAAGTGTTATAAGCAATTAATTAATTGTAATTAATTAAGGATAAATGTAATTAATTATGGTTAATTAATAAATAGGGTAATTAAAGATTAATTACTGTATTTGGTTATAAATAATTAATTTGTGAAATTAATTAAAGAATAATTACTCGAATGTAATTAAAAGATAATTAATCTAGGATGATTAATTAAGATGGAAATCTAGAGAATGATTAATTAATTGATTTGAAATTAATCAATGGTTAAGTAAGCATGATTTATAGAATGAAGTAATTAGTTTAATTTACTTTAAATTAATTAGAGATTTGTAATTAATTTAATTCATTTTAAATTAATTATAAATGGTGTGATTATTAATCATTGCTTATGATGGATGATATTGATTTCCTTGATTGATTGTGATCTCAGATATGAGATGAGTAATATCTATTGTGATATGGATGCTTGTTTAAGTATGATACTATTAATTATCTGTTTGAGTAGATAATATGGATTATCTGTTTATGATGATGATGTTATTATCCGTTGTGATATTGTGATTTATCTATCTCTGTGTATATAGATAATTGAAATAAATTGTTTTAACTTTAAAACAACTTGGCCTTAAAAGATACGGTTTGGATTTCGATGAGACCGGGATCGGGTTTCCGTATACCGAGATTCTAGGTCTGGAGACCCGAATACCACATCGATCCAAATTAACGATAGGTCGTATATCCCAAGTGAAGATGAAGATTCAGAGTGCAAGGGTTATTGTCGTTAACTCTGAGGGTGATTCCAAAATGAGTGTAACGAGATAATGCCTTCGGTTTCGTTCGAACCCGGAACGAACTTGTATGGATTGAATGCTTTCAGAACATCGTCAGGTGGGCGATGAGCATTCTAAGTGATGAGTTCTGTTAAAAGGTAATCGTGACCTCAAGCCTCATCAACCGGGAATGGCTAAAACAGGGGAGGTGCAGCAAGGCTTCGTGGGTAGCACCCACTTGAGAGCGAGATATACCCCTGTCTAGATGTCCCTTTATATTCGGCTTAGTGGGCAGTTGATTCGCGACAACTGCTGGGGTTGTTTCGTTCGGAACTGTTTAGTAAGGAATGGTTCCGGCCTTGTGTTGTAGGGGAGCGGGCGTACTCCTCGGTACGGTGATCTAGGCCACGTACTGTGACGGGCGGTACCCCAGTAGCCCAGCCATTGTTGGAAACCCAATCTTCCTACGTGACCTTACGGTTTTGATTGTATTACCCACTTTGTGGCTAGTATGCTGGAATTTAATCATGTAACAATTTCAGCTATTTCATATTTACTTGAAAACCCTAGACCTACTATAATATCACTGGATTTCCTATCAAATGTTTGGTTAGCGTAAGGGAAAAACTTTTCCATGTTTATGTGTGGGAAGTCTTACGTGATACCTTTTATTTTCAAAGGATTTTTAAAGTTAAGCAACTTTAACCTGTTACTCATACCAGACCCATGTCTGACCCGGAGTTTATTTCTTTTTTTTTTAAACTCTCGGGTACCCAAATTTTTACGGGTAGCCAAGGGATTCAGGTTTGCTTTGACGAATTATGGAGGAGCAAATGGAGCAGGAGGCTTCAGCGTTGTAGATATATATAGTGTTCCACTATGATGGTATCTCTGTGTGTATCTCTGTACTGTATTTGAGTTGTATTAACTAGACAAGAGTTTATAACTGTCTAGTATGTGTTGTATTATCTGTGTAACTCTGATGTATATGATATTATGTATTCTCTTATGTGATATATTATATTTTATTCGTTCCGCTGTTGAGATTCTGATGTTGTTTCTTCTTCTTCTCTTTCTTTTCTACTTTCTCACCTCTTTCTTTCTTAAAAACGATACGACTTTCTGGTGGTAGAAAGTTGGGTCGTCACACGTGGTATCAGAGCATAGGTTGAGCGAATACCTAAGCTATGGAGTGGTGTCTATCTTAAGAGAGCGTATTTGTATTTTTATATATATATATATTTATATATTCTACCTATTTGTTGGGTTACCTGTTCGGGTTTTCCAATATAAGTTATAAAAGGTAGATAGGGTAGTGGTGTGTATAACACGACTACCAATAGTTGGAGTTGTTGAGGTTGGAAGTGTATCTGTCGAGACCGTAGACCCAATACCGTCTCGAGTGAGCTTTGTTGTGGTATAAGGATTTCACCAATATCTGTTAGGGTTTGGAGATCATTTTTGAAGTGCAGTTTGGATGAGTAGAATTTGGATTTTGATAGTTGAGCAGAAGCTAGTGATAGTATCTTGATACCTCAGGAATCAGTAGCTGTGTGATGAGACACGGTGACTATGGATGTCCCCGAAGATTTTCTTTGGAACAGTTTAAAGAAGTATGTCTGCTTCGGTGTTGAGGCTGTGTTTAGCCGGGTGTTTGTGTTTGGCTTTGAGGCCTGTGTTTCTCAAGGAGTTTGGTTTAGGATGTCCTTGGCAGCAATGGCAGCATTTGTAGTTCTGATTGTTCTGTGGGTAGGCAGGAGGTTGTCTGTCAGCAGTTTTCTGGAAGTGAAGTTCAGGAGCAGCAGAGTGGATCCGTTTCTTCGATGGATTGGCTAGATAAGCTTAAGCTGTTCTGATTGGTAAAGAGAGAACAGTTTTTTTGGATATTGGATTGGGTTGATCGCAAAAGTGACTTGCGATAGTGGAGTGTTCTCTTGGCTTGTCAGAGATCCTTCGGGATTTCTGAGTTTTCTTTTTTATGGATCTGTTGAACCATATTTTTGGGATGTGTTGTCCGGTTTGTGCTCGGGTGTACCATCAGCATTTCTTCTACTCAGATCAGAGTTGTGCAGCGGAAGCAGTTGGGAGTGCATCTGTTTTTCTTTTCCGGATAGGAGAAGTTGTTTTCTACTGATGATAGTAGAGGCTGTGTTCTTGGATTGTTTGTGTGTCGATCATTGTGATGAGTTGTTTTGAGGCATCAGCGAAGGTTGAGCCCATCAGTAGGGATGTAGACAGCCCAGGATCGTCAGATGAGTTTTGTGGATATAAGATGGAGGAATTTGGATTTCGAAGTCGAGGATTTGGTTTTGAGTAAGTTCTCTCAGATCGAAGGGGTTTCAAGTTGGTAAGACTGGGAAGTCAGCACCGAGGTATCTTGGATTTTATCTTGTTCTGGTAAGGATAAGAGTTTGATCTTCTAGAGTGAATTGTCAGTTTGGACAACTGAAATTCGATGTGTTCCGCGTATCTCTGAGGGAGTACGTGTAGGATCTATCTCTGGTTTTGGAACCAGCAGTTCTAGAGGGTTTGGTTGTTGAGTCAGACTTGTCTGTAGTCTGATATCTTGTCTAGTTTGTAGATCTAGATGAGTTGGAGCTCTGTAGCTTAGTAGTGATTGTTTGGATTCTGTAGAGCGAGTACCCCGGTATTTTTACTTGGGAAACTCTAGGTAGCTCTATCCAGAATTTTGTCTGAATAGTTAGATTTGTTTGATTGGTTGAGTTGGTTGCTATGGTTGTAAGCATATAATTAATATATGCTTGTGTTTTAAAATTAAATCTTTAATTAGATTATTAAATTACCTTTGTTTTAAATTTCGGGGACGAAATTCTTTTAAGGGGGGAGGAATGTGACATCCCGGAATTTCTGACAATATCAATTTAATAATCTGCATTTAAAATTAAATTGATTTGATGATTTTGTTGATAAATTTGAATTGATTTAATAATTCTTCTTTTAATAAACATTTAAATTGAGAATTTATCTTTTAAAAGCTAAATAAAGTGTTTTCTATTTATAATGTATATAAATTTATATATATTGTAAATAGGTGAGCTTTGTTGTAAATTTAATTAATAAGGCATATTTTATAATTTTAATATTTTTGATAATTTGGAAATTTGATTTAATTTAATATTAAGCTATTAAATAAATAACTATATGGTTTTAAAATAGCTAAGATAAATGTTTAATTGATTTAAATTATATCTTAGCTTATGTTAAGATAAATAAAAGGTTTATTTTAAATTATTGTTTAATAAATATGAGATATTAGTTTATTTAATAATAATAGGAAGTTATAATCTCTTTTATAAATATTTAAGGTAAAATGGGAATAGAAATATATAAGATAAATTATATGAATTATATAATGTAAAGTAAAACTCATAGCTAAAATATAACAACAAAATAAATATAGAATTCCATTTCTAGTATAAAGTAATAAGGCCCTAGCTAAGGAATATATTTAAATATGAACAAATAAGATAAGTAAGAAATGTGTAACAAACAATAACAAAGAATACATGTATAAACAAATATATAGATAGGATAAGTTTTATATATAAAGTAAACATTCAAACAAAATTATATAACAAAAGCTTGCAACAGAAGACACAAATGAATACATTCCAATATGAATCAAGAAACAAATATAATACATTCTGTATGAACAGGTTAGATACAAGATTTGTACAAACGAATAAAGAATAAATATGTAAGCTTGGGAGTGAAGGCAATATCAATTACTGTAAATGATTACGTACACTTGATAGGATAAAGAAAGATATACATGTTGCAGGCATAACAAAGCAAAGTAAAAATGTAAAATATCTTTGTATACAACATGAAACATAAGTACATACGAAAATGTAAAATAAAAGATGAGTTGTAGACATGAAGGACGAGCATTAAATGCTATATCTCTAGTACATATTATATGGATCACTTCAGCCCCCATAGAGATAAAAAAATCTCTGAAATATGTTTGTAGCAAAAGAGAAATACTTGTATATTTGTTCACATATATCTATCTGCCTTAGTCTTTTTCATTTTCATTCGTTTACCAAAAAGAAAACTTAGCATTTTTCATTTTTAAGTTTTCAAAGACAATTACAAACTAAAGCTTTAGTTCAATTCAAAGCCTGCCTGTAGTTCATTTCCTTCAACCTGAGATGAAGCTATCTCTGCATGCAACTACGAGTTTTAAAATTTAAGCATTTTAAATCAAGCATTCAAATTTAAAGTTTTCAAATGCATCTGGAGTCAAGCCTGCATGCAAACCTTAACAACAAGCAACTCAGTTTTTATAGCAAAGGGGAATTCAAGTTTTCTCAGTTAAAAGCAACTTCAAATTAGTGCTCTGTTCTTCATCATCTTTTAAGGTGAGTAACATTTTTATTTAAAACAACTTAAGTACCTATGGTTGCCTGATTTATTCCTGTGAAATCATGATTTGTGTGGATATATGATGGAATTCTCTGTATATATGTATGGGTGTCTGAATGCATGCTAGTTGCTCTTGCCTATTCTAGATTCCAGGCTTAAGTTCTGTTCAAAAATCATGACCTTATAATCAAATCCTTAGTTGGGTTCAAATTTCAATCAAAATGTGGTTGTGTAATATAAGTTAAAGTTTTTAATTTTATTTATATGAAAAAAATAATTTCTGTAATGTCTCTGGAAAACAACCATAACAAAACAAACTTTATGGAAGTAGAAATTTAATTTTCCAGATTCATTGATTTAAGATTATAAACCTATTACATAAACTAAAACTTGAATTTTAAAACTAAAATCAGAATTTTTAGTTGAAATGGGAAGAGCATTTCTGGTTTGTCTAGAAATGGTATTTTGGTATGTTACTGTCAATCTAGAAGGTCGGGGTGGCCATGGTTTTCTTCGGTGATGAAGTGATGATCAAGTTTTCAGGGAAAATGGTAGTCGAAAGATTAGTGCAGTGAGGCAGTAGAAATTTGGGATCATAGTAGTTTAACCTAGTTTTCTGTTCATCAGTATAGTTGATCGCCGAAGTTTCTTGAGGCAATCGAGTGCTTCGTGATGCAAGTTGGTGGTAGATGGGGTATGGAGGAGTTCGAGGCCGGAGGTGAAGTTTTCCAGATGATCGGATCTTGGTGTTTGAAGCAAATTCCAGATATCGGCATTGTTTTCTGGTTTCGAGCTAAATGCTCGATTTTGATTGGTGGTTTCTGCTATCGATTTGATGGTCGGGAATTAGTTGGAAGGTGGTCGCTGACTTGAGTGGGTGGTCGCGAGGGGTCGGAGTTGGTTGCCGTGATGGGGCAGGTGCACGGGGATCGTGGCGTATCTGATGTTGATTTGGGGAAGATGGATGCTCGAGAGTTTTGTCGAGTCAATTCATGTGTTAGCTCGAAGCAGTGGGGTTTGGGACTCGAAGGAGTTGATGAGTGGGCTCGGGTTTTCTAGGGTTATTCGAGTGTGTTACTCGAAGCAGGAGGGAAATGACTCGAGTATTTTTGTTTGTTACGAGTAGTGTTGTTCCAGGCTTTGAGAAATGAAAGCCTGGCAGTTTCAGATATTTAAATATAAAAATCTGAAAAGAATTTAAAGCCAAGTTTAGAGTTGAAATTTTAAATCTGGATTCAATCTGAAATTGAATCTTAGGTTTTGAAAATAAATAAAGTTTATAACTTTACATAATGTAAATAAGTTTAAAGGTAAAGTATACTTTAATGATTTGAAATGTAAAAAGAAATTTAGTTAAAAATCCTTAAGTTTGAATTTAAATGATTTGGATTCATTAAATTAATAAGTTAACTAAAATGGATTGATAAATCTAATTAATATCGGGATTAATTAAGTAATTATGAGTTTTAAACTCATTAATTAAGTTTAAGTTAATTATTAATTAGGAAAAAAAACTAATGTGGAGTTAAAGATTATTAATTTAATAAGATTAGATTTTGAATTAATGATTAAATGTTAATTAATCAGTAAATTTAAAGGTAAATTAAGTTACGGTTAAAACTTGAATTAATTAAATAATTAGTGGTTAATTAATAGGGGGTTAAGGATAAATTAACTTGTAATTAATATTGGTTAATTAAGTTTAATTTCATAAGAAAGGAAATTAAGAATTGTAATAGTTAATGAAGGCTATTAACTTAAGACTATTAAGTAATTGATATATTAATGTGATTAATTTTAAATAACTAATTAGATAAATTAATTAAAGATAGACATTTGTGAAAATGTTTAAGTGTAATTACTTAATGGAAGTAATTAAGGAATTAATTACTTAAGGTAATTAATTGAGTTAAATATGATTTGTTTAAATTAATTAATTAAGTTTAATTAATTTGATTTAATCATTGGATGAATTGATAAGTATAATTACTAAAATGTAATTAATAAAGTGAAATTACTTAATGAAGTAATTGATGACAATTACTATATGTAATTGATTGAAGATGTTTTGAGTATAATAGTAATTTGGATTAAATTACTTTGAAAAATTAATCAAGGGATTAATTTAGAAAATTAATTAAGGAGTAATTAATTTATTAAGTGAAGTAATTAAGGGTAGCTAATTACTGAATGAGATTAATCAAGGATGATTAATAATTATGGTTAAGTAAAAGTTAATAACTCAATGTAATTAATGTAAATGGAATAATTAATTCAAAAATGTATTAGGAATCATTAATTATATGATTAATGATAAATTTAAAGGATTGTTTTAGTAAGATTAATTAATCAATAATAAGTGTTATAAGCAATTAATTAATTGTAATTAATTAAGGATAAATGTAATTAATTATGGTTAATTAATAAATAGGGTAATTAAAGATTAATTACTGTATTTGGTTATAAATAATTAATTTGTGAAATTAATTAAAGAATAATTACTCGAATGTAATTAAAAGATAATTAATCTAGGATGATTAATTAAGATGGAAATCTAGAGAATGATTAATTAATTGATTTGAAATTAATCAATGGTTAAGTAAGCATGATTTATAGAATGAAGTAATTAGTTTAATTTACTTTAAATTAATTAGAGATTTGTAATTAATTTAATTCATTTTAAATTAATTATAAATGGTGTGATTATTAATCATTGCTTATGATGGATGATATTGATTTCCTTGATTGATTGTGATCTCAGATATGAGATGAGTAATATCTATTGTGATATGGATGCTTGTTTAAGTATGATACTATTAATTATCTGTTTGAGTAGATAATATGGATTATCTGTTTATGATGATGATGTTATTATCCGTTGTGATATTGTGATTTATCTATCTCTGTGTATATAGATAATTGAAATAAATTGTTTTAACTTTAAAACAACTTGGCCTTAAAAGATACGGTTTGGATTTCGATGAGACCGGGATCGGGTTTCCGTATACCGGGATTCTAGGTCTGGAGACCCGAATACCACATCGATCCAAATTAACGATAGGTCGTATATCCCAAGTGAAGATGAAGATTCAGAGTGCAAGGGTTATTGTCGTTAACTCTGAGGGTGATTCCAAAATGAGTGTAACGAGATAATGCCTTCGGTTTCGTTCGAACCCGGAACGAACTTGTATGGATTGAATGCTTTCAGAACATCGTCAGGTGGGCGATGAGCATTCTAAGTGATGAGTTCTGTTAAAAGGTAATCGTGACCTCAAGCCTCATCAACCGGGAATGGCTAAAACAGGGGAGGTGCAGCAAGGCTTCGTGGGTAGCACCCACTTGAGAGCGAGATATACCCCTGTCTAGATGTCCCTTTATATTCGGCTTAGTGGGCAGTTGATTCGCGACAACTGCTGGGGTTGTTTCGTTCGGAACTGTTTAGTAAGGAATGGTTCCGGCCTTGTGTTGTAGGGGAGCGGGCGTACTCCTCGGTACAGTGATCTAGGCCACGTACTGTGACGGGCGGTACCCCAGTAGCCCAGCCATTGTTGGAAACCCAATCTTCCTACGTGACCTTACGGTTTTGATTGTATTACCCACTTTGTGGCTAGTATGCTGGAATTTAATCATGTAACAATTTCAGCTATTTCATATTTACTTGAAAACCCTAGACCTACTATAATATCACTGGATTTCCTATCAAATGTTTGGTTAGCGTAAGGGAAAAACTTTTCCATGTTTATGTGTGGGAAGTCTTACGTGATACCTTCTATTTTCAAAGGATTTTTAAAGTTAAGCAACTTTAACCTGTTACTCATACCAGACCCATGTCTGACCCGGAGTTTATTTCTTTTTTTTTTTAAACTCTCGGGTACCCAAATTTTTACGGGTAGCCAAGGGATTCAGGTTTGCTTTGACGAATTATGGAGGAGCAAATGGAGCAGGAGGCTTCAGCGTTGTAGATATATATAGTGTTCCGCTATGATGGTATCTCTGTGTGTATCTCTGTACTGTATTTGAGTCGTATTAACTAGACAAGAGTTTATAACTGTCTAGTATGTGTTGTATTATCTGTGAAACTCTGATGTATATGATATTATGTATTCTCTTATGTGATATATTATATTTTATTCGTTCCGCTGTTGAGATTCTGATGTTGTTTCTTCTTCTTCTCTTTCTTTTCTACTTTCTCACCTCTTTCTTTCTTAAAAACGATACGACTTTCTGGTGGTAGAAAGTTGGGTCGTCACATTACTATAGATTTTGAAAATATAAGGTTTTAAAGGGGAATAAGATTAGAAAACAACAAAATAAATGAAATGAATTTGGGTGATGAATTTATAAAATGGAAATTAATTATTCAAATTGTTCGAATATTAATAAAGTGTATGAATTATTTATACAAGGGTATAAATCAAGAAAACAAGTCAAGATGGGAAATGGATTGCGAATAAAAGCTAAGGTGAGATCTTCTCACTCAAGAATTGAAAAGTGGAATTTTCAGTTATTGATTTGATTGCTATTGGATGTGATATTAGATATAGTAGGATATATATCTATATATAGCAATATATACATATTGGCATATGTATATATTGGATTGATTGATTTCCCGCCTCGTATAGCGGATGAGACCCTATTGCGCCGTTAGTAAGCGGATAATATTTATTAAACCCATATACCGCGATAATTCCGTACTGGAGCGGAATTGGTATTGTGCTAACATCTGTGGATGCAGGGAAACAGGTTGGAGGGATCCAACTGGATTCCTCACCGTATTGATTATTTACAGATATTGTGATATATTCTGTTATCATATGATGATATATGATATTTGATTGTTGTGATTGATTGTTTGATGCTGTAGCATCATCGGATCCATTTTTGAAGTTAAAAATAACGATATTATTTTTAAAAGGATTTCAAAGTGATTTTTGAAAATATACATTTTATTGAATTTTGGAATCGATTCATTTTAAATAAATGAATGTTTAAAATTTCGTGTTATGAAAATTGGGATTTCTGTGAAATATAAGCAAAATGTGAATTTTGAAACAAAAGTTGATTTATTTATTAAATTGTTTAAATAGAGATTTTTGAATTTATTATGAAAGCTCTATATATAGGATTTATAAAATTTGATTTTTATAAATCAAAGTGATGAAATTTTAAAGGAGTTTTAAAGACGTTTTAAATGATGTTAAAATGGGTTTTATAAAGGATAGAATAAACGATTTGTGAAGTCCTAAAAGAACGATTTTGTAAATAAACGAATTGGATAATAAAAGGAATTTATAAGTTGAAGTAGTTATAAAATAATAAATGGAATTTATAAACGTTGTTTATAAATCCGAAATCACTTGATTTGATAAGTAAATTTTTGAATTTAATTAAAGAAATTATATTCACGATTTTAGATCATGGATAATCTTTTAATAAATGTGTAGAAACATTGATTTGGGTAAATAAAGTATATTCACGATTTTGGACAGTGAATATATTATTAAATAAAACGGAGATGTTTTAGAGAAGTGATATTACGAAATGAAGTAATTGTTTTAAAAGATGTTTTAAAACGTGTTAAGTATCGAAAACATAGATTTCAACATTCATTGTTGAAATAGACGTTTTCGAGAAATAAGGAAATGGTGGACTATAACACTGTTGTTATAGTAAATGATTTCCGAAAGGAAATATTTTGATATAGTATTCGGATTTACATATCTATCTTAATTTCGAATCCCTATACTAGTGATTTTGAGTCGTCGTAACAATGTTTTACGTAACATTCGTTTTGACTCAAACAAATGTTGTTATAGTAAATGATTTCCTTAAAGAATGAATTTATACTTAGTTTGATTTTAAGTATATCGAATATTTTCAAATGTTGAAAATAAATAGATTTGTGAAATACTTATTTTTAAATAAGTATGGAAATGCTTTTCCAATATGAAATGAACTGTTTTGAGATTTTATCTTTTAAAGATAAAATGAAATGTGGAAATTGATTTGAAATTGTTTTCAAACGGTTAAGTGTGGAAATTATATATCTAGTAAAGATATTTTTTGGAAGATTAAATAATTTGGGAAATTATTTGGAATCTGATGATGTTGCGCATCTTTATTGATAGTTAAATAACCGACTATCAATAATTACCTTGAATGGTATTTGTTGTGAATTGGATGAATTTGAATGCCACACTTATTTTTGAATAATCGCTCACTATTCGGGTCAGCCGAGAAAGGACCATGGGGTCGTATAACCCATTCCGAATATGTGATACGTCGTTATGAATTGCATTCGAAGACCGGTGTTGAAGACCGGATATTTTTGAAAATGGAAGGATTACCGTCGAGTTACTCTACATCGGCTGATCTCCGATTTAGAGGTTTTATCACCCTTAGTGACGGGAAGTCCGGACGTGATTAGAAATTTATCCGGATATGCAAGGGCTTCGTGAGAAGTGCCTTCGGTTCTGTTCGATCCCGGAACAGACTTGTATGGATTGTGTGTCTGACGTTACAAATTGAGATATAAAGCTGATTTCTTTCAAATACATATCTGTTGGTGGCGGAGAATTTATTCTCTTAGCTTAACACCCTTCTCTAAGACGTACGAGCTCAGAGGTTATGTAGTTGAAATTTATCAGCGATATACTCCCAATTTGGTAACGTGGCATGCTGAGTGTTGCTGTGAAATGATCAGTGTTTGATCATTTGCGATATGATCATTTGTTTGATCTTATATCTTTGTGATCATAGGTTGATCATTTTGTTTGACCCGAAGCATGGCTTTGTAGAAAGCGTAGCTTTGTGGACGAGACTTCGTCGAGCCTCACACCCCGGAAATGGTCAAAACAGGAAGGATGCAGCAAGGTTCTAGGGAGTAGCGCCCCTTAGTGTATGTCATTCCTTCTGGATAGAGGTGGTATCATGGTATGGAGCCCAGATACTTAACCTATGTGGTTGCTGCATTATTATTTTGATGTGGTTTGTTGGAAATCGGGGATCCTCGGGAAGATCGGTTACGATCGGGGGATGACATACGCGTGTCAGTAGTTACCTATTTTTGCAGAGGTAACCCGGCCTTGTGTTGGCAGAGATCTAACCGTAACGTTAGGTTCTCGGGTCGTCTATTCCAGGGACGTACCCATCGTGGAAGAGGAAGTTCCTTAGCCTGACCATTTGTTGGAAATCCAAACTCCAATACGAACTTTGTACGGTATTAGTTGTAGAACCTGCCATTTACGTACGGTGGTCACCACTGTTTAGATGGTAGCTATAGTAGGCATACGATACTGGTCGTATGCTGGCTGAGATTTATATTATACTTTCGAAAATGATTTTTCTACACTATGCACTAATAATAATATCAAAAATGATTTGATTTTGCGTAGTAAGCATCTTTGACTATCATAAGAAGAAATCTCCTCCAATTCTGCATTTGCATTGTGTGTGTGGTGGGAGGTCTTATGGTAGTTTCATTTTCCAAAAGCATTGCGAATTTGTTTTATTTTCTTTGTAAAAAAAAATAACTGTTTTACGATCTCACACCAGTCACCATGACTGACTCGGAGTTTATTGTTCCCTTCTAAACTCTGGGTGCCCACCAATTTCCACACGGGCAGTCTAGAGTTAGGTTATCAGGATATTCTGGATATTCTGGAGCTTTGGAGATAAGCTGGATGACGAGACGTAGTATTTGTATCTGATAGTATTTATTCCGCTGTGTATTCTGTATGGGGACAAGTTTATATAACTGTCCATTGTTGTATTGAGTTGTATATTGACTCTGATGATTGATGTATGTATAAACTGATATAGTTCTTTGTTTTAAAAGACTAGTAATTATCTATTGTATATTGTTCCGCTGCGATGTGTAAGATTCTGATATTGTTTTCTGTTCTGATGTTGTTCTGTGTTGTTCTTCTCTTCTTCTCTCTTTTTCTTCTATCTTTTGTTCCTTTTTCTTCTTCTTAAAACCCTCACTATTGGAGTTTCCGGCACTCGATTTCTCGGCAGTCGATAAAGTGAGTATCGATGTCGAATTTTCGAAAGTCGAAAATTTCCGTACGTGACAGCGTGGTATCAGAGCATATGGTTAAGCGACAACCCTGCTCTGTTGGGTGTTACTCATTAGAGATAGAGTCAGTAGTACTCTAGAATGAGTTGAGTGTAATAATAGATACGAGCGCGTATTTGTTAGTGAATATATAATTGTTTTATATTGTGATGATTGGTTTGTTGAGTGGTATATGGATTCTGGTCGGTATTGTCCGTACAACTCTATCGATAGGGATCTCTAAACACTTATATAGAACAATTCGGCACAGTATTGTTTTAAATTGGGTAAATGGAATAATTTTACCTTGATTATATTTTGTATATAAAAGAAATGATTTTTCTGTAAATTATTACAGTATATGGTTGCATGGTTGTTAGAAGTGATATTATTAAACTATTATCATTGAAATTAAATGAGAAATTAAAATAATAACCAAAGATTTGAAAATAAATCCATTTAACGAATGAAATTTATAAATGTGAATTGAAAGATAAAGAGATGAATTCACATACAAATGAATTTTGAAAATATAAATTATAAATGTGATTTGTAATTTAAAACGGAATTCCAGAGAAAAATTTTGGAAATGTTTTGAAAAGAATTTGAAAATTTTGGAGATTTGGAAAGTTAAATCATTTTTGATTTGAAAATGAATTTCAAAGGTTTTGAAAAATGTTTTGAAGAAATGAAAAGCTCTAAACTCTTTTAGGTCGCTGGAAAATAATCCTGATGATGATGGCCACATCATTAGAATTCATTTTCGGGTTTCCAAAAGAGGAATTGCTGCCAAATTGTTTTAAATAGGAGTTGTTGGAAAAATTTGGGTTTTGTTTTGGAAATTCAAAAGGATAATTTGAATTGTTTTCAAAATGATTTTCGAAAAAGTTGAAAAGACTCTGGAATCCTATTTAAAATATCTATTGGATTAATAAATGAATTGATAACTTATACAATTCGAATTTTGATAGAATAAATTTAACTTAAAGGATGGAGTTAAATTAATGTAAGTACAAGTGAATCAATTTAATGAAAGTAAATTGAATGTTGAAAAATTCATTTCAAATTTGTAAAGTAAAGTATTGAAATAAAATTAGTAACGGAAACTAATTGAAGAAATGACAAATTAATATGGTTTGAGATGAATTAAAATTCATATGGAATTTGAAATCCAGTTTAATATGAGTGGTTATAAACCATAATAGTGAATTGAAAATAAATATAATGTGTATATGGAATATTTACATTGAACTTAAGAAATGAAGTGTGAAATTCTTAAGTAAAATTTGATGATTGAACAAAAGAATAAAACTGGAGTTAAAACTGAATATTGAAAACGAATTTGAATTGTGTGAAATAAAATAAAGTTAATCGATGAAATTCAATATTCAGAAGTTAAATTGAATCCAAATTAGATTGAAATTGTGAATTGAATTCAAATGAAATTTGAAATGTAAAATTGAACGAAGATGAATATGTAACTTCAATAGTGAAGTAAAAATGTATAAGTAGTTTATATTGAAAATTTTGTAATAGAATTTGCAAAATGGTTTGTATGTGTAACTAGATATTATGGTTAGTAGGACATACAGAGGTATAAAGGAATTGGAAATTTTGATTTCAAAGATAATTTGAATTGCTCGACAAAAGGTAAGTATTTAAATTTCGATATGAGTTTTTGATGATTTCTTCTCTAGCCGCTTGGCTTTTTCTTTTCCTTTTTGAAATCTAAGAGTCCGTAGGGACGTTTTGTAGTAGTGCCGTATTAGCCGCGCAAAGGAGACGCTGGCGAAATTTTTCGATAATTTCGAGTGTTAGAAAATTTTTGAGAATTTTGAAAGTTTAAATTTGAATTTGAATTTAAATTTGGAAGTAAATAATGTTGTTTGAAACTTATAATTGAAGTTGGAAATTTAGTTGAAAAGATAACGAATCTTTAGTAGAAAGATTTGTTTTGGAAATTTGATAAAACTATTAGATGTGAAAAATAGTAGACGAGTTAAGGACCATTTTTTCTAACTTGTAATTTCGAGGACGAAATTCTTTTAAGGAGGGAAGTTTGTAACGACCCAGAATTTCAAACAAATTAAATTGAGAATATTTAATTAATTTTAAATATTTGAACGATGATTTAATTTGAATCCCCGATATAACTTTGAAATTTGCGATTAAACTTTAAAATTTAATCTATTAAATGCTGAATAAAAATTTAAATCTTCAATCATAAGCTGAAGAAAAATATTTCAAAAGCTTTCAAAAATTCGTATTGATAATACTGAAGATGATTGAAGCTTCAGAATCGAAATTGAAATTGATTTGATCAGTTTTAAATTTATATCGTTTCAATCGATATTTAAAAATAGCCATCCGAGGCACAGTCTCGGAATTCGACGAAACCAGTTCCATTGGGTCCAGAATATTGTATTATTACCGGATTTCAAATTTCGTGGCATTTGGAGTTGTTATGTGCGAATACGACACGTAAACGCGTTGAAAGTTGTATCGAAACAAATTGAGTTAAAATTTAAATTTAAATTTAAAAACAAACAACAACATCCCTAACTTCGTGCCTAAAATCACGCCATCGACCACGAGACTATCGTGCAAAGAAGGGCAAGCACGTTCTTCTGCTAAACCACGTTCTCGTGTCTCCCTTTTCTTTTATATCACAGCCGAAGTCTCTCCCTCCTCAGTTCTAAATCAAACAAAAAAAAAATTGAATCTCGGTAACAAATTAATGGCCGCGAAAAAAATTAAACTTTCTTCAGTTCTAAATCAATACGCGCTCGAAGATTGGTATGTTCGCAAGTGCACAGGGTGGGGACATCGAGTTAGGGCTTGGCCGCGATCATACGTGAAGGAGAGGAGGCACCAGCGACTCGCGATCGGTGACGCAATCGCGTGGATGGGTAGGAGGCGCGCGCGCTTCCATGTAGTGAGGGCTCGCGAGGCTAGGGCTTGTGTTGAGGGGAGCTCGAGTTCGAGCATTGTCGAAGTCGCGAGGAGGCTGGCAGCGAGTATTGGAGATGGGTCGTCGACTTGAAGGTGGAGGCGGTTTCGTAGGGAGTGGCAGATCGAAGTCGACCTCAATGTCGACTGTGTGATGTCGCGATTCAAGGCAGCATCGTGAGTTCGAATTCGTGGTTGTGATGGCGACTAGCAAGTTACAGTGGTGAGCTTTGGTTCGTAGATGGCTGTTAGATGGTGGTGGTTCGTCAAATTTCCAGTGAGGTATTTGTTTCGTTTTAATCTAATAATATATACATACATACGCGATGACATTAAGGTGTTTATGCTTATTGTTTTTCAATTTAAGGGCGTACACTTTTATTTAAATTGTATAAGTTAACAGGAGAGAAAAATGTTGACAGTGAGGTAGATTTTGGAAACAGTTAGTTTTAATTTGTGGTTTCAAAATAGTTTTGTTGTTATAAGATTTAAACAGAAATTATAGATGTGAATAAGAAAGAGAAAACATAGGATTTTAAATGCTATAGAGTTTATATGAATTTGTATAATGTATATACATATTTAAGTAACAGAAGTTACTATAGATTTTGAAAATATAAGGTTTTAAATGGGAATAAGATTAGAAAACAACAAAATAAATGAAATGAATTTGGGTGATGAATTTATAAAATGGAAATTAATTATTCAAATTGTTCGAATATTAATAAAGTGTATGAATTATTTATACAAGGGTATAAATCAAGAAAACAAGTCAAGATGGGAAATGGATTGCGAATAAAAGCTAAGGTGAGATCTTCTCACTCAAGAATTGAAAAGTGGAATTTTCAGTTATTGATTTGATTGCTATTGGATGTGATATTAGATATAGTAGGATATATATCTATATATAGCAATATATACATATTGGCATATGTATATATTGGATTGATTGATTTCCCGCCTCGTATAGCGGATGAGACCCTATTGCGCCGTTAGTAAGCGGATAATATTTATTAAACCCATATACCGCGATAATTCCGTACTGGAGCGGAATTGGTATTATGCTAACATCTGTGGATGCAGGGAAACAGGTTGGAGGGATCCAACTGGATTCCTCACCGAACTGATTATTTACAGATATTGTGATATATTCTGTTATCATATGATGATATATGATATTTGATTGTTGTGATTGATTGTTTGATGTTGTAGCATCATCGGATCCATTTTTGAAGTTAAAAATAACGATATTATTTTTAAAAGGATTTCAAAGTGATTTTTGAAAATATACATTTTATTGAATTTTGGAATCGATTCATTTTAAATAAATGAATGTTTAAAATTTCGTGTTATGAAAATTGGGATTTCTGTGAAATATAAGCAAAATGTGAATTTTGAAACAAAAGTTGATTTATTTATTAAATTGTTTAAATAGAGATTTTTGAATTTATTATGAAAGCTCTATATATAGGATTTATAAAATTTGATTTTTATAAAACAAAGTGATGAAATTTTAAAGGAGTTTTAAAGACGTTTTAAATGATGTTAAAATGGGTTTTATAAAGGATAGAATAAACGATTTGTGAAGTCCTAAAAGAACGATTTTGTAAATAAACGAATTGGATAATAAAAGGAATTTATAAGTTGAAGTAGTTATAAAATAATAAATGGAATTTATAAACGTTGTTTATAATCCGAAATCACTTGATTTGATAAGTGAGTTTTTGAAGTTAATTAAAGAAATTATATTCACGATTTTAGATCATGGATAATCTTTTAATAAATGTGTAGAAACATTGATTTGGGTAAATAAAGTATATTCACGATTTTGGACAGTGAATATATTATTAAATAAAACGGAGATGTTTTAGAGAAGTGATATTACGAAATGAAGTAATTGTTTTAAAAGATGTTTTAAAACGTGTTAAGTATCGAAAACATAGATTTCAACATTCATTGTTGAAATAGACGTTTTCGAGAAATAAGGAAATGGTGGACTATAACACTGTTGTTATAGTAAATGATTTCCGAAAGGAAATATTTTGATATAGTATTGGGATTTACATATCTATCTTAATTTCGAATCCCTATACTAGTGATTTTGAGTCGTCGTAACAATGTTTTACGTAACATTCGTTTTGACTCAAACAAATGTTGTTATAGTAAATGATTTCCTTAAAGAATGAATTTATACTTAGTTTGATTTTAAGTATATCGAATATTTTCAAATGTTGAAAATAAATAGATTTGTGAAATACTTATTTTTAAATAAGTATGGAAATGCTTTTCCAATATGAAATGAACTGTTTTGAGATTTTATCTTTTAAAGATAAAATGAAATATGGAAATTGATTTGAAATTGTTTTCAAACGGTTAAGTGTGGAAATTATATATCTAGTAAAGATATTTTTTGGAAGATTAAATAATTTGGAAAATTATTTGGAATCTGATGATGTTGCGCATCTTTATTGATAGTTAAATAACCGACTATCAATAATTACCTTGAATGGTATTTGTTGTGAATTGGATGAATTTGAATGCCACACTTATTTTTGAATAATCGCTCACTATTCGGGTTAGCCGGGAAAGGACCATGGGGTCGTATAACCCATTCCGAATATGTGATACGTCGTTATGAATTGCATTCGAAGACCGGTGTTGAAGACCGGATATTTTTGAAAACGGAAGGATTACCGTCGAGTTACTCTACATCGGCTGATCTCCGATTTAGAGGTTTTATCACCCTTAGTGACGGGAAGTCCGGACGTGATTAGAAATTTATCCGGATATGCAAGGGCTTCGTGAGAAGTGCCTTCGGTTCTGTTCGATCCCGGAACAGACTTGTATGGATTGTGTGTCTGACGTTACAAATTGAGATATAAAGCTGATTTCTTTCAAATACATATCTGTTGGTGGCGGAGAATTTATTCTCTTAGCTTAACACCCTTCTCTGAGACGTACGAGCTCAGAGGTTATGTAGTTGAAATTTATCAGCGATATACTCCCAATTTGGTAACGTGGCATGCTGAGTGTTGCTGTGAAATGATCAGTGTTTGATCATTTGCGATATGATCATTTGTTTGATCTTATATCTTTGTGATCATAGGTTGATCATTTTGTTTGACCCGAAGCATGGCTTTGTAGAAAGCGTAGCTTTGTGGACGAGACTTCGTCGAGCCTCTCACCCCGGAAATGGTCAAAACAGGAAGGATGCAGCAAGGTTCTAGGGAGTAGCGCCCTTTAGTGTATGTCATTCCTTCTGGATAGAGGTGGTATCATGGTATGGAGCCCAGATACTTAACCTATGTGGTTGCTGCATTATTATTTTGATGTGGTTTGTTGGAAATCGGGGATCCTCGGGATGATCGGTTACGATCGGGGGATGACATACGCGTGTCAGTAGTTACCTATTTTTGCAGAGGTAACCCGGCCTTGTGTTGGCAGAGATCTAACCGTAACGTTAGGTTCTCGGGTCGTCTATTCCAGGGACGTACCCATCGTGGAAGAGGAAGTTCCTTAGCCTGACCATTTGTTGGAAATCCAAACTCCAATACGAACTTTATACGGTATTAGTTGTAGAACCTGCCATTTACGTACGGTGGTCACCACTGTTTAGATGGTAGCTATAGTAGGCATACGATACTGGTCGTATGCTGGCTAAGATTTATATTATACTTTCGAAAATGATTTTTCTACACTATGCACTAATAATAATATCAAAAATGATTTGATTTTGCGTAGTAAGCATATAAGAAGAAATCTCCTCCAATTCTGCGTTTGCATTGTGTGTGTGGTGGGAGGTCTTATGGTAGTTTCATTTTCCAAAAGCATTGCGAATTTGTTTTATTTTCTTTGTAAAAAAAATAACTGTTTTACGATCTCACACCAGTCACCATGACTGACTCGGAGTTTATTGTTCCCTTCTAAACTCTGGGTGCCCACCAATTTCCACACGGGCAGTCTAGAGTTAGGTTATCAGGATATTCTGGATATTCTGGAGCTTTGGAGATAAGCTGGATGACGAGACGTAGTATTTGTATCTGATAGTATTTATTCCGCTGTGTATTCTGTATGGGGACAAGTTTATATAACTGTCCATTGTTGTATTGAGTTGTATATTGACTCTGATGATTGATGTATGTATAAACATATATAGTTCTTTGTTTTAAAAGACTAGTAATTATCTATTGTATATTGTTCCGCTGCGATGTGTAAGATTCTGATATTGTTTTCTGTTCTGATGTTGTTCTGTGTTGTTCTTCTCTTCTTCTCTCTTTTTCTTCTATCTTTTCTTCCTTTTTCTTCTTCTTAAAACCCTCACTATTGGAGTTTCCGGCACTCGATTTCTCGGCAGTTGATAAAGTGAGTATCGATGTCGAATTTTCGAAAGTCGAAAATTTCCGTACGTGACAGGCACCATGAATATATGATATGGTAAATTTCACCTCGAGCGACTAGTGGCAAGTAGCCCAGCATCATGAAGATCTCCGTCATCAAAAATCATAATCATAAACCTGCACTTTCGAATGCATACATTGGCCCGAAGTGGTTCTCTGACAAATCCGACCCCAGTCTCTCCGAACCAACAACGACAAAAAGGCCAATTATTTGATAGTCGGTTATTTAACTATCAAAGCAACAAACAATATCTAGCACCATAAGCAATCACTAGGCCCATTTAATTAATCTTTATTAATTAAATAAATCTCCAAATATTTACTCCAAACTATCTTTAAAAAGATATATTCTCAAAACCATTTCAAACCTTTCTATATTGGAAAACATTTCCATATACTTATATCAACAGTATAAGCATATTAACAAATCACTTCATTTTCAACACTTAGAAAATATCTTCATATACTTATATCAACGGTATAAGTATATTCTGTAACACTACCATTTGGAGACACGCCAAATAGATTTATATAACCGTACAACTCCGGAGTTCGTATGCCTCCGGACGGGTGTTAAGTATAAGAAGCAATGCTCCTACACCACCAAGCCTTTAGTACGATCATAAGAACCGATTCGTGTATTTCACGATGGAAGGTCCAAACCATAATTTATTGGGTCAAAACGAATGTTGTGTAAAACATCGTTATGACAACCCAAAAACATTAGTATAGGAATTCGGTAAATAAATATAGATAAATCTCATATACTATATAAAATATTTCCTTTTGGAAATCATTTACTATAATAACAGTGCTATAGTCCATGCCTTCCTTACTTTCCCGAAAATGTCTATTACAAAATAAATGTTGAAATCTATGTTTCCGTTACTTACCTCATTTTAAATCATTTTCAAAACCATTTAATTCCATTTAAAACCATAAATTTCAAAACCTTTACTACCAAAAGATAATTTACTTTTAAAACATTTAACTTCACCAAAATATCACTTCTAAACATTCCTTTAATATAATATCCATATTTAAATCTCAACATAAATTATTTCCATATTTATAATAAAGCTCCTTCCTCTTTTATAAGACTTCTATTTTATAACCCTTTATTTACAAAAATCCATTTCTAAATCCATTTACAGAATAACTTCAAAACCATTTACTAAACATTTATAAATCTCGATTATAAACCGACTTCTTTATTTACAAAAATATCACCTTATAAATCTTTTTTATAAACTTATTTAAAAATCTACTTTCAAAGCATTTCATAAAATCATACTTTTACAACATCAAAAATCATAACCTTTATTTTTTTAAAAACAAAAACACTTCTTTTAATAATTTAAAAATCATTAAAACATATTTATACTTCCAAAATCACTTCGAAAACCTTTTCAATTCAAAATCACTATTTTATAGTATTCGAAATACTAAAAATAGGCCCAGTGCTACCATAGCACCCAATAAGCAAATCATATCCATGACATCAAATATGGCATTAATCACATCATATATCAGCATATATATGAATATAAAATCAACAGCGTGAGGAATCCTATTGAATCCCTCCAACCTGTCCCCCTGCATCAAATATAACATATAATCAAATAATAAAAATCAACCGCTTCGAGGCGGAATTCGTATACAAAGGATCATTCGCTCTTACGTGGGAACGTAATAGGGTCTCATCCGCTCCAATAGGAGGGAATATATCCAAACCAACTAATATATATAATATATCATCCAAACAAGCATCAATCATAATAAATAAATTATTCCCACTTATATAAATATATAAGCAGGCCAGAGAGGTCAGTCTACTCACTTTGGTTGCATTCGTCGTTGCAACATTTATTTCCATTAAAAACGAATAGGTGTTCGAATTTAACCAATATTCTTATGTGCTCCAAATCAGTCCATTCCAACTCCATTGCGTATTATTCGACAATACGAATCCAACACCGCTTGTTTCATGCGAATTCGACATCGTATGTAAGAGTTATGGATTTTTAAACATTTGAGTTATATAATATAATTGACAACGTCATTAGCTAATTAATTAACCTTAATTAAATTAATAATCAACTTCCTCTTTGATTAAACACGCTCCAGCCGAACCCAACTCACGCGCATAAAGATCCGATAACCTACGCCTCCACGTTGATCGAGACGATGATCCGAGACCACCACGACGAAGAAAATCCCCACGCGCACCCACGACCCCCAACTTGATGAACTCGGCCCATCCTATCACCCATAATTCTAGTTCGAACGTAGCGCACTCCTCTCGAGATCCTTGCGAATTCATACCTCCGATCGACGATCCAACCGGTAGATGTGTAGAGCTCGACGAGATCTACAAGTTTCATGTTGGTTTTTTCTAATTACTTATGGAATGTGAGATAATTGAGGGAGAAACCACGCCATTTCTAGCCGTTTGCAAGTTTAGAGGCCGCTGGTGTTTTTGGGGCTAGGATTTGCAAGTTAGGGTCCTTATATAGCCACTTAAACGACACTATTCATGCCTAGATTTTCGAACTTCAAACGAAGTATGCCGCTTGGCGTTTTATATGTTTTACCCCTATTCCGAATACAATGGAATATATAGGAAGTCAATTCCATCCTATTTGGAAGGTAGCGTTCAAAAATCGATTTATATAAATTTAAATTACTTAAAAAAATTTCTATGTATTTCAGAACGGTAAGTCCAATCGACATGAAATTTGGAATCCTATAATAATATGCTATTACAGATCCAATGAAACTAGTTTCGTCCAATTCTGAGACGGTGTCCCGAACGACTATTTTTACAAGTCTAATTAAATATTAAAATTTCCAATTTATGTTTATTAACTTTTAATTCAACTTCAAAAGGTTACTAACTTTATTCTAACTCCAATAGAGTATAAATAAACTTTAGAATTCATTTTCATTCTTATTAAATCCCAAATTCAATTATTTAACTGATTTAACATTTAAATTTTACTTTTCAATATTTAAATCCAATTAAATATTCTAAATTCAAACGACTGAAAAACTGGGACATTACATGCGTAGATCATTTTATGCGCATAACAGTTCTGATTCAGATTCGAATACATAATTTGTGGAATTTCACACCAGTCCGAATTAGGATTTTTCACTCAATTCTATTAATTATTGCCAATTACTTCTTTTAATAATTATTAAAGGAAGTATTTGATTTTTAAAGGTTGTTTATTGAAATAAAAGGTAGAAATTGGGTTAAAAATAAGTTTTGGCTATAAATAATGTTTTGAAATGGTTTGAAATATTTTCTAAGTGATAAAATAAATTTTGTGGAATTTTAGGAGTTAAAAGCATGATTTTATTCATTTATTTGAGTAAATAATTCATTTTTGTTAAATAAAGGAATTTAATAATAAAAATGTTTTAAAATTTAAGATTTATCTTTTTATATGATCGAAAATATTTTATTTAATATGTATGTAAGATTACATTTTTTGTGTGTAAAAATTTGAAAAAAAATGCATTTGTTTTATAATATAGTGTAAATATGTACATATTTGGTATTAGTACTAAATAAATTCACATAGGCTAATTAATTTCTCTTTTATTTAATGGGTCCAAAGCCCATTAGCACTTAGCCAGTAAATGAGAAAGTGAGAAAAGAGTTTACCTGTACGTTCACAACTCATTCTCATCTTCTTCTTCTTCTGGAAAGAGAATACAGTAAACAAACATCACCAATTTCTCAATTCAAAGCCTCCAAACTCAAAATCAATTCAAGCAAACTATAATTTCTTCTATCTAAGGTGTAAATTCAAAAGGTAATTAACTCCAAAACCCTATAATTTTAGCAAAATCCTAATTTCAAAAATGGGTTTTCTAATTTATTGTTGAATTCCTCTTGCATGTCTTTTTCTTTTGTTCTACAGGTTCCTAGAGTCTAGAGTCAAGCAAAAAGCCTTCAACTTTCTTCAATTCTCCAAAGTTTGGTCTTCATATTTGCATAGGTGAGTTAATAAACTCACAATCTCTAGCTGAAGCAAAGCTTCAAATGCAAAAATATATGCAAATAGCTTGAAAATATTGATTTTTGGTTGATGTTTTTGTTTCTGTAAATACTAAGTTTAGGTGTCATTTTGCATGTAATTTTATCTCAATTCCGGCAACGAAATGCTGCTGGATTTTCTCCAGTTGATAACCTGTGTGTTGTAGTATATGCATGCCAAATTACATTGCAAAATATATTCTTTTGATGCTTGAAAACTGCACTGCAAAATCAATGCATAGCCTGGAAATCACCTGTACACATTTTGTTTTGTGTTGCTGCAAATTGATACGGACTTTTGATATGATTTTTAAAGTTTTCTATCTTAGTTGATATCTATGCAAGGAAAATGGAGATTTCTAATCAAGAAATCGGATCCAAGTCCGCACTAGAATAGTCGAGTTAACAATACTAGTTCGAAAGCAAAATTTGTGTATTCAAGCAAGCGATCAGAATTGATATTGTGTACAAATGATATATGCACATCGTACAAACTTAAATAATATGTAAATTCTTTGTTGTTTGGCTTATGGAATGTTTGGGAAATGATACTTCAAATCGTTTGAGGTTGTATGAATAAGTAATTATCTAAGGTTGTTGAGCGTAAGGTACACTTGGTAGTTTATTTATCATCCTTGTACGATGAAAAGTTTCTGAACCAAGACAAACCTTTAGTTTTTGGTTGCTATGGATGTGTGATGGATTCTTTTATTGCATATTATTCTCGTACTGTTTTTGTTTGTATATGATTGTTTTATATGTTGTGTTGCTTGTGCTATTGTTTGTAAAAACTAGTATATTGCTCTTTTTACATAGTTTTAACTCTTTTGAATTATAAGTGAAATACAGGTTTATGAAAGCAATAGTTGTTGCTTTTGGTATCATAAATAGAGACTTTTGCCCGACAAACAGGTAAATTTCATATTGCGGGTTTGTAGTGGTATTTTATTGTTTTCCCATGGTTTGAGACATTTTATTATTAAAATATGATATATATAATGTAATTATTGATATTGTTATTTTTTTGGATCTAGCCACGCAAAGGAGATGCTACCAAAAATTTTCGTGAATTTAAGACTTAGAAATTTTTCATAAAAGTTGAGTTATTTTCAAATTTACATTAAACCTAAACTTGTTAAAATATTATAAATTAACTGAATAAAGTATACCAAACCTCTTGATTCTTTCTTGTTCCTTTTCGAGGACGAAAAGTTTTAAGTAGGGGAAATTGTAACGACCCTTATTTCGATAATTAAAAATATTAAATTAAATCAGACTTTGGAATTTAATATTGTTAAAAATTAAAATTTATGATTTATAAAAAAAATTGTTAGAATATAGAACTTGATCTTAAATGAATTCTAAAACGACAAGTTTATATGAGGTAAGGATGGTAATGCAAATTTGAATATAATTTAATGATACTGATTGAATGTAATTGACAACTATTTTAACGTAATTTCAATCAATTAAAATAATAAAGGTTAATAAGAAATAGAATAAATGATGTATCAATTGGTGATATTATATGTTATTTAATTGAAATTGGTTTTAACATTTGTAAGTACATTTATAATCTTTGTTGTAAACAATAAATTTATAATTGTATTCAAATTATTTAAATGTAACAGTTGTTTATTTCTCATCTTATTAAATCAGTTTGAAATTAGTTTGGGAATCAATGAAATTTAATGTAATTAAATATTTCAGTTGATATAAGAAGAGTCACTAATTGTTGAGTGATGAGTGTAATGAAATGAAAACTTATGTTAGTAAGTACATAAGGAAATTGTTGATTTAATAATAAGAATGTAAATCAAAATAAGAGAATTTGTTTGTAATATAAATTATAATGAACTAAGATTTTATTACAGTCGTAATTAAATGTTGAAATTAATTTAATATTTAAATTTGGGATTTAACATGGAAAATTGTAATTCAAAAGATTATTAAATTCTGTTTAATCAAGGATGATGAAATAAAACTTTTAATTTAGAATTTAAAAGTGATTAAATCAATTTAATAATAATTCGTTTAATTAACGCATAAAAATATAAATATAATTCGATTTTAAAAGCTAACCTATATATACAATAGAATTAGGGTTTGAAATTAGTTCCATTGAGTTTAAAAATATTGAAAACCTATATTTTGACATATAGGATGACCTACTTTCGTTTCGGGAACGAAACGGGCTTTTTGGGTCTTTGTTATCGCTCTGGCCCAATCTATATCTCCCACCCATTCCAGTCTATCTTTGTCTATATATAGGCTGTTATGAAACTCAGCAGCCTTCTGTTCTATTTTATACGTACAATTTTAGTTCTTATCTGCTTCTTCTCAATGGAGATTAGCCAAAACCCTAAATTCCAATTTCAAATCAAATCCAAAAATTCAAACTGATCAAACCCTATCAAATTATATATCGTCGCGAAGCTCTCGATGAATGAAATCAGCATATGCAATTCATTTTTCGATTGAAGGCTCTGTTTGTCCATAAATTGGCAAAACATTCTCGGCCGTTCAAATTAGGGTTTCGCGATCAACGGCGAAACGTCGACCATTCGACGATCGGGAAATTGCATCTGGTAGAGGTCGCAAAGCAGAGCTTAGCGGTAGGGTCTGATCATCATATAGGCACTTGAGATCGCTAGATCTTGCGAACATAACAGCGACAGTGGCGAGGTCACCTGGCGTGACCGGAGGAAGTAGCGGCTTGGACGATGGGGCGGCAGGACGGCGCGGTCACGATGGCGTGGTCAGATCGGAGTATAGGTGGTCGTAGTGGCGGCATTTCGAAGGAGATGGCGGCGGCCGAGGTGTGTACGGGTGTTGTTAATCGCGGTTAGGTTTGTGAAGGAGATTAAGAAATTACCAAATTGCCTCTGATTTATTTTAATTAAATTTTAAATTTGAAATCTTCTAACGTGCATAACTTTTACATACGAACTTGGATTCGCACGCGGTTTCTTCCGTTGGACTCGTATCAAAATTCCGGACAGCATAAAACTGGTTTGGTTGAATTTTAAGGCTGTTGAAATTTTGGGATTTTATTGGATTTTTAATGGGCTATAAATCAAAGGTGGGTGATTTAGCCCACTCACGCAATACTAAAATTTTTCATATTATTTAAATCAAAATTATGAAGTGATAAAATTTATTTGATTGTTGTTTGATAGTTTAAATTGACATTTAAATTGAATTTGAATTTTATATTGAATTAAGTTGTCATTTAAATTAATATTGAATTTAATTGCTAGCTAAACACCGATAATTGATAATTAGTCACTGTTGTAATACACTGGTTGATTTGGATGTTAATTGTAATTGGATGCCTCTAAATTTATATGTTCTATGTATGGTTGTTATTTATTTTGATATATCCCCGTTATTACCCCATTTATTATTTTACATTCTATAAATTGTCATTTGAATTATTTCGAATAAACTAAGAAATAGGTTGAAATGATATATACCTATGTCATTTAATTTTGGTTTGAAATGATATATATCCATCCATGTAATGAAATTTGAATTAACTAATCACTTTGACATAGGGTAGAAAATTATATATAGACACCAGATTTGGTTAAATTAAATGGTTACAAATCTTAAAATTGAATTGGTTTAAATGATATTATTTTAAAGGAAATAAAAATTGGATTTATATGAATTAAATTATTTTCTAAATTTCGAGCTTTGAAATGTTGAAATTGTACTGTTAAATGAAATTGTTTAAATTTAATTTGAAATCTTAAGTTGAATTTGAGAAATGACTTAAATTTATTGAAAGTGAATTATTTTAAAGGTTTAAACTTTAATTTAAACTTTGAATTTACTGTAATTAAAGTCGTTTAAAGTGGTATTTCAAAGTTTTGGATGTAAAATGGATTAAACTAAATTGTTTAAAAATGAGAATTTGAGTTGAAACTTTCAGCCTTTGAATAAATCGTTTAAATTGAATTTGAAGTAAAATTGGAAATCGTTTGAATTGAGGTTGAGTTAAATTGAATTTTTTAATATGAAGTTTACTTGAATTGGAAGTCGAAGAATTGATTTCGTTGTGATTTGGAACACAAGTTCAAATTGTTGTGAGAAAAAGAAATGGTTTTAATATAAACTATTTTAATAATCAAATTATTAAATATACAAACTATTTTAATTATCTAAACTATTTTCAATATTAAAACTAATTTATATTCAAACTATTTTCAATCTTTACAACTATTTTAATTATTCCAAACTATTTTTCAATATTAAAACTATTTTTAATTACCCAAACTATTTTCAGTATTAAAACTATTTTAATTATTCAAAACCATTTTCAATATTCAACTGTTTGTAAATTGGGAATTATATAGACTTAAATCATTGATTTAAATACGAATGCTTTGATATGTAGGTATAACCTATTTCAAAATGATTTTAAAGCAAATTCGATATTTTGACGTGGAATCTGAATTGTTCTTGAAATTTAAAAGAACCAACCGGTGTGAAAAATGACGTTTGGTTGTTAAAGAGATCAAGGTCGAATATTGGCATACTCATTGTCAATACCGAAACCACTTTAACTACTATGTAAGCGGCGGACGTTATCCAGAATGTAGAGGTTGAATTTGCGACGTTTACTGGATTTGAAGAAAGAGAACGATGATGGATACACTCGACACTTGTGTCAATTGAAAATGACTAAAACAGGACGACTTGTCCTGACCAATGAGGCTAGCTACCTTTAGATATAATAAACAATTCAAATGATCAATAAAAGATAATTTAAAATTATTTATATATATAATTTATTTTCGAATTTGATAAGTCATATTATGTATAAATAGGTGTAAGGAAAAATTCTAAGTTGTTTATACATTATAAATATACATATATGTAATTATATGTTTAAAATAAACATTAGTCTATATTAAAATTAATATATAAATATACATAAAATAATTAATAATGATAAAAAAAAAATTTCAGCAAATTAGATTTATTTATACATAAATTATAACACATAATAATATAACCATGCACATAACCAAACTAATTTGTGACAACTACATACACCTACGAAAATCTCACCTAACTAGATATACAACATTAATATATATACAGATTTGGGATTAATCTATATTAAATCATAAAATATGATATGATTACTATAATATATAAATAAAATACCAATTACTGATGCCTTTGAGTCCACTAGAATCAATGAATTCCCTTCTCTAGTTATGCTTGATCCGTCAAATTGCAAGTCTGGAATCGTCGACCTTTTGTATCAAATAGTGCTTTTACTTAACTTGAATTGATTTGAGATTCTTATAACTGATATGGGGATTAATTTCGGCCAGAAAACTTGATAATTATGACAGCCAAAAGTTGTTTTTGATTAAGGGTTTAGAGATCCATATATATAGCCTTGTACAAGAGAGATATTAAGACAATCTCATTACCTATTCTCTCTTAATCTTAGCCATCCATCTCTAAGTCTAATCCAAAGTTTTAGCCGCCTCCAATAACTTGTCAATACCAAAATTTGCAGCCCTAATGATGGGATTTAAACCCATTTAAGCCCAAGCCAAAATGCTATGCAATTAAATATAATTTAATCGCTTATCGATATCGTATATCGATTGGTACATTTATAACTATTATAACAATTTTTATTTCTCGAACCATATTCAAATTTTTATAATTAATATTTTATAAATATTAATTAATTTAATTTATATAACAATTATAAACTAATTAAATCATTCAGTCTTAAGGGAATTCATCATTTCAGTTGTGTAACTCTTGGGTGTAAATTTGGTCAGCAATTAACACCGAACTATTCGAATGTTAACATTCACACGTCACTTAGCAAATGGTGTCACATTATGGCCAAATTTATCGCGTATTCATTTTCAGTAAAATATTATTTAATTTAATAAGCGTTACCCGTTAGTGAATTTATATACACCAATTCTCTTCGTCAAAACCGTATCACTTTGGATTTATGGAATTTGGTAATGGTCAAAATTCCAATATTGTCCATATTCAACTCTATAGTCCAAACACAAAATCCTTGGTTCAAACAATTATTATTAATCGTACTGTTTTGGCCAAAGATTTTGACTTTAGGTTGACTTGAGTTGACCATGATACTAACCTCATATAACTGAAGTGACAAATCCTCTCTTGAATAGTGTCTTCCTTCCAATACTTCCACTCGACCCAACTATAATCTCTTGATGGATATCGTTCCATGATTTGACTATAGTCAAAGTAGAGTTTTTCATATTGAAGGTTTCCAGTATTCTCAAGTCGAAAGAAATGTGTAAATTGGTCATATCGATATTTTCTGTTTGACCTTAGTTATATTAACCAACAGAAAACTACCGAGTGAGTTGTTATAGCTATCCAATAACTATCAGTACATAACCTCTAGGTTCCCCCAGCATTCATGAGTAATAGACTACCCAGCATTTGGAGAACATTACGTACTTTAGTCTTAACGGATACATCGATATCCAATGTCGATGCATCTTGACTAGGAACATTTAAAATGATGTGTTTTGTAATAATGTGATTCAATACTCATGATTACAACTAATTGTAGTTACTACCACAACCACATCATTTATGGATTTTCTGTTAAATATATTTTTAATTAAACATTTAATTATTTATAACATATTATAACAAATATATAACAAAAAGAAGAAACACCTTTATTTCGAACAAGAATTGATCTCGGAGTTAATAAATTATAGAATTTCCCCTAGGGCATACCCCTAACACTATCAATCTCACACTTGCACTTGGGGCCAATTATGGAATCTCAATCCCATCCTCTCAATCAGTTTCTCGAGAACTGGCCGAGTTAGACCCTAAGGGAATGGATCTGCTATGTTGTCCTTAGTATCTACCCTTTGAATCACAACTTCTTTCTTCTCAACAAATTCTCTAATCAGGTGGAACTTTCGTAGAATGTGTCATGACTTCTTATGTGCACTTGGTTCCTTTGCGATCTGTATCGCTGCATTACTACCACAAAACAATGTCATTGGATTCTCAGTATCGAGAATCACTCCGAGCTCACTAAAAAACTTACGCATCCATACTGCCTCTTTTGCTGCTTCATTGAGGATGATATACTCGGCCTCCATCGTGGAATCAGCAACTGTTTCTTGCTTGGAACTTTTCCAGCTAACAGCTCCACCATTTAGTGTAAAGACATAGTCAGACACTGATTTACTATCATCTATATCACTTTGAAAGCTCGAATATGTATACCCCTTCATAAGGAGGTCTCCATTCCCAAAAGCAAGGAATAGGTCCTTAGTATTTCTCAAATACTTAAGTATACATTTTGCGGCCGTCCAATGTTTTTCTCCGGGATTAGACTGGTATCGGCTTATACATCCTAATGCGTATGCTACATCCGGTCTAGTACATAACATTGCATACATTATGGATCCTATGGCTGGAGCATAAGGAATCCTCTTCATACGCTCTTTCTCATCATCGGTATGAGGAGCGTCTTTTTAGAAAGGACAATTCCAGATTGCATTGGAACACTTCCACACTTGGAATTCTCCATACTAAACCGTTTTAGTATAGTTTCTATGTACAGGGATTTAGACAATCCCAACAGCCTCTTAGACCTATCTCTATAGATCTTTATACCAAGTATATAGATTGCTTCTCTCAAATCCTTCATGGAGAAGTTCTTGGAAAGCCAAGCTTTCACTGATTGCAATAATGAAGGGCCATTTCCAATCAATAATTGATCATCAACATAGAGTACTAAGAATACGATAGAATTTCCCTGTTCTTTTCTGTATATGCACGCTTCCTCCGTGTTCTGATAAAAACTAAACTGTTTGATTACTTTATCAAAACACTTGTTCCAACTCCTTGAAGCTTGTTTGAGTCCATAAATGGACTTTAACAACTTGCAAGCTCTGCCTTCACTCCCACTGACTACACCCTCTGGTTGTGACATATAAATGATTTCTTTTAAATCACCATTTAGAAAAGCCGTCTTTATATCCATTGCCATATTTCGTAGTCATAGAATGCAGTTATGGCTAACATAATCCGAATAGATTTAAGCATGGCTACAGGTGAAAAGGTCTCGTCATAATCAACACATTGAATTTGACGAAATCCTTTTGTAACTAGCCTTGCCTTATAAGTCTCCACTTCTCCATCCGCATTTAGCTTTTTCTTAAAAATCCATTTGCAGCCGATGGGTTTTATCATTTTGGGTACAAAGTCCAAATTTTATTTTCGTACATGAAGTCCATCTCGGATTTCATAGCTTCAAGCCAGAGTGTAGAGTCTCTACTTTGCAGTGCTTGTTGGAAAGACAAAGGAGTGTCGCCATCTAACACAGTCCTCCTTTTCGCCATCCATGAGAAAACCGTAGTATCTCTCTGGTGCATGGGATTCCCTACTAGACCTTCTAATAGGTTGCGTGCTTTTGTATACGGGTGACCTTGTTTCTCCCACTGTTTCGGCTTCAGTGTTAGTTTCTCGGATCTCATCTAAGTCTACAACTTCGCTGTTAATTTCTTTTAATAGAAATTCCTTTTCTAAAAAGACAGCGTGTCAAGAAACAATCACCTTTTGTTCCTCGGTATTGTAGAATATATATCCCATTGAGTTTTTGGGATATCCTATAAATTACATAGTACCAATCTTGCCTCTAGTTTATTTGGACCAACGTTCTTAACGTATGCCGGACAACCCCATACTTTCAAATATTTGAGTTGGAGTTTCTTACCACACCACATCTCATATGGTGTTTTGGTCACAGATTTAGTGGGTAACAAGTTTAACATATTGCTGCAGTTTCTAGCGCATATCCCCAATAGGACAGAGGTAACTCAGTCTTACTCATCATGGAATGAACCATATCTAATAAGGTTCAATCCCTTCGCTCCGACACACCATTGTGTTGCGGAGTACAGGGTGGAGTAATCTGAGAGATAATCTCATTATCTTTTAAGTATTATTGGAAATCCTGTCCAACATACACACCTCCTCGATCTGATCGAAGAATATTAATTTTACGGTCCGTTTGATTTTCTACTACCTTTTTGTACTCAACAAGTTTCTCATAAATGTCAGATTTGTTCTTCATAAGATATACATATCATAGTCTTGAGAAATCATCGGTGAAAGTAACAAAGTAAGAACTATTATCTTTGGTTAATATAGGCATTGGGCCATATACATCACTATGTACTAACCTTAAGAGTTCATTAACTCTTTCATTGCTCCCACTGAAGGGGTGCTTGGTCATTTTACCTTTAAAACACGCCTTATAAGTTTCAAATGATTCAGAATCAATTGACGGTAGAAAACCATCAGTTTTCAATTTGTGTAGTCGTTTCTCACTAATATGACCAAACCTACAATGCCAAATATAATTGTCGTTTAATTTATTAGAAACTTCATTCACATAACAGACATAATTAATATTAATCACATAAATGCCATTTTCAAGGACACCTTTGCAGACTTTATTTCCACCCAAATTAATGTTCATAACATTATTTGCACAATGAAATATATATCCAGTCTTAGACAATCTAGAAATAGAGATAATTCCAAAAATAAAGTATTTTACATAATAGCAATTATTTAATAATAATACTAATCCACTTGGCAAATCTAAATGATAGTCTCCTACTACCGTTGCATCTACTATAGATCCATCAGCAACTTGGAGCTTCATTTCTCTTTTTGCCATGCGATGCTAGTTCCTAAGCCCCTGCAACGAATTTCATATATGAGTACCAGATCTAGTATCTAAAACCCATGACATTTTATTGATTACAAAACATTTTTGAATCATAAATGTACCTGATGGAGCTGCAAAACCATTCTGCTTCCTTTCCTTGACAATCTTCAAGTAGTCGGGATAGTTTCTCTTCCAGTGACCTTTCTTGTGGCAATGGTGACATTCACCCTTGTCATCGGTCTTCTTACTTTTCTTTTTCTTATATCTCTTTTCCGCTTCTTCGAACCTTTCGAAGATGATGCATTTCCCTTCATAGCAAGTACGACACCTTGATCTTTAGATGTTGACTCGACTGACCTCAACATATTGTGTAACAACCCTGGTTTGGAGATTACCTGTCAATAGGTAATTATAATTTAATATTGACAGGTAATCTCCAAACCAGGGTTGTTATATATTGAGGAGCTCCACGAGATTCACATTTAATTAGTTCATGTTGTAATTTAGTATAAACGGTTCATACTGAGGAGTGAGAGAACCAAGGACCAAGTCTACTTGCATTTCGTTACTTATCTTTATGTCTAACTGTGCAAGTCTATCAATATAGCCTTTCATCATTAGAACATAACCGTCCACTTTCTGTCCCTTGGTCATTTTGGTGTTAAACAGTTTTTTTTGAAAGCTCGTACCTTGCGGAACGGGACTGTTCACCAAAAAGAGCTTTGAGATTATTAAAATTCTCATGGACAGACATGTTCTCGTCTTGCCTTTGCAACGGTTTGTCTAAGGTAGACAACATGAAAACTTGGGCGATCTCTAAGTCAGATTGCCACTTTAAATAAGCAAGTCGTTCTTCAGGGTCTGCACAATCAACGGGTTCTGTTTTGGGTTCACATGTATTAGAAGTCCAAAGGCGCTCGTAAGTCAATGCTATTTTAATTGCTCATATCCAGCCGGTATAGTTAGGTCCGGTGAGTTTGTCACTTTCAGAAAACAGTTTTGGATTTGACATTTTCTGCAAGTTTAAATGGTAGATTACTAGGACAAAACATAATAGATGTTCTTATAATATTAGTAAGATTAAACACTATGTTTCATTTTACTAATAAGCTCCCACCAGTCTTTATGTTTCGCCAAACCCTAAGTCAAAACATAGAAGTCTTATGACTTCACCAGTAGGTGTTAGGACTTGTCCATCTTGGAATTCCGACCTTGAGTTTGCTCAGCAAGTCATAGCTCCACGAACAATGGATAACCTTTTATCGGTTGTATCATGTACAACTCCTAACCCTTGGAACTGTCCTAATTTCATATTGACCTTGAGTTTTCTCAACAAATCGAAATGAAATTATTCGCTTGTACCTACCATATCGTGATGGCCTAAGTATAGTATATGTACCTTGAGTTTGTTCAACAAATACATATAGTTATCTTACCTCATCTATTCAATATATTAATAATAATACACATAACATCCTTAGCTTGAGTTTGCTCAACAACTAAGGAGTATGCAAGTAATTTATTAACATATATATGGTAGAGGACAACATTAAATTGAGTGATATCGACTTATGAAATAATGTAATTCTTATGAACTACCCTCGTGATTCAAGTGTCGAACACATCAGAAATCACGATATACATACGATTACATATGTGTTTATTTCTTAAGTCTATTATGGGTTTTATACATTCATATTATATATGTTTTATTTATATAGTTTTTATAGTTCACATTACTTATATAATAGTCTTGTGTATAATATTATACTAATTAAATCATATTTAATTAATTAACATTTTAATTAATTTTATATTTATATAACATTTATATTTGTTATGTACTATAACCTTTATAGTATAACACGTATATCATATACATGTGTAATTATAATTTCAATAATTAACCTTTTAATTAAATTATCTTCATTTTGAAAATCATTATTCATATGTATGCATGCATATTTATGATATCTTAAACGTTTTAAAATATCGTAACATATTTCATAATATATTTACTACATGCACATACATTTTATTAATTAACTTATTAATAAAATTTATAATTTTCGAAAATTATATTATTTTGTTTTTCAAACATTTTGAAAAATATGTTACATTATAACTATTATAATAAGCATATATTTTATTTTAAATTTAACAATTAAATTTAAAATCTTTTACTTTATTTTTCAAGACAATTTTGAAAATTAGCCCAAGGCCCAAATTAAGTTGGGCCTTTTCTATTAGGGGCAACCTTTGGGCTCACTTCACCTTTCAAGCCAGGCCGGTAACCAGGTAGGACAGGGTACTTGATTACCCAATTCCAATACTAGACATTACCTTTCTAGACACCGTACTGAGTGGGCACACTTAATAAGTTAGCCCTAACATGACTAATTTAGACCGCATAGACTATTGGGCTCTGGTACCATTGTTGGAACTGGGCCAGTCTGCAGCGGTAGTGGTAGGTGTATTTCAATTTTTTTATCCTATTAGATCTTTATTGGGCCTATGAAGTCTAATCATTTAGAACAATTCTAAATTTGTTTTAAATAAAATCATGTATTTTATTTAAGTTAAGTATTTTGTAATGTAAAGTTAATTTGAATGATTTAATTTATATATATATATACATGTATCATATAAATATACATATGTGTGTGCATGTGAAACATTATAATCTTTGAAGGGTATAACATGCCCGTATATAGATGTTGGGATTTACATCTCAATGGACACATCAGCTCATTTTGTATGTATTGTATGTTGTCTAAATATGTGCATAAATCTATAATGCAAAGTATATTCATATAAATACGTATACATATATTTAAAATATATTTTACAACTAAAAGTCTCAAAATTATATATACATATATAATTTAAAACATTTTTATAAATATATATACATAATTAAACATATAAAATTATACATACATATATATAATAATTAAAATTATATATATAAGGTTAAATAAAATGTATATATATGAATAATTAATTACATTCAAATACTTAAAATATAAATATATATATATTTTAAAATTATTTCCAGATCAAAATTAGCATAACAAACATAAATTAATAATTTTATAATTTTTATCATTATTATAAATAAATATATATAATAAATAGTTTTGACCATAATAATTAAAAATATTAGTAATAAATATTAAAAAAATCTAATTTTAAATTTTATGAAAATTAAGGATTATAAAATATAGGTTTAAAAAAATTTCATGATTTTTTGAAATAAAATATTATTTCTAATAAATAAAAGAAATTTTTGACCAAAGTAATTTAATTATTAAAAATAATAAATATTAACAAAAAAATTCTAAATTTTTTTCCATGGGTTACTACATAGAGGTAGTGATTTAAAAAAATATAAAATCGAATTTTTGATGCAATAATAATTTTAGATATAATAAACAATTCAAATAATCAATAAAAGATAATTTAGAATTAGTTATATACATAAAAAATTTATTTTCGAATTTGATAATTCATATTATATATAAATAGGTGTAAAGAAAAATTCTAAGCCTTTTATACATTATAAATATACATATATGTAATTACATGTTTAAAATATGCATTAGTTTATATTTAAATTAATATATAAATATATATAAATAATTAATAATGATAATTTTTTTTCCCACCAAATTAGATTTGTTTATACATAAATTATAACACATAATAATATAAGCATGCACATAACCAAACTAATTTGTGACAACTACATATACCTACGAAAATCTCACCTAACTAGATATACATCATTAATATATATACTGATTTGGGATTAATCAATATTAAATCATAAAATATGATATGATTACTGTAATATATGAATAAAATACCAATTTATGATGCCTTTGAGTCCACTTGAATCAATAAATTCCCTTCTCTAGTTATGCTTGATCTGTCAGATTGCAAGTCTGGAATCGTCGACCTTTTCTATCAAATAGTGCTTTTACTTAACTTGAATTGATTTGAGATTCTTAGAACTGATATGGGAATTAATTTTGGCTAGCAAACTTGATAATTATGGCAGCCAAAATTTGTTTTTGATTAAGGGTTTAGAGATCCATATATACAGCCTTGTACAAGAGAGATATTAGGACAATCTCATTACCTACTCTCTCTTAATCTTAGCCATCCATCTCTAAGTCTAATCCAAAGTTTTAGCCGCCTCCAATAACTTGTGAATACCGAAATTTAAACCCCTAATGATTGGCTTTAAACCTATTTAAGCCCAAGCCAAAATGCTATGCAATTAAATCTAATTTAATCGCTTATCGATATCATATATCGATTGGTACATTTATAACTATTATAACAATTTTTATTTCTCAAACCATATTCAAAATTTTATAATCAATATTTCATAAATATTAGTTAATTTAATTTATTTATGACAATTATAAACTAATTAAATCATTCGGTCTTAAGGAAATTCATCATTTCAGTTGTGTAACTCTTGGGTGTAAATTTGGTTAGCAATTAACACCGAACTATTCGAATGTTAACATTCACACGTCACTTAGCAAGTGCTGTGACATTACGGCCAAATTTATCGCTTATTCATTTTCAGTAAAATCTTCTTTAATTTAATAAGTGTTACCCGTTAGTGACATTTATATACACCAATTCTCTTCGTCAAAACTGTATCACTTTGGATTTATGGAATTTGGTAATGGTCAAAATTCCAATATTGTCCATATTCAACTATATAGTCCAAACACAAAATCCATGGTTCAACAATAACAATTATTATTAAACGTACTACTCTGGCCAGAGATTTTGACTTTGGGTTGACTTGATTTGACCATGATACTAACCTCATATAACTGAAGCGACGAATCCTCTCTTGAATAGTGTCTTCCTTCCAATAATTCCACTCGGCCCAACTATAATCACCTGATGGATGTCGTTCTATGATTTGAATATAATCAAAGAAGAGTTTTTCATATTGAAGGTTGATGGTATTCTCAAGTCAAAAGAATTGTGTAAATTAGTCACATCGATATTTTTTGTTTGACCTTAGTTCTATTAACCAACAGAAAACTACTGAGCGGGTTGTTTTATACCTATCCAATAACTATCAGTACATAACATCTAAGTTCCCCCAACAGTCCTGAGTAATACACTGCCCAACATTTGAAGAGCATTATGTACTCTAGTCTTAACGGATACATCGATATCCGATGTCGATGTATCTCGACTAGGAACATTTAAAATGATGTGTTTTGTAACATTGTGATTCAATACTCATGATTACAACTAATTATAATTACTACCACAAACACGTCATTTATGGATTTTATATTAAATATATTTTTAATTAAACATTTAATTATTCATAACACATTATAACAAATATATAACGGAAAGAAGAAACACCTTTATTTCGAACAAGAATTGATTTCGGAGTTAATAAATTACAAAATTGCCCCTAGGGCATACCCCTAACACTATCAGTACTTTGGTTATTGTAAAAATTGTGTAATCAAATGTATATTGTAAATCGACTTCGTGAACTGTTTATTTGATTATAATATTTTGTCATTCCGCTGCGAGTTTTTGTGTTTTGTCTTCCTTCTTTTCTCTTATTTTCTTACTAAATCCCATGGACAATCCTCCCTTTTAAATGGTTTGAGTTAGACATGTGTGGTTTATTGTCGATTTAAACCATTCAAAAAGGTGGGTCGTTACATATTTCTACCAAAACCCTTGTTCAACCTTGGTGTTTGTCGAATGACACATTCATATTTGTTCTTGGATCATATCTGAAAAACCCTCAAACTTATTATCGCTCAGACTGACTTCGAAACACTTTGGTTATTATATGCAAATAGTCTATTCTAAATCATTATTTAGAATTTTCCATTTCAATGTATATGTACCAAAATACAAAGTCGTATCAGACAATAGTTCTATAAGTAAAATTCAAATCAACCTGAGCACATTGAACGATGAATCTGTTATGCTAGTTTCAACATTTGAAATCTACGATTTTATTCTTAACAATGCCGCTCATTATATTCCAACTACTATAATCGTTCTCTTGAAGACACATTTTCCGTCGATGGATCATATCCCTTTCGGTACAACTATTAAAATCTTATTTTGACAGTGTACTTGGAATCCTTTTGGATTAGCGCATCATACCATAAAATAGAGTCAATACCCTTAATGGTTTTATTGAAAACTAAGGACTATCTATTCTCGACATTGATAAGAAAGTCATAGATTCTCTTTAATGTGTAAGAATACTTATTAGACATTCTAATGCATTGTGTTCGTTTAGATTTTAGTTAATTTCATTTCATCCTTTGAAAACAGTATTATCTTTGGATCGTATCCAAATCCATTTTACTACCAATAATTTCTAAAAGAAATTCCTTTGCTACGAAGTTGATATTTCTTAAAGCAACAATTGTTTCTCAATGCGACGGAATAGGTATTCTTGAATATTTTATGAATTGCCTTATATATACATAAACTGGTCATCCAATGACAATCGTTCCCAAACTACTTTTGGGCCGATTCATACAAGTACCCTCACTTGTAATTATCACGTGATTCTTTCGACTCGTACAACTTGCCTACTCCTTGGCATAGGATATTTTGAGGTTTCTTATAAACTCTTACCTTGCATGATTTTGTAAACTATTCTTCATATGAAATTAATTTTAACCTTGCGTACTACTCTTTAAGTACACGGCCTTACAGAAAGATGTTAAGTTAACTTCACTTATCATTAATCGTACTATTTCAACAAAGTTCAATTACTCCTTATCGATGCATCATTATGTATCATAAGGAGCAGTTACTTTTGAGATTGAATCTTTATTCATTTTAGGCACGTTCAGAAATATTTCCAATGTATTCACATATTCATCAAATCGAATCATTTTATTTTCTATCGCACATCATTTTATTTATTTCTGTTTTATATTCTATAAACTCATTATTGAAATACTACATGTGTATCAAATACATATATCCATATTTACGACAATTCATCAGTGAATAAAATGAAGTACATGGAACCATTTTAGTATTAATAGACTTTCGATTGATACACCTGTATGTATCAATCCACATCGTTCATCAACCCTTACGATGCTCTCACTAAATAGGTTCTTTCTCTTAATTGTCTGAGATATAATTCATTGGTAGTAGTCGAGGGATTCAGGTTAGTCTTGATGAATACTGGAGGAGCTGTGGAGCAGGAGGCTTCAGCGTATAGATATATAGAGTTTCCGTTGTGTTTGTATTAGTCGGTATTGTATTGATGTATGATAGATATACTTGTGTTGTATAATAGACAGAAGTTTATAACTGTCTATTCTGTGATGTATAAATGGTGTACTCTGATGTATATGATACTATGTAATATCTTATGTGATATAATATATTTTTCGTTCCGCTGTGAGATTTCTGATGTGTTGTTGTTCTTTCTTCTTTTCTTTTCTTCTTCTATCCCTTTCTTTCTTCATAATGATGCGTCTTCCTGGGCATAGGAAGGCGGGTCGTTACATTTGGTATCAGAGCTTAAATGATGAGATGTAGATATTTATAATATATATACCAATATATATATATATATATACACATTATAAATATAAACATTTATAAGCTTTGAAAAATAAATCTTACCAAATTTAAATTGTTAGAAAAGATATTCCCAAATTATAATATATATGTATATATATATATTGTTATTTGAAGTTATGTTATAAGATTCAATATAATAATTATCAAACTAATGTTAAAAATATTTTCCATTTAGAATATATATATTTGTATATATTGAAATGGAAAGAATATTGAATTTGAATTTAATAAAGTATTTTCAAAACTTTAATATATATATATATATAATTTGTAAATTGGAAATTTTTAATTTGACTTAATACTTTTAAAAATGATATTTGAGATTTAAATAACAAGAATAATTTCTTATTTATTATAAACATATATTTTAAGTTTTTATTTTAGTTAAGATTTAAATTAAAAGTTCATTTGTTTTAATATTCTTTCATTTTTAAATTTCAAACATAAGATTAATTGTTAAGTAAAAATGGGTTTGTAAAAATATATATAGAGTTAAAATAAATTTTCCAAGTATATAAAAATATAATACATTTAATTTGGTCAAAGCATAAGTTATTATAAATAATTGTTTTCATAAATTCATATTTATATAAATCTAAAAGCTTATTTATAAAAAGAGATAAATACATTATATACATGTAAATATTTCATAAATACATGAATATGACTTAAATAAATCAATAAAGAAAAGAATTTACACTTGTAAGCTTTTAAAGATAGTTTAAAGACATTTGTAAAAAAATTAAGGCCTATGTGTAAGCAAATTAATACATAAGAAGGACAAATGTCAACATTCTTTTTAATAATTAAAATAAATAAATCAAAATTTAAAGAAGAAATATATTTTACTTTCAGCTGAATTAATCTATCTTCATTCTTCAACTAAAATAATTCGAATCAAAAGAAATAAAAGACTGGAAATCAAATTCAAAGAAGAAAAGCAAAATCTGGAAATGGAAAGTCTGGAAATTTCAAATGCAAATCAAAGGAAGAAGATGGAGTATTCCGCTGTGTATTTGAGAATTGTAGTGATATTAGTCTGAGACAAGTTAATATAACTGTCTAGTATATTTGTAAATGTTGTAACTCTGATGTATAAAAATGTAATTAACAAATACAGTTTTCTTTGTATAACTGATATTATTATTTGATATTATATTTTGATCCGCTGCGAATGTGAGAATATGTGATTCTGTGTTTCTGTTTTCTTCTTCTTCTTCTATCTCTTTCTTTTTCTTTCCCTAACTATCTGGAATTTTCGGAGTCAAAATCCCGGGTCATTACATTTATGTGACGACTTCCCCCACCAGTCGACGATCACTCACGTACCAGAATACGACCATCACTTCTTCGATTAATACTCGAAATCGAATTCGAGCCTTCTACCCAACCTGGAACAAGACCATCGCACTGACAAAACCTGGCAACACTCCTCGCCTTCAAGATTCCCACCACCAGAGCTTCTGAAACTCCGGCCATGTCCCATATGATCATAATCATATAATTAAAGAATTATTTGTCAAAGTAGTGGCTTAGTCTATAATTCCAAAATAATTGCAAATAATTTCAAATACTTTCATATTTTCCAATGCAACACTTTTTACGAAAATAAATACCTATTGTAGTTTTATTTATAAAAATAATCATAATATTCATATTGAGATAAAACCATGTCTATTTTTTAGTCAGCACTGAAAAACGGTTATTACTTCATAAATAATGTTTGGTATATTTTATGAAAACAATACTCGTAACTTGATGCGATCAATAAGTGCCATATTGTTGAATTTTGGTGACATTATATGGATAAATTGAAGTGGTCGGAAGTATCTTGGTAACATAGAAGACGGTTCGCAAATCGAAGCTCGGAGGAGGAAGATATGGTGATGAAGGTGGAGTGCTGTGGCCAGCGTCAAACGACAGACATATATCATAAAGTGACAGACGCCTGTGACTTCAAGGTTTTGAAACCCGAGACTTGGGACAGACGACTGTCATGGTTTCAGGAGATGTTTTCCCCAAACATATGAAAGACGTCTGCCACAAAGTGACAGAATTCTGTGACGTTTTTCAGCATATTTTTCATCTCGGGCTTGGTGTGATGATTTGTGATATATGGAGGGGCAATTCTGGAATTTATCCTAGCTTTTCTACTCTACTATATAAGTTATTTTCAGGATTCAAAGATGCCGACTACAAGAGTTTAATCTAGGGTTTATCCTTCATTAACTAGGGTTTATCGAAACCTAATTTCTTCAATTCTCTTCTCTACCAATCAATTCTATTAGAATTTTGATCATTGTAATCAATCTCTTGTACTCTTCTCATTAATATTAATAAAGGCTCTCTCTCAAAGTGGATGTACATTAACACAACATTAATGGAACCACTATAAATCGGTGTGTGACTTATTTTTCTTTATTGCTTTGGTATTATATTGCTTGTTTGGTGATTGTGGTTGGTTTTCGATTGGATTGAGTGGTTGTTATTACACTTCTTACCACAATCTCGTTTCCGCTATACTTTGGGGTTCTGATTTGAGTGGTCTCGAGTTAGAATCGCCACAACATTTGGTATCAGATTTGGTGTTGGTAGGTGGTTGTAGAAATGCTAGAATCAGATAATACCTCAGGTAGTTCCTCAATGGTTAATCCAAGTGGTGTAGCGCTTAATGACGTGGATCATACGCGGCTTCGGGATCACAATTGGCTATAGACAAGTGGAATGGTGATAATGATTTTGAAAACTGGAAATAGAAGATGAAATCTGTTCTTAGGTGGAATCGAGTGCATCGGGTAGTGTTTGACACACATTTGTTGCCAGCAGACATCTCGAATGTTGAGAGAGAGGAAATGGAAGAGTGGGCATTCATTACAATTCAACTTTCTATGAGGGAGAATGTTACCTCTGAAATTAGTGGTGAGACTACCGCTAAGGGTATTTGGGACAAGTTGGAGGATTTGTATATGAAGAAGTCACTAACTAATCGTTTGATCTTGTTGCGAATGTTCTTCACGTATACTTCACTAAAGGTGCACTTGAATATCTTTGATAATTTGCTAATGAAGATAAAGGCGATAGATTTGAAGACTGAGGAAGTGCAAAAAGCAATGATATTGTTGTGTTTGTTGCCTGACCGTTATACGGGTTTTTCATATTGTTTGATCTATAGCCGGGATACTTTAACTCTAGATGATGTCAAAACGGGTCTTCTTAGTGAGAATTTGCGGGATCAAATGAAGGAGTTGGGTGATGAAAGTAGTGGTTCTATTAGTGGTCGTGGTTTATTTATGGAGAAGGATAGATATGCGATGAAGGAGAACTGTGGGCATTCTAAATCAAGGAACCCCGGTTGGAGAGGAAAGTCGAAGGAAAGAAATGAAAAGTGCTATATTTGTAAGAAGCCCAGTTATTGGAAGAATGAGTGTCCGAACAAGGAGAAGGTAAAGAAGGAAGTAGCATCTTTATCCATAGCGGTGGAGAGTGGAGTTGGTGAAGGATACGTAGATGTGTTGACGATAGTAGCATCAGATGTTTCGAGTAGCGATTGGGTGCTCAATTCGGGGTCGTCTTATCATATGACGCCGAATAGGAATTGTTTTTCTTCTTATATCAAAAAAGAAGAAAATTCAATTATTATGGGTAATGGCAATATTTGTAAGTCGAAAGGCACTAGTTCCGTTTAAATTCGGATGTTTGACGGAGTGGTTCGTACTCTCACTAAGGTACGCTATGTTCCGAGACTTCTTAAGTCTCTTATCTCTTTGGGGCAGTTGGATTCTTTAGGTTGTAAGATCACTATTGAGAGTGATAGCTTTCGGGTTTCGAAGGGTATGTTTATGGTGATGAAAGGTGCTAGGACTGATGGTGTTTATTTACTTCTAGGTGTGACTATAGAAGGTGAAACTTGTGTGGGAGTTGATAGTTCTCGAGGCTTGGATGTGACTAGGTTGTGGCATTTGAAATTAGGTCATGTCTCGGAGAGGAGTTTGGATATTCTTCGAAAGAGGGAGATGATCGATGGAGAAAGTTTCAACAAACTAGAGTTTTGCGAGGAATGTGTCATGGGGAAGCAAACTAAAGTATCATTAGGTGAAGGAAAACATGATTCGAAAAGGGTTCTTGAGCATGTGCACACGAATTTTTGGGGACCGGCACCGGTAGCTTCTTTGGGAGGAGAAAGGTATTATATTTCTTTTATTGATGGTTTTTGTTGAAAGGTATGGGTGTATGTAATAAAGGCCAAGTCAAAGGCATTTGCAAAGTTCAAAGCATGGAAAGCTTTTGTTGAGAATGAGAGTGGAAAGTCTTTGAAGGTTCTAAGGTCCGACAATGGCGAAGAGTATGTTTCCGGAGAGTTCTTGGAGTTTTGCAAGCATCATGGTATTAGGAGGCATTTTACTACACTAGGAGATCTGCAGTCGAATGGTGTTGTGAAGAGGATGAACCGTACTCTATTTGAGAAAGCTCGATGCTTGAGATTGACATCGGGTCTGTCTAAGGGATTTTGGGCCAAAGCTTTGTCGACCGCGGTGCATATTATTAATAGAATTCTGCGCTCAGCTATTGGTAACAAAAATTCGAAGGAAGTGTGGAAGGAAACGAGCATTGACTTGAGTTATCTTCGTGTGTTTGGTAGTCCGGTTTATGTGCATGATCCTGGAAATGATAAGTTTAAGCCTAGAGCTTTCAAGGGTATTTTGCTTGGTTATACGGACAGTGTAAAAGGCTATTGGATATGAAATCCGCAAAAAAAGAAGGTTATGAATTCTCGTCATGTTACTTTTGGTGAGTCGGCATTGTTCAAGGAGAATGAGAGCTCATCAAATGTTCCGGATTTGGTTCATGGTGACTCAAAGGAGAAGGAAGTTATTTACACCTTTCGTCCAAAGAGTAGAGTAGTTGGAGATGCTTGTAAGGAGGAAGCGGTTGATGTTACCATAAAGTCCACAGGATTTCTCTAGTAGTGTTGGTGATGTGCATGATTCTAGAGAGGATTCGGTTCAAGGTGGAGCCGAAAGGAGTTTGGGTGATGGTATTGCTAGTCGGGTGGGTCGGCGTACTATAAGGCCACCCGATAGATATGGTGATTGGAACTATCTTAGCTTTTGTGATAATTTGGACTATGCTCTTCATGTAGTCCAAGATGAGCCGATGGACCTTGATGACGTCATGGATTCGAGTGATAGCTCGAAGTGGATTTATGCCATGGAGGAAGAGATGCAATCGTTGTTGAAGAATCAAACTTCGTATTGGGTTCCACTTCCTAAAGGAAACCGTGCTATTGGGTGCAAATGGATATACAAGGTGAAGGAGGATGGGAGACATAAAGCTAGGCTAGTGGCTAAGGGGTTTGCACAAAGGAAGAGAAAGGAGTATGATGAGATATTCACACGGATTGTGCACCATACTTCAATCCGAATATTACTTGCTATGGTTGTTATTCATGACTAGGAGTTAGAGCAACTTGATGTGAAAACCACTTTCTTGCATGGTGACTTGGATGAACACATCTACATGGAGCAACCAGAAGGTTTTGTTGTAGATGGTAAGTCAAATTTGGTTTGCAAGTTAAAGAAATCACTATATGGTTTAAAGCAATCACCTAGACAATGGTACAAGAGATTTGATCATTTTATAGTTGAAAATGGTTTTGATAGAAGCATCAAGGATGCTTGTGTGTATTTCAAGAAATTGGAAAATGATTGTTGGGTGTATTTACTCTTGTATGTGGACGACATGCTTATTGCTTCTAAGGATAAGGATGAAATCAACAAGTTAAAACCGAGTTTGAAATTAGAGTTCAAAATGAAGGATCTTGGAGAAGCAAAGAGGATATTGGGCATGGAAATAGAAAGGGATCAAAAGCATTTTGAGTTGAAATTGACTCAAAAGGAGTACGTAGAGAAAGTGTTTTCGGTTTAGCATGGAGAATGCAAAGGCGTCAAATACACCTTTACCTTTGCATATGAAGCTTTCGAGTAAGGGATCACATATCTTGGAGAAAGACAAGGCTTATATAGCAAATGTGCCATATGCTAGTGCGGTTGGAAGTCTAATGTATGTGATGGTGTGTCCAAGGCACGATATTCAAATGTCGTATGGATGGTTAGTCGATATATGGCTAATCCAGGGAAATCATATTGAGAAGCTGTGACGCTTATATTGAGATATCTTAGAGGTACATCATCTGATGGTCTTGTTTTTGGTGGTAGTAAGGGGATAAATTGCAAGTTGATTGGTTATTGTGATTTGGACTATGCCGGTGATAGGGATTGAAGAAAATCAACTTCCGGACATGTCCTCACACTTGGTGGTACGGCTATAAGTTGGAGATCGAGATTGCAGACTATTGTTGCTTTATCCACTACGGAGGCTGAGTTGATAGCCGTGGTAGAGGCGGCAAAGGAGGCACTTTATTTTAGGCGATTGTTGTGTGACTTAGGATTCGAGCATGATAGTAACGATGTTCGATGTGATAGCCAGAGTGCTATTCACTTTGCCTAGAATTTGGCGTTTAGCTCACAAACTAAGCATATTGAGGTGAGAGCCATTTTTAGTAACAATAGATGAAAATAAGCAAGTATATCTTCGGAAAGTGCACACAAAGGATAACGTGGCAAATATGTTCATCAAAGTATTGCCGAGCATTGCTTGAACTTGATTCATTTGTTGAAGTGCTAGGTGCCACGGGGTGGCACAGTTGAGAGAGGAGCTTGGTTATGGATGAGGAAGAGTATCAGTGAGAGATTATGATTCTATCTTCTTGGTGAGTACTAGTTTACACTCCATAGTGCTTTTGTCCTTGGTGAGACAGTTTCGGATTTGGATGTTTTCAACACTTTGTTAGAGGGTAGGGTTGCCTAAGCTCGTTCATGGAGTGTAATGGGCGGTGGCTTTGCCGGAGCTCATTAGGAAAGCATTCATGTTTCATTGAAGGTAGAAGTGGTGATAGTTGGTGCTATCGGTTGTTGATGATAGTATGGTACCATTGGAGTTGGAGATGGTATAATGTCGAGGTGGAGTGTTGAATTTTGGCGACACTATATGGAGAAATGGAAGTGGTCGGAAGTAGATTGCTAACGGAGAAGATGGTTCGCAAATTGAAGCTCGGAGGAGGTGTTGGAATCTCGGTTTTACATCATTTTGATTGTGACAACTTTTATGAACAAATATTTGTGTACTAATCTTTGATGCAGGAAATTTGTTGCAAATTCATATACAAAATGTTAAGAGGCTGATAGTTCGTTTATCTAGAGTCTATTAATAATTTAGAAATATGTTAAAATCTCTCTTGAATTGATATGTATATAAATTGCACACACCTACAAAAACATGCACAATAGGCTGAATTCAGCCGGTTGAATACCTTCATTTAAACGGCTGAATGCTGAAACAAAAATATTGTTTCACAATATTCAGCCGGTTGAACGAAAATATTCAGACGGTTGAATTAGGCTATAAATAGCCTATATCCTTGCTGTTTGCGTTTTAATTTGATTTGAAAGGCTGAATTATTTTATTCAGCCGGCTGAATTTTTCCAACTGTATTTTTATAAATAGACAATTCTCTTCATCGAAGAGTAACGTCTTCAAAATCAACGGTTGCGCCTATTTCTTTTCAATATAACTTTTCGTCTACGGTTGCAACCTTTTAAACTCTATAAATAGATTACAGAATTCAACAAACAACTTACCGAATCTATTTTTAATATTCTTGAATTCTTATCTATTCTCTAGTTTTCAAACTGCACTCAAATTGCTTACATTCTCTGATCGTTGATCACTCTATCTTCCACAATTCTCAAGCACATTACACTACATATCATAAAAGAGAAGATTATAGGAAGATTGTACTTAATTGACTTACTAGTGCTATTCAAAGAGTATACTACAGTCAGAAACTTTTGTTATTTGTAAAGAAGTCCTGTTCGGTTGCTCAGGCGGTAGAAGTCATATTCGGTTGCTTAGGCGGTAGAAGTCCTATTCAGTTGCTCAGGCGGTGTAAACCTATTCCTCCGAGTTAAGTGAGGGTTGCTAGTTTAAATCCAGAAGGAGACTGGGACTGGACGTAGAACGGGAGTTTGAACCGGTATAAAAATCTCTGGTGTCATTTACTTTACTACTTTTACTATTTACTTACTTATTCCACACAAGTAGTTTATCCATATTACACGATCCTATAGCACAGACACTTTCAGGAGGAAGATACGACGATGAAGGTGGAGTGTTGTGGCCAGCATCAGGCGACAAAGGTCTGTCAGAAAGTGACAGACATCTGTGACTTTAGGGTTTTGAAACCCGAGACTTGGGATAGACGTCTGTCACGGTTTCAGGAGATGTTTTCCCAAAACATATGACAGACGCCTATCACTTTGTGATAGACGTCTGTGTCGTTTTTCAGCATATATTTCATCTCGGGCTTGGAGTGATAATTCTGATATTTGGAGGGGCAATTTGGAAATTTTGCCTAGGTTTTCTACTCTCCTATATAAGCTATTTTCAGGATTCAGAGACGGTGACTACAAGAGTTTAACCTAGGTTTATCCTCCATTAACTAGGGTTTATAAAAAGTGAAAATTAGCCACACATCCTTAAAACGGAACTTAAATTCAAAGCGGGTCCCTGTCATAAAATATATATTTTCTACATCCCTGTTTCTGTTTTCCGCCATTTTTTTCCCAAATTACCCTTACGTTTCACTGTGGAGCTGAATCTTCTTCTTATTTTTCGATTTAATGGTAAACTGCAATAATATTAAAGATGAATCAATTTTTTTTTATGAAATATGTTATTCTTAGTATTTGCAGTTATTAATAATCGCAACAAATTTCTTCAAAAATATGCGCAATAATTGCAGAAATTTCTGCAACTATACACAATAGTTGCAGACATTTATGCAACTATAAGCAATAATTGTAGAAATGTCTGCAACTATACGCAATAGTTGCAGACATTTCTGCAACTATACGCAATAGTTGCAGATATTTCTGCAACTATTTGCAATAGTTGCATTTCTGCAACTATATGCAATAGTTGCATAAATTTCTGCAACTATACCCAATAGTTGCAGACATTTATGCAACTATACCGTATAGTTGCATAAATTTCTGCAACTATACCCAATAGTTGCAGACATTTATGCAACTATACCATATAGCTGCAGAAATATCTGCAATTATTTGTAAATTTTGTAAATTTGATAAAAAAACAAAAAGGTTTAAAAGTTGCTGAATTGTCTGCAAATATTTGAAATAATTGCACATTTACTACAAATATGAATTTTTGGTATCAACAATGGATCTCATTTCAAAGATCATAGAATTTGTGATTTTTTTGTGAAAACGGTTTGTTGATCCGGTTTTTGTACATAAAGTTATATGCGTTTGAAATGTTAAAAACGTAAAGGGTATTTGTGTATTTTTGCCTGCACGAATTTGAAAATAGGGGGCGGAAATGTAAGTTTTGTATGTGAAGGATGTTTTGTTTATTTTGAAACTTATTAGGGATGTGAGCCAAACTTACCCTTATAAAAACCTAATTTCTTCAATTCTCTTCTCCACAAACCAATTCTATTAGAATTTTGATCATTGTAATCAATCTCTTGTACTCTTCTCATTGGTATTAATAAAGGCTCTCTCTCAAAGTGGATGTACACTAACACGACGTTAGTGGAACCACTATAAATCGGTATGTGATTTATTTTTCATTATTGCATTGGTTTTATATTGCTTGTTTGGTGATTGTGATTGGTTTTAGATTGGACTGAGTTTTGGATTGAGATATTGATTGGTTGTTTTTACACTTCTTAGCACGATCTCATTTTCCACTGTACTCTGGGGTTTTGATTTGAGTGGTCTCGAGTTAGAATCGCCACAACATATATGGCATGCTCCTACTATTTCCACCATTACTAATAGCATAGGAAATATGGAGCTCTATTCAACCACTTAATATAGGCTATTTTTTCCATCTATTGTAACAAGTTTAAAGTCGAGAGTTTTTTGATCAAATATCTTGAACTCAAAGGAATGAATCCCATAGAAAACAATTTTCTATATAAAATTACATTTTGGAATCGAAATCACATTTCTCATTCTAATTTTAAATATCAATTATTTTTTACAATTCTCATTTCCGATGTTTCTTTATGAAGCAGAAGTGACTGTTCACTCTCTTTATCCCAAACATACATTAATTCACATCTACTTTGTCTGTTTAGTTTTATTTTTAAATGGTGGAACAATTCAAAATGAAACCCTTGCTACGATATCATAATGAATTATATATAAAAGTACGCTTGGTTATCCTTAACTTTTAAGGATATCAAACTATTCCCACTTTGCGTGAACTGATCAAACTGACATTTCAACGATCAAATTATTACATCTACCTTATAGATTTTGGTTTACTGTTACATTCAATACAACAATATCATTATTATAATCAATCATATTGAATATAATATCTCACGCTATGTTCTATTTTCTTACTTTGATGTACTAATATCATCGAGGTTAAGTACATTAGAATTTCAACCATTCACCATATAACATTTATATATGATCGTATATGGATCAAGTATCCATACTCTTGTATTACTTTTAGAATTCGAAACTCATAGAAGGAAATACATTGTCTCACGCAAATAAACACATAAGTGACCAAGCATGAATGTATTTAATAGTTGTAAAATTAGGTTCTTGCATGGTTATTGAAACAACAACATGCAAAAACTATTTATTAACGAGTATATTTTATATTTCTTTTTATCAATTTTAATTCAGTTCATTTGTACATTTTAACTTGTAAACCTTTTATTGATTATATTAATCGCACAAAATTATCAGTGTAGATTATTATAACTTTATATAGAAAATGTTCATACAATACTAAAAAGGTTAAATGTTACCATTTCATTTTTCTAATAAGGCACCTACTATTCTGTTATTTTTCTCAAAACCCTATGATGAAACATAGAAGTCTATTGACATCACCATTAAGTGGTAGGACTGATTTGTCTTGTGATTCTAACCATGAGTTTTGTCAACAAGTCATAGCCCCTCAAATGATGGATAACTCCTTATCAGTTGTATCATATACAACTCCTAACTCGTGGTTCCTTGTCCTATCTCATTTTGATCTTGAGTTTGCTCAACAAATCAAAAGGGATTATTCACTTGTACCTACCATTGCATGATGGCTTAATTATATTATACGTACATTGAGTTTGCTTAACAAATACACATGGTTATCTTGTCTATTCAATATATTAATAGTACTACACATAACATCTCTAGCTTGAGTTTTCTCTACAACCAGAGTAACATCTTCAAAATCAACGGTTGCGCCTATTTCTTTTCAATATAACTTTTCATCTACGGTTGCAACCTTTTAAACTCTATAAATAGATTGCAGAATTCAACAAACAACTTACCGAATTTTTTTTAATATTCTTGAATTCTTATCTATTCTCTAGTTTTCAAACTGCACTCAAATTGCTTACATTCTCTGATCGTTGATCACTCTATCTTCCACAATTCTCAAGCACATTACACTACATATCATAAAGGAGAAGATTATAGGAAGATTGTACTTAATTGACTTATTAGTGCTATTCAAAGAGCATACTACAGTCAGAAACTTTTGTTATTTGTAAAGAAGTCATGTTCGGTTGCTCAGGCGGTAGAAGTCCTATTCGGTTGCTTAGGCGGTAGAAGTCCTGTTTGGTTGCTCAGGCGGTGTAAACCTATTCCCTCCGGGTTAAGTGAGGGTTTCTAGTTTAAATCTAGAAGGAGTCTGGGACTAGACGTAGAACGGGAGTTCGAACCAGTATAAAAATCTCTAGTGTCATTTACTTTACCACTTTTACTATTTCCTTACTTATTCCGCACAAGTAGTTTATCCATATTACACGGTCCTATAGCACAAACACTTTCATTTGGTATTAAAGCTAGACCATCGTATAAACATAACATAGTTATCTGATATATATTTTTAATATGGAAAACAACACCAGCACTGTTTCTAACACTACCTTTACAGAAGGTCAATCTACTGCACGACCTCCTCTATTTAATGGAATGAACTATAACTATTAGGCTACTAGACTGAAAATCTGTATACAAGCAAGTAGTTATGATACCTGGAACATTATGCAATCTGAATATATTATTCCTACTACTGAATATTCAGCATGGTCTAACATGCAAAAATTTGATGCTACTTCAAATGCTAAAGCTATGAATATGTTATATTGTGCATTAGATAAAAATGAGTTTAATAGAATAAGCATGTGTAAAACTGCTCATGAAATTTGGCGTACACTTAAAGTTACACATGAAGGCACTAACAAAGTCAAACAAAGTAAAATTTCTATGCTCAAAAATCAGTTCCAGAATTTCAAAATGAAGCAAGATGAAACTATTAATGAAATGTACTCTAGGTTTCAAGATATATATCATTCTTTGATAACATTAGGAGAAACGTACACAGATTTTGATATTGTTTCAAAAATCCTCAACTCACTAACGGATGAATGGGAAAGAAAAGTCTTAGCAATCGAAGAAGCTAACGACATTTCAACCATAAAACCAGAAGAGTTGATTGGAAATCTAATGTCTTATGAAGTTAACCTGCAGGCAAAACGAGTACAAGCTCAAGATAAGAAAAATATAGCATTCCAGGCAGAAAAGGATGAATCAGATTCAGATGAAGAAGATATGGCATTCATTGCTAAAAATTTCAAAAAGTTCTTGAAATTTAGAAAGAATAACAAATTTAGAAACAACAAGAACAACTCCAGCAACAATAACAACACCAACAAACCATCATCATCTGCTCTAGAATGTTATGAATGTCACAAGAAAGGTCACATAAAAAAGGACCATCCTGAGAAAAAGAGAGACAAGTATAAGCACAAAAAGGATAGATTTAAGAAGAAACCTTTCTCTGTCACATGGGACGATACAGAATCATCTTCATCATCAGAAAGTGACTCAGACAATGATTCGAAACAAGCCAACATTTGCTTTATGGCTACAAAAGACGAGGTATGTGATCTAACTTTTAATAACCTTTTGGAAATCAATTCAGAATTACTTGACAAATTAAAAGGCAAAAATAGAAAGTACAAAGAAGCTCTTGAAAAATTGAATAGAACTGAAATCGAAGTAGAAATGCTAAGAGATGAAAAGAAAATTTTAGAAGAAGAACTCCAAGTAACTCAAGAATCTTGTTCTAATATGACATCTCAACTTTCTTTGTTAAGTCAAGAGATAGAAACTCGGAAAGAAAAGAATGATGCCTTATTAATTGAAAATCATGACCTTAAATCAAACATCAAGATTTTAGAGTTAGATAACTCTAGCTTTAAAACAAAATTAGAAGACATTGCTAAAAATGTTTCTAATTTTAATAAAGGTAGAGAAAATCTTTCCAAAATTATAGAAAATTCTCAAACTGTTTCAAATAAAAGAGGACTAGGATATAAACAATCCTCTAAAATTATTTCAAAGAAAAAGAATTCTTCATATAAAAATAAAGTTGAAAAACCTAGTTCTAAAATTTCAAATTTTACTACTTCAATTAAAATTTGGGTTCCTAAAACAAATAATTCTTCAATAAGAAATAAGTATATAAAATCTTTTATAAAAACTGTTCATAAAAACAAAGATTTTGTTTTCAAAAGAAATTCTGAACCCTCTTGGATTTGGCTTCCTAAGACCTAACTCTTAAGACCCAAAATAAAATGGTGGGTACCAATGTTAATTCTTTATTTTGCAGGTACCATCCAAAAAGAAAAGAAAATGGATACTAGACAGTGGTTGCTCAAAACACATGACAGGAAACAAAGCGATGCTAACAAACATTAAATACTCAGATGGAGGTTCTGTCACATTTGAAGATAATTCCAAAGGATATGTCATCGGCAAAGACGATGTGAGCAATAATGGTATATCCAATTCACCTCTTATTATAGATGTTATATTAGTTAAAAATTTGAAACACAACTTACTTAGTATTAGCCAATTGTGTGACAAAGGATTCAATATCTCTTTTTCTGAAAATAAGTGTAGTATTTTTTATCAAAATAAGAATCTTATTTTTGAAGGCTTTAGAGATAAAAATATTTATGTTTTAAATATGAATATAAATTATAATACAAATATGTGTTTAATAGCCAAAGAAAATGATCCTTGGTTATGGCACAAAAGATTTTATCATATCAATTTCAAAACTATAAATAAATTATCTAAAAATGATTTAGTAAAAGGTTTATCTAAAATGAACTTTAAAGTAAACAATATTTGTGATGCTTGTCAATTAGGAAAATTATCAAAATCATCTTTTAAATCAAAGAAAAATATTTCTACAATACAACCATTAGAACTATTACACTTAGATCTTTTTGGTCCAACTCAAATTCAATCTATAAATCATAGTAAATATGTATTTGTTATAATAGATGATTTTTCAAGATATACTTAGACTATTTTCTTAAAAAATAAAAGTGATACTTTTGAAAATTTCAAGATTTTTGCAAAGAGAATTCAAAATTTGAAAAATTTAAAAATTTAAAATATTAGAAGTGATCATGGAGGTGAATTTGAAAATGAAGCATTTGAACATTTTTGTAATAAAAAAAGAATTTACCATAACTTTTCTTTTCCTAGAACACCACAACAAAATGGAGTTGTAGAAAGAAAAATAGAACATTGCAAGAATGTGCAAGAACGTTGTTAAATGGGAATACATTACCAAAACATTTCTGGGCAGAAGCTGTAGCTACTGCTTGCTATGTTCTAAATTATGTCTCTATTCGACCTTTAACAAAACACACTCCATATGAACTTTTTCATCATAGAAAACCAAACATATCACACTTTAAAACTTTTGGTTCAAAATGTTTTATCTTAAACACAAAAGATCAGCTTGGAAAATTCGATTCAAAATCCGATGAAGGAATTTTCATAGGGTACTCAGATCGAATCAAAGCTTATCGAATTTTCAATAAAAGAACAAAAACAATCGAAGAAACACTTTAATTTTCATTCGACGAAAATTTCAAATTTAATAAATTTTTTGAGGATATTCCTAAAACAATCACAAATATGGTTACTTAAAATAATTTTGAAGAAGATGAAAACATTTTTAATAATATTGAACAAAATGAAAACATTAATCATAATGAAAATGAATTAAGATCTCCTCCTAGGATTTTACGAGATCATCTAGTAGAAAATGTCATAGGAGAAATTGATTCACATGTTAGAAACTAGGAATCAACTTAATCAAATGGGCCATGTAGCTTTTCTTTCTAAAATCGAACCTAAAAATGCAAAAAAGCATCTACTGATGACTATTGGATTATAGCTATGCAAGAAGAACTAAACCAGTTCGAACGAAACGAAGTTTGGGAACTAGTTCCCAGACCAAGTGATCAAACAGTCATTGGTACTAAATGGGTTTCCAAAAATAAAGCAGATGAACAAGGTAATATAACTAGGAATAAAGCTAGATAAGTTGCACAAGGATATAATCAAGAAGAAGGAATTGACTATGAAGAAACTTTTTCTCCAGTTGCACGACTTGAAGCAATACGAATCTTACTGGCCTTTGCATGTTTTCATAATTTCAAACTTTATCAAATGGATGTTAAAAGTGCTTTCTTAAATGGTTATATAAAAGAAAATGTTTTTGTTGAACAACCTCCATTATTCACACATGTAAAATTTCCAGACCACGTCTATAAACTTAGGTCTAAAACAAGCACCTCGTGCTTGGTATGAACGTCTTAAGAGCTACCTAATAGATTCTGGTTTTGAAATTGGAAAGGTTAATCAAACTCTTTTTATTAAAAAAATCGAAAAAGGATATTTTAATTATTCAAATTTATGTAGATGATATTATTTTTGGCTCTACAAATGAAAAATTATGTCAAGAATTTTCAAAAATAATGACCAAAGAATTTGAAATGTCACATATGGGAGAATTATCTTATTTTCTTGGTTTACAGATTAAAAAAATAGAAAATGGAATTTTTATTAATCAAGAAAAATATTGTAATAATCTAATTAAACGATTTAATATGGAAAATACTTCTGCTAAATCAACTCCAATGAGTACAACAGTTCATCTCGATAGAGATGAAGATGGCAAAAGTGTTGACCAAAAATTATATCGAAGTATAATTGGATAATTACTTTATCTAACTACTAGTAGACCTGACATAATGATGAGTGTTTGTTTATGTGCACGATTCCAAGCAAATCCTAAAGAATCACATATGCGAGCAGTAAAATGCATATTGCATTATCTTAGCAAAGCCAAAGATTTTGGACTTTTCTATCCAAAAGAATGTCCTTTCGAGTTAGTTACATATAGTGATGCTGACTTTGGTGGATGTCGGACGGATCGAAAAAGTAGAAGTAGGACTTGTCATTTCATTGGACAATCCTTAGTCTCTTGGTTTAGTAAGAAACAAAATTGTGTTTCACTCTCAACTTGTGAGGCAGAATATATTTCTGCTGCCTTAGCTTGTGCTCAAGTCATTTATATGCAACAAACACTTCACGATTTTGGTATTAATTTATCTAAATCAACAATTTTTTGTGATAATATTAGTGCTATGAACTTATCCAAAAATCCTGTAATCACTCACGAACTAAACATATTGACATTCGTCATCATTTTCTTCGTGATAATATTGAAAAGGATTTAGTCAGACTAGAATTTGTATCCTCCGAAAATCAATTGGCAGATATATTTATAAAACCTTTAAATGAAAATATATTTATAAAATTAAGAAGAGAATTAGGAATTGTATCCTTCAAGGATTTATAATTTTTTTTAATAATTTTTTAAAGACTCGAACTCGGGATCTCTTACTTGGAAGTCTAGTGTTCTACCACTTCACTACTTCTTTCTTTTTAGCATTAGATGGTTTTTCAGATTTTTATTTATCTTACATTTGTTTTCCTCCAACCAAATTTTTCTCTGGTTCTTATAAACCTAACCACAAACCTATTTTCTATTTATATATGTCTTTTCACATATATACCTCTACTAATCTCCCTTCTTTTGACATTAGTTTTTTAAATAAATTTTTTATTTTCATATACTTTTCTCAAAATGTCGTCCCAGCATAATTCTGAATCCTCTGCTCTATCTTATTCTTCTCCTAGTTCGGGATCGGTGAATTTACCAACTCCAACACCGATTTATGAACCTATACCAATTGTGCCTCCATCTACTCACACAGGTTATACTCCGCCTAGTAAAAGAACAAGAAGATCTCTATTTTTTGGTTCACCATCTACCAAAGAAAAAATAGATGACATTCATCATTACCAAAAGGAATCTCTGGAATTACAACGCGAACTATATTATGAACAAAAGGTTAATGCCAAGCGGTTAAGCTTTTTAGAACAAGTCTCATTGAAATTCTGTGGATCTTCATCCAAAAGCTCAGTTCATCAACCATCTCCTGTTTGTTCTTCGTCCCGACGCAATGCTTGGGAACTATCGCCATAGTGTCCACCAATATCTCCTAATTCATGGGAACGCGGCAATAGATGGTCACCACTCAGGCCATATCAAGAGAATACAAAAACAGAACCAGATGAATCTCACACTCTAAGCTCTTCTTCCAAATCTATTTAAATTTCTTTATGCTGTTATTAATATGTTTTTTTTCTTTTTCTAAGTGTTCAAACATATTATTATTCAAAATTTTAATATATATATATTGTTTGCTATAAAATATTGGCTGATATAAGTTTCTGCACAAATTCAGCAGGCTATTTCTTAACAATCAGACAGCTGAATATTGTGGGAAAATAAATTACCCCCCAGATTCAGACGGCTGAATCAAATAAAACAGCCGTCTGAATTAGTTCAAAAATGAACTAATTCCTTGCGGGTTGTAACTCAAAGCAATTCAGACGGCTGATTCATTTCATTCAGCCGGCTGAATTCCATCCGAGACATTTTTTTTAAAGCTGTCCCTACATTCTTTTAATTCCTTTTTTGCCCTTGCTTTTTACCTACTATATATTCATCTTTTTCATTTCTTACCATTTTACTTTAGAACCCTAGCCATTTTTTACCTTAAACTTTCAAACTTCTTACTTCTCTTTACTCTCTAATGGCACCAAGATCCAAACGCACTAGAGAATCAACCTCCGGACAATCCGAAGATCAGATCCGACAATGGCTGTGGAATGATGTTGCAATTTCCTGGTACAATTCTATGAAAAATTCCAATATCTTCGAAGGAGCATTCATGAAATTTCCAGATTTTGCGGCCTATCATATTAGAGAATTAGCGAAGCAAATTCACTTTGATAATCTAATAGGGTATGCTCCAAATAATGTCAAAATTAATCATCTTCTGATCAAACACTTTCTTGCAAATCTGAATTTAGATCATCATAATCCCCAAAATCGACAAGATTGTGTTTGGTCAATGGTTTGTGGCATTAAAATTTTCTTACCTTTACAAATATTAGGCTATATTCTAAATTATCCTTATCAAGGAATTGATATTGATGATATTGAAGTTGATATGGATCATCGAGATGAAGTTTCACATCATTTCTTGTCCGATCAACTTACAAATTTGAGTAATTTAAAATCTACCTTCTTAAGGCCTTAAGCATGCCTCATTCACCGTGCATTTATTCGCTCTCTACAACCTAGAACGGTGAGTTATGAAAAGGTTTATAAAAGTGATTTCCAAGCTCTTTGTTCTATCTATTCCAACCAACAAGTTAATCGGGAGAAAATCATTTTGGAAGAATTTCAAGACGTCACAATCCGACGAAAGTATAAGACCATCCATTATGGTGCTTATATTATGCGGATCCTACTCAACTTTGGCATTCCAATACCCGATTCTAAATTTTCTAGTATTAGTGAGTTGGGCCCAAAGACTTTAGGATTGATGGGTCTTCCTCATCGGCCTCCTTCACAACAGATCATCTCCTTTCAGCAATGGTCTCAAAATGTTCAACAAGGTACTCCTCAACCTCGTGACACTAGTATTGCTTCTTATTCTCATACTCAACCTGAAGAAGAAGAGGAGGACGATGATTCCATTCAAGTGGTTGGCCCGGACACTTCTTCAAGACAAACTATTATCACTCTCTCCTGAAATCAATCAAACTTCATCGGGAAATTAAGTCGCTTTAAAAGAAGATGGACAAAAAATTCAACTCGATCAAAGGTTTTCTAAATAAAATATGGGATAAAATTTCTTGCTCCGGTTCTACATCCACCGAAGCTTACAACCCATCCCCATTTCAGTGGTCTTCTTCAACTTCGGACTCTAATAATGATGATCCTTCTCTTTCTAGCCAGTTTTAATTATTATTGTTTTATTTCTGTCATGTTGTTTTATTTCTTATTTCTATCTGGTTATTTATGTAATATTGTACGAATAGTTCTATCTCATTTTAGTTGTGACATCTTGTTACCTTATTATTTCTCTACTTGCATTCTTATTTTTTTGTCGATGACAAAGAGGGAGAATGGTATAAAGTTAATTAAATATTTGTGCATATTGACAGGGGGAGTAAGTATGTTACTATATGAATTGTTATATAAGTTGTCATCATCAAAAAGGGGGAGAATGTTGGAATCTCGATTTTACATCATTTTGATTATGACAACTTTTATAAACAAATATTTGTGTATTAATCTTTGATGTAGGAAATTTGTTGTAGATTCATATACAAAGTGTTGAGAGGCTGATAGTTCCTTTATCTAGAGTCTGTTAATAATTTAGAAATATGTTAAAATCTCTCCTGAATTTATATATATATATATAAATTCATGCACACACCTACACAAACATGCACAACAGGTTGAATTCAGCCGGCTGAATGCCTTCATTCAGATGGCTGAATGCTGAATTAGGCTATAAATAGCCTATATCCTTATTGTTTGCATTTTAATTTGATTCAGAAGGCTGAATTATTTTATTCAGCCGGCTTAATTTTTCCAACTGTTATTTTTATGAATAGACACTTCTCTTCATCGAAGAGTAACGTCTTCAAAATCAATGGTTGCGCCTATTTCTTTTCAATATAACTTTACATCTACGGTTGCAACCTTTTAAACTCTATAAATAGATTACAGAATTCAACAAACAACTTATTGAATCTATTTTTAATATTCTTGAATTCTTATCTACTCTCTAGTTTTCAAACTGCACTTAAATTGCTTACATTCTATGATCATTGATCACTCTATCTTCCACAATTCTCAAGCACATTACACTACATATCATAAAGGAGAAGATTATAGGAAGATTGTACTTAATTGACTTATTAGTGCTATTCAAAGAGCATACTACAGTCAGAAACTTTTGTTATTTGTAAAGAAGTCCTGTTCGGTTGCTCTGGCGGTAGAAGTCCTATTCGGTTGCTTAGGCGGTAGAAGTCCTGTTCGGTTGCTCAGGTGGTGTAAACCTATTCCTTCGGGTTAAGTGAGGGTTGCTAGTTTAAATCCAGAAGGAGTATGGAACTGGAAGTAGAACCAGAGTTTGAACCGGTATAAAAATCTCTGGTGTCATTTACTTTACTGCTTTTACTATTTACTTACTTATTCCGCATAAGTAGTTTATCCATATTACACGATCCTATAGCACACACTTTCAGGAGGAAGATACGACGATGAAGGTGGAGTGTTGTGGCCAGCATCAGGCGACAAACGTCTGTTAGAAAGTGACAGACGTATATGACTTCAGGGTTTTGAAACCCGAGACTTGGGACAGACGTTTGTCATGGTTTCACTTTGTGATAGACGTCTGTGTCGTTTTTCAACATATTTTTCATCTCGGGCTTGGAGTGATAATTTCTGATATTTGGAGGGGCAATTATGGAATTTTGCCTAGGTTTTCTACTCTCTTATATAAGCTATTTTCAGGATTTAGAGACGGTGACTACAAGAGTTTAATCTAGGTTTATCCTCCATTAACTAGGGTTTATAAAAACCTAATTTTCTTCAATTCTCTTCTCCACAAACCAATTCTATTAGAATTTTGATTATTGTAATCAATATCTTGTACTCTTCTCATTGGTATTAATAAAGGCTCTCTCTCAAAGTGGATGTACACTAACACAACGTTAGTGGAACCACTATAAATCGGTATGTGATTTATTTTTCGTTATTGCATTGGTTTTATGTTGCTTGTTTGGTGATTGTGATTGGTTTTAGATTGGACTGAGTTTTGGATTGAGATATTGATTGGTTGTTTTTACACTTCTTACAACGATCTCATTTTCCACTGTACTCTGGGGTTTTGATTTGAGTGGTCTCGAGTTAGAATCGCCACAACATATATGGCATGCTCCTACTATTTCTGCCATTACTAATAGCATACGAAATATGGAGCTCTATTCAACCACTTAATATAGGCTATTTTTTCCATCTATTGTAACAAGTTTAAAGTCGAGAGTTTTTTGATCATATATCTTGAACTCAAAGGAATGAATCCCATAGAAAACAATTTTCTATATAAAATTACATTTTGGAATCGAAATCACATTTCTCATTCTAATTTTAAATATCAGTTATTATTTTACAATTCTCATTTCCAATGTTTCTTTATGAAGCAGAAGTGACTGTTCACTCTCTTTATCCCAAACATACATTAATTCACATCTACTCTGTACGTTTAGTTTAATTTTTAAATGGTCGAACAATTCAAAAGGAAACCCTTACTACAATATCATAATGAATTATATATAATAGTATGCTTGGTTATCCTCAACTTTTAAGAATATCAAACTATTCGCACTTTGCGTGAACTGATCAAGCTGACATTTCAACGATTAAATTATTACATCTATCTTATAGTTTTTAGTTTACTTTTACATTCAACACAACAATATCATTATTATAATCAATCATATTGAATATAATATCTCACGCTATGTTTTATTTTCTTACTTTGATGTACTAATATCATCGAGGTTAAGTACATTAGAATTGCAACCATTCACCATATAACATTTATATATGATCGTATATGGATCAAGTATCCATACTCTTGTATTACTTTTAGAATTCGAAACTCAAAGAAGGAAATACATGGTCTCATGCAAATAAATACATAAGTGACCAAGCATGAATGTATTTAATAGTTGTAAAATTAGGTCCTTGCATGGTTATTGAAACAACAACATGCACAATCTATTTATTATGAGTATATTTTATATTTCTTTTTATCAACTTTTAATTCAGTTCATTTGTACATTTTAACTTGTAAACATTTTATTAATTATATTAATCGCACAAAATTATCAGTGTAGATTATTATTACTTTATATAGAAAATGTTCTTACAATACTAAAAAGGTTAAATGTTACCATTTCATTTTTCTAATAAGGCACCCACTATTCTTTTATTTTTCTCAAAACCCTATTATGAAACATAGAAGTCTACCGACATCACCAGTAAGTGGTAGGGCTGATTTGTCTTGTGATTCTGACCATGAGTTTTGTCAACAAGTCATAGCCCCTCCAATGATGGATAACTCCTTATCAGTTGTATCATATACAACTCCTAACTCGTGGTTCCTTGTCCTATCTCATTTTGATCTTGAGTTTGCTCAACAAATCAAAAGGGATTATTCACTTGTACCTACCATTGCACGATGGCTTAATTATATTATACGTACATTGAGTTTGCTCAACAAATACACATGGTTATCTTGTCTATTCAATATATTAATAGTACTACACATAACATCTCTAGCCCGAGTTTGCTCAACAACCAGAGAGTATGTAAGTAATTTATTAATATATAAATGGTAGAGGACAATTTAACATCAAGATTCATGATCTTTAATATATTTAATCAAGCGATATCGACTTATGGAATAATGTATTTCTTATGAAATACTCTCGTGATTCAAGTATCGAACACATAAAAAATTATGGCATATGTACATTTACGTATGTATTTATTTCTTAAATCTAGTTTAGGTTTCTTTCCACTTCCACCTTTAATTATACATTTTTATTATATAAGTTCAATAATTATGTTACTTCTATAATTTAGTTAACTTGTGTAATAGTCTTATGTATATTGTATTAATTAAATCTTATTTAATTAATTAACATTTTAATTAATTTTATATTATTCAAATAAACATATTTAATTGAATATGTATACCATAACATTCATGGTTGTACATATATATCCTTATATATAAATATGTATTTTATTATTTATGAATTAAATTTTAATTAACTTATTTAATTAAATAGTTTTAATTAAATATTAATTTCGAAAATTTCTTCTATATATATATACACGAGTATGGTGGCACGTTCGTTGGACGTGTGAAAAGAAGGAAGTGAGCAAATTTTCTCTTTGCTACAATTATGGTATTATGAGAGACGTTTTCGTTAATTGTGGGAAAAAAGAGGGAAACGATATGACAACCAAACAAAAATAAGGTGGTGTAAGAAAGACAATGGATAAAACTGATGATGATAAGCCCGATTAAGTTACATCAAACTTTGAATTATCTATGATATTAGGTTTAGTTAATAAGAAGTTAATCAAGGCATATTAGTTTTAACATAAAGAATTATTAAAATTGTCCTTCAAATAAAGAAAACACTTGCTTAAGCAATTTATTACTTAAATTTTATATTTAGAAGAGGGATGTCAAAACCTAAGTACAGTAAATAGGATAACAAAAAGTATATCAAACCCGGTCTACTTGCTACATCTCCATAAAGAGTTGTGCACAGTATAGTTATAGTACAATCACATGGATGACAACAACACTAAAGCACTGGATAAATTAGCTTTTTATTCAGACTATAACACTTCAAATGCAATTGATATACAAAATTTCATCTCCTTTCAAATTCAAAAGCCATTGCAGTCTCTATTTATCTTTATCATTTGTGAATATCCTGAAGCATCATTACTGATGGCTACCCAATCACACCAACTCTCTCTTTCAAAATTTGAAGAAGGCCCACTATGCACCGTTGATCCAAACTCTTGATGCATTGATATCTGTAATACATGTAGAACTTTGGATGCTCATTATCAAGTACAGAGCTGAATAACATAGAGGAAGAAGGATATTAATTGCTTAGAAAAGGAAGTAAATATATTATTAGAGTACTTATAATATGAAAATGTTTAGAATGATTCTAGGAAGTAGTTGTATAATTGTTATGCATAGTTGGTTTTCAAAGGGTAAAGTTGTGTGAGAACTGATCAAAGTATATATAGTGTGTTAATAAAATTTGAATTTACAGTTGCAATAATGATTGAACAGAGTTTACAGTTATGTATGGGTCATTGGCATGGGGTGCTCTGTGCCACTTATAGCATGAAAAAGGAATGTGCTGAGATGAAATGACTTAGTGTGGAGCCTGCACAAACAGAACTGAAACAACTTGTTGTGGAGCCTGCACAAACAAAACTAAAGCAAGAACTGGGGTATGCAAAGTATGAGCCACATGGAGTTTGAGCTCAAGCATGCAAACTTATATTATACGTGAGTTTGAGCTGAAGTATGCACAGTATATTTTGGAGAACTTATCTCTCTTCTAAGCAAAAAATCTCTTTGATTTATCCTATTAATTCAGTGATTACAAACTATTGAATATGGATCACACAAATGGTGTCATATATAGTTGCATTAAATTAAAAAAACATGCCATAAGTATACTTAATATCTGTTGATATATTTTCTATATGTGCACCCTTGGATTAATTATTCTTTGAGATGGAAAACGATTGCATCACTTGAAGCCTATGGTTATTTATCTGATAATTATGTGCTAGAAGAGTAACATTTGGCAATAAGACTTACTATGTTCATATTATGGTAATTGAAGGAAATAAAAAAATATTTAAACAAAACATATAAAATAAGTTACTTGGTGACTGTTGTCCATTCATTTGTGCCAGCATACTTAGAATGGCTCTTTGTCTTGCTTGCAATCTAATAAGAATTTTAGTATCCAAATGAGTAGGATGAATGATAAAAGTAGAAGAAATCACTGTAGTATTAACAAAGTGAATATAAACGACCTTGATAATACACACACACAGTGTAATAAATATACACTTTTTCTTCATCTTTAGTTTTTACTATGTAATAAATATAAATAGAGTAATAATTACACTCCTTTGTTGTTGTATTTGTAAATGTATAAGTAAACTTTATGCTGTTGTGGTTGACTTTCAAATCTACATTGTTTGCATTTGTAAATATATGATCAAAAATTTAGGTAGATCAAACTGAAATTTGTAAACCCTACAAAATTAGATATGTAAACACCTACAAAATTAGATATAAATAGCATTAAATGTTCATAACTGAAAATATCTTTCAATCCCTTCTATTTTCTTACAGTTTAGTAAGTAAGATAGGAGAGCAACATCATTAATTTGTGGTCATCGGCTATTATGAATTACACTTGCAAAAAGAAGATACAAAGCCTATAGATAGATCATGCTCGAAGCATCAAATTTAAAGAACATACAATGTACTTTCTAACGACCTACAAAACCTGATTCATGAAGCTTTAAACTGCAAAACTGCAAAACATAGACTGACCGTTCTATTTATAATACCATAAGCTTCTACTTCATTCAGTTCTTAAAAACGTATATGAAAAATCTTTGTCTTTCTACAAATTGAACAAAACTTGTACGAACAATTGAAAAATATTCATCATTTTCTTTCCATTGTAAAATAATAAGTGTATATTACTAAACTAAGAAAAAGAATAAATGCCAAAAAAAATCTACATAATGTCAGTGCCAGTAATCTGCAACCAACTTCTGCTGTAAAAATCAAAACGAAAAATAAAAGAACTAAAGTTTATAGCAAGCTAATGTTGAGCAGCTTTTCTTAATGTAAAAGCATCTAATATTTTAATTTAATCCATCTTATTTAAAAGAGGTAAAACATCAAAGAGAAACATGTTCAACTTATGGAACACTTTCCACTACTAACAGCAAAGAGCAGAGAATTAAGTTAATGGTCTGGAGTGAACATAAACCTCACAATGTTACACAATAAGCAACATAAAGTGCAGTAATAACATGTTGACACTATCCTATCATATCACCAAAATGAATGGTGAGCACAGATTTCTTTAATATAAAAATTTAAAATGGTAGTGGAACAGAAATAATGCTTTGAACCAACCATTATAAACAGTCGTCAATATTTCATAAAGGTTTAAACTTATTTTGGACGCTAATGCTGATTTGTTTTTCCAACAAAGAATATTGAGGATAAAAATAAACCTAATTACAAAAAAATGTAGGAATTCCAAGGGTAATATCATTGAGATGTGAAATACAATGATAAAATAGAAGCAACTGTGCATGTACTTATCATTCCTAAGTCTGGTTCTGATGTGAGATGTGAAATACAATGCAGAGAATAATTTCCTCATAGTATACCCTTTGATAAGCATGACCATGAAGTAATCTCTATTGTCAATGCTCATGTGGATGTGCAATCCATTAATAAGATCAGCTCTAACGTGAGGCTTTAGCTTAATTTGTTAGCTAATATGCAAGCAACCTCAATCACTACTTCTGTCCCTTGTACATTTGAACACAACATCACATCCTCCGCATTTGGCCTAGTGGTTCATTATTGTGGGAGTTTTGATTCTTCCAATGCTAAGGGAAGTTGAACTAAAATGCGGTTAATAGTGATGAACAACTTATCCCAGTTTTCTGCAAGTTTACTAAAATTCAAGAATCATTCATAAGTGATTTCTCTCATCCATTGATATATGCTTCTGCAAAGGACTGGGAAATCTGATATTTTATTCATCTGTCTTTTCACAGTATACTACTCATTGGAAACAATGGAGCATAATAGTAATTATAGAAAATAGTAAAAACTTTGAGCATATCATTCCATTACTCAGCCATTCAAACAAAAAAATGAAGTTCATCAACTTATGTAGTAAAATTAAGTTAGAGATCGGGGTTAACTAAGTAGTGACACAACTTTAGTATACAAAAGACTACCTCATCATAGCCAAAATTTGTGATCTTCCTTTTAATATCAAAAATTCCAGTCGTGATTCTAAATTTGTTACCGCTCATAAAAATATAAGTATATCTGATATGCCTTCCAATAAAATGACTATGATAGTGGCGATGTTAAAGAATTCTTTATTAGGTACTGAAGGCGAACTAACATCAGTAGTGTGGTATTTACTCTATTAAAGCTTAACCTCCAGTGTAGTGATTCATTATCTCCATAATTTCCAAACTGAACGCAAGGTTTTGGTTATTTTTATGGTCACTATTTAATATATGTGATTTTTTTTCAACACAACTTTATGCAAAAACCTTATAATTAGGTTACCCTATGTATATAAGAATTAGTTGAAAACTTTAGCCATATAAATAAACAGCAAATATTAATACATCTGCATTATTGGTAATACAGATAAGTGATGGGTTGTTGACAAACCTATCAAAACCTCATGATGCATCAAAGCAATAATAAATTAGTAAAATTACAGTTTAAAAGGACTTTGGTTTCGTCAAGGAAAAATAATACAAAATCAAAGAATTGGGAAACTATGTAAATACAAAGCAAGGAAATAAAGAAAATGTATCCACTATAAAACTCATCCAAATCAAAACTATTTGCTCTGATATATTGTGTTCCCTTGGTAATAATCCCTAAGTCATTTAATCATTCATTGTTATATAGTGAATGTTCCAAACTATTAGTCATTTCATCAAATAGTTGGACTGAAAAAACTAAATGTTATCGTTTCATAACTTGAGGCATGGACAATGAACTTGGGTAATGGTCACCATCAGTAAACAAATAAAAGTAGGAAAATGCACAAAAGAACTCATATTAGTCAGGGCTGTTCAAAGCTCAAATGTCTATCCGAATTAATCCTTGTCCATGTCTTCCTTACCAAATCAATAACGGCAAATTCTGAAAATAATCTTCACCCATGTCTACTGAAACTAATCTTCACCCATGTCTTCTTGATACATCATTTGCTGGATCCCTGACTACTACTGATCCTGTGAAAGTGACAAAGTTAAACATAATGACTGAGGTCTACAAAGGAAAATTGGATACATTAAATTGAGCAGTTTTGAGTTTCGACTCTAGAAACGAAAAATTATATATTAGTGCTTTAACCTAAGAACTCATGGGTTAGGTATGGAAACATGGCAAAAATTTCCTCAATCTGCTTAATTGAATAAGTGTATGCGTGGACAGTACTTAGTTATAAGAACACATGGGTTAGGTGTGAAAAGGCTTCATTTTGACAGTACCTTCGTACCTCCACTACATAGTTATAAGAACACATGCGTTAGGTGTGAAAAGGCTTCATTTTGACAGTATCTTCGTACCTCCACTACTTAGTTATTAGAACGATACCCTCTAGTTTTCCAAAGTCGTTGTACTCCAAGCCATCTATTCTCAAACTCATCGTCGTCCGCTTCTTGCTCATCAATCGGTTGCTGAAGGTTGACCTAAAACTGAAACATGTTGTCGAGGAAGTTGCTATAAATGATTATGATTTTCCAGAAATAATTTATAAATAAATCGATGTTAATTGATGGAATTGGCAACAGAATTACCTTCTAAAGGTAAAAATACATTCATCAGATGCAGTTGAGTTATCAAAAGAGAAACATTACATGCGCAATCATGCATGATATATGAAACTGATCGAAAATAGAATCCAATTCATGGTCTAAAGTTGACAAATATTTGTGTTGTTTTACTGTTTTGACAAATAGGTTTGCTTTCACTGTGAAAACATAATCTTTGAAATCTCAGAGGAAAAAAAATCAATCAAATCAAAATAATTCAGATCCAACATATCTAGTTCCTTCATCAATATCACTTGAATCATCCAACCATCAGGTGAATTACAAATACTAATTTCTCATTTCATCAAACAAAGTGTAATATCTACAGCATGCGGTTAAGGCTGAACAATGATGCCAACCACCACGTAAAAACAAATAAACAAAGCAATTTGCACAAATGAGAAAATGGAATTAGGCCGAAATAAACAAAGAAGAAAATGGAATTCGAGGCAGAGAGAGTTAAAATAGGAGAGGGGAAGGAAAACCGTATGAAATCAAATCAGTAAAACAAAGAGTGAGGTTGAGATCTTACCTTGAGAAGTATAGTCGGCCGTTGTTGCAAGCGTTCAAAAATATTCTGGCACTGATTTGGCATCGAAGTTAGTGGTTGGTAGGAAAAGATTGGTACTCTGATTTAGTAGCGTGCTGGTGGAGAATCATCGCGGCGACAGTGGTCGTCTCGGGAGGCAGTCGAACGGAAGCAAGGGAAGAGCAGAGTTTGGTCAATTTAGGTACATCGATTTGAAAAGTGGAAAAGGGGAAGTGCCATTGTTTTCGGCTGAGAGGAAAACGGAAGGAAAGGGAAAAGGAACACGAAGAAGAAAAGGGAAGAGAAACGGAAGAGGAAGTTATAGGGTCGTGCAAAGGAGCAGGTTGGGGAACGTGGGATGAGGCGGTGGTAGAAAGACGGAAGTGCCCCAGCAGAATTATTTGGTTGGAATTTGCAGCGTGGATAATTTGGGTATTTCAAAAAAGGCTTCACTTTGACCGCTTTGACCAAGGTTTTGCTTTATAGTATAGATATATATATATATATATATATATATGTATGTACTTACATTATCGTAAACAATTTAAGATAATTTAACATATATCATTATATATTGTACATGTATATACTTTAATTCATTAACAATTTTAATTTATTAACCTTATTAATAAACATTAAAAATTTTGAAATATGTTTATGATATTTTCAAAACACTTTTGAAAACTATATTATAACATTTATAATATATTTCTTATTTTAAAAGTTAACATTTAAATTTAAAATATTATTTTAATTTCAAAACATTTTTGAAAGTCACATTATAACATTTATAATGTATTTATTATTTTAAGTGTGGCTTTTAAATTTCAAATTTATTTTATTTTCAAAACAAAATTTGAAAATTAGCCTAAGCCCTGAAGTCAAATTAGGCCTTTCTATTAGGAACAACCTTTGGGTTCACTTCACTTTTTGGGCCAAGCTGGTAACTAGGAAGAGCAGAATACTTGATTACCCAAACCAAGCCTAACACTCCTTTTCTAAACACCGTACTAAATGGGCAAGCTTAATTAGTTAGCCCTAACATGATTAATTTAGATCGCATAAACTATTTGGCTCTGATACCACTAAAGGAACCAGGCCAGGACACAACGGACTGAATAGGTAAATTTCAAAAAAAAATTACCATTAAGGATCTTATTGGGCCTACAAAGTCTAAATTAATTTAGATCTAATCCAAATTAATTTTAAATAAAATCATCATTTTATTTAATTTGTAAATAAAGTTTTGTTTTGATGTTATATTTGTGTTATATTATATAAACATGTGTATCATATACACATGTGTGTGTATGTACATGTGCAACATATACAATGCACATGATTTAATGTGCCCGTATAATTGTTGAGATTTACACTGCAATGGTTATGTTAGCACATCCATATGCACATGTGTTGTCTAATATATATATATATATATATATATATAGACACACACACACACACATATATGTATGTATGTATGTAATTTAATGTGGTATGAAATTATATTTATGATAGTATAAATTAACACACACACATAGATATATATATATGACATTTTAAAGTAATTATATTCATAAATATAAATATAGACAATTTTAAATATAAATTTATATCCAATGCATATATATATAGTTTGCTTATGTTTACATACATACATGCATATGTATATATATATATATATATATATATATATCTATGTGTGTGTGTGTGTATAATGCTATAAAGTTATTTTTAACTAACCAAAAGATTACTTATATTCAAATGGAAATCAATTAGGTTAAGTATGCAATTAGTAAGGGGGGAAAATGGTGGAGATATAATGAAATAATTTAGTTTTAAGAAGGTAACAAAAGAGAATTAATACACGGATCTTTCTCGTTTCTTTTATTACCCTCTTGCCTATATTAAATCAGATTTGAAATTATTTTAATCTTAATCTCAACTAATCTTTTTCCTTTTCACCTTTAATTACAAACAAAAATGACACGTGAGCGCGCCCACACACACACATCTGTGTGTGTACATACATATATGCATGTATGTATACACACACAAATATATTTATATATATATTGGCCTAAAGGATTAATATATAAGTGAACATATAATATATATATATATATTAAACTGTACATTTAAACATTAATTATTACTATGTTAAAACTAATTTCAGTATAATATACATACATATATATATAAAAAATTATCTATAATATACATATAAATTTAATAACAAATCCTATGATGTATGTGTATATGTTTATTTCAATTTAAAATTAATTTTGATTTAAAATCCTTTTAACATAAATATATATATATATATAATTCGAAATTAATTTTTTTAACATTATAGCCGAATGCATAGTGATATGAAATATTATATTATTTTTTTATAACAATACATTTAAAAATACAATTTCTAAGGTGACAACACATATACATAAGTAGTTGTGATATAATGATCTAACCTAGCATATATGATTAAAGATAATCATCAAATAAATATGTGAAATTGTATATAAAAGGATTACCTTGACTATAGCTTAATTATTACACGTTGATTATTATATCAATCTGTTGTATCAATGGACTTCACTTGAATCTCTATTTAGATTCTTCCAAAAGGCGCTACCCGATTGAAAGGTCCACACACCATTATCCTGATTTTACTTAAATTCGTGTTTTTGATGCTTGAATTGATGGAGAAAAGGGAAGCAATTTTCGGCCTGGGGTGATGATGGTATGGCGACTAAAAATATCGAAAAGAACTAGAGAAAAGAGGGGCTAAGAGTGTTTAAATAGTAGAGGAAAGAGAGTGATCAAAGATGGAAGCGTATCTTTTCTTTCTTTTGTCATTTCACACCTTTTTGTAATCAAATTCCAATATCTTCCCCTAAAATCTATAGTCGGCCATACATTAGGTCCCTATAGGCCTTCCTTCCACTTAAAGCCAGATCAAATAATTTCCATTTAAATCAAATTTAAACGTACATCAATATCGATGAGTGTACATTCGACTTTAATGTACGCATAATTTTCAATGGTGATCAACACAAATCAAATAAAATTTTATAACTAATATTTCATAAATATTAATTGATTGAATTAACTTGTAATGGTTATAATTTAATTAAATCAGGTGATAGTCACAGCATTTAACATTCTGGTTGTGTGACTCTTAAGTGTAAATTCGGTCACCGATTGATAATGTAACGAGCCAGAATTTTACCACTTTAAATATGGATAATTAATATATTTTTAGAATGATTAATAAATGGCTTTTATAACTCAAAAATACCCCCTTTAAATAATAACTAGTGATGGTGAAATGATTTTCAAAATATGTTTACAAAAATAACTAGTTCAAAGGAAAGCATAAAATGTGACCGGAAAGGTTTTTTTAGAAATCCCGATTTTTTCACCATTAAAAAGATGTTTAAAAGGTTGTAAACACCTTAGCACACTTAAAACATACTTAAATAAATAATGTGTACTTAATTAAGGGTGGTAAAAGTGTAAATATAAGTGTACTTAAGAAGTAAGAGTAATGTGATCATTGTAAAAAAGAAATAAATAAAAGAAATGAAAAGATGTTAAGTCATATTTTGTGACATCATGGTACAAATCCATGCATTATACATTGGATAAAAGGGGTGCACCCTTAAACCAACGTGATTACAAGGTGGAGGTGAAGGTGTGTGATGATTGGCATCGTTTCTGTGGAGGGTATGTACTTAAGAGGCATTTATGTAATTTTCTTACTTCATTTTCTATAAAACTAATTTTTAATTTCTCTCTCTCCATTCTCATTTCATTTTCTACTTTTCAATTTTCCATCTTCTTCTTCCTTAAGCTCTCAAACCCTTTAATGGCTTTCATATTTTTAAAGTAAAAAAATCACTTCTTTTTTCATTTTAAACTCTTAAAATCCTTAAAAGTCACTTCTTTCTTCTTCCTATCACCACTTCTCGAAAACAAGTCCAAAATCCACCCTATAACCCTAGCCCGAGCCCACGTTGTCCGTGGCCGATCCATTTTGGGTTGCTTTGGTCCAAAAATCAAGTTTTGGTTTTCAAAATCCAAGAACTAGGCTCTTTCCATAGTTTTAAAAAAGATTTGCTAGAGTTGGTGAGTAAAACTCACACCTTTTTGGTAAAAATTGTATTTTTACTTCATATTAGTAATTATATGTGTAATTGCTTGATTATTGGCTAGTTGTATGGTTTAGTTCTGATTTTATATGTGTTCGTACATGAATTTTCCTTAGACTTGAAATAAAGTCTAAAAGTGTTACTATGGCTGTAAAGTTTAGATATTTAGATGTGTTTGTGGTTATGATATGTGTTTATGGTTGTGATATTTAGTTGTGATTGTATGGTTTGGCAACTTGGAATCCTTGTGTAAACAATTTGGTTATTTGTTTTCAAAAATCTAAGAGTTTTCAAGTTTCAAACTTTGTTTTAGTTTTACAAAACTCTTACTTTATGTTTGAAAATTTTAGTAAGCTTCCATGAGTTAAGTTTCAAAAAAGAAAGCCAGAGAAAAAAATTTCAAGTTATGGTCCATATAGCGATAGTCGCTATGGATGCAGTTTCGCTAAAAAAGTCCACTTTTTGTAAATTAAGTTTTTATATTTAAAACACTTTGGAAATGCTTTGTAAACTAAATTAATATTGATTAAGAAGTTAATCAAAGTTTTATTAGTTAATTATTAATTAAGCTTGGTAATTAATAATTAATTAAGTATTAAACAAGGTTTATTAATTATAATTAAGTGGATGTTGATTATGTTAGTCCCTGAGGAGTTGGTTTTGATGACAACAACCTTAGAATAGATTATAAAATATAAATACTAACATTACAAGTTTAGATATATATGTATATGCAGGATCTAACCATGCAGGTATCAAGAATGAAGACTGTACAGTATAGAGACTCAAGATATAGAGATAGAAGACTCATGAGTATCAAGAATTTCAAGAGTTCAAGTTTCCAAGATAAGTTATATAGTTAGGAATATTTGTTAAAACTCATAGAAAAGCACTGGCATCTTAATATCCAGTTTATTCGTGGAATGGAATCCACTTCGAGCCCGTTAAAGGGATGGAACCCTAAGTAGGATGGAACCTACGAAAATCTAGTGGGACATTGTTTTGTATCCACTAATTTTAATTCAAATATTTTACAAAATTTTCTTGTTTTCAAAATGATTTCAAAACTTTCCTTTTAAAAGATTCAAAACTCTCTATCCTGATTTTAAATAATTTTAGCCTCAAAAACATCTTTATTTTCATAGTCAAATTACTCCTGATTTTAAACTATTTTCAAATAATATATTTAACTTTTAAATATTTATACTTAGATTTAAATATAAAATTATAGTTAAATTATGTATATATTGTTCTTTATATTTACTTATGAATTTCATCTATAATCAAGTATATTTATAAAGTTTAAAATAGTTTTAATATAAGATAAAGGTTATTTTCAAAGAAAATCAAAACATCAAAAATTGCTTTGGGATGTCGACATGCCTATTGTGACCATGTCGACATGGTGACAGTTGAGTTCAAAATTCAAATTTCAAAAGAAGTGTCTATTCGCCATAACTCTTCATGAATGGTCATGGCTGTTGCTCTTCTATAAATAGGGGTCAGTTTCAACGAATTTTTAATCACTTTTTTCTGGTTTTCACTCCTCTTCTTCTTCCACATTTCTTAATACAAAATCATACCATTACTCTGCCGAAATCAACATCGAATCATACTCGATTACTTCTAGTGTGATTCTCCATCACTTTCTCTACAAGATCCAAGTGCTAATCTGAGTTATAGACTTTTTGTAATCGAGCGAGAAAAGGTGTGATTGTAGCCTTGGAAATCAATTGAGCGAGAGAAGGTGTGATTGTAGCCTTGGAAATCAATTGGGTGAACTTGTAGCCCCGGAAATCAAGTATCTCTACCCAGAGGATTGTTATTCTGGAGGGTGTACCTCATAGCCTTGAAACCGAGGGTTGTAATTGTTGAATTGAAGTTTGAAAGAAAATCCGTACTTAGTTGTGCGAGACTGGATGTAGGGTAACTCCGAACCAGTATAAAATCCGGTGTGTTCTTTCCTTTACTGCTTTTACTTTATATTTGCATCTGTGTTTGATTCTGTGTTCATATCTGTGTCTGATTAGTGCATACATTGTTAACAAATTAAGATAAACTCAAAAAGATTAACAAATTTCTTAAAACACTATTCACCCCCCCTCTAGTGTTAATTCTAGCCTTAAGATCCTTAATCCGCATTTCTCATAGATTACTTATTAATTATATTTTAAAAATGAGATTAATTTTAATTAATCTTTGATTAAGTAAAAATAATTTTTAATTAATTATGAATTAAGCATATGATTTATTTTTAATTAATCAAGTATTGGGTTGATTTTTAATTATTTAGTTATTAATTAAGTGTTTAGTTATTCTAATTACAAATAAATTAAGGGTTTTAATTTATAACTAATTCTTTTATTAAAGGTTAATTATTTATTAATTAATAATTAAGTTAAATTAAGACTTAAAGATTTAATTATGATTTAATAAAAGGATTTAACTTGTAATTAATTTTTAAAAAATGTTTAAGTTTTTAATTACTTGTTTTTCAAGGATCAATTTGTTTAAAAGCAACTTTCTTTTACAAAGAATAGTTTTGACACAAGGGGTTCTATTGTTGATACCATTAGGTAACCATACAAATATGAATAGGTTATACTTAACTCTGACATTTTGTTAGCAGAATAAATCCCCGTTTTGTTATACCTTAATTAAGTAGATTATTGGGCATCTCTTAGCAGAATAAATCCCAGACCTGCTATATTAAACTTAATAGATTTTGTGGATATCTATTTAGCAGGACAAATCACCATCCTGGTACTATATTGTTTGGATATGTGTCTGTCAGTTGGTTTATATTAACATGTTATTCCCTGATTTGGTTATGGATTTTATTTACATATATGTTGGCTTATTTAAATAACTGTTATGTGATTTGGAACTCAAATTTAACTAAAATGGTAACTTGATTTAGTACCATTGTGGTCATTAAGCCTCCTTTCAAATTTGTAAATTATGGTTTTTAAATTGACTTTAATTCTATATCAATTTGGGGTTAAGTGTTTGTAAATTATTTTGTAAGATGCCAATTATTTTAGCAAAGGTATTACAAATGACATTTTATAAATAGTATTTTATAAAGGATTTATTTAAAAGAAATTTAGAAATGACATTTGTAAATGATATTTTTAAGAAAAGGGAACTATAATTGGAGATCTATAAAAGAGTTTTATAAAAGATTTTGAAGATCTATAGGAGAAGAGTTTATAAATAACTTTGGATATTTGTAGAAAGAGTTTATAAATGACTTTGGATATTTTTAAAAGAGTTTTATAGATGGATTTATAATTTAAGCAAAAGAAGGTTTCCTGAATGGAAATGATTTATAAAAAGGATTTACTGAAGAAATCTATAAAAAAAAGAATTTGATATTTGGATTTCCCTTAACTGACCTTCTTAATTATGGTGGTGTTGAACTTTCATCCCATGCTTAACACCAAAGGAATAATGTTTGGAGTTATTCTTATCTCTAATTTAAATAACATTTGTTCGATTCTTTTAATAATATTTTGAAATAAGAAATCTTTCACAAATATTTTGTGAATATACTTATGTTAGTGAGATAAGTATATGAATAATTTGATAAACATTTTTAAAAGGGATTTAATAAATAAAGATTTGTATTTTAGGCTTAGTGATTGCTATGGGTAACTGAATCTCTAGGTTTTTGTTTATTTGTGTATTTGATAGTTAAATAACCGACTATCAAATCCTGACCAGTTTTGACTTAGGAAGTATGATTGTATGTGCAAGTCCCCCGATGAGGACTCGAATACTTGTTATATACTTCCAAAAGAATAGGGAATGAGTCAACCGAAAACTATCGGTTGTTGGTTCGGAGAAACTGGGATCAGATACGTTATCAGAAAACCGCTTCGAACCGACATAAGTGTTCGAATTGAAGATATTTTGAAGATGATGGAAGTGGAGCTTTGAAGTGTAGGGGCTACTTGCTACTGATCCTGAAGGTGATTCCAAAATGGATGTAGTAAAAGTAGTGCCTTCGGTTTCGTCCAGTCCTAGAATGAACTTGTATATATGAATGCTGATATTGCATTATGTCTGGAGGGTAGTGTAGCATTCCAAGTCGATCACTATCTAAAAGGTAAAACGTAGCCTCTAGCCTCATAATCCGGTAATGGCTAAAACATGGTAGATGCAGAAGGGTTATGTGGGACGCTCCCATTAGGGTATGATTATCGCCTTATTTAGAGTCGATGTCTATATGTATTCTTTAGGGCCCATCAACCAAGGGGTAATCATATTCGGTACTATCCAGTAAGGGGTAGGTCGGTCATGTGTAGCAGCGGTGCAAGATGTTCTTATCGACGCTACGTACATTTTATCTAGAGGTGTACTGTTCCGAAGGTAGTCCCTTCCTTGTCACTGTATGGAATCCATTCTCTAATAAGCACCATATGGACTTAGTTATGCCCAACTATGTTGAAATGTGAGATGCAAGCACTTCCGCTATATTCATATTTTACTTTAAACCCTGAACACTATTATAATATCATTGGATTTTCTATAATAATGTTTTAGTTATCGTAAGGTAAAAACCCGTCCGTGTTTATGTGCGACGTGGTCTTATAAGATACCTTTAGTTTTAAAAGGGTTTTATAAGTTAAAATAAAATTCCTTGTGATTTGAGTTTCTCACGCTGGTTTTGCCATACTAATTCGAGCGTTATTTTTCTTATAATGCTTAGGTCATACCGAGCATGTTTCCAAATTAGCTTTGGATGCTTTGGAGCTCAGGAGACGAGTTGGATGCCCAAGACGTACTTCCGTATTTTCTTTTATTTTTCTCCGTTTGTTATTGTTGTAGATATCTGCAAATTGTATGGGCATGTTGTTATAATTGTCCAAGCTGATAATAGGTTAGTGTGCTCTGATATTGTATGTATATTAAAGTTACTTTCCTTTTGTAAAGACTTATTTTATATTATATATTACTCGTCATGTTTTGTAAGATTTTGTTCTATTTTTCCTTTTCTTCTTTTCACCCCTAATGACCTATCTTTCGAACGACTAAACAATCGGCACAGAAATATCGAGGATGTATTAAGTGTTGTCTTTAGTAGTAAGAAAGGAAAATCGTTACAAATATTGAACAATTCGAATATTAACATTCACACATCACCTTAGCCAGTGGTGTGATATTTTGGCCAAATTTATCGCTTACGTAGCTTAGGTAAAATATAATTTTATATATTTTAAGCGTTACCCGGTAGTGACAATTATTTATACTAATTCTTTTCGTCAAAACTTATTGCATTAGGACATAAGGAATTTAGTAATTGTCAAAATTCCAATATCATCCACATTCAACTTTATAGTTCAAACACAAAATTCTTGGTTCAATAATAACAATTATTATTGATCATATTGCTTTGAAAAGAGACTTTGAGTTGACTTAAGTTAACCCCATGATACTGGCATAATGTAACCAATGAGGCTAATTCTTTCTTGAATAGTGTTTCATTTCCAATGCTTCCACTTGACCCACTATAGTCATTCAATGGATGTCGTGCCTTGATTTAACTATAATCAAAGTGGAGTTTCAACATTGAAGGTTAATAGTATTCTCAAGGGAAGGGAACCATGTAATATTGTCATATCAATATTTTTTGTTTAACCTTAGTTATATTAATCAACATAAAACTATCGAATGAATCAGTCCATTGTTATCAAATAATTATCAGTATGTAAGCTCTTGGTGCCCTAGCAGCCATGAGTAATACACTGCCCAACATTTGGAGAGCGCTAGGTACTCTAGCCTTAATAAATGTATCGATGTTTAGTCTCGATACATTTTGACTAGGAATATAAAAAATGATGTACTTATTATATTATGATAAATTGCTTATGGTTATAATAAATTTAATTTCTATTATAAAACACAACATATATGTATTTTCTATAAAATATACTTGAATTGAATAATCAAATATTCATATCATATCATAACAAGTATATAACAGAAAGAACGCATCTTTTATTTTGAACAAGATTGGTTATCGAGTTAGATATATGCAATAGATTACATAATTGCCCCTAGGGAACACCGCTAACTCTATCAAAAGGAAGAATGCTTTGTGCCAAAAGGATCCAAGGTTTGAAGAGTGGTGTTGAGACTGAAGGACTGAAGGACTTGGGTATTGATAAGAAGGGTTAACTTTGGAAGAAGGGAAGGTTGTATGTTCCGAAAAATGGAGACCTTCGAAAGGTGGTTTGGAAAAAATGGCATTGTTCAAAGTTTTCTATTCATCCAAGGCAGGAAAATATTGTGAAGGACAAACTTAAAGGATTTTTTGCCAACTAGGATAGCCCAGTAATTTTTAATTGCCAAGGACAAAATCGTTAAAAAAATTTAAATAACCCTAACTGTCGTGCGCTTTCTCCGATCTCGTTCTTGTTCCTCTTTAATTCTTCGTCACTTTTTCTTTTTTTTCAAATTTGAATTTTCTTCTTCATTCTTCTTTATTTTGCTACGCAATTCACTCATGTTATCATGATTTTGATTCTCCTTTCTTTTAATTCGATACTTTCAATTCTCAGCTTTAGGTATGATTCTATTTTTCTTCTTTTGCTTTTCCCTCTATCATAGTTTTAATTTGGTCGTTTCTAATATTGTTTTGTTTTTTTTTATAATTGAAATTAGTTTGTTGTTGTTTTTTCTTCTCTCATATTCTATGGAAAATTTGGGCAGTAGTAGCAGGTTCGTTCTTGTTTCTTTTATTCTTTATGCAGCATCGTTTTTTACTTTGTTTTAAATTGAATGTCATTTGTTTTTTGTTCACTTATGATTATGTTGGATTCGTATTGATTTAGATGTAAATTTATTGCTGTATTTAGTTCATTGTGGATTAGTGTTTAGGTATCATTTTTAGTTTTTTTAGTATCATTTTGACAATAATGAAGTTTTGAATCATTTTAATGTTTTCTTTGTGTATAGATGATGATGTGTAGCCAATAATAGATGGGTTAAATTAGTGTTTTGTTAGTATCAAATATTTGTTGATGTATGTTTTTGTATCAGTTTTACTACATGTTTGAGGTTCAGATTTTAAGTATCAGTTTTATTGTCAATAGGCATCAGTTTTGATAAAACTGTTTTATTTGTTTCTGATTTCTTACTTCTATTTTTTTCCCTTTTGCAGTGGTGATAATAGCCTTCTTTGTTTGTTTGTTTGTCTTCAATGATAATACTTTCAGCACTCGGTTGTCCATTGATTGTTGTTTTTATGATTTGAAGAATGACATTGTCGATATTGGTCTCAATTAGCTCCTTCATCCATTGAGATTTCTTAAGCACTTGAGAATAAAGTTATAGTGGTTGATACCGATTCTGATCTTTAGAGTATACTTTGTTTTCAATTGTATAAGAAGAGTGCAGTCTTTCCTTTTACCGTTAAGATTAAGGGTTCTCAATTGGAAAATGTTGGTGGTGGTTCTACTTCAATTTCATCTAATCTTCTTAGTTATTCATCTTATAGTGGATCTTTGTGTTCAAATTTTGTTGTTCATTGTAAAAGTTATTTGAAGGATATGTTGAAGAGAGGTTCGAAATTATCCATTTCTGATTTTGTTGGTTTTTTTTGGAGTAGCCAATGATTTTAGTGAAGTTTTGATGGCATACCAAATTCAAAAGGGATATGAATTAGTGTTTTTGAAGAACTGTTCTAGGAGAATTACTACAATTTGCTCTTCCTCTATGAATGGGTGTCTATTTAAAGTTCATGCTTCTTGTGATTCCAGGCAACTTAATATGTTTTTCATTAGAAGTTTGATTAGTGATCATTCTTGTGGGGCTGGTCTTAGAAATTTGAATAATTTGCATCTTTCTAGTGCATTTGTTAAATCGTTGATTATTGATGAGATTCGTGATTGTCCTAGTAAAAAGCCTAAAGATATAATAAATGATTTTTGAAGAGAATAAAATCTTGAGCTGTCTTACTCTTTTGCTTATTGTGGAAAACAACTTGCTTTGATGGAATTGCATGGTAATGATGCTATGTTGTACAATGATTTTGTGACGACCCACATTTCGGAAGGTTTAAATCGATAATAATCCACACATGTTCAACTTAAACAATCCAGAATATAGATAATCCATAGGGTTAATTAAGGAAAATAAGAATAGAAGAAGAAAACAAACACAGAATCTCATAGCGGAACGACAAAATATAATAATCAAATAACCAGTTCATGAAGTTGTTTATACAATACATTTGATTATAATCTATACAACATTTATCGGAGTTATAAATACACCATAGATAAATAAATAATGCAGCAGACAACATGATGCAGGCATACTAATAGTAATAATATACCAAATCTTCGTCTTCGTCCTTCAAAATAAATCTTCGATAAGCTGAAAAACTCAGGACTGACCTGAGCGTAATGAAAAGACAAAACACTCGAGTCAGGACTAAAATATTCTTATGTGAGTCAAATCGATATCGCATATAACATGAGTGTCATGGCGTCAGATATGTTTACGGGTTTTCACATCTCCTATCCGGTGTATAACGTGTGTGCGATAACTCAAGAGATGTTACGGGATTTTCCATCTCTTAAGGATCCGTCAAAATATTTATATGTAATAGAATACGCTACATATATAATGTCTAATCAATAATATAAATAGTTTTCTTAGCATTAAGGCTTTACATTGATCCACCTCAATGCGTTTTTAAGAATTGTCGTACAGTTTGCATATAATACACTAGTTAAACGGTCGCTGAATAGGGATGCGACGTGATACGACAACACTAAACCAAAATTGTATGGGTCTCGTATAGGGATAAAAGTATGACAAGGCACGTGAGGCAATGCCCAAGGTAGGATACTACCAGTTCGGGTCGTAGGGCTGGTGGTAACACATCATAGCCATGATCGCCCACTACGTCCATCCATCCCATATCGAGTCAAAGGGAGGCTATCCCAAATCAAGGTGTACCAATCGAAACCAACAACAAGAGTAATAATATGGACTGAGTCCAAGAAAATCGAAGAACGGAAGTCCGCTCGGGGTAATTAGCCCACTTGGCCCTATCAAACCATCATGTTTTAGTCATTTCAAATTGGCACAAGTGCCGGGGTCTATCCATCATCGTTCTCTTTCTTCAAATCCAGCAAACAACGCCAAATCCAACCACTTCGTTCTGGAGTCTCCTCCGCGTACACAGTTGCTAAAGTGGTTCCAATATTGATAGAGAGTATGCCAATAAGAGGCCCCGGTCTCTTTAGCAACCAAACGTTGTTTTTCACACCGGTTGGTTCTTTTATATTTCGAAAACAATTCGTACTTGAAATCAAAATATCATATTTGCTTCAAAATCAAATTCATTTCGAAATCATCATATCTACTCAAAATATACTATTTCAGTTCAATATCATTTCGCCTTAATATCTCGATTTCGCTTCCAAAATTGTTTCGAATTTCAATTTAGGTTATAACTTCATTTTAACCCAATTCGTATTTAAATCCATGATTTAAAATAACATTTCACTCTTGACCAGTTTGAATTTTTTGAAAAATAGTTTGAATATTTTAAATTAGTCTAAATAATTGAAATAGTTAAAAATAGTGTAAATGGTTAAAATAGTTTAAAAGTTTAAAATAGTTTAATATTAAATAGTTTAAGTATTAAAATGGCTTATATAGCAAAATCGTTTGGAAAATCCAAAATAATTTGAATATTTAAAAGATAGATTTAAATAGTTTATATCAAAATAATTTATTTGAAAACAGTTTCAAAGTCAAACCGATTCAATTCCAACTTCCCAATTCAAATCAATTCCAATTTCCATTCAATCGATTCAATTTCAATTTCAATTTCAATTCAAATCAATTTCAACTTCGATTTCAAATTAATTCAATTCCACCATTAATTCAATTGACTTCAATTTCAATTTCAAAATTAAAACCATTTTGATTCCAAATCAAAACCATTTCGATTTATCAATTTCGAGTTCAATTTTCAAAACATCGATCCAATATACTTAAATCAAATTTACCTTCAATACCCAATTTAAATCCAATTTTCAAATATAATTCAATTCCGAGCTCAATTTCAGCATATCGTTTTATACCACTTTTACTTAGCAATATTCAAAGTTCGAATAAAATTTCAATCTTTTAAAACAAATCGATTTCCAAAAATTCAAATTATATTGCGATTATAACTTCAAAATCTCAATTTCGATTATTTAAACAATTTCGGTTACCAAATTTAAATTTCAACATTTAGGACTCAAGTTCGAAAATAATTTGATTTCTATAATGTAATTTTTAGTTCTTTTAAATCAAAATCATTTAAATAAATTTCAAATCAAAATTTTAAAACCATTTAATTTAACCAATCCGGTGTCCGTATATAATTTTCTATCCTATGGCCAAGTGATCAGTTATTTTAATTTAATTTCAGGGATGGATATATATCATTTCAATCCAAATCATAGTGTCATAGGTATATATCATTTCAACCTATTTCTTAATTCATTCGAAAAAAATTCAATTTACAGTTTATCTACTGTAATAATTTACAGGGTGATAACAAGATATATCAAATAAATAGACACCCAAATCATCTAAAATATCAACCAATAACATCCATCACAATCAATCATCCAAATAGTCAATATAATTCATAACAATTTCATATTTATTAAAATCAGGTATTTTACTGGCAATTATATTCCAATTTCAAATCTAACTGTCAATTTTAATTTGTAACGGTTAATTCAGATGACAATTAAATTTTATCAAACAAAAATTAATAAATTTATATCACTTAATAATTTCAAATTTAACTAGCATAAAAATATTCTAGTACTTATGAGTGTTATAAAACACTCACTTTTATTTCTGTTGTCGCCGAGACGTTTCGGTTTGGAACTAAAACCAAACAACATCCGATTTTAGCCCAAATTTCGACTGTCTCCAAATCTATCCAAACTAGTTTCATTTTGAAGTTCTCGTCATCACGATCGCAATGCAAAAATCCATGCCTCGATCCGACCTTGTATGTGAGAGTTATAGATTTTAGAAGTTGATGATATATACATATATATATATATATATATATTTAAATTATTGACACAATTTTCACTTTAAATAAAATTATCACCCAAGAATATACGGCTTGGCCCAACAAACCCACACGCACCTTTCTTCTTCCTCCTAACTCCCCTGTACATGACTCAAGCTCTAACCCAACATCCGTGTGCACGTTCTTGGGGTTATACGGAGCTAGAGGCCTCCATTTGTCGAACCGCTTTTGCCTACGAATCCCTCTCGACGAACCGCATCTACACATACCAATATCTTCGAGCTCAGCACCACCATATGAAACCCGACTTGAGCCTTTCACTCGCGTACAGTTAAACGTCGCCATCCCCAAATGGCGATCGAACTTCATGATGCCTAGATGTTATTTGCTGCTCCGAATCCAAAAACGATACCCAAATCTTGAATCGATCGCTAAATCACCCGATTTACCAAACCCTAGGTCACGCCTACACGAACGAGCATAGCCAGAAGCCGTCGCAACCCACAAACGATGCCTCAGATCGAAGCTCCAGGCGAAATTTGAATTTTAAACTTGGTTTCAGATTTTTTTATTGAGTAGATTTAGAGATAGGAATTTTTTGAAATTTTCTTTGCTACTATTTTTCACTTTTTGGCTGCATGTTTAAAAGAAGAAGAGAGGGAAGCGTGTTTAGAAAGGAACAGTAGCTAGGTAGGCATAGGGTGGCTGATGACGTGAAAGAATAGTGGCTGATGTGATGGAATGGTCAAGTCAATATATAAATTATTTTAAATTCAAAATATCTCGATTAAAGTAACTTGAAATTTCGAACCTCTATCGAGGCATGCTACTAGGCATTAATAATGTTATACCCCTATTTCGAACGCAATGGAACAAGTTTCTAATCCTAATTCGATCATATGGAGAAGATAGCTTTTTAGACCCAATTATTATACTGAATTTTCGATATTAATTTCGACACATTTCTATCCCGTACGATCAAACGGTAACTCCAAACGCTACGAAATTTGAAATTTGATAATAATATAATATTAAGGATCCAATGGAACTAGTTTCGTCGAATTACGAGACTGTGCTTCAGAAGGCTATTTTTAACGTCTCGATTATAATATAAAATTTTCAATTTCTAATTATTCACTTTTAAATCCAATTTTAAATATTAACAATCTTCATTGTTGTTTAAATAAAATTTACATTGACTTTCGATATCATTTTCAATCATATTAAATTCAGAATTCAATTATTCAAATAATTTACAATATTAAATTTGAACAATTTAATTGTTCAATATTCAACAAATTTCAATTTTAGATTTTAAATGAATTTTAGTTATCAATCAATTACTTTATTTACATCTAATGAATTCAACATTTATTATTTAATTCAATTACACATTCAATACATAACATTACTTTCCAATATTTGTTATTACTTAAATCTTCGAAATTAGTTTATTTCAAAATTTTATCCAAGTTCATATCCAATAAATTACATTCAAGATCATTAAATTTTTCTTTTTAACAATTTTTGTCTAATAATTACATTAAATTTAATAATTTAAAATAGCTAAAAATACGGGTCGTTACAGATTTGAGTTGGCATTTAGAAGCATTAAAGAAGTATAATCCAAGTAGTTGTGTTGATATGGAAGTTAATGCTTGTACTAATCAATTTGAGAGAGTATTTATTAGTTTTGGTGCTTGTTTACTTGGTTTCAAGTATTGTCGACCTATAATATTTTAGATGCTACTCATTTAAGGGGACGGCCAAGAGTTTTGATGGGTGCTACTGCAAAAAAAGGCAATCAGGGTATGTTTTTATTCTAATATGCTTTAATGTATAGTATCAGAATTTAGTTATCTTTTTCTAGGAATCAGTTTTTAGTTATTATTATCAGTTTGTAGGTATTTGTTTTAGTTAATGGTAGCAGTTATTAGGTATCAGTTTTAAAGTTATTGAATTTTATTTTAATATTTGTTTAAAACTGTTAAATGCGGGTTTTTTCCCTTTAGCTATAAGTATAGTTTCTTTAAAAATATGGATAATTGGAAATGGTTTTTGAGTCATTTAAAACAAATGCTTCAAGAAGATCGTGATTTGGTTTTTATGTCGGATCGCCCTCAAGGTTTAATTTTAGGCGTTCATGAAGTTTCTCCTTTAGCCTTTCACAGTTATTGCTATCTTCATATGGAGCAGAATTTACTTTCGGCAGTTAAGGCAAAGAATTCGAATATTTCTATCATTGATTTGTTCAAGCTGTATTCTAGAGCTTCTAATTTGTATGAAATTTAAGCACATTCTAAATTTTGTGAACTTGGTGGTGTCGTTGCTGTGAATTTATTGAAGGATAAGCCTTTTGATAAATGGGCTGATTTGTTTTTTTAGGGTAAACGATATGGTGAATATAGTTCAAATGTTGCCGAAAGTTTTAATAGTTGGATTTTGGATGAACGGGCCTTGCCTATTACTATATGCTTAGATGGAATTCGAATTAAGGTTATGGAACAAATGGCTAATAGGAGAGCGGAGTGTCAATTATGGAATACTACTCTTTGTCCTTCTATGGAATCTCATTTAAGTTAATTGATTGAAGAAGGATTTTGATGGGATGTATCCAAGTCTTCAGAGTTAGTTTTTGAAGTGAAATCGCCAAACTCTCATCGTGTTGATCTTAAAGAGTGGAGTTGTAGTTGCAATCAATGGAAAGTTACAGGATTTCCTTGTGCTCATGCTATAAGTGCATGAACAAATCAAAGTTGTCCGTTTATGATTTTGTTGTTTTATCATTGATGCTTATCATTGTTCTTATGCTAATTCTAATAATCCTATTCTTAATTTTGATAAGCCAATTGTTGATGAAAGTGTTATTAAGCCACAAAGGAGAGAAGAGGTGCTGGCAGACCTTCTATAAAACGGAAAGGAGGATTTGCATATTTTCAAAATAAACAAAATAGATGTGGTGTATGCAATCAATATGGTCACAACAAGTGTACACTACACCAGAAAAGACCTTTCGTAGCATTGAAAAAAGCTACCAGGGCATTTAGTAGCGATTCGCTAAACGCTGCGATACGACATGCAATTAAAAGTCTGAAAGTTTTTGTTGCATTGTAGTAAACGCTACCAAAAACATACATATTGTAGCGTGTTTGAAACCCTACAAAAGTTTTTTCTGTAGTGTTTTATTTGTCCTACTATATATTTTTTGTTGCATTTTTTCTTTGCTCCAATATGATTTTTGTGTAATTTACATTTATTCTCGTAGCACTTTTGAAACGCTACTAAAACTTGTTGATTGTTGTGTAGGATATTTTAAACGTTGCTATTTACTGTTAATGGCTTGTATCATTTTCGACAATTACTTGTATATTATAGTCATATTAAAACCAACAATCAATCACATAATTATCATATTCAAGCCAATAATCAGTCACATAATTATCATTTTCAAACCAACATCAATAATAATATAATCTTCATACTCAAATAATTGAAAAACACGTTAATAGCATAATCAAGTATAATATTTATAACCATTTCGATAATAGTATTTCGACAAAATGAGTGAACTCACATACTACAACAGTTCACAAACAAGTTTACACAACTAGTACGAACAAAATATTATAGTAAATATAACAATTTATTGCTTAATTACCGATAATTCTTTGTTACAGATGTTCTTCACTTCGAAAACTTCTCTTCGAAAGTCCAATGTTTGCACAAGTGAAAACACAACATAGTTAATTATTTATAAAATTTTGTTAAATTAGTTATATTATTATTTATAAAAATTAGTTAACTTAAACTTAGTTAATTTTATAGAACTTGTTTAATTTTAACAAAACTTAGTTAATTTATTATTTTTATTATTGTTATTATTATTATTAAAACTTGGTTAACTTATTATTGTTATTATAAATTTAGTTAATTTTTATAAACTTAGTTAATTCACCATCATCATCATTATTCATCAAACTTTGTTAAATTATTTTTATTATTATTTATAAAATTTAGTTAATTTAAAATTAGTTAATTTTATAAAACTTTTTTTATTTTAACAAAACTTAGTTAATTTTATTAACTTGGTTAACTTAGTTAATTTATTATTAGTATTATTATTAAAGCTCGGTTAACTTAATTATATTATTATTATTGTTATAAACTTAGTTAATTCATCATCATCATCATCATTATTATACAACTTTGTTAAATTAGTTATATTATTATTGTTTATAAAATTTATTTAACCTAAACTTAGTTTATTTTATAAAACTTGTTTTATTTTAACAAAAGTTACTTAATTTTTTTGAACTTGGTTAACTTAGTTAATTTATTATTATTACTACTACTACTACTACTATTAAAACTTGGTTAACTTATTATTATTATTAGTATACTATAAGTTTAGTTAATTTCTATAAACTTAGTTAATTCATCATCATCATCACCATTATTTATAAAACTTTGTTAAATTAGTTATATTATTATCATTTATAAAATTTAGTTAACTTAAACTTAGTTAATTTTATAAAACTTGTTTAATATTAACAAAACTTACTTAATTTTTATTAACTTGGTTAACTTAGTTTATTATTATTATTATTATTATTATTATTAAAACTCGGTTAACTTAATTATATTATTATCATCATTATTATAAACTCGGTTAACTAGATAATATGTTGTATGTTTCAGTAATTAGCAATTTTTCATAGAGCTTAATTAGTGCATAATGCATACTTAAAACAGTGGGAAAAACATACTTACCATCTATTGCTTTCATTCTTAAACTAACTGGTAGATGAAGAGTTAGCGTGTCATTTGATTTCCATTGTTTGGTGATTGAGAGGAAATTTCCTGAAAATATTAAATGATAACTCGTTAAAATAATAATAATAATCATAATGCTAAATTTAAATATCATTAAACAAAAGTTTGCAGATTTTTGTATCTAAAATAATGATAAAACGATAATAAACTATCTCTTTATTGAACATTTAAATTGTGGCACTATAGGGAAAAGATATGGCCTGAGAAGAACGGTAATATACATGCATGAATTAACATAGTCCATTTTCTCTTATACCAAAAAGAAAGTAGACAATAGAAGAATTTAATTCTACTAAATATACCAGGATTTGGTTAAATCAAATTCGTTCTATTTAAATGTGTAGTTGCGTCCTCTATCATGGTCCATGTGGTACATGAAACATTCAAGGTTGAATATGTATTACTATGCTGCGGGCATAAAACATTTCGAACAAAGAATCACTTTGATGCTTTGTATGTTATATGATGAAAAAGTTTCATTATAGTACAAAATCAAAACTTCAATTACCATATCGAACAGAACTAAAAATGTTTTGAGAATGAACAGAACCTTAACCATGAAAGCAAACTGATGAATGGGTATTAACAAATGCATGTCATTTGTTGTCATAACTATTTGATACAGCCTACTATTTCTAGAACTTGGTATTTATACAGATATATAGCATATTTGTGGTAGAAGATAAGTTATTGGTATACTATTCAAGTCTAATGCAACATAAGGGATGTCACCAAATTAATCATGATGCTAGGTATATTACTTTCTATAAAGTTCAGACTAAACTAGCCTCTTTTAAGAAATAAAGAACCGTAACTTGGCTTGAACTGATTCTTTCTATAGTTAACAATTTGAAGTTTAACATGACAAAATAAAGCTTGCTCTCATGATCTAAGAAGACTTATAATTGAATAACTAAATTTTAATGTTAACAGGACCCACACACAAAGACCCAAAAATTAACAGTAATAATAACCAACCTACTCCAATCTTCTTCTCTTTCAAAGTGTTAGATCAACTCTGACTCAAAGGAATAGAATCATAGGTAACCATTAACACACTTAAGGTTATATTTATGCATATATATAATGTACTATGAAATAAAAAAACATTCAAAAATAATTCAAGTATATGAATTAGGACATAAATACCTTAGGTTCTCTCTTCCAAGCTTTAAAACTAAAGTGCGGCGGTCATATGCTTTAAGTTCTTTCTTATTACAGCAAGTCCCCTCCTTTATATATCAATTTATTATTGCACAAGGATACAAAATTAGTATATACTTTTGAATAAATATATTTATAATGACCATGTTAGCCGAAATAAATAACTGAAAATATATGTGCTATAAACAAATATAGAATTGAGGGCATTAAAGCTACCGACGAACATTGTTATTATGAAATAAAATTGCTAAATCTGGAATTGGGGTTATTAATAAATAACTGCTAAATCTCTTTTATTAATGATTAAAAATAGCAATCCTTTTATACAAAGTCGGGTAGTTTAAGTAATTGAAGCTACCCATGAACATTGTTATATTTTTGCATAGTATCTTTGATATGTTAATAGTGGATCAAATTTGATGAGCGAGGTCATTTAGTAAGTTTTCACTAAACCAAATAACATTGAAATAAATTATTATGAACATCTTGTTTCTTCATGTCTCTGTTCCTTCTCCAACTCTCCTTTTCTCTTCAATAATTTCCGATAAATATACAACAAAGGCCTTATCACCTTATGCTTAAAATCACCTTACACAACTTTAACCCTCCATTTCCACTTAAACTTAAAATTACCTTATGTTTAACTTTCCTGCAAATAATTTCAAGTCGAACGCGTTTTCCTATATAATGCCACTCCAAATGAACAATGGGTCCAATTTTCTATCTTATACATGTCCAAGCAAACAATCACACGGTTTTATAATCGTAAAAAAGTGAAGGAGAGGGAATGGGATAAGGTTTACAGCAAATTTTCAGAGATCGGAGTTTAGTTGACCAGGGAAACAAAGGTAGCAGGTAACACCAGACATTATTGCAGATATTAGGTGATTTAGGTTTTCAACCATGTAAATATAACGATGTAGCATGAGCTTAGGAATTAGAATAACAATAGTAAATAAATTGTAATTTGTTGCACAATAGCAATAGAAATAATGGAACACGATTTGACATACTCAAATAAATATCAATGAATATAACAAGCTCTTACAGCTAGCCCTGAAGCAGATATCATAAAGAGCGTCATTGTCGAGAACCATGCACTCATCAGCATTTTCCACAAGTTGATGAACTGATAAAGTTGCATTATAGGGCATGCCAACAGTATCAGAAACCTTTGGAGATAGGAACACAGAAAATGTAAGTATCATTCTATTTGGGTATTCCTCTCTGATTTTTGAAATGAGAAGAGTTCCCATGCCTGATCCTGTTCCACCTCCAAGAGAGTGGCATACTTGAAAACCTGCAGTGCACAAGTTTAAATCAAAAATAAAATACAAAAGAAATATGTGTCACACCACTATTCAATATCAGACCAAGAAACCGTATGCACACAGAAGAAGAAAAACTTCCATGAGGCTTTCCCAAGAGATGTTTTCAGTTTACATTCCTATCTTTTAGAGTGAGTATATTCGCTTGTATTGGATACCCCTATTATTATTTCTATGTTTATGTATTTAATTTGATAAAACTTTCAACATGGCTTGAGAGCTTGAATTTAATTTTAAATAAGAACCAAATGATATAAAGATATCACATTGTACAAATGAATGCTGATAAATGATATTAATGCTTCTGGAAAGTCTAAAATTAGAAGGTTAATACGACTAATCTACAAACAACAAATAATTTAGAAAAACAAATTATGTATTACATTAGAATAATTATAAAGAAATTTTTATTCAAACTATTGTTTATTGTTTTTGTTATTATTATTATCTTAGTTAATTTTTATCAAAAACTTAGTTTATTAATATTAATATTAATATTAATATTAATATTATTATAAACTTGTTAATTTTTGTAAAAATAGTTATTTATTCAAACTATTGTCGTTTATTATTATTATCATTATTATAAACATAGTTAATTTCTATAAACTTGTAATACATACAATGATTAATGTGAAAAATATTTCATAATACATACAATGATTAAGGGTGCAAATTATTATTAGTACATACAATGATTAAGGGTGCAAATTATTATTAGTACATACAATGATTAAGGGTGCAAATTATTATTAGTACATAATATTTCATAAATTATTTATTAAGAGTATACATACTGATGATAAAAACTTGTATTACATACAATGATTAAGCATGCAAAATAAAAACAAGCATGCAAACCAAAAATTGTAATCTTGCCAATCTAATAGAACATATGCTATACGAAGCATATGCACCAATGTTGAATACACTTGCATTTTCCCTTGCATAATAAACAAACAAAAGGAGCCATATTGTCATATTTATTGATAGAAAACTCATATGAAATATTATAGAAGGTGTATCCAATAATAAGGTGGAAAATGATGTGCATCTGGTAACAGAAGATGAAAGTCACGATGTAGGGCAACAAACAGAGATTTATAATGAACAACTCTTGAATCACAATTATAATGTAAAGGTCCATAATTCCGATCATAGCAAAAGGAGAGAACTAGATAAAAATTACCAACAACAAAGAGCGTCCAAACCAGAAATCCCACGTAATGAGCAGAACTCGGATCCCAATTTAGAATCAGACCAATCCACCATCTGTAGAAAAATAAATAAAACAAAAGGACAATCCCCTCTCACACGCTTAGTAAGTGGAGAAAGAATGATGAGGAAATAAGAGGACCGACCTTGTAAATAAAAGAAGATTGACATGGATTGGTAAGTAGAAATGAGGTAGTTGTCACATATTGAAGGTTGCTTTCACTTCCTTTGTATAGAAGCCCTCCCGTAATATCAATATTTTTATTGATATGGTAGTGTAACCAATTTTAAGTTTGATGTAGATAATTGGATAAGTTAATTGTAAAATAACCGGTGGATGATTTTGAACTTACATTGTAACTAGAATAGGAGTAGTGCAAAGGACAGACAACAGAGCTTAAGGAATCACTATAACTTCCTCGGTGCTTATCAGCAAATTCAAACACCTGTATAACAAAAGTGTCTTCTAATCCAATGTGCCATCAGGTTTCATGGACAAAAGATTTGCTTACTGTCCGAGTACTTGAAAACAATAGAATCTCCTGCAAATACAGAACAAACAGAGTTGTATAATTGATATGCAAACTTCACGTGCTTTCCAACATAAATATATTAAATACATACTCAATCGACAGAAAGTAAACAAAATTTAATATATCGGCTGTGCAATGTGTGGTGACTACTTGTTAATTAAACTATCAGTACTAAAATAAGGTAAATATAATTTAAGTTACAATATTCTAAGTAAATATAACTGGGTGAAAACATGCAGTTCTAATCAGTCCCTTATTACTGTTAAGATTATAAAATTAGTAAAGTATCTAAATAACTTGAAGAACTAATTACTTTTGATAGTAACAAATAACAACAATGGTTCTCAACACCTTCATTATCACCGTGAATAACAGTTTTTAAAATCAAAACAAAAATTAGTAAAGTATCTAAGATTATATTTATCCATATAATAAAAGTATTTATAAAAAGGTGAATCGAACCAAAACCCAAAAGATAATAAAACTATACAGACCTATTTAAAATCAAAACACCCATGAAGTTACATACAAAACCAAATAAATCAAAATGACAAATATTAAACCATTAAAAAAATCTGAAATTTTAATTTATTTTTACAATATCACCGTGCAACATAATGCACCTAATTTTTTATAATGTATAAAACATGGAGTTAACTAGAGTTAACCGTGTTTCCGATACAAACTCATTTATCACAAAAATATATGCATGAGCAATGATAAAAAATGCAAGGTCTCAATTATGAATATTTTCACTCATGAGAAATTCCTTTTTTCCTCCCTCCTTCATTATCACTGCTATTGAAAAAGAGAGGTTATTGTGTAGAATTCATTGATCGGTCGAATCTTTATATCATGTGCACATCATACCTACAATCTACTGGTATTTATATAACAAACAAGCACAACATTCTAAGGTAGACGATTGAGTCACTCTAATTTCCTATGATATCTAAAGGAATTACTAAAGCTCATGTTCTTGAACTAGCGCGAACGAACCTAAATCAATTTCTTTATCCTGATACGCAAACACAACCTCTTTATCTGATTGCTAATCAGAGCTTTGCACTTTTTCTTTAACACAGATGGTTTCATGTAGCTTTCCAACTTCTTGAAACGCTTCAAGCCTGCATAAATTATAAATATGCTTTGTAATTGAGTTACCATATAAAGTATTAAACAAATTAGTTTAAGCTTGTCTGATGTTTCCTGCTTATCATTCACACATCGGAATTTCATATAATGATAATGCAGTAATGATATCACTTACCTTTTGGTTTCTTGATAACTTCAGTTTTCCTAATCCTAGCATTTTCCACAACCTACATCCAATAACGTCACAAACCTGTAAAATAAAAGTTAAAAACTAGTGGCTCTCAATTCATTTTTGTTTGTTGTTTCCAACTTCCAAGTGAATGATGTGATGAATTTGCACACCTCAACTAGAGTGTCCATGCGCTGCCTCATCTTCCTCTGTATAAAGCCTTTTGTACTCTGCTCACATTTAGTTAACACTTTAAGCGTTATCAAGTGTTCCAATGAAACCGGACAGTGTATTTCCTACTGATTACTAAAAAATACATTTATATGATATTTCACATATGCATCGAAATTCAGTAAGGTCCATATAACTCTGTCTGCTCTGGCACCATTGTTGTTGCAGTTAATCTTAACAGTAATAAGGGATCACCTCCGTCTGTCACCGAAGGCGACGATAGACAGTTGAGGTTAGTGCAGTTATTGATTGCAACAGCCAAGGCTCTCAAAGGGGCACACAAAAGCCGAGAACTTGCAAGTGTGATATTGGTTCGGTTCAAGGAGTTAGTCTCACCTTCCAAAGGTTCTAGAACAAACATGGAATGGTTGGCCGCTCACTTCACGGAAGCACTCTGATGCCTGCTCGATGCTCCGATCTCTATAAGCAAATGTCACAAAGGAGATTAGCGCCATTAAATGCATTGTACTAATGCCTTGGCAGCATACCAGCTCTTACAAGACATGTCTCCCTGTGTGAAGTTTGGGCACTTCACTGCCAATCAGGCCATGTTGGAATCGATATCAACCGGTCGTACGGTCCACATAGTCGATTATGACATCATGGAAGGCGCACAATGGGCTTAATTGATGCAAGCTGTGGTCTAAAAAATAGAAGGCCTTGTATGCACCACGAATGTGAAGGAGCTTGGTGTATGGTGTTCGAATTATTGTTGATGAAAATGTGAATATTGAGGTGGAGAAAAAAGAACATGCACCTGTGATCCAAATTAATAACTATACCACTTACAGAAATTAGGGTAACAAACATCCTAATTTGTCCCAGTGGTATAAATATGAATGTGTACTACTAGTACAAATTCCTATAGCTCATTGAGATTATGAAAACTTAAAATGTGGTAGATTTTCGCATTGGAAGTTTGATAAAAATAGGAACAGTATAAATATAATGAGACCATCATTCATAATGTCAATATGGATTTGTGAGTAAATGGTTTTCTAATGTGTGATTTAGGCTCGAATTATGTTTGCTTAACTAGATTATACGCTATGTATTTTTCAATGTCCACATGTTTGGCTTGAGATACTTGACACATAAGGAGGTGTATTGATAGTAATCACACACCAAGAGTTCAATAACAATGAAACATGTGTATGAATACTATGAGATCGCATATGTATTGCTAATTTGTTCTATGATAGTATATATGTGATTCTCCATTGCAATGAATGGATCTTTCTGAGTGTTTATACATTTTAATTACTATGTTGACTATCTAGTGTGACCTATACAAATATTTTGAGACCACCATTTATGTTGTCAATTGGATCTGTGAGTAAGTAAATTTTCTAATATTAATAGGCTTACTACAGATGCAAACTCATTGTTTTGAGTTGTAAATTGAAAGAGGCTAATTAATTGTGCATAGTTCATTTTCAGTCTCTTTCTCACACAGAAACCTATCTTTTATTACGGTCAGTTTCAATTATATTCCTCCTTTATTGCACTGTATCCCATTTCTTTCAAATTCTTGTACATATCGATAAATTTTCAAAACTTTGATGTTTTTCTCATAAAATATATAGCAGACAAGCCGTTCCATCGCTATCACACTGTATCTATTTTCAACCTTAATCAACCAAAAATAAAAATACAATTTGACTAACACAACCAGTAGAAATTTACCTTTGTCATCCTTCTTCGTCTCTACTTCGCGGTGGACTCCTCCAAAATCTAGTATTGCAAATGCGCTCTATCATCTGCTTCTCCATCTCCTCCACCTCCGGAGAACACCTAATGGCATCAGCTTCCAATAACATGCAGTTCAAAGACAGGTCATGACTCCAGACAACGTGACCCACTCATAAGATCTAAGAAACATCAGCATCCCAAAATCGACGGTGATAGGCAACGATTCAAACCAAGGAAGGCAGCTTCAGGTAAGGCCGAATTTCTCTTACCTTGGCTTTAATTTGAAGGTAGGTGGCTTTGACTGCTCTGATCTAACGTAGCAAGATCTGACTTCGAGGCATAATTTTTTGTAACGACCCGAAATTTTCGACCCCGAAAATCGACACTAATACGTTCACTGTATGGAGTGCCCAACAATCGAGTGCTGGAAATCCCAGACTGTTAGGTTTAAGAAGAAAAGGAGATAGAAGAAGAAACAGAAAAAAAAACAGAAGCATAGAATCTCACAATCGCAGCGGAACAAATATAATATCAAATAACAGCATTTACACAAAGAAGCTGTAAATGTCAATTTACATACAATAAATCAGAGTACAACCATTCACAAACAAACTGGACAGTTGTAACAGCCTATCCCAGACTACTATCAATACAATCTCAACCACACAACGGAATATATATAGCTAGATACGCAGAAGCCTCCTGCTCCAGGCCTTCCTCCAAAATACGTCAAAGCTACCTGAATCACTTGGCTACTCATAAAAATTTGAGTACCCAAGAGTTTAAGAAAACATAAAATAAACTCTGGGTCAGACATGGATCTGGTGTGAGTAAACGGTTAAGTTGTTTAACTTGAAAAACTTTTGAAATAAAAGGTATCTCGTAAGACTCACTGCACATAAACACGGACAAGTTTTTCCCTTACGATAACCAAAACATTTGATAGGAAATCCAGTTATATTACAATAGTGTCTAGGGTTTTCAATATAAAATAGGAAATAGCTGGAATGCTTAAATCTCACGTTCCAACATAGTTGGGCACAATCAAAACCATACGGGCACTTATTGGAGATTGGATTCCATACAATGGCAGGGCTACTGGGGTACCGCCCATCACAGTACGTGGTCTAGATCACCGTACCGAGGATCCACCCCGATCCCCTGCAACACAAGACCGGAGCTACCCCTTACTGGATAGTCCGAATAAGACAACCCCGCAGTTGGAGCGACCAACCACCCACTAAGCCGAATAAAAAGGGACCTATAGACAGGGGAAAATCTTATCCTACTTAGGTGCTACCCACTTAGCCTTGCGTGCACCTCCCCTGTTTTAGCCATTCCCGGTTGATGAGGCTTGAGGCTACGATTACCTTTTAGAACACATATCTTGGAATGCTCATCGTCCTCCAATGACGATGGTCTGATAGCATTCATCCATACAAGTCCGTTCTGGGTTCGAACGAAACCGAAGGCACTATCTCCGCTACACTCATTTTGGAATCACCCTCAGAGTTAACGACAAATGGCCCTTGCACTCTAAATCTTCATCTTGATCTTCACTTGAGATTTCAAGACCTATCGTTCAATTGGGATCGATGTGGTTTTCGGATATCCAATTGGAATCCGATCCCGGTCTCATCGAAATCTAAATGCCGTCTTAAAGGCCAAGTTGTTAGAGTTTAAACAATTAATTAAACCTTAGAACAACATATTCACACACCAATTCATCACAGATAGATAATCCACATTCTCACAATTCAACTAAAACATTTCATATCACAGAACATCACATATCAGAGGTATCAAACAATTCAAGCCATCCAATAACTTAATCATCCATAAACAAGATTAATTAGTTGTAAAATTCAAAATTAATTTAATTTAATCACCAAATAAATTAAATTAATTACTTTTAAATCCTGCTTAATTAACCTTAATTAATTATAAACCATTTATTATTATTTTAATAAATTAATGAAATTAATTAATCATCCTTTAATTATTCACATTAATTAATTATTCTTAAATCAATTACATTAAGTAATTATCTTTTAATTAATTACATCAATTAATTATCCTAAATTAATTACATTAATTAATTATCCTTAATTAATTAAGACCCTAATTAATTAAAGATAAACCATTTACCTTAATAAGTCACTTACTTATCATTTATATCTTATTTAAATTAGATGCTCGAAATTAATTTATATAAAATCATTTGAGAACTTTTATATTAATTAAGGTTTAATACACTTACCTTAATCACTTCTTAATTACATTATTTTATTTTTGAAAACACTTAGGGATTTATTTAACTAATCAACTAATATATAATTATTTTAAAACAAAACAATTTAAATTCAAAACACACTTGACTTAAGAATTAAATTTTGAGACTTGTTTAATAACATTTGCTTAGGAACTTGGTTAACATTTTGCTTTGGAAACCTTGTTTAATTACTTGCTTGAAAACTTGTACATCTTCTTTTGGTTTTTTAAAAAACTTGTTAACATAAAAAGAAACCCGAGCCAAAACAGAAATACCCGAGTCAAAACTCGAGCCAACCCTCATCTCTCCCCTCTCGATACAAACTCGAGATCAACCCCGAGCAAAAACCCAAACTACCCGAGCTCAACACAACACAGACACAAACGTGCACACGTTCACGTGCACCTCTAATCGGATTGGCTCCGACCTTCGCCGCGCCCACCCTCAAGTCACCAATGATCTCGCCGACGACCCAGACCCCTAGAAACTTCAATCGACTTCGCCTATAGAAATCGAGGTAGACTAGCACCTTACTGGAACAAAACCCATTGACAAAAACACCTCGCGCCGCCGCCTACGACCATCTGAAACCACGCCGGTCAACCTAGAGCTGCGTCACCGTCCCACGCATCGATTCCCCCACCACCGATCGTCTCCAGTTCACCCACGTCGTCACACGAACCTCTAAAACATCGTCGACCCAAAAATGTCGACAAACCCTACTTCGCCGTCTCCAAGCCGCTCCAATGATCGATAAACTCTGCGACCATTTTTCCCTTGCTCCACGCCACACGAGCTACCTTCAGCATCAATCACGACGCTCAACCACCTCCCGATCGCCGGAAATTGATGAAAATGCAAATACCGATCAACTCGAGAAATCTCAACATTTACAAACTTAAAAATCAAGATATGATTATCAAAAATCACCATTTTTCAATACGAATCAGATTCTATATCAAAACTTGAATTTAAGATGATCGATTTCTGACTTATATTAGATCATCACTGTAATTTCTCATTTTTGAAATAAATACTCAACATATATACTTGAAATTATTTTTAAAAATAATATTACATTATTACAATCATTTTCACTTTAAAGATCATAGTCTAACAATGTTTCTTTAGGAAGATAAGAATTTATTTATGTTTTCTTGAGTCTGTGAACACTACAGAGGCTAGTATACATACACACAGACATGCACACCAATATACAGAGTAGTTCAAACTATATTTCAGTTAAAAACATCTATGCAAACCATATTTACAACATTACTACACAGATTTATCACATGCATCAAGTATAAACACAGTTTTAGTTTTTAAAGAGGTGTTTACTCACCAGGAAATGTTGAACAGAGGAACAGGGCTTTTGAAGATTTTGAAATCTGTACTTGATTGTTGACTTGAATCTACTTTAAGTTGAGTTGAATTTACTTTTGCTTAGGTTGAAGATTTGAAACAGTTGAAGTTGTTGCTCGGTTTGATTTTATTTTCTTTTTAGTTTTTCTTTGGTTTTTTTTAGTTTAGCAGAAGAAAGAAAGGAAAAGGATTGTATATTAAAAGGTATTGAACTGAAAACAGCCTATTCTCTCAACATTTTATAATTTCAATTTAAGAGAAAACCATTTGCCACTTGTAATTTGCATGGCATGCACAAACTACAAATGTCCTAAATCAATATTTAATATTTTCTTATGTTTTTATAAATTTATGTTTTATGTTTATTTTATATATATACAAACTATGCTTATTTCAAGTATAAAGAAAGTGTATTAAACCCTTTTATTAAATCTATTAAGCTATCATATTTTTAAATAAATATTTATCTTATGTTTTGAAAATATAGAATTTATCCTTAAAATAACTTTTGAAAAGTATTATATTGAATTTAAAACATAGCTTCCTATTCACAATTTATATATACATATACATTATAATTAGGAAACATTTCTATTTGTTTTGAAAAAGATAAATTTGCCAAATTAAATAATATAAAAGAAGATTATCAAATTGCTATTGCCAAAATTCCGGGTCATCACATTTTTGAAGCAATAGTTGAGTTAAGCGGCTAATGTTGTGATTGATAAATAACAATCTGGTTTTTTTTGTTGGTAGGAATGATCTTTGCATAGTGGATATTTTAGAGATTTGAGAATGGAATTGGCCTTAGATAAATTTTAGGTTTTATTTTGTTTTGGTGCTTGCCAAAAGAAGAGAATGAAAGTTAGATGGCATGGTAAGTGGGAATGAAAAAACAAATCCCGCCTAGAACGTACCTAAATCTAAAACGCTGCTGCAACATTGCGGTCATAGAAACAGTTGCATTTAATTCAAACGCTGCTATATAATGCAACTAAAAACATGATTTCTTGTAGTAGTAATTGTTAAGCTTCTAAGAAGATATAATTTGATTGTCGAGCTTCTAAGAAGATATTCTTGGTTTTATGTCTTTTTTGGCAATTTTATGTCACTGAACATTTTTATATCATTGTATTGGTTTATCATATACTATATGTGACAGTGATTTGATATTTTTATTTGAACTTTGTTATATGGTATCATTTTTAGTTTACTATTGTTTGTTTTGTAATATATATGTTGCATGGGAAGTAATGTGCTATAATTTTTATATGTTGTTCAGTTTATTTATTTTTATTGGATGCTCAGTATCAGTTTTTGGTTCTATTAGTTTCAGATTCAAGTATGTAAAATATGTGGTATCGGTGGTTGTATGCTATTAGTATCAGTTTTAGATATCACAGATTATAGGATGGGTTTTCTGTGTTTTTAATCTGTTTCAGGCATAAACAACTATGGTATCATTCTTTGCATACTATTTGTATCATTTGTACATGATGATATTTTCCTACTTTTGAATTAACTGAAATTATTTGTTTGCTGAGTTGTGAAGTGCAAATCTTTATAAAGAAATATAAGCTTAAAAGTTAATATATAAGGACTAGTATGTTATGATGAACAGTTGGCAACTCAGTATATGATGTAGAAGTGTAAAATTGCAGTTTGGTATATTGTTGTCATCAAATTATTTCAAACAGCAACTTGGTATCAGTTTTGTATATACACAGGTATCAGTTTTGCTATAAATTGTAGTGAAAATAATGTATAAAATGAACAAACATGAATTTTAATTAAACAGTTACTACGTATGAGTTTGCACTATTTTCGTATCTCTTTTGATATGCATGACAGTAAAGTAGATAATTAAATTTACAAAGCATTAAATTATATCAAATAATTGCTGGTTATCATTTTTCATAAATGTAGGTATCCGTTTTACTATATATAATGTTTAAAACAATTTATTAAATCTTGAATTTTAATCATACAAGTACTAAGTATAAGTGTTGCACTATTTTTTATTTTACTTTTGTTATATATTACAGTACGGTAAATTTAATTCGTAGGGGTTTATGTTATATATAACAGCTAATGGGTATCATTTTGCATGAATATAGGTATCTATTTTGTTGTAAATAACATTTGAAATGAATAATTTATAAAATAATCAAGTATTAATTTCAATCATACATGTAGGTGAAAAAAATAGTATCAGCCACTGCACACTGCTGGTATCAGTTTCATTTGTAAGTAGAAATATATTTACTATCATAATAGAACATCAAGTGTGAGAGAAGTTAAACAAAGCTACTTTTTACAATGTTGGACAGAAGTACGTAGTCTTTACAGCAAATTGACATAAAACTAAGAAGTGTTTGCATCAGCATTAAAAAAAGATCTAGTTTCTAGTACTTTAACACATTATCTCAAATGTATATTAGGGTAAATGAACATAACATCATATTTTGCAAACAAATTTACTTCTTTTGTTTTTTTTGTTCTTCTAGGCTTGACATGTACTTGGACAAATTCCAGCAGTGCTCATCGTCTGTTAGTATTGCATGCACAATTCTTGCTTTTGTTGACAATATTTGCTCAGTTTTTATTTTGATTGGTATTCTACTTATGTTGAGTGAAATGATGAATATCATTACGTATATTCCACAATCAAGCCTATTTGAACCAAAATATATTGTTAGTATCAGTTGTATTATCAGGTTTATAACTAATACAAAACATTGAACTTCAGAGAAAATGGTACAAGCATATAGTATGCTTTGAATTAAAATATTTAACAGTTTTACTACCACGCTTAGTATTAGTTTTAGTATGAGTTTTAGTATTTGTAGTTATCATTTTACAATTTTTTTGGTAATTATTTTGTTTTAGTTTTGATTATGTAGGTATCAGTTTTGTTTATGTTGGTATCAGTTTTGTTCCTGTAGGTATCAGTTTTGTTTTGAACTAAATGTTATTAAAATGAAAGATAATATTTTTTGTATGAATCAAATTCAAATCAATGTAAAAGGCATACAAAGATGTATGGTAGTTTGTATAAAATATTATAATGCAAAAGGACAACTAGTTTTAAAAATGAGTAATTGTCAACTGAGTATCACTACTAGTTTCAACTGTAGTGTAAATTTTGTTCTCAGTATGTATCATTTTTACCAGAAAAAAAACTTACGTGTCCTCTCCTTGCTGTGCACACTTGATTTGATGCATGTTGTCTGGCTTCACCTCTATATCTTGTATATTATTCTTTTTTCCGACTTCTTGAAGCATTTCTTCTATTTGTTGTCTCTATTAAAGACAAAATGATAAAAAGTTAGGTAATGTTTACTTTTTTTAATTGTATTAGGATTTTTTTTAAAAATCACACCAATCTCATAGCTTCTTTCAAATTTGACTTGTTTCTTTCATTAGATCTTCTAGGGCGTCAAGAATCTACATGACACCATTGCATTGTTGGGTATGTCAAAGTGACTAACGTCCAATGGTTTTCACAATGCAAAGGAAAATAATCATCTTCTGCATATTTGTCCTGTACAATTTTTTTAAGCGTAGGCATGACCAAACTTTTTTTAACATCTTTTATATCACAAACAACTCCTTTCTGATGAATATGCAAAAAATGTTATAATTTAATATATGAAGCAATTATTATGTACTTGCGTATTAAAGTTTTATTTACATCATCGTGGTTGTGAATGCATAGTTGTGTTCTGCTAGTCCACATTTAGATGTATACCAATCAACTATCTGTATTAAAATCAGGAAAGTATAAGTTTTTATTATTGATGAAGCAATATTAAATAATAAATGGTATCACTAATGTTAATAGTGGTAATGTATATTGATAAGTATAAAAATAACAAAGCATCAACTCAATTCAAACAGCTTGTGGGTATCATATTTTGCATTGATTTGTTATCAGTTTTGTTGTACATGGTATTGAAAATATGTTTCTAAAATTAACTATTGTCATATTTTATGATCCAAGATCTAGGTATCATTATTGCTTTCATTTTGGTATCAGTTTTGATGTAAATTATAATGAAAATAACTTAGAAATCAAGCAAGCATCAATTTCAAACATATTGCTACTAGGTGTTGGTTTTTTTATTATTTCGATATTATTTTGGTCATATATGAAATTTAAACAAATACTTAAAATTTTGGAGCATCAACTTTTATCAAAACAGAAATTAAGTATCATTTTTTTCGTATATACAGTTGTCAGTTTTTTTTACAGAATAGTGAAAATAATTTATAAAATAATGAAGCATTAATTCTAATGCAAAGAACTACTTGGTATCAGTTTTGTACAACTTTGGTATTTTTTGTCATATGTGATGGTGAACTAAATAATTAAATTTTCAGTGCATAAAGTTATAACAAACAAAAACTAGGTATCATTTTTGAATATATATGTAGATATCTGTTTTGTTATGAGTAACAAAAGTAACCAAGCATGAATTCCAATCAAACAACTATTAGGTATAGGTTTTTCTACTAATTTTGACTGATATCAATATGATTAAAGAAAAAGTTAAATTTGTGTACCTGCCCGTCTGTATAATTTCCTTTCAGTACATGTCGTAGTGCTTTCTTTGATATGACACATCCTCCTTTGACTGTGTCATTATCCTACCATGCTACTTCACTGTTTTAACAGAAAAGATTTGTATAAATTAGATAAACTTATTTTCATATTTAACATTAGTATAAATCTTTGTATACTTACTGGTGTGATGATGTCAGAGAAAAGAAAGTTTTGATCATATTTTGTTGTTCTACATTGAGATATATCAAACATTTGCAGTGTCAAGGCCTATCTCTGAAAGTGTTGGTTCTATTACTGCAAGTGGCTTTGGAAAGTCCTCTTCTGTACTTTTATTTTCATCAGTTTTTTTCTTCAGGTTTTAGCTTATTTGCTACTTTTTTTTGTTTCTAATCATAGTCAAAGCTGTCGCTATGTTTTCTTATTCTTGTTCTTGCTTTCAGCCTTTGGATATAAGAAGCTGTTTTTCTATGCGTTGCTTTGATTTCTTGGCCAGTTGATTTTGCCACTGTTGTTTTTTATTTTCGACCAGCAGGTTCTATTGGTTTTTCTGGATCATCTTGTTCAGTTTTTTCGATTTTAAACTCATGTGTGTCATATAGTTTGAAAGTTGGAGGAGTGATGTCAAGTACTGAAACATTGTAGGGTAAATTTTGGCTTTTGATATTGATATCATCTTCCATATTTTGAGCATCTATTATTTATTTTTACTACACTTGACTTTCATTTTCCACTTCCTCTTGTTGATGCATTTCAGATGGCGCTGGTTTTTCTTCTTCATGTTCTGGACTTCTTTGTTCACATTGTGATTCTTCATTTTTTCAGTTTTTTGACCAATTCGTTTTCTATTTCGATCTGCACATTTTTCTCCACTTCTACTGATCTTTCTGTTGATTTTTGTACATCTTGTTCAACTTTTCTTTCTTCATTTTCTTCATTTTTTTCTGTTTCCAACTCTGTACATGTATTTGTGTTCACTTCAGTTGCTATATTGTCATTTTGTACATTGGAATTGCGTTTTTCTCTTTAATTTTTATTCACTGTCTTTCTTCACTTTAGTTTCAAATTTCTCTTTCCTGTCTTTAGCGTATGAATTTTTTTCCTCATTTTCTTGCAATTATAACTTCATTTCCCTTAACTTTTGTTTCATTTTTAGAATTTCTTGCTCAGCTTTTATTATCATTTTCTTTTGTTTTCAATTCTTTCTTTCTTTTTTTCGCTTCATCTTCCAAATCTTTTATATGCATTTGGAAGATTTTAATACTTATGTCTTCTTCAAATGAACGTGTACTTTCTTCAGCTTCTTCAAAATTTCTTTTTCTTCCTTGCTTTTCTTTTTGTTTGGTGGATAATTCTTGTTTTACAACTGCTGTTTGATGAAGTCTTTCTTCATGTGAATGAAGATTAGTTATTTTTTTTTACATATATAATTGGTATGGGAAATTTTGTTTTAGTTTTAAGTTATGATATTATCTTACAACTTACAATGATAATTGAATTTTTATTATAAACAAAAAAGTAATATACTAAAATAAAACTGATACTAAGTGGAGACAAAATTGATACAAAGAATTTAAACTGATACTATGTAGAAGCTAAACTGATACTATGTAGAGATACAATTATATTAAGTTTTAAAACTGGTACTATGCGTAGATAAAAAATGATATCAAGTATTAGAACCGATATAATGTATGGGTTAATAATTTATAGTCTGTATAGTCATAAATTATAGAAGAAAAGATATGGTGTTAAAATTTATTCTTAGTAAGAGTTAAAGTGATATTGATTAACACATATAAGATGGAATTTTAACTTACATCACTGTCTTTGACATTATCAAAAAATTCTTTGACTGCTATGTCATTGAGTTTTCTCAAATCCCATTTTGCAAATCATGGTAAGTATATTGTCGTCTTCATTGAATTAGTTGCAACTTCTCACATATGCAGTACTATTAGGATATAAAGAATTATACATTTCAAATAATAATATTTTGATTAACATATCCTACCAATGGAAACATGGAGCATCCTAACATGTTTCTTGGTTTGTAGATGAATTTTTTGACAAATTTACTAAATTTTTTCTCTATTGTTAGTGGCCAAGAAACTAATTGCATTGTTTTAAAATCAATTAAGAATGGTAGAATTCCCCATCTCAATTTTATTGGTTGTTTGGGAAGAAAAATGTTAATAGTATTTTCATTACTATTAACAATGGTAGGTCTTCTTCATACTACTTTTTCTTCTTTGCTATTTCTTATTTTATTCTTCTTTCAACAACATTTCTTGTAATGAAAGTGCAGTTGCAAAAATTTCTTTTTGCGAATTCTTTGCACTCTATTGGAATTGTTTTACTTGTCATTTTCTAGGTTGGTTCAATGTTTACTCATTTCAATGGTAACCCAAAAAGCAAGCTTATGTCTTCTGCAGTTACTTTCATTTTTTTCTTTACCAAACAAGAACATATCGGTTTCAACTGAGTAGCATTTGTATAAAGCATCCAAATTGTGTTGATGCTTCTTGCATTCTTTCATCGTTATTTTCTCTTCATAAAACACTTCGAAGAAGTTGTAGAATGGAGTCTTCTTCAATGTCTCCATTTGGTTTTTGGATAGGTCATTGTTTTGTTTTACCAATTTTACCATTTTGAATATTCCTTGTAATCCACATCTATAAGCCGTGTCTTGCTTTCTATCTACAGCTTTTGCTATTTTCTACTCTCCTCCTTTTGATATGACTTTCATGCATGTTGGATGTGGATTTAGAAAATCATCTACTGTTTGAAATAAAGGCAATAAGTTGAAAGTGAAACAAATTATGTTGAAACATAACAATAGGTTGGGTATCAGCTGCAATGAAACAACTTCAATCAAATATGTAAGGATTATCATTTTTACAGTTAATAGGTATCAGTTTGTTATAAATATGTATCATTTTCACAAAAATGTGATTTGAAACCATTTTGAAAATTTGAAACTAATAACTTCAAGTGTATGAATTATAGGTATCATATTTGATTCATAATGGTATCAGTTTGTTAATGTTGGTATCATTTTTGACTCATAATGGTATCAGTTTTTGAATAAAATGCAAGGAAAACCATGTATACTAGTAAAAAGTACAAGCTTTTGACAAGCACCATTGTCCTAGTGGTTAAGTGATTCGACTTTGGTGTGAGATGTCACAAGTTCGAACTTGCGTAGCGTGATTCGAACATATATTGACATGCGATTTGTGTTACGTTGTCCCAGTGACATGTTGTATCTAAGTACCATTTCAAAAAAAAGTACAAGCTTTTGATAAACATGTTAGTGGTATTATTTTTGCAATTTCTTGGTATTATTTACATGGAAAATGTTCTATAAAATATTACAAAATTATGAACTTTATTCTAAACAGCTAGTGGGTATCAGTTTTGTTAAATAGTGGTGTCAGTTTTCATAAATATGTAATTTGAAACAATTTTGGAAACTACAAATTATTTAACTTAAACATACACAGTGTAGGTGTCGGTTATTATTTATAATGGTATAAGTTTTTAAACATAATGTAGTAACAACAATTCACAAAAGTACACAGTACAAATTTGAAACAAACATACTTCGGGTATCATTTTTGCATTGTATTTGTATTGTTTTTTCTAAAAGTACATTGAAAATTATTTATAAAATTATAAAGTCCTCAACACTAGTTGAAATAGTCAGTGAGTATTATTTTTTTAGATATAGATATCAGTTTTCGTAAACAAGATATTTCGAATAATTTAGAAAATTTAAAATTACCGCCTTTAAGCATACAAACTGTAGGTATCATTTTGGTTTATAAAGGTCTCAATTTTTATAAAAATATATAATTAAAACAACTTATCAAAGCACAAGGTAAATACTTCACACAAAATGATTATTTGTTTCATTTTTTGAAGATATCAATGTCATTTTGTTTCCAATGATTTGGAAAACAGTTTATCGAATTATTAGTTTTCAGTTGTACTGAAAACAAACAGTAATTATCATTTCTGTTAAATTTAGGTTTCGGTTAGTAAAAATTACAGTTGAAATAATTTAAAAATTGAAAAATAATAACATCAAACAAACAAATTGAAGGTATCATTTTTAGTTTATATTAGTATCAGTTTTTATAACAACTTGCAGTGAAAACAATTTGCCAAACTAAAAGTATCAGCTTCAAACAAATATAAAGTGGGTATCATTTTTCTAAGTATTGGTATCGGTTTGCGACAAACACGACTGAAATTTAATTTCTAAATTACAAGGTATCAACTCCACACAAACAGATGGCGGGTATCATTTTTGTAGTTTGTTAATATTAGTTTTATCATATATTTGTGTGAAAATAATTTCTTCAATTACAAAGCACCAAATTAAATTAAACAGATAAAATTAAACAGACATAGGGTATCTTTTTTCTAGTATATTAGTATCAGTTTTTAAATAAATGATAATGACAACTATTTTCAAAGCTTCAAAGCCTTGTCTTTTACCAAACAATTTATAGGTATCATTTTTGCAATATGTATCATGTCATACAGTGATAATGTTTGTAATTTTACCAAATTGAGTAGTTCGTCTTCTAATTTTTCATCTGCAACTTGTTTTCCTTTTCCTTTTTGAGCTTTTTCCTATTTAACATTTTTGATGCTATTAGAATACATTTAATAATATGATATTGTTAGTATCAGTTTCATAATTTTGCAGTATCATTTACCTGTTGAATTGTTTTTGGGTTTCAGTTTGAATTTCCTTCTGAATTGTTTTTTTAGTTTTTCTCTTCGTTCTTTGTTCTTTGTTTTGCAGATGTTCTTTAATTGCTTTCTCAGCAACTATTTTTTGCTGCATGTTTTCTTCATTATTTTGTCAAATAAATTCAATGTTATTATAATAAAACTATATTAACTTTGTTATACTTGATTTATAGTATCGGTTGCTGTGACGCCCCACCTCTATACCCATGCTAACCAAGAACACTACGGTGTAGTGCTGTTAATTAGCGCGGAGAATAAGGCTATTGAGGAGCGATCATCCATGTAACTTCTTTGTGCGAGCACCGATATGTAAGATAGTATAGAATGCATATCATTTAAGGAGGAAATCCGACATACCGATACAAACTCAAAGCTATCACACAGTGGCTATATATAATCTTTGGAAACAAACATAGAAAAGAACATAACACAAATTAGTCACAGACATCCATATCACAATGGCGGAAAAAGATATGAATATATAACACATGAAAGTGTACATCAGAGTAGTGGTTAGAAAGATCCACGATAATACAAAAGAATAGCAACACGTGCTATACAAAAGAATAAGTACTCAACACAGAGTCTATATCTCAAATGTGTAAACCCAAAAACTACTAATCTAAGTAGTTAGCCAAAAGTCAGAATAATCCCAGAAGAGAAGTCAAGCAGAAGCACCTGTAACATCTCGGTCTGACCCGAGTATTATTTATAAGAAAATAATAAACGGATCAGTCTAGCTATAAATATCAAATGATATGGTATAAAATAAAAGACATGGCATGTACATGTAATAACCATAGTGGCATACTACTATAAGTATGTAATTGAAAATCAACAAGAGATTAATCAATATCACAAGAATCTTCTCAAAGATAAAACAGGGTATCATACCCTAAACTTGTATTCATAACAAGTCAATGACACACGAATTCACCAATGCACAAAAATTGATAACATATCAATGAAAATCATGAAAATTGGTGAAGCACAAATTCCAGAAATCAACACACGAATTCCAGAAATCACATAAAAAGGGGGGAGGCCTATCACAAGAACGGGAGCATGAAAACTCACCAACACGTGTAACACAAGAATGAGAAGCTATCCATTAAATTTTGACACACGAACAGCCCGAAGACCATGGGGCGCTACCCCACATATGTGATGTAGAAACATCACACAAACGGGGTTTAGTCTCCCTCGTAGACAAAGAGACATCGCACAATTGCTAGTCTAAATCACTAAAATGATCATCATGATCATCAAGAAGTGTCAATCACACCAAGCTAGTAAATATATGAGTTTAGCTTCATGTCCCATAACCACTTGCTTAACTTAAATATTTACGAACAAACTGTAGATCTTCACTAGAAAATTGTCACAAAAGGTTCAGTCAAACAAGTCCAAGAATTAACCGACGAAGTAAACACAAGCGTTTCATACCACCTGTTTTGCTAAGCCGTTTAATTAGATTTCTCATCCGAGTGAAGTAAAGGCTTGTATATACTAATAGATTGGAAAACGGTTTAGGAAAAAGAGCTTTGTAAAAAAATAGAGTTGAAATCGTTTTGATGAAAGAGTTTTGATATTTACTACTAGTATTGAAACCTTTTATCTTTAGAGTGACAAGTCACAAAACGATTGTTGAAACAAATCGAATCACATAAATTCACATTCGAAGGCGTGAGTAAAGTCCAAAGAAATCAATCCCAAAACCATCAAAGTAGGAATGTCCGTGAGTACAAACATGGCCGAGCTAGAGTGCAACGACCAAAGGAGCAATGGTATAGAGGCGCGACCTAAGGTGTAGCAGGCCGAGCGACTTAAGAAAGTGAAGTCGAGCGACCTAAGAAGCTAACGGCTAAAGGGGAAGCACACGACCTAAACGGTGCGACCTAAAGAGCTGCGCGACTTAACAGAGTCGAGCAAAGGAGTGCAATCAGGTCAAGTGACTTAACCTGGCCGACCTAAGGAATCACGAGATCAAGCATCGTGCATGCGACCTATTGGAGATGGAACCGCCGAGCGACCTAAGCATTCGTGATTTCTCCATGGCCGAGCGACCTAAGGGTCTACGACCTATGTGGCGCGACCTAATGTGGCGCGACCTAAGGCCTTACAACCAAAGGGAAACAAGGTCTTACGACCTAAGGGTTGCGACCTAGAATGGCAACAGAATCGAACGACCTAGAAGCCAACGACCTAAAGTTATAAACACGGCTGAGCGACCTAACGGATCGCGACTTAATGTGAAAAAAGGACTGAGCGACCTAAGGTCTTAAACAAGGCCAAGCGACCTATCGATGCCGAACGACCTAAATGCTCGCGAGCTAGGAAACGACCTAGCAAAGGAAAACAGGACGACCTAATTGATCGCGAACTAATATTGTTTTAGGTCGCCGAGCGACCTAGGGGATCAACGAGCTAACGAGGTGCGACATATATCAGGTAAGTGTTCTTCAATGCTGAGCGACCTAGGGGTTGCGACCTAACTGCCGAACGCCCTAAGGTGTATAGCGACCTAATGAATGCCGAGCGACCTAACTGCAGGCAAGCGACCTAAGCCCAGACGAACAATTTGCAGGCCTGTCTTCTCCAAAGCCGAACGACCTAACTCCAGAATTTTGCCAAAACGCTAAAAATTGTGGTTTTCACCAATTCAATCCAAACCAAATGCAAATGCATGTGCACAAGTGATAGGGAATCATTCCCAACAATCCAATGACAGTTATAGGCAAGAATGTGAGATAAAAATCTCACCTTTTCCACGAAATTGATGATGGAGAAGCTTAAAAGTTAAGCAAGAACAACAACAAGCTTGAATCTACGTTCTTCACTTGAATTTGGAGTAGATGTTGGATTTGCAAGAGAACTTGAGCTTGGAGTTTTAATTTCCCATTCCCTCCTCCATTTTTGATGATGCTTCGATGTATATGCAAATAGAGATGAAGTTATAAAGAGAAGGAAGGGGTTGGGCTGAGTTAGTAAGTTCAGTACAAACCAAAAGCCCAAAGCAAAAAGTGGCGAAAATTCCACTATCTCCAAACATATCGAAGCTTACACTCAAAAAGATCACAAACGTCATTTTGTACTCAATGGAAGTGGTCTCGAGTCCTAATTTGACCGTATGCAAAAAGTAGCATTTCAGACTAAAATCCGATTAACGATAAAATATTTAAATATGAAATCGATAAATATGCGAGTTTTTACGGTTGCCTTCTCTGGTATATTTTCTGTTATTTTTGATTGGTTTTAATCTGCTCTATTTTGTTCATTTCTTCGCTTTGTTCTTTTTTCCTATTTTGCTTCGTTTGATCTTGTACTGTCGATTTTCTTAATTTTAACTTGCTAGCTTTTCCTTTCATTGTCTCTACTTTCGACTCAAATTGAGGTAGGTTTCGTTTTCTACCATTATGTATTGCTGTTGAATATCTACTGGAGGTACTATTTCAGTGTTTCGATTTTGAGTTTCCGCTGAAGCTAGATCATCTATTTCTCGAATCTGTGATTGATTTGTGGCGTTTGTTCATCATTTGTCGATGTTTATGGTTGTGTTGGAGATGACGATTTACTTCTCATTTGTGGTGCCATTTTTTGTTGCCGATTAGAATTGCGTGAGCAAATGAGTGAATGCACGAAGGAGGAAGACGAATGGAATGAATCAGTAAAGCAATGTTTTGTTTTAAACCTCTATTGGTATTCGGGCTTGTCCTTAAGAGAAAAAATTTGTGTGTGTTTCCTTCTGCCTAATTATTTAATTTAATTTGTCCTTTAATTTTTTTTCCCTATCCATGGGGTACCAAAATGTCCTAACATATGAAGAAGAGCTTCTGCTAGGATGGGATGAGAGAGATGTTGGGGAAAGTGTAAAGAGACGTTTTACATGCCAACAAGTTAAGATAGAACATCTAGGCCAAGTGGACTTTTGTAGCCTTTGGAAATTTTAGTGTGGAAGTGGGATTCAATTTTGATGGACATCATTGATGGTTTGTCGAGGACAAGGGAAGGGAATGAAGGTATACCGGTCAAAGTTGATTGGTTGACTAAGAATGCTTATTTCATTCTGGTAAAGGACACGAGGACATCATCCAAATTAGCTGAGATATATGTCGAGATCAAAGCAAAGACGTAAGAAATTTTAGAATGGTTCGGCTTTAAATCAAATGTCTATGTTAATAGAGTTAGGGGTACACCCTAAGAGTAATTATGTAATTTGTTACATATATCTAACCCGATAATCAATGTTGTTCAAAATAAAAGGTGTTTTCTTTCTATTATATACTTGATATAATGTATTATATTAATTAATTAATTCAATTAAAAGTATATTTAATAGAAAATCCATAAATGGTATGTTTTGTGATAGTAGTTACAAAATATTGATACCGTGAGTCACAATGAAAGTAAATAAACCATTTTAAATATTCCTAGTCAAGATGTATCAAGACTAGACATCGATACATCTGTTGAGAATGGAGTATGTAACGCTCTCCGAATGTTAGACAATTTATTACTCATACAGCAGGGGACACCAAAGGGTTATGTACTGATAGTTATTGGATAATTATGGAATGATTCACCCGATAGTTTTCTATTGGTTAATGTAACTAAGGTCAAACAGAAAATAACAATGTGACAAAATTGCATACTTCTCTTAACTTGAGAATACCATTAATCTTCAATGTGGAAGCTCTGCTTTGATTATAGTTAAATCGTGGCATGACGTCCATCAACCGACTATAGTTCGATGTGGAAGTATTGGAAGTGAAAGGCTATTGAAGAGAGGATTCGTTTCCTTGGTTACATGAGGTTAGTATCATGGTCGGCTGAAGTCAACTCAAAGTCAAAGTCTTTAGCTAAAACATTTCAGTTAATAATTATTGTTCTTATTGAACCAAAGACTTTGTGTTTGAACTTTAAAGTTGAATGTGGACGATATTAGAATTTTGACCATTACCAAATTCCAAAAGTCTAAAGTAATATAATTTTGACGAAGAGAATTAGTGTAAATAAAAGTCACAATTGAATAACGCTTAATAAAGTAAAATTGGATTTATACCGAAAACCAAGTAAGCGATAAATTTTGGTCAAAATGTCACATTACCTGCTAAGTGATGTGTGAACGTTAATATTCGAATAGTTCGATATTAATCACTTACTTAATTTACACTTGACGAGTTACACAAATGAAATGATGGATACTCCTTTGACTAAAATGATTTAGTTAATTTTTAATTGTTAGAAATTAATTAAATTAATTATTATTTACGAAATATTAATTATAAAATTTCATTTGATAAACAAATATTATTAAATATATTTATAATAGTTATGAATATATTGATCGATATACGATATTGATAAGCATTAAATTAGATTTAAGTGCAAATTATTCGCTCAGGCTTTAAAAGAGTTTAAATCCCATATAGTGGCTGATCATATTCGGCCATAATGAAAGGTAGGTGCGACTACAAGATGGTGCATCAAAGGCTTTGAGATGGAGGGATAAGATGGAAGAGAATTGGTAAGAAATGCTATAGGATATTGATCCTAAAATATCTCCAACTTCTCCTCTATATAAGCATCTCTAACGACATTAGTTTAGGATCCTTTTTTAGCCTCCATATCTCTCTAAGTTTGGCCAAATTTCCCCCTTCCATGTCATTAATTTTCTAAGAACTAATTCAGTAAATTCTAGTGCTATTCGATAGCCGTGGTCAAAAGTTCGAGGGCTAGCACTATTTTGGATTGGACATCATTTCAAGGAGTTTATATCATCATTTCAAGATGTACTTAAAGGCTTAGGTTGTAAGGTATGATTCTAACATGTTTATGAATATTAATCAATATATATAAAGTTTATTTATTATATATTATATTGTTAGTTAGGTGATGATTCTAATACATGAATAAATTGCCACAAATTTGATTTGTTGTATGTATATATGTTTTGTATCAAAAAAAATTGATGTATATGTTTCTATATGCAGCACAACTCAATATTTAAAAAAAGTTTTTGTTTAATTTTAAATAATTTAATATAAGTACATGGTTTATATTTTAAAAACTATGTCATACTTATGTAAAATACGATAATATAATTTTATACATAAATTTTAATATGTATAATAATTTCGGTAGGAACAAAATATTTTTTATATACTATCTTTAAATAATATTTAAATCAATTGATCATAAAATAACTATATAAAATATATTTGTACTATAAATTAAGTTTTATATTTTATAAAATTAGACTATTACTTATTATACATTCGACAGAAAATAAAAAAAACATTTTTTTATAATTTTGAAACATTTATATATTAACCAAGATTTAAAAATTAAATTTTTAATTGGTTTTAAATTATAAAATTGTATAATAAATTTTCAAAATTCAAAATTATCATTTAGAATTTATAGGAAATCCAATATTCAAATTTTAGTTTCAAAATTATTTTTTATTAAATTTTAAAATAATTTCATACGGTTTTAATATATATATATATATATATATATATATATATATTCACATACTGAGAATATCACTCGGTTATGACTATCAGGGAGTCTCAGTGATATTTCCCTATCTTGGCAAAATATTCCAACCTCATACCTACTCAACCAATCCATACAAAAATGATCTCGAAATCTACGAAATCAGTAACATACAAACTGCATGCAAATTTATGACCCAACAAATCAAGTTTTAACTGGTCACATCTTAACCCTAGAGTTGCATACCCTCCTATTGGATTCACAACCCTTAAGGAAGTAACAAGGTTGGTGAGTTCTAGACATAATCTGTCAACCAAACACTGAGATATAAATGAATGTGATGCACCGGTATCAAAAAGTACTCTAACTGAAATACTCCGAATCAAAAGCATACCTTCCATCACAGTCTTTCCTTTATCAGCCGCAGTAGGCCTAGTTGGTCCGATAGCAAAGACCTTTCCTTTGTCCTCCCTAACTAGCTCTGGACATTATTTCTTGTAATGCCCAACTTGATCATAGTTGAAGCATTTCACATTCTTCTTACTTGCAGCTTTCTTCCAATTTCCTGATCGGCATTCATTATCAAAGTGACCCTACTTGTTGCACTTATAGCAAACTACCTCAGCCTTTGACTTCCTGGCAGTATCTTCCTTCTGGGCTCCCTTCTTTTTAAAGAACTTCCTCTTCTTCCCCTAAGAATCCTGAGTTTCCACTGACTTCACTTTAGCTAAATCAGCAAGTAACTTCTCATGGCGAATGGCCATCTCCATCACTATATTATAAGAATCACGAACATGTGTCATGACCATTCTAGCGAGCTTTGGCCTCAATCCCTGAATGAACTTCTCATTCCTTTTGATGTCGGTATCCATAACAGCGTATCCATATTGAGACAGTTCTTCAAACTTAGTAGCATACTCAACTACTGACATCTCTCCCTGAACTAAATCCATAAACTTCCTCATTAGCTCGGACATAGCAAACTAAGATACAAACTTCTGCTCAAATCTAGTCTTAAAATCAACCCCGGTTAACTACTCTTCCGGAACTCCGGCAGTGACATTATTCCACCAATGTAGTGCTGACCCCTGCAACTGCCTAGAGGCCAACCTTCTCTTTTTCCCATCATTCAGGCCTAAATCAGTAAACATATGCTCACAATGCAACAACCAGTTCTGAACCTCTATGGCACTCTCTGTTCCCAAGAATGGCTTCCCACCCAAACTGGTGTAATCTCTACTCCAGCTTGCATCAAACCGGCAAAGAACTGATACATCACCTCCATATCTATCGGTGGATTACCAGCACTCACATTGGCATCAGCATTTTGGCTACTAGCATTAGCCGGTCGACCCGGGTTTCTCCTGGTAGTAGGTCGAGCATTTCCATTAGTTGTGGTGCTTTCTCCACCGAGATTTCCTCTTCCATATCTCCTTTCTTGTAAATGTTCATACGAGCCCTAGTAAGATACAGAAGAACGGTCTAAGAGAGCGGGGAATACATACTTATATATATAACTATATATAGAAAATACAAGTACGGTACTATAGCGTTATCCCAAACTCCAATCTTATTATCCGATTCGTTGGATTATGATTGAAAAAATCTTTTAGGTTTAAGTTTCTTTTAAAGTTTCATAAAACTATGCTCTGATACCAACTTGTTACATCCCTTACTTGTAGGCCCAAAATTAACGGCTATGGATGTTGCAATCATCCATAGTTATTAATCCCCGATGACCAATTACGGCGACATTAGATACATTGATATATAGAAACACAAGAATATGGAAAAAAATTAAACACCAAACAAATTTCACATTCCATTCCAAAATATTCCAAATTGATTACATAATCCCAGTTCGCAGACCACGTTCAGATAACATATAATTATTACAAAATGCGCCAAGAGCGACATATGAAGATGCCCCCTTGGATGATCAGAGTATATAGATAGGCAAGACAACAATTTTTGCCTTTACAAACAAAACACACAACGAAAATAAAAGAACTCTAATAACAAGCTTGCCTCCTGCACGTCCTCGGAAGCTTTATTTGTTTAAAAGAACACGTGGAAAACTTAACTCTCAACCTACTAAAATTCAATTAAGTATCCGATAGTTTAAGGGGAAAACAAAAACTTTAAGTCAGACATAAAGCCTGGTATAAATAATAATTTACCATCACAAACTATTTAGATATCTAGCGAGACCATGCCGCTTAGCGAAATGGGTTTTCCCCTCACTAATATCCTAAAACATTTATAAAACCATATACTATGCTCCTGCATCCACAATGGTTAAATAGTATTTCAAAACACTATGATGATATGCATGACAAATAAATCAATTCTAGATTACCCAATCCCATTCATTCTGACTATCTATCTCAATTATAGTTTCTAGGATTACTATTAACCTGTTAAATGTTTATGGACTATCTGTCCAATTAATTAGTTTTCATGGGATCACTTTAAACCTATTGGTAACTCCAATATCTTATATATTATCCTAGTTTTCATGGGATAACTAGGAACCTATTGACTGACTGTCAATATCTTAATTCGGATATAGTTTTCATGTGCTAACTACAAACTTACTGACCCCTGCCAGTATCAAATCATAGTTTTCATGGGCTGACTATTGATGTATTGGCCCCTGCCATTATCATACAGTTTTCATGGGCTTATTGTAAATCTTGATAGAGTTAGGGGTATGCCCTATGGCCAATTATGTAATTTGTTACATATATCTAACTCGTTAACCAATCTTGTTCGAAATAAAAGGTATTTTCTTCCTATTATATACTTGATATAATGTGATTATATTAATTAATTAACTTAATTAAAAGTATATTTAATAGAAAAATCCATAAATGGTATATTTTGTGATAGTAGTTACAAAGAGTTGTAACCGTGAGTAATTTATCACAACGAAACAAATATACCATTTTAAATGTTCCTAGTCAAGATGCATCGAGACTGGATATCGATGTATCCGTTGAGAGTGGAGTACGTAACACTCTCCAAATGTTGGGTAGTGTATTACTCATGACTGTTGGGGGCACCAAGGGGTTACGTACTAACAGTTATTGGTTAAATATTTAACGACTCACTCGGTAGTTTCCTGTTGGTTAATATAACTAACAGTTATTGGTTAAATATTTAACGACTCACTCGGTAGTTTTCTATTGGTTAATATAACAAAGGTCAAACAGAAAATATCGATGTGACTGATTTACACAATTCTCTCGACTTGAGAATACCGTGGATCTTCAATATGAAAGCTCCGCTTTGATTATAGCCAAATCATGGCACGACGTCCATCGAGTGACTATAGTTGGGTCGAGTGGAAGTATTGGAAGTGAAACACTATTCAAGAGAAGATTCGTCTCCTCATTTATATGCGGTTAGTATCACAGTCAACTCAAGTCAACTCAAAGTCAAAGTCTCTGGCCAGAGCATTTCGGTTAATAATAATTGTTATTATTGAACCAAGGACTTTGTGTTTAGACTATAAAGTTGAATGTGGATGAGGTTGGAATTTTGACCATTACCAAATTCCATAAGTCCAAAGTGATATAGTTTTGACGAAGAGAATTGGTGTAAACAAATGTCACAACCGGGTAACGCTTATTAAACTAAAATTGGATTTTACCGAAAATGAGTAAGCGATAAATTTGGCCATAATGTTACACCACCTGCTAAGTGATGTGTGAACATTAACATTAGAATAGTTCGATGTTAATCACTGACTGAATTTACACCCAAGAGTTACACAACCGAAATGTTGAATTCCCTTAAGACCGAACGATTTAATTAGTTTATAATTGTTATAAATTAATTAAATTAATTAATATTTGTGAAATATTAATTATAAAATTTGAATATGATTTGAGAAATAAATAATGTTATATATATTTATAACAGTTATAAATATATCGATCGATATACAATATCGACAAGCGATTAAATTAGATTTAATTGCATAGTATTTTGGTTTGAGCTTAGATGGGTTTAAGGCCCACCATTAGGGCTGTAAAATTTTGGTTTTTCGAAGTTCTAGGGGCGGGTAGAATATAGGGAATTGGCTTGGAGATAATGGGCTGAGATTAAGTGAGAATGGGTAAAATGGTTTTCCTCGTTTCTCTCTAATACAACCCTATATATATATATATGTATGTATGTATGTATGTATGTATGTATATATGTATGCATGTATCTCTAAAAACAATTACTAACCTTTTTGGCCTGCATTACCTTCTATGTTGCTAGTTAAAACATAGCTCTTAATCCACTCCAAAATTCTCAAGTATATTTCAAATTAAAATATTACTATTCGATAGTTAGAGGTCGGTGATTTCAGACTTGCAATCTGACGAATCAAGAACAGTAAAATGAAGGGAAGTCATTGCTTCAACATGGATTCAAAGGCATCATTAAATTAGTTATTTTAATTCATATTATAGTAATTAAATTATGTTCCATGATCCTATAATGAGCAATTTCATATCTGTTTAAATATATTACTACTATATGTTTAGTTATGTGAGTTTTTGTAAGTAGATGTGGTTGTCACAAATCAGTTTGGTTATGTACATAATTTGTTTATTATACTATTTGATTTATGTATAGACAAATCTTGTTTACTGTACAAAATCAAAATTTGTCATTAATAATTATTTTATATATATTTATTAATAAATTCATATATATATATACATATTAGTGTATATTTCTCTCTCATAATAACATATATGCATATATAAGATATACATATGGTTTAAAAAAAATTATACACTTATTTATATATAATATGAACTTACAAATTCGAAAATTAATTATCATACATATATTCATATTTTTAAATTAACATTTATTGAAATTTTGAATTGTTTATTATATATAAAATAATCATCAGATTAAAAATTCAATTTTATACTTTTTGAAAATATTAAATCATTTCAGAAACAAATAGAAAAATTTTAAGAATTTTTCAATAATGTTTATTATTTTTAATAATTAATATTATTTTGGAAAAATCATAGAAATTCGATTTCACCGTGTAATCAAACATAGTAAAAATTTAGATCCAATTTCTTCCTGAAATATTCAAAATAAATTTTTAACCCAAATACTTCATATTTACCATCAAAAATTCATAATAAAATTTCTGTAGCTTAGAGAATTCTGAAAGTTAAAACCCATCTTCAAAATCATGTCTTACTTAACATAAAAGTTTTCCATGGCATTTTAAAATCAATAAACCGCGGTTTTGACCCTAAAACCGTACGAATTTTGCATATAAATAATGTTTAAATCAAACAATCCATAACTTTAGCATATCATCTTCCATATCATTATAAAAACGAATTTTAACATAAATATGAAAACTCATAATCATAAAATAAAATAGAGATGGTCTAAAATTATTATTCACCTTAGATTTGATAAGGAATTTGAGATTTGTTGTTGATTAATCCTTCCTAGCTTTGATCCTTAGCTTTTGATTGAATTTTCCTCTTTTCCTCTTTGTTAATGGTCGGCTATATTTTTATTTTCTAATTTGAGTTTGTGATCGTGAAAAATAAAACGTAAATGGAAAAAATGAGAAATGTATAGCCATGTATAATAGAATGGCTAATTACCACTATGACGCCCCACCTCTATAATCACACTAGCCAAGGACACTACGGGGTAATGCCGTCGACTGGCACGAAGAATAAGGCTGTTGAGGAGCGACCATCTGTGTAATTTCTTTGTGCGAGTACCGATATGTCAGATAATATAACTTACATTTTGTTTCAAGAGGAAATCTGACATATCAAATACAAACTCGAAGCTACCACACAGTGGCTATGAGGCCTTCGGAAACAAATATAGAAATAAACATAACAAAAATCAGGCATAGACATTCATATCACAAAGGCGGAATCAGATATGAATATATCACATAAAAGTGTACATCAAAATAGTGGTCATAGAAGATCCACTACATCACAAAAGAATAGATAAAAGTGCTAGACAAAAGAATAATTATACATTAAGGAGTCTCTATCTCAAATGTATAATAACAAAAATTACTAAGCTAAAGTAGTTAGCCAAAAGAATTAGATGACAGACCATGATAAGAAGTCAAGCAGAAGTACCTGAAATACCTCGGTCTGACCCGAGTATTATTTAAGAAGAAAATAATAAACGGATAAGTCTAGCTATAAATATCAGATAAAATGAGATAGGATAAGAGATATGACCAAAAATGTATGATATGATAATTTAAATTAATTTTTGAATAAAACTGTGAAATAAATTGATTAAGTGATGCGAGTTTCCCCGAATCCATATATATTCTGTATAAATCATTTAAAATTAAAATATTGTATACATGTGTATATATGAGAATGTATATATCTGTATTTGAACATATCTGACTAAATTTGAAATAATATAATATATATTTGATTTGTGTTTAAATTGTAAATAAAATGGTTTAAAAATAGAAATAAATATATAAGTAAGATAAAAAAATAAATATAAGACAATGAATATAAAGTAAAAATAATAATATGGATTAAGCTAGAAATAGAAATAAATAATAAAGCTCAAGACAAAGAAAAATAAAAACAAAAGAATACAAGTATGCAATACAAGGCAGCAAGTATATATGTAAGCAAGGAACAAGACACATGTGCAAACATCAAGACAACAAAAATATATGCAAGTATAAAACCAGATATTCAAGTATGCAAATAAAAGAAGAAAAGTGAAGCCACATCAAATATCTCACAAAAACATTTCAGCCGAGACCAATGCAAGACAAGGAAATAAGAAAAAAAAATCTAAGTACACTTACACAATAACATATCCTCTCAGCCAAAAGGCAAAGCAAAATTATACCAGCCGAAGTCAAGTATGGCTAAAAGCAAAAGAAGGGAGATGTGAAACATGAAGTACTCAAACATTAAATGCAGCCACCATTTATCACTTCAGCCTACAAACCAAAAGAAAAATATCCCTGTTATTTTTGTACAAACCAAACATAAAAAAAAAATATAATACCCTGTACAACTCCTCTTTTATATATATCAACTTGTAAATTTGCTTTCCCATATATTTTCATCAGTTCGTTCCTTAAAGCTAAAATCTGAAGTAAACAAACCATTCAACTTAAAAACAAACATCTCAAAACAAATCAAATACAAACTAGGAAGTTCAACTGCAAATTCGAGACAGTTTCAAAATGGTGAAAGCTCTGTTCTTTCTAACTGTGAGTAAACTCTCTTTAAAACCTGACTTTTCTTTTCTTAATCTATGCTCTATGATGATGAACGGTATGGATGATGTTATAACTATGTTTGTATGTATATATATACATATATATATATATATATGTATACATATGTGTACAAATTGAATAATGCATGTCTGGTTTAAAGGCAATATTTGCCTCTGTTGATTACAGGCTTCCAAACCTGTCTTCAAAATAAAAGAAGAATTAAAGTGCTCCTTCTATGATCATCTTTAGCCAGTAATGTAGAAAACAAAACATGTTTAAAATCATCATAACCTAATTTTAAAAATATATTTTCAATATAATATGAAGTGTATAAAGGTGAAAAAATCCGTGCTTGTTTATTTAAAAAGTATGTAATGCCTCTGTTTATACAACAGGTTCAAACACATTCAAATAAAAATCGATTTCTTTTCTTATATTTAATTTTAAGTTATGAGCTCTGAAGATGAAATGTGTATAAGAATGCAATATTATTTTTAAGAATAATTCCAAGCAGAAATAAGTAGAAAATATTTTGAAAAATAAAACATCACAGTAATGAACAATATTAGTTAGAAAATTCGAATGATCTATTTTCAAGTTTTGATTTGATAAACTATCTCGAATCGGCAAATGATGATTTTTGATTAGAAAATCTAGATTTTTAGGGTTGGGAATAACGGTAATTCGAGGGTTGAACGGAATTGGCTTTCTCGCCAAATTCCGATGACCAGTGGAGTGTTTGGTCTCGTAATCGTGCCTGGGGGTGGCTCGCAAGTCAGGGTTCATGGGAAAAATATTCGCTCAAATTCTTGTTCGCCATGGTGGCTGAACGAGAGCAAAATAGGGTTTTATACCCAACTGTGGTCAACGAGGTTAGAGAGGATAGTTCGTCTTCGACGTGGCACCGGAAGGCATCGAACCGGGGGGAAAATAAACGTGGGATATCGGTGGAGCTCAAGAAGCAATTTCGGGGTCGTTGACGATCGGTGGCAGCGGTACGTGGTGATTCTGGTAACTGAGTTTGGTTCCAGTTTTGAGTCGTAGCTTTCAATTTCGAATTCATGTCGAGGTGAGTGATCTGAGCTTTAGTAAGGGATGAGGGGGTGTTCGTCGTCGTGCCTGAAATCTCGATGATGTTCGGAAGTCGATCAGGCAATCGTACACGTGCACCGTGCACGTTCGTGTGCACTGGGAAATGGAGGCTCGGGGAAGAAGAATGTAATCGCGAGTTTTGTCTCAAGAAATTTTGTAGCTGGCTCGAGTTTAGTTTCGCGTGAGTGTTTTGTATCCTGTCATTATAATTTAACTAAAATTTACTTGCTAAAAAAAATAACGAGAAGGAAGAAGAAGAAGTATACGCGAGAGAAAGAGAGATGACTCGGGAAATAAGGAAGGAGACTCGAGTGTTAACTCGAGTGAAACTGGGTAAAATCTCGGGGGTGTTAATTTCCAGTTTTTATAACTTGAACAAATTTAAGTCAATTTAATTTGTAAACTTAGTTTTTTTAAAATAATGATTGTTGTTAAGTACAAATATGAAATTGTGTTTAAAGTTTTGGAAATAATAATATTTCTAAAGTTAATTAAGTTTAATTAAAATGTTTCAAACTTATATTTGAAAAGGGTTTATCTTAAATAAAACTTAATTAAGAAATTAAGAAGTTGATTAAATGTTTTAATGTGTTAACTTAAAAGTTAAGTTAATTTTATATTGATTTATGATTTAAAGTTAACTAAAGATCGATTAATTATTAATTTAAAGCTAATTGGTTTATAATTAAGGATAATTAATTAAATGGTAATTAATTAAGGGTTAATTTATTAATTAAAGACAATCAATTAAATGGTGAAATTTATAATTAAAGATTAATTATTTAATAATTAAAAGATTGATTAATTAATAATTAAAGGTTAATTTATTTATTACAAATGGATCATTAATAAATGATTAAAGAATAATTAATCAAAATAATTTGTAATTAATTAATGTTGATTAACCAGGATTAGTAATTTATTTATATGTAATAAATCTGATTTCAATAAATCAGATAATTCATTTATCTTACTTATGAATGTTTGGATTCTGTTGAATGATATGAATTGTTTGATATCCCTGATATATGATGCTTTGTGATATGTCCTGATTTATGTCGTGATCTGTGATTTCTGTTTTTGTGATATATTTCTATGTGAATATGAAACCTTTGACCCGTAAAACGGCATTTGAATTTCGATGCGACAGGGAGTCGGATTCCAGTTGGTTATCCGAAACCCACATCGAATTGCAATAGTGTATCTTTGTGACCGATAAATTTATTTTATCTATGAATCTGTGAATGAAGATGAGCGTTATAATTTATATCGCTTATCAACTATATCCTGTATTTTGATCTGTGATGATTCATTGTGTTACACTATTGTGTGAAACCCCTGGACTACACTTTTACACACACAAATATGGATTTAACGTGGAAATCGGTTAAGTCACAGATGATTTAAAATTAATGTTTTTGAAATTGAAATTTTAATTTCAATTGATTTTGAAATTGGAATTTGGGTTTAAAGTGAAAAGCTTTTGAAATGAGTTTCAAAGATAAAAGTTATTTTCGAATAACTTGATTAAGTTTTGAAATTTAAAGATTTTGATTTAAATTTGAATTCAAGTTTGAAATTAAATTCTGTGATTTGAAACTAGGGATTAAAGATGTTGTATAAGTTATATATGGGTTAAACCATTTTAAAGGTATTGATTTGGGAATTTGAATTTAATTCAAGGGTTTTAACTCGTGTAAATATAACTGGATTTTTCTGAAACGAAACTATTTGTTTTCAAATAGTAAAAGCTTTCACATAAGTAATGAACTTCCAATTTGTGTTGAAAGAATTTCAAGTTTGAAATGGAATTGAGATGTTTTGAAAACTATGAGATGAGTCTTTGATTTCAAAGACCGGATGAGTTAATCTAACTTGAAATGGAATTGTTTTGGAAGACTATGAATGAATCTTTGGAAACAAGTTTTGAAAGCTATAAGTTAAATCTTGACTTAAATATTTAACGAGTTAATTCAATTGAAATGGAAATTTGTTTTGAAATCCATAAATGGATCTTTGTGAACGGGGTGAACTTTGTGAATTAAATCTTTTGTTTAAAAGATTAAAGTGTGGAAACTGTTTAAACCATTGAAGGTTGTTAAAATGAATCTTTTTTGTTTAAAAGATTGGAAATGGTAATTTGTTTTAACCATTCGAATGAAAAGTTTTGGGTTTTAAGCTGTGATTTAACTGAGACCCCAGTATCCATATGATTTTTAATTGCGCTCGTTATTCGGTTTAGCCGGGAAAGGACCTTTGTGTCATATAACCCATTCCGAATAGTGATACGACGTATATGGATTGCATTTGAAGACCGGTGGTGAAGACCGGATATTTTCGAAAATGAAAGGACAACTCGTCGAATGTCTCTGCACCGACTGGTCCCCGGTATAGAGATTTTATCACCCTTTGTGATGGGAAGTTCGGACGTGATTAGAAATTATCCGGATTTGCAAGGGCTTCTTCGGAAGTGCCTTCGGTTCTGTTCGAACCCGGAACAGACTTGTATGGATGTGTGTCTGACGTTACACTTTGAGATGTAAAGCTGGTTTCTATCAAATACATTTCTGTTGGTGGCGGAGAATTTATTCTCTTAGCTTAACACCCTTCTCTGAGACGTATGAGCTCAGAGGTTATGTAGTTGATGGTTACTAGTGATACATTCCCAATTTGGTAATGTGGCATACGAAGTGCTGATGATCATTTGTTGATCAAAGCGTGGCTTTGTGGAAAACGTTGCTTTGTGAAAAAGCGTGGCTTTGTGAAAAAGCGTAGCTTTGTGGACGAGACTTCGTCGAGCCTCACAACCCGGTAATGGTCGAAACAGGAATGTTGCGGCAAAGGTTTGTAGGGGTAGCGCCCCTAGGGTATGTCATTTCCTTCTGGATAAAAGGTGATATCATGGTATGGAGCCCAGATATTTTACCTATGTGGATGCTGCACAGTTATTATACTTTGTGGTTGTTGCTTTATGATCGAGGTACCTCGGATAAAGGTCGGTGACGACCGGGGGATGACATGACTCGTGTGTTAGTTACCTAGTTACAGCTTGGTTAAAGCGTGAGGTAGCGTCGGCCTTTTGTTTGTAGAGATCCGGTTAGGATCCGGGGCGTCTTTCCAGAGGCGTTTCCATTTCGGTAAGGAAGTTCCTTTGCCTGATCATTTGTTGGAAATCCAAAGAAACAATACGAACCCAGTACGGTTTTAGTTGTATTACCTGCTATGGAATGTGGCGGTAACCTGTTATTGAACATGGTAGCTATAGTAGGCATACGATGAAATGTTGTATGCTGGCTAAGATTAATATTGTATTTTCGAAATGTTTTCACACTATGCACTAGTAATAATATCAAAAGAGTTTTTCCTTTGCGTAGTAAGCATGTTTGACTATCATAAGGAGAAATCTCCTCCAATTCTGCGATTGCATTGTGTGTGTGGCGGGAGGCCTTATGGTAGTTTCATTTTCGAAAAACATTGCGGATTTCAATGTTTAAAAGCCTTTGTTGCTTGTTTTAAAGATAAACTGTTTTTGTTGCTCACACCAGTCCCATGACTGATCCGGAATTTATTGTTCCCTTCCTAAACTCTGGGTGCCCACTATTTTCCACACGGGCAGTCTAGAGTTCGGTTTTTCAGATATTCAGGTTGAGTAAATTATCTGGAGCTAGTCAGTCCTTGGACGACTGACCTTGCTTTCCGCTAGCTATGGATTGGAGCATTCTATTGGAGACATTCTATCTACTGCTGGTGTTATCTAATTTCTTTCCGCTGCTATTTCTTGTATCATATCTCTGATGTATATTGATATCTGTTGTATCATTCTGTTGTATCATATTGTATCAGATTTTGTATCTGTCATTGTATCAATGTTTTGTAATTGATATATTCTTTTTCCGCTGTGTTGTTATACTTAATGGTGTTATAAGCTCCGGCGACTCGGATTTGAACGGTCGAATCTACGACATTCTAGTACGATGTAAAGTATGGGTGCCGATTTTCGAACGTGAAAAATCCGTATCGTTACAATAACAAAAATGAAATACTGTGTCAAGTATACATCAAATAACAACAAAAATCAGACAATATCTCAAATATTCTCAAACACCAAAAAGAATCACATTCTTTAAATTATTCACCAAAACACAAATATTGATAGAGCTTATCAATGCAAACCACAAAAATTGGTGAAACAGAAATTCTAGAAATCATCAACTAGAAATCCAGAAATCACAAAAAGGGGAAGGCCTATCACAAACGGGAGCATGAAAACTCACCAACACGTGTAACACAAACGGAACGCTATTCCACGGGTCGCTAACCCAATAAATGAACCGAACATCGACACACCCTAAAAGATACGCCTCATGCACAGATTCGGTCGTGGTACAGTTCCCCACGCGGACGAATGAGCCGAACATCGACGCACCCTAAAAGATACAACTCATGCACAGACTCATTGAGCCGATTGCTCCACGAACGGTCCAAAGGCCATGGGTCGCTACCCAACCAAATTGAACCGAAGTTCCACAAACGGGGTTTTATGTCCCCACACAAACAAAGAGACATCGCACATCGCTAGTCTAAATCACAAAATGATCATCAATGATCGACAAGTGTAAATTACACTAAGTTAGTAAATATAAGAGTTTGGCTTCATGTCCCATAACCACTAGCTTAACTCAAATATTTACGAACAGATTGTAGACTTCCACACGAAAATAAGTGTAAATTACACTAAGCTAGTAAATATAAGAGTTTAGCTTCATGTCCCATAACCACTAGCTAAACTCAAATATTTACGAATAGACTGTAGACTTCCACTCGAAAATTGTCACAAGAGTTCAATCGAACAAGTCCAAGAATTAACCGATGAAGTAAACGCAAGCGTTTCATACCACTTGTTTTACTAAGCCGTTTAATTAGATTTCTCATACGAATGAGGTAAAGGTTTGTATATACTAATAGATTGGAAAACGGTTTTAAAAATGAGCTTTGTATTAAGATAGAGTTGAAATCATCTTTGTGAAAGAGTTTGAATAGTTACTACTAGTATAGAACCTTTGTATTTGAAAGTGACAAATCACAAAAATGATTGTAAAAACAATCAATCACCAAAGATTCACATTCGAAAATGTGAATCCAAACCATAGAAATTGATATCAAATCCATCATATGGATATTCCCAAAAATCCCAAAGAAGAAGTCATCAAGGTCGATAAAAGTGATAACAACTATTCGGAGCAACTAAAATCGATAAACAATGGAAATCCACACAAAACAGCCTTAAAAGGCAAAAATAAACATTTCCAGATGTCTGATTTGAAATCCAAACATCTGGATTTGTTTTCTGAAAAATAGTTCAGAAAGCTACCCAGACGTCTGGAATAGCCAAAACAGACGTCTGAGCCATCACCAAACGTCTGGTTTAGAATCCAGACGTCTGGTTTCGTTCTCTGGAAATTATCCAGAGAACCCCCAGACGTCTGAAAACTTCAGGTCATACGTCTGAGACTCATCCAAACGTCTGATCTAGAATTTCAGACGTCTGGAATTAGTCTCTGGCATTTTTTTATAATCTGCATGCATACATTTTTCTCTCCAGGTCCAAACCAGACGTCTGGACTTGGTCACCAAACGTCTAGTCACTTGGTCTGGGCATCATTTTGCCTAGGCCAAAGTGGCCAAAACGTATCGGGAGCGATCGAACGAGCAATGGCAACTAAGGACTTACGCCAAGCGACAACCCTGCCTTATAGGCTCTTCGATACACCCCGAATATCAATGTCCAAACATCCATAGTAGGATTTTCACAAAATTGGACCAAAACACCAAAATTTAGAAAATTCACCAAATCAATTCAAATCAAAAGCAAATGAATATGCACAAGTGTTAGGAATTCATACCTAACAACAATGATAATTATAGAAGTAGATGTGAGTTCAAAAACTCACCTTTAATCCCAAAAACAATGAATGAGAAGCTTTTAAAACAAGGCAAGAACGACTCCTCTTCAACACACATCTAGAATCTTCAATCTATTATCAAAGGTGAAGTTTTTCCTAAGTTAGGGTTAGGAATTTCTGAGAATTGAAGAGAGATTGAGATGGAGAAGAAGAAGAGGATGCTTACCTAAGCTTCTCTTAGATTTTGGAGCTAGAACTTGAATTTGCAAAGGAACTAGGGTTTTGAATTTTAATTTCCCATTCCTCTCCCCATTTTTACTGAGCTTGAAGTGTAAGGAAATGATAGAATGAATGAAGAGGAGAGGGGGACTGAGTTAGGGTGTTAAGATGGGTTAGTGGGCTGAAACCCAAACCCAAATCCCTAGTAGAAAAAATAGCAAATTCTACTCAACTCCAAACATATTGATGTTTATACTCAAAAAAGTTGTAAATGCCATATTGGACTCAATGGAAGTGGTCTCGGGTCCCAATTCGACTGTTTACAAAAAGTAGCTTTTCGGACTTTAATCCGATTAACGATGCTATATTTAAATAAAACATTTAAATATACAATCGTGAAATATGCGGGTTGTTACAGACTCCCCTCCTTAAAGAAATTGTGTCCTCGCAATCTTTAAGAAATAAATAAGTAGTAACAACCTTAAAAGCATATCAACATAAAAAGAAGAAATTTGAAAAAAATAAGTTCACCAGATGGGTTCGCTCGATGAATTCTCTAGATTCCCAAGAGCAATCCTTAGGATTTGAGGACCATTGAACTTTCACAAGAGGAACATCTTTATTTCGAAGGCGTTTAACCTCCGAAGCAATGATCCGAATAGGATGTTGCTCATAAGTCAAATTAGGCGAAACTTCGATTTCTTCAATAACACCGGGCTCAAGAACAGAATCGGAATCTCGAAGGCATTTTCATAATTGAGAGACGTGGAATACGTCATGAATAGCAGAAAACTGAGCCGGTAATAAAAGGCGATAAGCCATAGAACCAATGCGTTCGGTGATGGGAAATGGACTAATATATCGAGGTGCTAATTTTCCCGATCGACTGAAACGCACAACACCCTTCATAGGTGAAACACGAATGAACACCAAATCTCCCACAGAAAATTCTAATTTCCTTCTTCGGTTATCGGCATAGGATTTTTGTCTACTTTGAGCTTCTTTCATCCAATGACGAATAAGTTCAATCTTTTCTATGGTATCACGAATAAAATCTGGACCTAAAACCAGCTTCTCACCGGCTTCAAGCCAACACGAAGAAGATCGGCATGGCCTTCCGTAGAGTGTCTCGAAAGGAACCATACCAATACTAGATTGGAAACTATTATTATAGGAAAACTCAACAAGAGAAATATGATCTTCCCAACTTCCACCAAAATCAAGAACACACGCACGAAGAAGATCTTCAAGAGTTTGATTTACACGCTCGGTTTGTCCATCGAACTGGGGATGATAAGCGGTGCTAAAATTATGCTTTGTTCCCAAAGCTTTTTGAAGACCCTTCCAAAATCCGCTAGTAAACAATGGATCACGATCGCTAACAATAGAAGTAGGGACTCCATGCAATTTATTGATTTCCTGACAAAGAGTTTGGCCAAAATAGGTACGGTCCGATTGGACCGAACGGGAAGAAAATGGGAGGATTTTGTAAGTCTATCTACTATCACCCATAGGCTATCATGACCCGAACGAGAACGGGGAAGACCATCAATAAAGTCCATGGAAATTTGATCCCATTTCCATATTGGAATTTCCAAAGGTTGCAATAACCCACCGGGCCTTTGATGCTCGGCCTTTACGAGTTGGCAAGTCATGCAATGCTTAATAAAGTTAGCAATATCAGATTTCATTCCATCCCAATAATAAAGTCGCTTCATATCCGCGTACATTTTACTACTACGGGGATGAATGGTAAATTTAGATCGATGAGAATCTTCTAAAATGTCTTTACGAAGATCAATAATATTTGGCACAATAAGTCTACCAAATTTTCGAATACCGCCACGAGCATCGATTACAAATTCTTTCAAACCATCAACCTTATTTTGATCCCTACAACTTTGGCTAAGAAAAGCCAATTCGGGATCTTGCTTTTGAGCTACAAGGATGAGGTCTAAAAGAGAAGGACGAGCCTCAAGGCTACACAAAACAAAAGATGGACATGAATTGGATTCACGATCTCGAATCTCACAAGTGGATAAAGTCTCGAGATCATTCCATTCGGATATCATCATAGAAACAGCTGCTTTTTGCTTTCGGCTAAGGGCATCGACAACTCGATTTCCCTTTTCCAGGAGTATAAAGAATAACAAGATCATAAGATACAAGGAACTCGAGCCAACGTCATTGACGCAAATTAAGTTTCTTTTGAGAAAATAAATATTTCAAAGATTTATGATCGGAGTAGAGAACAAATTTCTCTCCCAAAAGATAATGTGCCAAATTCTAAGAGCGAAAACAATAGCCGCGAGCTCTAGATCATGAATGGCATATCTAGTCTCGACAAGCTTTAATTGTCAAGAAGCATATGATATAACACATTCCCTTAGCAAGAGAATGGCACCTAAACCAATACGACTAGTATCGGTAAAAACAATAAAGTCTTGATTCTCTTCGGGAATCGCAAGAATAAAAACATCGGAAAAGAGTTCTTTTAATTGATCCTCTTTCCCGAAAAGCTAAGACATTCAAAATTATCATTATCTTAAATGTAATCATCTTTTTAGAAAAAATTACTTATTACAAGAATTTACTGTGTTTGACTGTCTCATCATAGCGTTTAGGAGATTCCTATCAATAACGTTGATCAAGCGCCTCGACCAGAATTCTTAAAGCAGTCAATGGGCAAAACAACACAAAATCATCTTCTATATGATAAACATGTCTCTTAGAAAACTTTACGAATATTCTTTGTTCATTTTAAGAACAAAATCCAATCATACTTATAAATATCTTATTAAAAAGATTTGCAAAATTTTAAATTGTTGTTTTCATCCATAATCAATAAATACAAGGATAAACTCATCGAGATATTCGTAGAATACTCGATTCATAAGATGGATGAGATAAGGTAGAAGGTTCGTCAAACCAAATGACATCACTCACAAGAATCATAACGAGTGCGGAATGCGGTAAGTGGAATGCTACCCTCCGCAACTTGTAGCTGATGAAAACCGGTGGCAAGGTCGAGCTGAAAAGACCTTAGCACCATTCAATAGATTGCTTAGGTGGTAATCCTAAGACAAGCTCAAATATACCAGAAAATTCACAAACTACTTGAATGAGAGAAACAACACTTTCCTCATCAAGTGGGTTTAAAGAATAAAATGATGCCACCGAATTTGGAAATCAAAATCATTAAAAACAATAGAAATCTGCTTAACAGATTGAGAATGTCGAAGATAAATAGTCCACATTGGACATAGGATATGAGCTTCATAATAATTAAGCCAATCCTTTCCCAAAAATCAATTTCGAGGCCTAAGTAACGCAACATGCAAATCGGCTCGAAAAGAATAATCACATAAAATAATCTCGACATTTTTCACAAAGTAAACCGAGGGTTGCGAATCCACCAATCGGATTCGCAATTCTCAATGAAGTCAGCAAGCCCATAATATTTAAAGAAAAAGAATCAACAAGTTCTTTTGATATAAAATAATAGACCCGTATCAAAAAGAACTCGAATAGGATAATCACAAAACAAATTGATGTCATCAAGGATAGAAAATACCTTGACCACGAGAAGTGTCACTAGGTGCTTGCACGACTTCAACTCTCCCTCTCTCCTACTTTGGAGTATGGGACATGTAGATATAAGATGGCCCGAACTTTTGCAAGAACGACAAAAAAATGGTTTTGGGCACTCATTTGCATAGTGGTCCGTAGAACCACAATTGTAGCATCGTCCATGACTAGAGGCTGAGACTTTGCTACCGAAATTGCCTGCCTCCCTTTCTTGTTGGGATTAGGGCTTTTGAACTTAATATGCCTCTTCTTGTTGATGTTGAAGTTCTGTTTGGCATCCACAACTTCAACATCACTTTCTTTATAAGCCTCTTCAAGTCGAAGAGTGATATCTACAAACTGGTCGAAAGGCACTTCTAATTTCAGAGGTAAAACCTTTTCAGGGTTCTTACTCAAAGCACAGATAAACCTTTGATTGTTTACAAGATCCAAAGTTGTTGGGCAGACATGAATACGCCATCCGGAGAAGGACTACTGGATTGACCAGCGCTAGGACTGCCAGATCTAACCATTTCTCTTCTTTAAGAAAGAAAGAAAGAAAGAAGAGGAAAAAGGTTATTCTCAGAATGAATATCAAACAAACTTGATTGATAAAACAAGGCATCATAAAAGAAAATAGGATAAAACAGGTCCTATGACTCGAATTAAATCCTAAGGCACGACTCCTAAGAGAGACTTAGGACAATGATCCTTGCTAGATTATTCTACATTGTTCCGAAGTTTGGCTCTGATACCAAGCTGTGACGCCCCACCTCTATACTCACACTAGCCAAGGACACTACGGGGTAATGCCGTCGACTAGCACGAAGAATAAGGCTGTTGAGGAGCGACCATCTATGTAATTGCTTTGTGCGAGTAACGATATGTCACATAATATAACTTACATTTCGTTTCAAGAGGAAATCCGACATATCAAATACAAACTCGAAGCTACCACACAGTGGCTATGAGGCCTTCGGAAACAAATATAGAAATAAACATAACACAAATCAGGCACAGACATTCATATCACAAAGGCGGAATCAGATATGAATATATCGCATAAAAGTGTACATCAAAATAGTAGTCATAGAAGATCCACTACATCACAAAAGAATAGATACAAGTGCTAGACAAAAGAATAATTATACATCAAGGAGTCTCTATCTCAAATGTATAATAACAAAAACTACTAAGCTAAAGTAGTTAGCCAAAAGAATCAGATGACAGACCCTGATAAGAAGTCAAGCAGAAGTACCTGAAATACCTCGGTCTGACCCGAGTATTATTTAAGAAGAAAATAATAAACGGATCAGTCTAGCTATAAATATCAGATAAAATGAGATAGGATAAGAGATATGACCAAAAACGTATGATAACAAAAATGCAATACTGTGTCAAGTATACATCAAATAAAAACAAAAATCAGACAATATCTCAAATATTCTCAAACACCAAAAAGAATCACATTCTTTAAATTATTCACTAAAACACAAATATTGATAGAGCTTATCAATGCAAACCACGAAAATTGGTGAAACACAAATTTTAGAAATCATCAACTAGAAATCCAGAAATCACAAAAAGGGGAAGGCCTATCACAAACGAGAGCATGAAAACTCACCAACATGTGTAACACAAACGGAACGCTATTCCACGGGTCGCTAACCCAATAAATGAACCGAACATCGACGCACCCTAAAAGATACGCCTCATGCACAGATTCGGTCGTGGTACAGTTCCCCACGCGGACGAATGAGCCGAACATCGACGCACCCTAAAAGATACGACTCATACACAGACTCATTGAGCCGATTGCTCCACGAACGGTCCAAAGACCATAGGTCGCTACCCCACCAAATTGAACCGAAGTTCCACAAACGGGGTTTTATGTCCCCACACAAACAAAGAGACATCGCACATCGCTAGTCTAAATCACAAAATGATCATCAATGATCGACAAGTGTAAATTACACTAAGTTAGTAAATATAAGAGTTTAGCTTCATGTCCCATAACCACTAGCTTAACTCAAATATTTACGAATAGATTGTAGACTTCCACACGAAAATAAGTGTAAATTACACTAAGCTAGTAAATATAAGAGTTTAGCTTCATGTCCCATAACCACTAGCTTAACTCAAATATTTACGAACAGACTGTAGACTTCCACTCAAAAATTGTCACAAGAGTTCAATCGAACAAGTCCAAGAATTAACCGACGAAGTAAACGCAAGCGTTTCATACCACTTGTTTTACTAAGCCGTTTAATTAGATTTCTCATACGAATGAGGTAAAGGTATATACTAATAGATTGGAAAACGGTTTTAAAAGCGAGCTTTGTATTAAGATAGAGTTGAAATCATCTTTGTGAAAGAGTTTGAATAGTTACTACTAATATAGAACCTTTTTATTTGAAAGTGACAAATCACAAAAATGATTGTAAAAACAATCAATCACCAAAGATTCACATTCGAAGACGTGAATCCAAACCATAGGAATCGATATCAAATCCATCATATGGATATTCCCAAAAATCCCGAAGAAGAAGTCATCAAGGTCAATAAAAGTGATAAAACTATTCGGAGCAACTAAAATCGATAAACAATGGAAATCCATACAAAACAACCTTAAAAGGCAAAAATAAACATTTCCAGATGTCTGATTTGAAATCCAGACGTTTGGATTTGTTTTCTGAAAAATAGTTTAGAAAGCTACCCAAACGTCTGGAATAGCCAAAATAGACGTCTGAGCCATGACCAGACGTCTGGTTTAGAATCCAGACGTCTGGTTTCGTTCTTTGGAAATTATCCGGAGAACCCCTAGACGTCTGAAAACTTCAAGTCAGACGTCTGAGACTCATCCAGACGTCTGATCTTGAATTTCAAATGTCTGTAATTAGTCTTTGGCATTTTTTTATAATCTGCGTGCATACATTTTTCTCTCCAGGTCCAAACCAGACGTCTGGACTTGGTCACCAGACGTCTGGTCACCTGGTCTGGGCAACATTTTTCCTAGGCCAAAGTGGCCAAAACATATCGGGAGCGATCGAACGAGCAACGACGACTAAGGTGAAGTTTTTCCTAAGTTAGGGTTAGGAATTTCTGAGAATTGAAGAGAGATTGAGATGGAGAAGAAGAGGATGCTTACCTGAGCTTCTCTTAGATTTTGGAGCTAGAACTTGAATTTGCAAAGGAACTAGGGTTTTGAATTTTAATTTCCCATTCCTCTCCCCATTTTTACTGAGCTTGAAGTGTAAAGAAATGATAGAATGAATGAAGAGGAGAGGGGGACTGAGTTAGGGTGTTAAGATGGGTTAGTGGGCTGAAACCCAAACCCAAAGCCCTAGTAGAAAAATAGCAAATTCTACTCAACTCCAAACATATCGATGTTTATACTCAAAAAAGTTGTAAATGCCATTTTGGACTCAATGGAAGTGGTCTCGGGTCCCAATTCGACTGTTTACAAAAAGTAGCTTTTTGGACTTTAATCCGATTAACGATGTTATATTTAAATAAAACATTTAAATATATGCAGGTTGTTACAACCACTATGCCCATGTGTAAATTAATTATCTTGTAAACCAATTAAAGCCCATTAAATTTTTATTAAACACGGCCCTTTTACCCAATTTATTCAAATCTCAATCCCCTTATCGTCATTATTCTATTTAATTTATCTAATTAAATCTTCTGAATAATGTTATTAGAAATTAGGGACATTACAAGAAATTAATTTTTACTTCATTTATATAAGAATTAGGAATTTGTTAGCAAATGGACCTAATAATATAATTAAATGATAATTAATTTAAAAAGAGCTAAATTGTGGAAAATAATTTGTATAAAAATATGTAATGATGACTAAATATTGATAGAATGTTTTTATGATTTTTATTTGTGATATGGGATTAATTTTGATAGGGAGGGAAATTAATTTGTAAAAGAAAGAAAATAAAATGAGTAAATAAATTATTTTGTAGCCTAAAAGAGGCCAAGACCCTAACTAAATTCACGAGTCGGCTTATTTTTTCTTCATCTCTCTTGAGAAATCCAGAGTCTTCCACTCCTTATCAAATATTAGTTCCTGTAACTCATTTGAGCATATTGTTGCATATTTTCAAATTCCTTGTGAAAAATTTAAACCTTAATTTCACCTTAAAAAATCAAAATAAAAACAAATTCCAAAAATTCGATGATTATCGATGTAACTAAAGACTATAGAAGTAGTGATGAGAGCATGTGAGGAACGCTCCTAGAGCAGGCTGAGAGCCGTCAGTCTATCGTATAGTATGGTTATTATTATTAAGATAAAATAGAATTCACCTATGTGAGATATTTTAGTATATGGCTGTAAGCCAATGTGTTTATTTCTATGACTTAGAGTCTATGAGATAATAAACTCCGTATATGTGTTTATTAAACGATTGTCAATGAAATAATCTACAACATTGTTGATAGTAAAAAATGTTGAGAGTAAAAAATGTTGAGTAGTTTAACTCGTACTTATTATATGGTTAGTTGAGAGCTAACCGTGGCATAGTCAAGTGTATGCCATATCTATACTTAGATTATATTTGTGTTTGGTTGATTATTGGTTGATTCACCCAATATGTTATTGTTTCCCTTATGTGTTATTTAGTTTACATCAACATGGGTGATGATGCATATGCATGGTCTGAGATATTCCCTTATACTTGTGATGATCATATGTTATTTTGTAATACTTGTTATACCATGCCAATTATGATCACATATTGACAATTACATTTTAGACTTAGTCCGATGCATTTACTACTTCTACAATGCTCAGGTTAGTTCGAGACATTTTAGGACCAAGGACGACCAGCTAGACTTATTTGGGCACCTTTTGGAGGTTAGTCTACATAGTACGATCATGATCTCTTTATGTATTTTTGTAGCCCCATTTATGTATGTTGTTATATAATGATATGTATTAGTCTATTGTATGTATATTTTGGAGACAGTGGGCTTTAGACTTATTATGCAGACCCATCATGAATTATGTATTATTGGCGTATTATATATTATCGTTGCATTATGACTCTATGGTATCTATTATCTATTTTGTATTGTGTATTGTTATATCCTAGAATCGCACATATTTATTGCTTTGCGCTGATATTGAGTACACATATGCAAGTTATATATATATATATATGATTTGAGATATGTACCGCTATTAGCCTAAGGGAATATTCACGTGTGACAGACCAATATTGTATCATTCTCCATATTATCAGATAGTATTACCTAGTAATACTCTTTGGTAGTATGGATATAGAGGTGTGCTGTTGCATTTATCTTCTTCGAAGTATCTCTAATCGAATTTGGCCCAAGTAGTAGTTTCTCATCGATTTCCCTCCAACACGAAGGGTTATTGCATGGTCAGCAATATAAAGCTTCAAACAGTGACATGCTAATGCTCGAATAATATATGTTGTTATATGCAAACTCTAGTAAGTGCAAATGATCTTTCCATGAGCCTCCAAAGTGAAGCATGCAAGCTTTAAAAGACCTTAAGTACACGGTTCACACTCTCTATCTAACTGTCTATCTGTAGGTGATAAGCTATGCTCAAATTTAGCTCCGTCCCCAACGCCTCTTGCAAGCTTTTCCAAAATGCAATTATGAATAATGAGTCTCTATCACTTGTAATGCTCTTCGATTCCCCATTTGATCGTAGTACCTAACTCACATACAACTCATCCAGTTTAGTCGCCGTTCTAGTGGACATCAATGGTATAAAACAACCACTCTTTGCCAATCCATCAATTATAATCATATGCTATCGTACCCTCCTCTAGTCCTAAGCAATCTGTAATAACGCATCTTTTTCGACACTGTAGTTTGATGCCCCAATCACGTTCAAACCATGAAAGCCGATTAGGACAAGTCGTTAAGAGATTATAACAAGAAACAAAACAACATTCCTAACTACATCTTTCCGAACTCATATCGAAAGGAACAAATTATAGTATTATAAAATAATCATACATTCAAACCATACTAAAGTATGTTACATCATTTCATAAGTTCACGCAATACCAATCCAAATCCACACCATGCTATGTGAAGGTCATATGTTATATGCACAATGTATACAGTATTTACATAATAAGTTCTTCATCTCCATGTCCTCTATTTCTCCGTGCTCCATCAACCTAAACAATACATATATAAAGGAAATGGACAGAGAGTCTGACATAAGTCTGAATGAGTGAAATACTAAAAGAAAAATAATTTTCTACAACAATAAATCGTAGTTTTAATACAAAATGTTGTTATTTTGTATTTCAAAACATAGTTAAATATAAGTAAAATGATCTGTACCAAAATCTCTTACGCAGGTGTCTTTGTCAATATCTCATCCTCACTCTAAATACATTCCCATTTCTAAGGCTCCTTTTGGAAGTTTTTTTCTACTGGTTTGGACTGGTTTTGGATGGCTCTGTACTTTAGGTGTTGTGATAACTCTTGCTTGTAAGCTTTTCTCGCACTGGTTATTGTTGGTTATAAAACCGGTGAAAACCGGTGTAGTGTAATTTTAATGATAATTCTCAATCCATCAAATTGATGTATTTTGATGGGTTCTAACTTTTTTTTAAAACTATACCCCTACTAATCATATTAGAAAATTAATTTTCACAAAACTAAAAAATAAATATAAGAGTATACATGTAATATTACTTTAGTAGAAAACTCTTACAGTCGGTGTATATTAAACTCTCAAGCATGTATTGATCGGCTATAACAACACTCCATGTAAACCAATCATAAGCAGTACGAAACTGGAACTCTGATAGTCGATAGTATAGAACTCGCAGTCGAGTCTGACTTTCTTTTATCTCTTAAAAAAGTGTGGCGCTATCAGCACCCCAGTTTGTGCTAGCGACCACCACGGTTGGTGGGCAACCGCTGACCGAACCTTGCCTAGTTCGGCGGTTGCCCACCAACCGTAGTTAAAAAATGAATGCGGTGGCCTGTAGCAGAAACCGGGGTGCAAATAGTCACACACCTTAAAAAATCCTAAGTGTGTCACTATCAGCAGCTGAGTTTGTGCTATAGGCAATCTTATGCATTTTTTTCTTTTTTCTTAAACTACGGTCGGTGAGCAATACGGTCGGTGGGCAACCGTCGAACCAACCAAACCGCCGACCGTGCTGACCACCATCATAAATCAGGGTGGTGATAGTGACACACAAGCCTACTTATTCCCCAGAACTTGTGATGTTGCTCCTATTTTCCTCCTCCGATCAACACTACTCATTTTTTCCTCCTCCGACGAACACTGCTCCCCTCCCCTCTTCTTTGGCTTGAGTGGAGAGTATAGTTCCTCCTTTTCACAAAACAGATCCGCCTTTTCACATTCTTCTCCTCATGACTGCGTCCCTCTCCTTGTGAGTTGTGAACATTCCCGATTAAGAACCTTAAATCTTAATAATTCACAAATTCACTTTTTATATTTCAGTTATTGTTTACACTAATTATAATTAAAAATTTATGTAAAATTTTTGTTGGATTACCAGATGAACCTTGGAGTTATGGTAGCAACACTATTGCATATAGAAGTTAAATATTTGGTGATTAAGTATTTAATTTATTATTCAAATGACCAAATGCAGTTAAGGTGAAACTATATGCCAAATCCATACTCTCTCACATAACCTTCATTTTTTCCATTACTAAAGTTAAACAATAAAGTAGAAATAATCCAGATCTTATGTGACTTTCGATATTGATATGAGTCAAAAAAATTATGCAACAAATTTGGATATTCTTTGGTTATAAAAGAGAGAGAGATGAAAAGAGTGATTTAGACAAATTTAAGTAAGCTAGAGTCCCGTATGTTCAAATTTTTAGATTCTATATTTGGAGTTTTTTAAACTAGTGCTAGTCAAAATTAAACCTTTGTATGACACCATTTGCAAAGTAACACAATATGAAACTAGAGTAGTAAGTAAAGGTGTCAAAAACCTGAAAATCATTGGTGAGACTTCAACCAGCATGGGTTGAGAACTAATTTAAAATCTATTGTATTTTTAAATAATCTTTTGTGGTAATATTTATCACAAGTTAATGGAAAAAACCTTTTCGTCTTACAATAGAATATATAAAGTGTATTCATATGAATTAATTGAATATAGGATGGTAAAACATTCTTAATTTATGTTTCATTAGGTCATTTACCTTCTTAAGAAAACAGTAATAATAACAATGTTTTGTGCAATCACTCTTTCATAATGGTGGTTTTAAAAGTTAAAAATAATTTTTTGCGCCTTTGATTTTATGGTTTAATGTATGTATTTCATGTGTTTATTACTAATGTTGTTGATTATTCTCTTTTTTGGTGTGTATTCTTTGATTGCTAAAAGTAATTTATAGTTATTTCAAACACACATATTAAGTTTTATTATACTTTGATCTATTTCATAATAGTTTTTCTCATATTTATACACTACTAGAATCGGCTTGTTTAGTGTCTAGGCTTTGCGTCGGCTAGAATCGGCTAAAAAACGCGGTTGATTCTAGCTGACGCAATATCGCATTACAGAAGGAAAACCCGGGAGCAGTTTTCATTCATTCTCCCTCCAAATTTTCGCATCAAAACCCTCCTCCTCGTCACCAGCCGCAGCCGCCTGCCATCACCGCCGTCTCAAGTCAACATCTAGCCCCCAACGCTCTCCAAAGCTCTCTGGTATCTCCTTTCTTCCCGATTTCAGTTTATTTGCGGTATGATTTAAACCCTAAATTTTGAAATTAATTGATGGTTGATTAGAAATTGATGATTGGTTGGTATTATTCGATGATATTACTGTTTTAGATTGGTTTGGAAATATAATTTTGACATTGTCGGCTTGAAATTAGGGAAATTAGGGAAAAAAGTTGATTATCAATTTGTGATTATTGATTATTGCGTATAGGTCGATGTTAATGTTGTACATTAGTTGATGATAAAAGGTATTAGTTGATTTAGTATAAAAAAATCTATTTTTACTAATTATATGTGTGAACAACTTATTTTAGTTTACATAATCGGCAAATTAAAAATTAAAATAGTTAAACGAAAGTTAAATTACGTTGTAAAATTTCAAATTTAGTTAATAAATATTTAAATAGTTGAATGAATATTGTTAATTATAAAAGTTTTATTTTTTAAACCCCTTAGAGAATTTTTGGCCCCGTTTGACAAGTGTTGTATATGATCGTTATATAGCTGTTCGGATTTTCACAGAACGAACATCTATATTCATCTGATACAATATTTGTCGGATTTGTCCCTGTATTGGATAAGTTACGAATACAATAAAGTATAATTACATTTTGTAAATCATATCATTTTAAGCGGTTCACAAAATTTCGATAGCACTTCCGTTTTGTTCCCTGTGTACACGTATTTGTGTACGATACAGGGAACAAAGGTGAAGTGCTGCCGAAATTTTGTGAACCGTTTAAAATGATATGATTTACGAAATGTAATTACTTTATTGTATTTGTAATGGGAAGTAGGATGGTCGACTATCAAAGTTAAAACAATAAAGCAAAAAGCAAAAAATAAATCGAATTGATTATTTGGATTAATAAACGATAAACTTTATTGTGTTTCTAACATATATTTTCAAATCAGGAAAAATGTTCAATTATTTTCTCGACCGTAGTTGGATGTATGAAGTCAGAACTGGCATGAAAGGTTCAATAAAAAAACATTTCTATAACGGTGTACACGAATTTATTAAATTCGCTAAATCTAATAATCGTAATAACGAAGAACTTCGTTGCCCGTGTAGTAAGTGCAAACATTTGAAGCATTGGAGGTAAACTGCTTCATTAACTAATATATACATTTAATATGATATGAAGCATAAATTATAACTAGCTATTAACTATTTCACAGACGATATCGTCCCAGAAGGCTTACAGGAGATCCCAGGCAGAGGAGTAGATAGCTTTGTTGCGTCAGCAGGTTGCGGAGATCAATGACTGGCGGAAGAGCAATGCTTTTGCACAGCAGCTCGATGCGCATATCGCGGCATACCTGGCAGAGCATGGAAGAATGCCTGGAGAGGATGCGTCTGGAGATGATGAATAGGTAAGGTTGTGCTTGTCACATTTTTGGCGTCGTTTTGTGTTGAACTTATTGTTGTTTGATGTATGAAAATGAGTAGGACAATGATGTATGATTTGTTTGATAGTACTTATATGTATTGTTGAGTATGATGTATATTAGTGAACGTTGTGTTTGATTGATGAGTTTTTGGATATATAGTTGTTGTTTGATGGAAAATTGTGAATGTTATGTTTGATTGATGAGATGTTGGTGTTATACTTGTGTTGGAAGATTGAATGTTATTATAGTTTGATGGAAATTGTTTATATTGTGGTTTGAGGGCGCAAACAGCAGAACACAGGCTTGCGTCGGCTGGAATCGGCTTGTGTCGGCGGTTTGTTACAGGCTTGCGTCGGCTAGAATCGGTTGTTTGGTTATAGACCTGAGTCGGATTGCGTCGGCAAGTTACGCCCAACAGAATTTTGAAAACAAATGGCCACGTGGATATAGACGTCACTTTCCGACACTAAAGTGGTGACGAAACCGACGCAAAACCCGACTCGAATGTTTGATGGTGACGTCTTTTTTTGCGTCGGTTTTAGAATCGACTTGCGTCGGCTAGAATCGGCCGGCGTCGGTTTTCTGCCTATGCAATTGCCGATTTTCCTTGTAGTGATACATGTTTTCTTTTTCTTTTTTTTAATCTTAATTGACATATCTTGCTAGATTATTTATGCATGTGTATGCATTTTGGCCATGAATATTTGATCTTTAGTTAATTCTTACATCCGAGACATAGATAAATGAGGTATTGTTTATTGTGGAAAAATAATGATTCAAGATAGATTATATTATCTTCGACTAGTAAGTGATAACAACTTCTAAACTTGAACTTGAAATGACATATTGTTTTGTGATCTAAGGCAAAGGCTGCATGATTAGTATACATCATTTCAACATAACTGTACTTTTAGAGATAAATTTTTTAGTTGTATGACCATGGAGGTGAATTCTCATCATAACTATACTCTTTCATTGTGGTAAAATTTCTTGTAAATCACTATTTGTTTCTTTAAATCCCTATTTCTTAAATCACATAGCTTTCATGAACTGTTGTCATTATGCAAAGCAACAAAGCTCAAGATATCTGCAAGAATGCATAGAAGTATTATGGATCTGTTATTCTTATTATGTAGATGAATCAAGGAGTTGTGCATGGAAAATTGTTCTATTTGAAATATATGTTATTCAAATTTTCAATGGCTAACTTAATCACTTTATTCCATATTTTATTTCAGGATGGTTTTTCTTTTAAGTATGAAAAAATAAAATGGTCGCCGTGCCCCATCGTCGCAGTCCTGCCCCATCGAGACTCGATGGTTGTTTTTTGAAGCGGTCACTTATATAGATTCATTGGTTTTGTTTATGTTTGTTAGATCAAAGTAGTTCAAGCTTTATAGTTCCATAAAACCTGTACGTGGAGTCGCTAAAGAACAATTCAGTGCACATGGAATATATGATGAAATCTGAAGGAAATTATTTCCAAGAAGAGAGGCGTATTAATTTGAACTTTATTTTTCAGATTGTAATTTAAACGTGCTATCAGCATTCTCTTCCGTTAAAATGCAGGAGAACATGTGTCGTCATTGGATCTGAATATTCTGAGAAAACAATGAGGCCAGGTTCTTTGTGGAGGTTTTTAAAGGTGATCATAATTCTCTTCTCATTGACTTGTATTATACTATTTGATATAATTCAAATTTTGTAGGCTCATATGAAAATGTGTTAACTCACTTGGCCATTGATAATAGTGTAAAACAATAGTTGTACAACAATAAGAACATTCCCAACGCTATGGGTTGATTCGACCATGGATAACCAAAACCAATCCCCAACGGGGGAAGTTTTTAGCAGATTAAATTAAAGCTGATTAAGATATTAGTCATGAATTGCAATTCACAGTCGTTGGATTGCAATCCACGAGAGGCTGTGGATTGTCATTCAAAGCATAGACTTAGCCGGCTAAGTTTTTTGCAGAATAGTCTGCTATAAATAAACCGTCTATCTCATTCCCTCCATCACCTTGCAGGGATAGCTGGCTAGGTTTATGCTAGGCTTAGCCAGCTTTATTATGACCGGTTAAGTCTTCAACCATTTCCGAGTTGCCAAAGCAACCCAGAAGAGTGCAACCGACTCCAACACAACCGATCCCTGCTGAGGGTCGGTTGCTTCTCAATGGACACTCGGTTGTGAATGCTCTAAAAGAACTTTGGTTTGATCTCTGGAAGCATGTATGCTAATCTTAAAATAGTAATATAGAACATGGCTCTTATATTTAACTGTTAATTGGGATGATCACAAGAAATACGTGGGCCTGAGAGAGTTTCACCATGGCATTTGCTTCCATTGCCAACCTAGTCAGGAAATTCATTTCCACCTAATACTCAAACAATTAAACTCGTCAATTCTGATATTGTTAAAGGTGTAAGCTCTATGAATAATACTTCATTTGCTTTTGCATCTGGAGATTCAACAAGTGACAGATTACCATCTGGAGCTTTAACCGATCTTGCAGTACAGTCAAGCATGATGCCCTCTCTCAATGCTCATAAATTCATTAACGTGAAGTTTAATCGAAATCATAAAATATAACTTAAAAAACAATGACAACAGTATCATTTATTGAGAGAGATTGCATTTTGATAATGATGATATATTTTTAGGTGCTAAAATTCAGGGTGTATGGGAAAATGATTGACATGTCTAAATATAGTGGTTGTTCTAAACTACTTGAAGAGGTTGATAGGATGTTTGAATTCAGAACAAGCCTGATGTCTTGAACTGGGGGTTGGGAAGTTGTTTTCAAGATCAAAAATAACATTTTCAATTTGGTTTAGCAATGCCCATGGCTTTAAGTATCTGCGCAACTGGTTTATTAATTAATTTACTAACTATATATCTCTTACCGTTTCTTTTCTACAACACATTTTGTAGTCAGTTTTGACGTGGGTGTTAATGCATACATTAGAGAATAAATCTCAATTGTTGTCAAATCTATACATGAATTGAATTTGGATTCTTTACAAGCGGGTGAATTTGATAATAGTACTGGTCTTGAATTATTTGATTATAGGAACATGAATTATGATTGAAAATATCAGATTATCATTAGGATAGTATAGATGATCTTGAAGCACCTTCAATGTATTAATAGTTCGCCATATTGTTTCATAGTTATGTTATGATTAGTTGATTACTACATGTTCAAGTTTAACCGTATAGGATAGTATAAATGCCTGTTACAACAATTTCTATTCCAGATTCATGTTTTTAACAAATTCATTATGTGACAAGTACACTATTCCCTCCAAATGCTAGCATGACATGCTTTTTCATGTAAACATTATGATTGTCAAAATGGATAAAATTTGAACCATCAGCACTATAATCATCATCATCATCATGAAGTCATTATATCTGTCAAAATGGATTTGCATGTTAAAGTGAAAAGTGGAAACATTGAAAACATTTCTTATTTCTAGATAAAGACGTATAAGTGTGTTACTCTGAAAAGAGACCACTAGTCAAATACTACTTAGTTTTCACAGGCTATGTGGTGAGTCCATACCCAAAAGGATACAAAGGATAATAATGCAGATCACCAACATTCATATTTCATGGGCAACTGATCCACTGACTTAAACCAAGTTATCCTAAGCTTTCCAATAAATCCAAAATCACCAAACAAAACATCAGTTATCCCTTTACCTTAACAGACTAAAGAGCTGGCCTACCCGACATAACTATCGCTGCACATTTTATGTACATGCACACATTTTCATTGTATCCAGTCCCGTATCAGCGTTTCTAGAGAGAAACTATCACCTACTGTCTCTACATAAGGGTATTCTCCTACTGCAACTATATCATAGGGTATTAATTCTTTTATCTTCTTAATGTGCTTGGTGTTTGGAAACTCTGAGTAAAGTATTTTAGTAGTTGGGATACTGTGGACTTCACTGCTACCAGTAATGCAGTTCTTATTGTATGGTTATTCCCTCCTTGACCTTGCCATTCTATAGTCCAACCTCCACATTGGTACCCTAGGTTATGGGCATAAGTATCAGCAATCAATGTGGAGTTTCTTTATATTTTCAGGCAGGGGCAATATTGGTTTTTCCTAATCTTTCCACTCTTTAACAAGTGATTTCCTCACTACTTCTCTTGCTAGCTTCCTATGCTCCCATGTAATAAATAGTTCATTATTTTAGTTATATATCATTGTTGAGATATATTATTACAAGTTATTAGCTTGCATTGCACTTTCTTGGATTTAGATGGAAGTTTGAGCTACAAAAGAAAATGAAGTAATATTTGGTTTGTATATATACAAGAGTTTACAAGATTTAAGAGGGTAGAATATCTAGATACCTTATTCCCAATCTGATTAGCTAAGCTTAAATATTCAGCATAAGGATTCTTGAAAAGGCCTAATGTTAATTTCAATTGTAGAATTATTGTCATTGTTAGATTTTGGTGGTGCAATTTTCCATATTTAAGTAGATTTTGGAGATATTTTAATATAGATGGAATTGTGATCAAATACATTGTCTCTTTTATATATTTTAGAGAATGATTAATTATCTCTTTTATTGCATTAAAGAAGATAATTAATTATCTACATGAGAAAGATTTATGGAAGTATTCGGTAGCTTCTCAAAGAATATATTTTGTCAAGACTGTTATAAATAGGTATGCATAAGGTTCATCAGATGTGTGTGGGTAGAAGTATATTTTTTTTTATGGTTTTAGGGATTGAGATATCTTCTCAATTTTTTTATGCTTTCTCTTGTAATCGTTTGGTGAATTAATAAAGGTTTTGTTTGAAGGAATATATTTGTAATTATTTTTCTTCACTTCTAATTTTTAAGGAGAATTTTAGTTATGGATAAGATACGTGTTGAAAAACTTAATGAGAGAAAATGGAGGTCATGGAAGGCGAAGATGAATGATTTTCTATATCTCAATGATCTTCATCAACCATTGAAGAACAAAGGGAAGAAACCTTGTAATGTATCTGAAGAAAAATAGAAGAAAATAGATGACTTTGTATAGGAAGGCCGCGACAGCTATTTGATATTTTTTGAAGAATACAATGTTTCATATTGTTGTTAATGAAACATTCGCTTATTCAATTTAGAAGAAATTAAAAGTAATTTATGCAAAGAACTCCGCAACAAGTAAGGCTCTTCTTATGAGAAGATTGGTGAATCTAAAACTTAAGAAAAGTTGGTCAATTGGAGAGCATCTCAATGATTTTTAGGCAACTGTAAACCAAGTAGCGGCAGTGAATTATAAGGTGGATGATGAGACACAAACCTTGATGTTGATGAATTCATTACCGGAGAATTGGGAAACGCTTGTGGTTGCATTGAACAACTCAAATTCGAATGGAGTTGTTTCAGTGGGTTTGGTGGTCAATAGCCTAATTAATGAGGAGATGCGAATGATGAACCTCATGAAAGGAAGGAATAAGGAGGAAAAAGAAAGTAGAAATCCAATTGAAGAAGTCCATCTTGTAAGGAGGGTTAACATTGGAAAGATGGTGAAATTGATCAAATATGGAAAGAGATTTCATCTGCTATTACTGTGAAAAACTTGGTCATCGAATGAGATTTGCAACAAGCTTAAAAAAGACAAGGAGAAGATGATGTCATTAGAAGAAGACCTCAATGAACAGAATGATAATAGCGATGATGAAGTGCATTTTGATGAGGAAATTAATGACAATGTCCTATATGCGGATAAATGCAAAAGCAAAGGTTGAGTGCTTGATTCATGTGTTTGTTTTCACATATGCAATCGGAATGAATCATTTACTGATTATAGAGAGCAAAATGCTAAGATGGAATTTGCTAATGGTAGAGATTTGGATGTTAAGGGCATATGTTCCGTTTGATTAAAGATACATGATGGAAGGGTGGTGAAGCTTACAGGAGTTAGACACATCCTAGAAATTATAAAGAATCTTATTTCAGTAGGATTGTTAGAGGTAAAAGACTGCAATTTTTCAACTCAAGGTAGAGTCACAAGAGTTTGGAAGGGTACTAGGAAGGTGCTGCGAACAAAGAGAGGAAGCAACAATATATAAATTGCTTGGAAAATGGTGAAGTACGGTGGAACTTATGAAAGTAGTGTTTAAGGGGCAAATTTGTCTGAATTAAGGTGGAGCCAGCAACGAAAAGCCACAAAGACCTTATGGGAGCCATTGTAGTATTACAAACAGTTCTAGTTCTGATTTATTGTTGATATGCATGTTCAATTAGAACGCATGAGTAATTTTGCGGTTTGGAGGTTGGTTAGTTTCTGGAATGGTGACATTTGTTTCCATGGTAATATTGGGGATTGTTTAGAGTTTGATGTTTTAGTTGAAGATTGAATGACATTTATGGAATATCGTATCAAGGTAGAGATTGTTAGAGTTTGATGATACAATATTCCATATTTAAATAGATTTTGAAGATATTTGAGTCTAGGTGAAATATAACTCAAATACATTGCCTCTTTTATATATTTTGGAGAATGAATAATTGCTTTTTATTGCATTAAAGAAAACGATGAATTGTCTACATGGGAAAGATTTATGGAAGTATTCAATAGCTTCTCAAAGAAGATATATATTTTAAGACTGTTATAAATAGGCATGTGTAGGGGTCATGTGTGTGGAAAAAAAGTTTATTTTTCTAAGATTTGATGGATTGAGATATCTTTTCAATATTTTTAGGCTTTCTCTTGTAATCTTTTGGTGAATTAATAAAGGTCTTGTTTGGAGGAATATATTTGTCATTATTTTTCCTTCACTTCTTATCTCTTCTAAAATCTAATTGTGTAGGGATCCTAGGAAAAGCCTTAGCACTCATTGCATCATCGATTCGGCTTATGGTTATGAAGTGGTTCTCGAAAAGGTATGTTAGGTTGCTAACAAAGTCAGGGAAATCATATGGAGTCATTATCTGAGATGACATTGAAAATTTTAGTAAGTTTAATGGAAACTTGAATAATCATTTACATATTTTTATTCATAAACCATGTCAATTCCTACATTGATTCTAGTAAGGACCGAATATGCGTAATTTTTTTTTCTTTGGGTAGAATGTTGTGGATTCCTTGCCAGCCAGATATAACAAAACCATGTTTACATGAAAATATATCATATGTTGTGATATATGATTCGAATCCGATGATGTTGTGATATATATATATATACACACACACACATATATATATATATAAACACACACATATATACATACACACACAGACATACATATATATATACATATACATACATACATAGATATATATATAGTATGCGGGAAAGTACTAACTACGTAAAAGAGATGCTATCGGATTTTCTAAAATTCGATATATTAAAGTAACAGAAACATTTATGCATAACAAAGTAAATAATATATGTTGTGACAACTTATTGAATTCTTTACTAAGTTCATAAAAAATAATTAAGTTTTATACAAATTTGATTAAGGTGGTTAAGTTTATAAACATTAACTTATTTTTATAAATTTTTACTAAGTTAACTAAGTTTTATAAAGTTTGCTAAGTTGATCAAGTTATCAAAAATTTAAATAAGTTTCTGAACATTAAATATGTTTTATAAAAATTAACTAAGTTTATAAAAATTAACCAATTTAACAAAATTTTATAAAAATTAACTTAGTTAACTAAGTTTTATAAAAATTAGCTAATTAAGTTTATAAAATTTAATTAAGTTGACTAAGTTTTATAAAATTACCTTAATTTATAAAACCTAAGCAATTTTATAAAAATTAACCAAGTTAACTAAGTTTTACTAAAATTAAATAATTTTTAAAAATAAAAAGTTTATAAAAATTAATTAATTTTAAAAAAATTAACCAAGTTTATAAAAATAACTATGTTTATCAAATTTAACTTTTATAAAATTTAATTAAGTTTTATAAACATTTAACTAAGTTAACTAAGTTTGTAAAATTTAACTAAATTTTATAAAAATCACTAAGTCTGCCAAGTTGTATAAAAGTTAAATATGTTCAAAAAAATTAACTATGTTTTATAAAAATTTAACTAAGTTAACTAAGTTTCTAAAAGTTTATTATTAAGTTTTATAAATATATAACTAAGTTTCTAAAAGTTAACCAAGTTTCATAAAATTTGACTAAGGTTTATAAAAATTTAATAAGTTTATAAAAACTAATAGTAGTAGTAATAGTACAAATAATAATAGTACTAGTGATAGTACTAACAATAATTTGATTTTTAAACCAGATTTGCTAGCTTCAACTTATGTTACCATTTTAGTTGTTTTTTTTACAAGGCATGGACTTTTGAAGAGGGCAAGCTCCATGATCATAACGTTTTGCTACTTTGGCAATTTTTTTGTAGAATATTAATGATGATGTCAAGTATGTTATGTGAAATATTATATATATATATATATATATAACTACTAATTATTTAGTGTATGAACTTGATGTAACTTCAATTATGTTTAATATACAATGTGGTTAGTTTGTCAAATGTTTTTCTAGTGCTGCTTGAATTGATTGATCTATATTTGAATAGACGTCAAATATTTTCTTTTAGATATTCTACTGTTCAGAAATGCTATCTAACTCTAATATGGAAGATCAAAACATTGTAAAAAATTTACAGCATTTTTAAAACGTTGTTAAATATCTATTAGCAACATTTTAGAAATTGCTAATATTGGATTTGAACTTATGTTTTTACAACGTTTTAAAAATGTTGCATCAACTTTAACATGGCAAAGATAAAAACATTACAAAAAATCTAAGATAACATAGGTAAAAACGCTACGACGGGACTACTTTTGACATCATTTTTGAAAATGTTATTGTAGGATATGAACTTATTACAACCTGTCGTTACGCAGCGTTTTCAAAATGTTGCAAAAACTTTTAACAGCTTTTAGAATGTTGCGAACTTTTTTTCTATTGTAGTGAAACATATCTACTCTACCTATACTACAGAGATACTAGTATAATATAATCAGTGCCTAACATGTATGTAAACACTTCCTGGACATGCCTAGCTCTATAGGTCGTGATACATCAAATTAGCACTTCTTGGACCCACCTCGTGCTCTACAGAATCGTATATGATTGACTATCGAATACATATGTAAATCTATCTTGGAGCCGTTGTATGTGCTACAGGATTGCTTTACAACCAATGAGAACTTCATGGAACCGCCTCATGCGCTGTAGGATCATATACATCAAATTAAACTGGATTTGCCTTGTGCGCTACAGGATCGTGTGTTACAATACACGTCATTTTATCGATCATCGCACCTCATCGCCTAATACCCTATGCACGCTTCGCCTCCTCGTAGTCACATTGGGTTAAACATCTTAAAAACAATCTAGGAACGTTAAGAAAATCTCGCTCGAACCCAATACCCTATTCAAAATGGCACTGTTAGGGTCCAAGTTCAACTTGGCCCAAACAGCCTATCGATCGACTGGTCGAGAAGCGACAGGTCAACCAGTCATTCTGCTATTATGAGCATTTTATGCTTGTCTGTTGTACAGTTTTGCTTAATTTTTCGATGATTTCATTATGTCGGTTGTTGTCTTGGTTTATCACTTAATACAAGGGTTCATACATCATTCATGCACTTCATTTAGATCATTGTATAATTTATAGTTGATCGAATCACTTTGTCATGAATTTTATTTCCTAAAATACAATTTATATATGTCCAGTTGATTTATACCATTTTAATATGTAATTAAATCATATTAAATTCATAGTTAACCCTAAATAAACCATATATCATGATTTTAACAGTATAAATGCATTATACGATGAATTATACATGATTTTCTCACCAATTATCGAGCAAAGCCTCCAAATGAAGAAAAACCAAAGGATGCCTTCATTTTTCTGCAATTTAGCACCTAGAAACCTTCGCAATTCATCCAAAACTTATATAAATCTGTATTACTCTTTATGCCCTTCTTTTCGATACCAAATTTGCAAATTTTTGTTAATTATGGTGAGAGATATTAGTTTTTGAAGTTGGTGGGTTGTTTTGAATTTTTGAGAAAAAGAAATTGATTTATGAAATGAACGTAGGGGTTTTCTTATTTGAATGGTTAGATGGTAAAACAAAATGGTAAATTTAGTACAAATTCAAATTCAAATTTGAATCCAAAGCCCGCTAAGCCCATTTAAACCCAAAGCTCATTTTCCATGTATCTTCTCTATATAGTCTTCGATTCGAACAAGTTTATAGTCGAAATCAATCAGAAAGAGGTGCTCTTTGCAATGGAACAACTCTTGTTGTTATATTTCAAAGTTTGTAAAATGATCATTTTTCCCTTTACTATTTAATTCAAATAAAAAATAACTTTTATTATTTCAAAAATTATTATTAAATTTATAAGGTATTACATCTTCCCTTGCCTAAAAAATAATTTCTTCCCTGACATTCCAAAACGATATAAAATGGAATTAAAACTCTCATGTACCATGTATCACTCACACGACAAACATGACATGCATAATCAACTAAATAAACATACATAGCATACATGAACATGGGTAAGGCAACCATAATAACATGGTAAAATATATAGGTATGGTGAGGATGATTACTTGCAATATACTACACTAAAAATGCAAAAATGTGACTAATTCACCTTACATGAATGCAACGATATGGCATATTAGGGATGAATGCATAACATCCTAATATAAGTATATAGGTTCTATATGAATGCAACGGTCATAGCAAAACAGTAAATCATATACCTAATAATTCTACTTCTAATAGTTACCTATTTTAACAACCAATTCATCCAAAGCAATTGAATCTAACCTAAGGCAAAAATCTAATCCTAACAAATCAAATAAAACCTAAGGAACATACTGTAACACCTTAGAAAAATAAATTAAAATGCAGATAAGGGTAAAAATATAATTTTACATAAAAGGACAAATAGTAAATTTTCACAAACGTTAGAATTAAGCCTCGAGACCAATTACATTGCGTCTGAAATGCCCTTTACAGTCCGAAAACATATATGACTTGTTGAATTTGATAAAACGGGTCAAATTTAGCAAAAATTGGACCTGGTGGCATTTCTGTAAATTTTAATTTCGATATTTAACATAATAACCCTAGTTTGCTACTATAATTAAAGCTCTAACCCTCACTCCTCTTTATTCTAAAGCCTAGTCCACCTCTTTACTTCTGTACATTATTTTTGTCTTCTTTCTCCTCAAAATTCCTTAATTCAAACATCATTTTCTATTCTATTCTCTAAATTTTTAAATAAAAAATAAAAGCAGATAAATCAAATTAAAAGAGAGAGAGGAATAGAGTCAAATCTAAAGAGAAAGAGAAGGAGGAGAATAAGAAAATCAAGGAATAGAGGAAGGGAGACACCAATTCAATCGGGTTAGGAGAAGGATGTCTTCGAGCAACCCTTCAAGGTGAGTGAATTTATCTACGAAATGCTTATATTGTATATGTGTGACGACCCACCTTTTTGACCCTTGGGAACAACACTTAATACATCCTCGGTATTCGTGTGTCGTTGCCCAAGCATCCGAAAGAAAAACTGTCTTGGGGTAAAATAAATAACATAAAGAACAGAATAGAAATACTTCATAATGGAATGGTTATATATAATATAAAATGATATAGTACAAAATGTTATTCCTTATAAGTAGTTATCAGAGTTATAAAAAAAATACTACATCTAACAGATTGATAACTATGCATTCTGACTTTTCATTTTTAAGACACAAAATACACCTACATAATCATACAGCGAAAATAAATAACTAGATAACTAAGGAGCCTCATGCTTGTCCGTCGTCTTCAAAGAGCTCCAAAGAAAAACCTGATATTGTCGAACTACTCAAATAAAGTTGAGTACCCAAGAGTTTGGGGAAAATAAACAACTCGGGTCAGACAAAATGTCTGGTATGAGTAAAACTATGAAACAAATGGGGTGTATTTAAACAATAATATGTGGGAGCATGCCGCTAAGGCGTAACGGGTTTTCTCCCACATAAACAACAACCAAACATAACAAAAATGGAAATAAACAATAGGGAACAAATCCAAACATAGATGATGGGCATAATTAGTATAACATTCAGACTTGAAAGAATGGAAATAGTCTGAATAAAAATCCAAACTGGACAGAATGGATAAAACAAGGAAATAGTCCAAACTTGATGGAATGGACAAAATCAATACTTAAACACCGCGAAGAGTGGTTGACTCTTCTCGTGGTAGTTTAAAGATAAACAGATTCAAAGGTTCAAATCAAATAAGGAAAGGAAAATTTTCAACAAATGACTAGAAGGGTGCGCCTCCCTTTAAGTATACCTCTAGTACTACTGAGAAGCTCATATACTCCGTGACACTTCTTGGACAATACCAAGCAAAACCCCGCCAAACCTTACCGAGTATCCGAATATTTCACATCTAAACCTTAACCATTTTTCACGTGACGGTACACAAAAGCCTAGATGAGATGTGAAAATACCCTAATGGGAGCAACCCAACATAGGTTGGCTTCCTCTCGTGCTTTGGATTTAGTCATTTCTGACAAAGGATATCAATGCTCGACGGAGCAACACATCGTCTTAGAATGACGAAAATAAAGAAGCTGAAGTAATCGATAGTTGAGAAACTAACTATCGAGGATATAAAATGATCGTATATGGAAATTAAGTCTTGTATACTTATCACCACTCATCGAATTCAAACTTGCACTATTTCTTGGTTAACAATAATACTAGACAAGTCAAGGTAGTGTTACCTCGAAGTCATGTTTCACGATTATTCTTAGCTTTTGAAATAGTGACAAATCTACTTCTTTGATGTTTAGTGCTAATTATACAAATAAATCGTTTCCATACAAGTGAATCGCTTTACGGAAATTAATTCATTTTCATAGACAATTCAAACTTTTCTTTTAAAAATCTGAATTTGTGCTTAGGCTTCACATTACAAGTATTAGCTTCAAAACACTTTGTTAAAAGAGTTTACCAACTTTAAAACATCAATTTAAAAAGGATTTAATAACATAAAACATCCTTATTACATTAATTAATTAACTTTAAACTTCAATACACAATTTGATTTTTGAATTTCAAATGTTTTTAAATAATAAAAAGGGTAAACCACTTTTAAGCCTTATTAATTCAATTAATTAGTAAAATATAATTAGTTAAATTAATAAATAATTAATTATCATTATTTAAAATGAATAGCAAAGTCAAAACATCCTTATTACTTTAATAAATTCACTTTGAAACTTCGTAAATTAAGTTGATTAATTAACTCCAATAACCTTTAATTAAAAAGGGTAAATCACCTTTAAAACATCATTAATTCAATTAATTACTAATATTTAAATATAATTAATTAAATTAATAAATAAATAAGTAAATATCATTATTTAAAATGATTAATAACTTTAAAACATCATTAAAGGAATGATTACTTAAAGTTAAAACAAATAGACTTACTTTAAAAATCATTAATTAAAAGATTAATTGATTGATTAATTTTAATCCATCATTATCAAAAGATTAATTAGCCTTAAACATCATCAAATTTAATGATGAATTAACTTAAAACATCATTTAAAGAAAGATTAAACAAAGTTAAAACAAGTTGATTAACTTTTAAAAGTTATTAGTTAAAAAGATTAATTAATTTAAAAACATCATTCGTTAATTGATTAATTAACTTTAATCCGTCATAATTAAATGATTAATTTTCTTTAAACATCATTAAATAAAATGATTGATTAATTTTAAAACATCATTAACTAAGTAATTAGTTAACCTTAATCCTTATAAATTAAATAAATAATTAAATTAAATAATCAATATTAAAATGGTTAATTACTTTTTAAAACATCGTTAATCAAAATATTGCTTAACTTGTAAAACAATTCCAAGCACGAAGATGAAACCAAACGGTTTCGATAAAAAGTGATTTTCTGAAAGTGCCGATATTGTGACTATCGCCATACGGGCAGTTAGGCAAGCGAGTTTATGGCATTATCATTACAACCAAACATTATAGAGTAATGGTTTAACCATAGTACAAGGTAAATAATGATGATACAACATGTAATAAGTATTTACTAACAATTATATTAACTTTAACTACCAGCTTTTCATATGCTAACCACTTGCTTACTAACTTTCAAATACGACAACTTTTCAAAGCATGAAACAAACAACCAAACCATCACTTCACATATATAACAAGCATTCATAGGATATTAACATGAACATTAACATAGTATAAACTTGGTTTAAGAAAGTATAGTTTTACTCACCGAAAGTTATCCAAACCCTCGCTAACTTAGGGTATGACCTAGCACTTCCATTCCTAAGCAAAATATGGATTCTTGGACCCTTAATGCACTAGGTAGGCTCAGCCTTAAAAGAAGAAGGAAGTGAAACTTGTTTTGGTAAGGTGGAGTGACTTTGGATAATCATCGAATTCTCAAAAATGAACTCGAAAATATGTCATTTTCCAACAGGTTTTTGGACTATTTACTCTTGGATTTTGAAAACGTAGTAAAGCACAAAGTTTCAAAAAATTATTTTCTCTACAATTTCTAAAAAAGAATCACTTGATTTCGATTAGTTTTGAAGAAGATATGGTCAAAAGAAGCAGGACCATTTTCGGACTTGAAATTCTGGGTCCAGAAACACTCTATAAACAATTGATATTTTGACATAGCTATGCTCGAAATTTGAAGAAGTGATCGACATAAAAGTTGTATCCACTGGAGTTTGACATGGTTTATAAAAGTGAATACCTTCATTTGGATAAGATATGAGAGAGATCTGATCAGTGGAAGAAAAGGAAAATTTAGAGAGATGAAAGGCTATTTATAAGTAAGTGAAATGTGAATTACCAAAACACCCCTTGTCCTTTACCCTCCACATTGTTTTTCCACCTCAACACCCTCCACCACACATGCCCATGCCATTTCAGCCTCCATCTTATCACCCCCTTCATCATGTCAAAGAAAACATGTTTAAACATGTTTTGTAATTGAGTCGCCCAAGTGTCAAATCATGTCTTTTAAGGCATCTTTTAGTATATACATGTATATACTTAAGTATATATATCTATGTATATACCAATATATTCTAACTAATTTACATTCTTAACCATTTAAATGTTGTTTCAAATATAAACAAGGCTCATAACATTTCAAACAACTTTTACACGATGAAACGTCGAAAATTCGGAAAACGGTTTTCGATCACATTTTCGATTTTTATTTGAACTAATTATTTTGGTAAACATATTTTAAAAATGATTTTAACATCATTAATTATTATTTAAAAGATGTTTATTTGGTTATTAAAATCCATTATTTAAATATTTAAAAATGATTTAAATATTCAAATACAAATTGATTAATTTACGAGTCGTTACAAGATAAGTAGTTAATCTTCAAATATATACTTTCTTAGAATTAAAAATATGATTTTTAATCTTGAATCGATGTTTTTGTTCATGAATAGTTATGAACTGGAAAGAATTAGAAAACCCAAGTTAATGTATTGATGAAATAATCATTGTAATTGGGGAGGGAAGGGCAAATTGGATCGAGTATACGCCTAATTTTATAGATCTGATTTTGTGTAACAAGTATGGATTGATTTTGATAAATAAAAAGTAAATGAATACATTCTTTTGAATTTACCTAGACTTGATTCTATTAACCTTGATATATAGAGAACTAATTGAAATGCATGTAGAAAATAGATCAGAAAATATGTAGATAATTGATTACAAAAATGAATACTGTAGTCAAGTACTTGTTAATAATGAATCTAACATGTATACTTGAACCTGTGAAGAAGACAAACAAAAATGAATAAGTTAACAAACCTGAAAATGCTTATTTAGATGTCTGAATTTGTAATCAGACGTCTGAATTTCAAAATTATGAAATTTGAAAAGAAAAGGTTCAAATCTAGCCGGATTCAGACATCTGAACCCATATTGAGACATCAGGAATCTAAGTCAGACGTCTAAATAAGGAACCAGATGTCTGAATGCCTGTAACAAATTTTTTTCAAGGGATATGATGTTCGAATTAAAATTTAGACGTTTGAATTACTACAGCATGCCCTAGTTGAATGTGGACCTGGTACAAGCCAAGTAGGATGAATTAGGGAAACTTATTTGCACTTCCTTGTCTTTTAGGAGTTTACGTGGCTGAATGGAGTCATGCAACAAGCTTGGGAAGTATCACATTTGGCAACGTCCTAGTTTCTCACTTCGTGAAGTTGTTAATGACACTCAACACGACAAGCGATTACATCGCAATTAGAAGCTCTTATAATTTGTAGTCGAATTCCAATCACCTATTGGTGAAAACAGAAAGAGAAGGGGGAGAAATCCATTATAGTAGAATCTGTTAATTCTACAAAGGAGTTGGATTGCTTAATTCACTCCTTGTTGCTACTTGTGTAATGGTATAGAGCATAGGACACGAACGCTAACGAGGAGGTTATTTAGTGCTTAAGTGACAAGCTTTTATTGGGATTGTTAACCCAAAAGATTATATCAAGATTATTAACCCAAATGTGTAGGCTTAGTATTGTGTGGTATACTCAATTTGGTGCAAGTAAAACGATTATCATTAATAGTGTAACTCAATATATAGTAAATCAGTTACCATTGAGGGTGTTAATGTATAGATAAGTGATCTATTATTAAGACCATACACTAGAGACATTTCTAGGATTATTTAGTTTCTATATGTACCATCTGTGAATGGAAACTTCCATAATCATAATTGGATTTAGGAACATTAAGGGTAGTCAACCTATAATGTGAAAGTAGCTAATTCCTTACCTATATAGGACACACATACACTAAAGAACACCCTTAGGTGTAGGTTATAACTGAAATTTAATTATGTGTCAACACCATACCACTAGTGAGATAATTCACTCACCAGGCATTGTCTGTCCCCCTCCATTTCTCCCTCCTTATCTCTATACAAGAGGACAGACCAGTAGGTAATTTGGCTAAGATACGATGCGCGGAGGAGGAGACTTGGGGCCCCAGAGCTATATTTATTTATAGTTACTCTCCATGCACTTTATATTATATTGTTTATATCAATCAAACTCTTATGTATTGTTGTTTGGAGAGGTTATTGCATGGATCATGTTTATGTTAAGACTATTAACTGGTTGGTTTATTTTCAGTACTTACATTTTTATTTCCTTCCGCTATGAAATCTGAAAGTGTAGAATGTTTAAAAAAAATATTTGTGTCTGTATCATGTAACTCTAAAAACCTAACAATTCGTACTTCATTGCACGGTTCGAGTTCAGAAGCTACTTAGGGGTTTGGATCGCTGTATTAGGAGATCCAATTTGTCACACTTGATATCAGAGTTTAGGTTTTGGATTCCTTAGAGATTAGGCATGTATTAAGAGAGCGTAATTGTATATTTTCAAAGTTACTATATATATATAAGTATAACACAAGCATACCCTCACATTCCAGTAACGCTTAATACTATTTGAGGAAAGTTGCTAATAATTCCTAGTTACAGATAAGTGAAATGAGCAATCAAACTAGAAATATTTCTAGTGAGGTAACTGAGATTTCGGCCATGAACATTCCTATGTGGTTCCGCCAGTATTTTCAAGCAAGAGACAAGACAGAACTTAATCCTAATGGAGGACCCTCAACACCAGCGCATAAGGCAGCCTCGGCTCCTCTGCTTGGTTTGGACTTCCCCAAGTTGTATCGGGAATTCTAGAGTCTATGAAGAAGAATTATTATTTTGGGACTGAATCATTTATTGATATGCGGACATGGCTGAGGAATTGTGATAGGATTATTTCTATGATGGGTATGGAGGATGCAATAAAGAGATAATTAGCTTCGTGGTTGCAAGGAGAGGCCTTGGACTGGTGGAAAATTATTGTTGCTGAGACAGATGAGACTAGGATTGCTTTGAGTAATTTTAAGAGGCACCTTGAGACTAAGTTTTTCTAAGGTAGAATAAGGAGTAGAACTAGAGAAGTTCATTCATTTGGAGCAAGAACACCATAGCATCAAGGAGTATGCTAATGAATTTAATAAGCTAGCAAATTATGGCCTAGACCTTATCAATACACTAGTGAAAAAGATAACAAAGTTTGCTAAAGGATTAAGTCCAACTTTGGGGGATATTGCTTTGAGTCATATACCCACTAGAGCTACCTTTGAGAGCTTAGTTGAGATGACACTACTAAATTCAATCGCTGAGGATATGCCTAAGAAGATAGAAGGGAGACCCGTTCACCAAAATCAACGCAAGGGTGTAATGGGATCCTAAGGCAAGATAAAGAAGCAAGAGATCAAGTGTAGGAAGTTCAATTTTAGAGGACATTTGGCTAAGAACTGTAAGAGGAATCTAGTAAGGATCAAATGCTACAACTACAACTACAACCAGCTGGATCACATGAAGAGGGAGTGTGCGACCTTGTCTAAGATTTCTACCCAGGTGGTTCCAGCTTATGCACTAGATCATGTTCCTAGCTCAAGCGCAACTCCGGCTGTGGAAAAGAGGAAGAAAGTCGTCATAGAAGGCGTGTTAACTCCTTTTGATTTATCTATTTGCACTTTATTTGACACAGGAGTGTCACACTCATTTATTTCAAGTAAATTGGTAAATTAATTGCACTTAGAAACTAGTATAGTTGCAGGCCATTTTATAGTATTGAACCCTGTTGGAGGATCAATTCACTTATCCATGATTTGTTAGGGTTTGAAATTGTATATTTTGGGTGTAGAATTTGATTGCGATGCTTTTGTATTGGGATTTTTTGGGTTTGGTTTAATTTTGGCAATGGACTGGATGAATATGTATGGAGCGGTACTGGATTGTGATAGGAAGGTGGTTCGGTTAGGTAATTGTAGTGGGCGTAGCCTTGAGGTTTACTGCGATCCTAAGAATTTAGTTATGTTGAGTTACCTATATTCTATTGACCTATCACATGATGAGTTAGCTTTCGTACCTATAGTTCGTTATTTCCCAGATGTCTTTTCAAAGTTTCTGGTATTCCTCCCAATCAGAAGATCGAATTTTGAATTTAGTTAGAAGAGAATGCTAGACCTATTGCCATATCCCCTAGGCATATGGCTCCTAGAGAAAGACCCAAGCTTAATAAGCAAGTGAATGAATTATGGAGAAGAGCTTTATTCGAAGAAGTATTTTGGAACGGGGAGCATAAATTGTCCTTGCTACCAAAGTAGATGGCTCTTTAATTCTTTGTGTCGATTATCGTGAATTAAATAAGCTGAAAAAGAAGAATCATTATCCACTACTATGTATAGAAGATCTCTTTGATTAGTTAGTGGGAGCAAAGGTATTCTCTTACCTTTACTTGGCTACTAGATTTCATAAGTTGCATGTGGCTGAGGATAGTATTTAAAAAATTGCTTTTCGCACACCTGACAGACTTTATGAGTGGTTAGCCATGTCATTTGGACTGACTAATGCCCAACATATTTTTTTTACCTCATGAGTCGAGTCATTAGAGGGCTGCTGAATAAGTTTGTGGTGGTATTCGTTGATAATATACCTGCCTATTCGAAAAGCGAGAAAGAGCGCAAGCTACATTTTAGGGAAGTGCTCATTACTCTCCGTAGGAATAGCTAAAGGTGAAAATTTTCAAATGTCACTTTTGGAACAAGGAGGTTCGCTTTCTAGGACATGTGGTCTTCGAGCATGGACTATCAGTCGATCCTAGTAAAGTTACTGCAGTAAAATATTGGCATGTACCAAAGAATGCTACGGAGGTGAGAATATTTCTTGGTTTGGTTAGCTATTATATGAAGTTCATTAAGGACTTTGCTAAAATTTCCACACCGTTGACATGCCTTAGCCAAAAGAATTTAGTTTCCTTATGGAACTTAGAATGGGAGCTTGCTTTTATTAAGCTGGAGGAGTTATTGACTAGTGCACCTATTTTAGTACTCCCTGATGATTCAAAAGAATCCATGGTATATACGGATGCTTGTGGTACAAGACTGGGCGCTATGTTGATGCAGGAGGGTAGAGTTGTTTATTATGCTCGACGACAATAGAAATTACACAAGAGAAACTATCCAACTCATGATCTTGAGTTGACTGGTATTGTCTTTACCCTCAAATCATGGAGGCATTATCTTTTGGGGGAGCGACTTGATTTGTTCACGGGTCATAAATCTCTAAATTATTTGTTCTTTTGAAATGATCTGATTTTAAGGTAGTAGAGATAGATGGAATACTTAACGTCATATGATTTCGGTATCCCATATACTTTAGGCAAGGGTAATGTTGTCGCCGATCCTTGAGTAGAAAGCATGCGATGTTAAGCCTTATGTTTCTAAAATGGAAGCACTTGGAGTTTATTTCTAAATTTGATTTTTGACCTTCTTCAGACATTATACCGAGGTTGTTGGCAGCTTTAGATGTTTAGCCTTCACTTATGGACCACATTGGGTCAAGTCAGAAGCAAGACACAGAGTTATTGGGTAATTTTGAGGAGCTGCACAAAAAGAAGCATTCGAGTCATTTGGGTCATTTTTCCATTAGTTCGAAACGTTGGGTATGAAGAGAATGTAGGTTATGTGTCCCTCTTATTAAGGAGTTGATTACAATGATACTAACAGAGTGCCATCATTCTAGAATGACCATTCATCCTGGTGGTGACAAAATGTATCATGATATAAAGTGGGTATTTTACTGGTCAGGTTTTAAAAAGCATGTAGTGGAGTTTATTTCCAAGTGTGTGGCTTGTTAGAGAATAAAGGTGGAGTAGAAGAAGCCTAGTAGTTTATTACAGTCATTAGATATTGTGCAGTGGAAATGAGAGAGAATCTCTATGGATTTTGTTGACAGACTATCTATGAGTAGAAAGGGGAATGAGAGTATTTGGATCACAGTCGATCAAATGACCAAATGCACTTATTTTATTCCGGTTAGGAGTACAAGGACAGCAGCATCTTTGGCTACACTATTTGTGAAGGAGATAGATCATTTGCATGGAGTTCCTTCTAGCATTGGGATTATGCAAAGACGGACGAGTAGATTAGGAGGGTGAAACAAGTATTGGAGGATTTTATATGGATGCGTATCTTAGATTTTGGAGGTTCTTTGGAGGATCACTTGCCGTTAGTAGAATTTGAATATAATAATATTTATCAAACAAGTGTTGGTATGGCACCGTTCGAAGCATTGTGCGGAAGGTCATGTAAATCTCCATCTTGTTGGTGGGACGTTACAGATAGAATCATTTTTGGACTAGATATGATTAAGGAGACTTCGTAGAAAGTAGATTTGATCCATAGAAGGATGAAGGCCACAAATCATATGCGAACATGAGACGCACGGAGTTAGAGTTCGTAGTGGGTGACATGGTCTTTATGAAGGTCTCGCCACTTAGACATGTTACAAGGTTCAGTAGTTTGGGAATATTAGCACCGAGGTTTATAGAGCCTTTTTCGATCATAGAGAGAGTAGTGAAGTTTAGCTTATAGAGTAGAGCTTCCTGAAAAGTTGGTAGGGGTGCATAATGATTTCCTTGTCATGGTTGCAGAAGTGTTTTCACGATTCAGCTGCTATGGTTAAACCAAGTCAGTTGGAAGAAGTTGAAGTGAAGAGAGAGTCACTTGTTCATCGTGCACATGCCCGTATTGTTGAGTATTGGACAAAGAGATTTCACAATAAAGTAATTAGACTAGTTAGAGTCCAGTAGGGAGACGATCCAACGGAGAGTACTAGGGAGCCCGAGGAGAATATCCAAGCTACCCATCCAGAGCACTTTTCTGGTAAGTTTTTATTTAAGCTATTATGCTTACTTGAATGCATAGTGTTTAGCTTAGTATGTTACATAGATAAGCATGTATATACGCTAAGCATGGACGTAAACATGTCATTAGTACATATTTTATATGATAGTTGCTAGTGGATGTACTTTATTTATTCATATTGCACATATAGGCCGATATGTTCATATTGGACTACGACACACATCACCTAATCTATTTTATTATATAAGTTATATGCATCTTGAAGATACTAACCATATATATTATGATTGCATGGATTCTTATTACAGACTAAATAATACTCTTAAAAATTTTAACTTTAACATTATAACTAAAATTTCGAATTGTGACTTTTACTGGAATAATTTTAGATTCAGATTCAAAAAGAATATTAGATTCTTACTAAAGAATATTAGATTCTTACTTGACTCTTTACTCATTATTACTAGTTGGTATATTTGGTTTGAAAGAAACCAAAGAATTTTTAATAATAACAGTAGTCATTTTAACAAATTGATTTATACAATCTCTTTATTTTGTTTTAATTGGATTTCTAACCCCAAATATAACTTAGCTAAAAATAATCTATTTAAAGGATATCTTAATAAGGTTATTTATAATATTAATCTTTTTAAACGTAATAACAATATATTTAATATTCATAATAGTAGTATTACTATTTTTTCTAATTTATATGATGACTCCATTACTAATCATAGCTTACTCACGATTAATGGTTCATAAGAATTTTTTTCTCAATTTTGATTCATCTTTTGTTCTTATCACTATTGGTTTTAGTTTTCTAGTATTTCATTTCTCTAGTATCGGTCCGAATAATCTTATTTTGTTCCTACCTTCTTAATATATATATATGTATATAAATCATATAAATATATATATATGTATATAAATCATATAAATATACATATACATATATATATATATCATTCTAATCTTTTATATTAGTCCTCTTTCAGGCTCAAGTATGGGCTATAGGGGGTCAGGTTCTTTCTGCAGGTATTTGTATCTTCAGTTTGCTGATTTTCGGATTGTAGTGTGGTCTTCAGAGCAGAGTCTCCATATCAGGATCTTTGGTGGTTCCTTCATAGAGAGTCTTCAGAGTGGAACTCCTTTTCAGCATCATCTTCAGTTCCACCTCAGTGTAGTTGCTTATTCATTCCTACAAATCCAGATCCAGATTCTTTGCTTAGTTGGTGATAGCATCCTGCATTTTGTTTTTGGATTTTCTTCAGTTTTTAGGTACTCCTAACATCTTGATATCGGGGGGTGGCCTTGCCGGATCTTGATATCGAGGTGGGTGGTGGCCTTTTCGGAGCTCATCTTAGGAGTACCTGATCTTTTCTTATGATATTAGCATTCAAATTTTGTTACCTGCCAGGCATGTTGGCAGCACCTCATTTTTGTGTTATATATAGATGCATGTGTGCTCTCCTCTATTTATAGAGGACCGCACATTTTTCTCCAAAAAAAAAGTTATATGCATAATGGTTGTTGCATATTTGAATATGTATTGAATGTTTGCTCATCTATTTAGAATTGCAAGTATATAGGAAGTTGCAAAACAATTTAGATAAATGACATAAGCACTTGCATTTCAGGAGGTTAACTAGTTCAGGAAACCGCTTAATTTTACCTTACTTATATGTTCATATGCATTCCATGCCTATATATACATGCTGCATTAGAAATTTGAAACTAAGGACAATTTTTGTAAGTGGTTGATGACTGAGTAGATGGTTGTAGAAATTGGTTTCCATGGGCGAGTTGCATTTTTTCATCCTTGGATATTTCATTGACGAAATCCTTTTAAGAAGGGGAGAATGTAACATCCCGGAAATTTTAATAATGAATTAATATACAATAAGGGTAAAAATGTAATTGTGCATAAAAAGACAAATATTAATTTTCACAAACTTTAGAACTAGGCCTTGGGACCTATTCCATTGTGTCCGGAGTGCCATTTATAGTCAGAAAACCTATATAACTTGTTGAATTTGATAAAACGGGTCAAAATTATTGGAAACTAGACCCATCAACATTTCCTAAATATTAATTTTGATATTTAACATAATAACCCTAGTTTTCAAATATAATAAAACTCTAACCCTCACTTCTCTTCATTCTAAACCCTAGCTGTCGCCTCTCTAATTCTATACGTTCTTTTTTTCTTCCTCCTCCTTAAAATTCCTTAAGACAAACATCATTTTCTATTCTCTTCTCTAAATTTTTAAATCAAAAATAAATTAAATAAATAAAATTAAAAGAGAGAGAGAGGAAGAAAGTCAAATCAAAAGAGAAAGAGAAAGAGGAGCACAAACAAATAAGGAATAGGGAAAGGGAGATACCAATTCAAATCGGGGTAGGAAAAGGATTTCTTCGAACAACCCTTAAGGGTGAGTAGATTTATCTACACAATGCTTATATTATAGATGATTTGTTAATCTTTAATTATATACCTTCATAGAATTAAAAAATGGTTTTTAATCATAAATCAATGCTTTTATTCAAAAATACATATGAATTGAAAACGGTTAGAAAACCCTAGTTAATGAATTGATGAAATCATCATTGTTATTTGGTAGGGAAGGGTAAATTGGATTGAATATAAGCCTAATTCTATAGATCTGATTTATGCAACAAGTTTGGACTGATTTTGATAAATAAAAAATAAATGAATATATCCTTTTGAATTCATCTAAACTTAATTCTATTAACTTGAATATGTATAGAGAATTAATTGAAATACACGTAGAAAATCGATGGAAAGATACGTGGATAATTGATTGAAATGTGATAGACCATTTGTTACGCCCATATTTTCCAAATGTTGTCAAAGTGAAATTAATAAAAATGCCAAGCCAGAAGAACTGCTCCCACAATAGAAATCGGAACATGGAAAGGAAGAAATGACAACATCCAGATAGTACCATGCCAAAACCCTGAGTCGGTGGCAAAACATAAAAACTGCACCTTCCCATTTAACATAGATGCGGCATTATAATACTATGTCGATGACCTGTGATAGCCACAAAAGCACAAATAAATGATTTGTGACCCAAACACTCAAAGGGCGGGACTGCGGAACAACCTTCAAATCACATAACTCCTAAATACCAAATACAAAGGTCGTACTACAGTTCCGAAAGTAAGCCGCCATGGGTCAAAGCTGTAACACCGTCCTTAAAGCAATAACATGCAATAGGGATGCGCCGTTATTTTAAACTAACATCTAAACTGACAGGTCTACGCCACAATTTTGTATCAAAAAGCTATAAGGATGCACCACCATCCTGATTTGATGCTGGAATGACAGGACTACGCCAAAATTTAGTATCAAAAAGTTATAAGGATGCACCGCCATCTTGATGTGACAGAATATCTCCATAATCCTAAAAACACTGCCTACAAACATAAGAACTTGAGAGATGAGGCGATGGGAAAAGACTACTTCGCGACCAAGAGCCGAGCCTCACTCCTCAAAGACAAGGGCAGTGGCACAATCCTCTATTGATGAGAATGGCTCAGAACAGAGTCATGCAAGGCGACCACTCTCCAAAATAGCAGCGCAGTGTCTTCTACCAAGCCATATAGCTCAACTCTAACACTACGCTTTGATGATATTTCATATCGAACGGTGCATTATATCTTCGGCAGTGTTGATGCGGTACTAATGCTATGCGATATCACTACCCCGGACATAATGATGGCACAACTCTCAATAAATTAATACGAAGTCCTATAGTGCTAATAATGATGTAGTTCTTCTTGAAATGGGAGGTAGTTTCTCATTGTGGCTTCATCTACACATATGTACAGCCCACAAGCCGGTTGTCTTACAGAACTGGAAAGTCGTGATCTACTCAAATTTGGGTTTTCCCTCTTCAATTTCAAACTTCCCGCCTAGGTTCAAAATTCAACCACTCAAATTACAATTTCCCGCCAAAGGCCACGTTAGCAATCCATGCATATCAAATAAGCTAGAAGGATAGTCGACACGTGGCATGATCCAAAGGCAGAAATCAAAAGAGCAGAAGAGTGACATTGGCAATCCACGTGAATCTTTGTGTATTATAAATGAATAGGTCACTGTAGTAGAAAAAGGAGGTTAATTTTACTTTACTTTTTAAACATACAAATCGAAAATTGTACTCTCTGCCATTTTGTTTGTACTAAAAATCAAGAGAGAAGAAGCAGACATTTTATCCATAGACGTAGGATTCAATAACATCTGAACCACATAAATTCTCCATGTCCTTTTATTGCTTTCAGTACATTACTTTACTGTTTTAGTTTTTTCCATGCTTTAATTGAGACAGATTGAATTAATGAATTGGTTATTAATATTTCAAATATTCCATCTTATAATTGTGTAAGCACTAAAGCAACGTAATTATTCCTCTTTAAAGACAATCTTAATATTACTTAGTTTTGCTGATTCATAATCATGAAAACATTCAGTGTCATGATTACTTTATAAAAAAATATTTGGGTGTTTCTGAGTCAAAAAATCTCATTAACATTTTTATCACTAGAAGGAGGGCCGATTTCCCTCCCAACAAACTTTGTTTACGTTTCCTTTATATAACAATATAGTACCATGAATCCCATAGATTCCAGTACCCATCCCAAGGTTTTAAATCTCCTTCATCTCACCCAAGATAGAAATCCGAGATTTTTTTTTCGAAATCCGAGATTTGACAGCATGGTTAGTTATCAGAGTTTTAAATCTTTTTTCATTGTAGCCAAGATATCAGCTCGAGATTTTCTCTAAAATTGGAGATTTGAAACCTTGAGCCCTCCTAACCAGGAACAACTTCACCTTACCTCAAAAATGCAAAAAGCAGCTCCTCACCTCCATAACCCAAACTTAGGTGGGCTCCTCTATAGAGCCTATCTCAGATCCTATCCTAGCAGCTCTTCAAGCCTTCAAAAACCAATTAAACCAATGAATAGATGGAAAGAGATATCCTTAGCCTAATATCCTGCTCCTAAATCGATCTCCCCAAACTTTCTGCAGCTCGCCACTACCATTCACCAACTGCACTTACTATGCAATGCGTAATGATAACGGCAATCTTAGGAGTGAGAACGATGACGCTGGACAAAGAACCGATACCAAGCTTGTAACATCCCCCTATTTCGAGGCCCAAAACTAACGGTTACGGATGATGCAATCATCCATAGTTATTAACCCCCGATGACCAATTACGGCGACATTAGATACATTGATACATAGAAATACAAGAATATGAAAAAAAATTAAGCAGCAATCAAATTCCACATTCCATTTCAAAATATTCCAAATTGATTGAATAATCCCAATTCACAAGCCACGTTCAGATAACATATAATTATTACAAAATACGCCAAGAGAGACATATAAAGATGCCCCCTTGGTAGATCAGAGTATATAGGTAGGCAAGAAAACAATTTGCCTTTACAAACAAAACACACAGCGGAAATAAAAGAACTCTAATAGCAAGTTTTCCACATGCACGTCCTCGGAAGCTTTATTCGTCTAAAGAACACCTGGAAACCTTAACTCTCAACCTACTCAAAATCAATTGAGTACCCAAGAGTTTAAGAGGAAAACAAAAACTTTGAGTTAGACATAAAGCCTAGTATGAATAATAATTTACCATCTCAAACCATTTAGATATCTAGTGAGACCACGCAGCTTAGCGGAATGGGTTTTCTCCTCACTAGTATCATAAAACATTTATAAAACCATATACTGTTTTCCTGCATCCACAATGGTTAAAACGTAGTATTTCAAAACATTATGATGATATGCAAAACAAATAAATCAATTCTGGATTACCCATCCCCATTTATTATGACCATCTGTCTCAATTATAGTTTCTAGGGTTACTATCAACCTGTTAAATGTTAAGGACTGTCTGTCCAGTTACTTAGTTTTCATGGGATCACTAAGAACCTATTGGTGACTCCAATACCTTATTTCTTATCCTAGTTTTCATGGGCTACCTAGGAACTTATTGGCTGACTTTCAATATCTTAATCCGGATATAGTTTTCATGGGCTAACTACAAACCTACTAACCTCTGCTAGTATCAAATCATAGTTTTCGTGGGCTGACTATGAACCTATTGGCCGCTGCCAATATCATACAGCGTTCATGGGCTTACTGTAAACCTATTGGCCCCTACCAATATCTTTAATTAAGAATTTAACATATGTTAAGTTATATTCACTACCGGGTCAACCTAACTGGTTATTCTGCCCTTTTCCCAAAATATAGTTATGGGTTAATAACAATGTGAATAATATTTCCAAAATCTTTAACTAGGCCATGGTTTTTCCTTTAAAAATGAGAATGAGTTATTTGTTTTAAACCTTAAAACATCACCTTCGAAGCCCCATGACCTCCTTCGAAAGCATAGAAAATCACTTTTCAAAACTCTAAGTATTTACCTTTCGAAACCAATGATACCTTTCGAAGGTATCAAGAAAACACTCTTTAAAACATAACTTCAAAACACATAAAGTACCCTTTCGAAAGCATTGGGTTTACTCTTTAAAGACATCATTTGGGTCAAAATGGTTATATACAAAAGTATCTCTTTAGAAACCAACAAAATTAGTTTGGGGAAAAAATTGATGGTGTCGGAACCATCTTAGTCGAAAGCAAAGTCCTTTAAAATCAAAACATCGAAGAACAGAGTCGAAACCCCTTTCGACTCCATCTCTTTTGAAACCCTCACCCCTTCGAAATCATTCAGAAAAAAGGCTTAGGTTAAAACAGATGTAACCGCTTTGACAACATAGATGACTTCAATACGGTCAAAAGGGGAATTAGCGGCTTGGTTTCAACTGAGACGAAACCAGTCCTTTCAAAAGCTCTTATTTAAGGAAAAAGGTATCCCTTCCAAAGCTAATACTTTAACATAGTATAGCAACCTTCTTCGAAAGCTAATTATAAAACCCCTTTGAAAACATACATTTCGACTATATCGAAAGCTTTAAGCAAAAACAAGGCAAGACTTTAACTTTTGAAAACAAAGCAGGGTTTCGACTCCATCGGAAGCTACCTTTTCGACACCAAGGCTTCCGCCTTCCTTCCAATCCACTGCATACCATCTAAGTGATATCTTGTGTATTGGTTTCGACTATAGAGGTTTCGACTGGGACGAGGCGGAGTCAATGGAGTCGAAAGGTACTTACTAGGAGAGGTGGGACACCCTTTTCTGATTTTAAGGTTGAATTATAGCAACTTTTAGTAATTTCTTTTTAACAACTTGCCTATTTGTAAATCACTGGTTGGCTGCCATAAAACTTTTCAAATACTTTACATCTAAAACTGCCGCATTTATTCAGATCCAAAATTAAAGGATTTTAATGTTAAAGCCTTTCCATATAACAAAAACCAACATTTGCAGAAAAGCCCTTCTTTTAAAATAATTTATTTCCCCTAGTAAATCATTAGGAAAAATCCCCAAAAATCACGAAAATTAAGTTTCATCATATAATCAAACATATTAAAATTTACACCCGATTTTTTCCTGAAATTCTTGAAATAAATTTTAAACCCAATTATATCATATTTTTCGTTAAAAATTCATAATAAAATTTCCATAGCTTGGAAAATTCTAAAAATTAAAACCCATCTCCAAAATCATGTTTTACTTAACATAAAAAATTTCCATAGCAATCTGAAATCATATATTCTTGGTTTTACATTAGAACCGTACAAATTCATATGCATATGAATCAAAATAAATCATCATAATATAACACAAGCTTATCATCATCCATTTTATCACAAAAACGAATTTAAATCATAAATATGAAACCATACAATCATAGAATAAAATAGAGATGGTATGAAATTATTTTTCACCTTAAACTTGATAAGGAATTTGAGATTTGTTGTTGATTAATCCTCCCTAGCTTTTGATCCTTAGCTTTAGATTAAAATTCCTTTTTTCCTCCTTGGTAATGGCCGGCTATCTTAAGGTTATTTGCGTTTGTTTTGATTTGAGAAATAAAATGAACGTGAATGGACAAAGGCAAATGTATAGCTGTGAATAAATAAAGTGGCTATTTTTACTAATAAGGCCTTATGTAAGTTAATTATCTTATAAACCAATTTTAAGCCCATTTATCTAGTTAATAAGCACGGCCCTATATACATAATTTTTTCAAATCTCAATCTCCTTACCTTCATTATTCTATTTAATTTATCTAATTAAATTTCCTGAATAATGTTATCAAAAATTAAAGATGTTACACGCTCTCCCCCTTAAAGAATTTCGTCCTCGAAATTCAGTAAGGACTAAATACTAAACATGGCAATCATCTGTAACAACACCCAACATCCATACTAGTCTAACTGACTACCGACTATCTATATAAATCTAATATAGCATACCCTCAAAGCAAATCAGGATAAGTATCTCTAATCCTGTCCTCTGTCTCCCAAGTACAGTCCTTCTCGTTGTCGCTCCACTGAACTTTCACCAACCTGACTGTCTTATTCCTTAATTTTTTCTCATCTCTAGCTACAACCGAACTGGTTTTCTAACAAAAGTCAAATTAGGCTCCACTACTAAGTCATCCAACATTGTCGAAGGAATAATAGTCTCTAGATCATGCATATACTTGCGAAGATGAGACGCATGAAATACATTATGGACACCTACCAAACTGCTTGGCAACTCTATTTTGTATGCAAGCTTTCCAATCCTCTCTATAATCTGGAATGGACCTACATATCTTGGGGCTAACTTCCCTGACTTTCCAAATCGTATCACATCCTTCATGGGTGATACCTTAATGAAAACCTTATCTCCAACTGAGAATTCTAGGTTTACGCTTTTTATCTGCGTAACTCTTCTGTCGGACTGAGCTTCCTCCATCCTTCTTCGGATTAACTCAATCGTCTCTGATGCCTCTCTAACCAAATATGGACCTAAGACCAATCTATCTTCAGTCTCCAACCAACATGCTGGTGATTTTCATGGTCTTCCATACAAAGCTTCAAATGGCGCCATTCCTATACTAGTCTGGTAACTATTATTATAGGATAACTCAACCAAATGTAGGTGATCCTCCCAAGATCCACCAAAATCTAATACACAAGCTCTCAATAAATCTTCGAGTACCTTATTGACTCGCTCTGTCTGCCTATCCGTCTGAGGGTGATACACAGTACTCATATTAAGCTTGGTACCCATCACTTCCTGTAGACTCTTCCGGAATTCACTAGTAAACAAAGCATCTCTGTCACTGACTATACTACTAGGAACTCCATGCAGTCTAACTATGTTCTTCAGGAACAACTTAGTTAAAACAGGTGTCGTTCTGGTTGACTTGACTGGAATGAAATTGGCACTCTTGGTCAATCTGTCAACTATAACCCATATACTTTCATTACCTCTATTTGACTTTGGCAACCCGTTTATAAAATCCATAAATATCGAATCCCATTTTCAAACTGGAATCTCTAAAGGCTGTAGTAACCCACTTGGTTTCTGATGTTCAGCTTTTACTTGTTGACGGTTTGCACACTGTCTAACCCACAAGCCAACATCCCTCTTCGTGCCTTCCCAATAGAAGCTTCTCTTCATATCCCGATACATCTTGGTTCCTCCAGGATGAATCATAAACTTGGATCGATGAAATTTTCTAAGAACTTCTTTCCACAAGTCCTCCACATTTGGAACACACAACCGTCCCTTCTTTCTTAGCCACCCTCTCTGATCAAGGCTAAAACCTTTTAAATCATCGATCTCTGTTCCAACCTCAAGTCTTCTGATCCTTTCAAATAATACCGGATCCTCCTTCTTCTTAGAAGCAATTTTCTCAATCACTACTGGTCGAACTTCTAAACAAGACAACCTGGTGGTGCTCTGACTAGAACCGTCAATCAATCTTAACTGCACATCACAACTGACTAAAGCTTCTAAATCCTTCCACTCCGCCAACATAGCTAACGCCACATTCTGATGTTTCCTGCTAAGTGCATCAACCACTTTATTACCTTTTCCTGGTGTATATTCTATACCAAAATCATATGTAGCTAAAAATTCCAGCCACCTCTACTATCTCATATTCAAATCCTTCTGAGAGAATAAATACCGTAAGGACTTATGATCGGTATATAACTCAAATCTCTCCCCTAAGAGATAATGTCTCCAAATCTTCAATGCGAAGATCACAACTGCCAACTCCAAATCATGTGTAGGATATCTAACTTCATGCGGTCTAAGCTGCCTAGATGCGTTGGCAATGACTTTACCACTCTGCATCAACACCGCTCCTAATCCAGTCCCACATGCATCAATATATACCACCAATCTTTGGTTCCCGTCTGGAACTACTAACACGGGTGCATTGGTCAACAAATGCTTTAACTTACATAATGCCTCCTCACATTTGTCGGACCAAACACATCTCACTTCCTTCCTGGTTAGCTTAGTTAAGGGTGCTGCTATCCGCGAGAAATACTTGATGAATCTCTGGTAGCAGCCAACAAGTCCAAGAAAACTCCTGATCTCAGTCACCGTCTGTGGTCTCTTCCAATTATGTTAAAACTTCTTGAAAGCACTTACATCTTTATTCGAAATTTATTCGTGTAATGGAATCCACTTCGAGCCTGTTAAAGGGATGGAACCCTAGTGGGATGGAACCCACGATAATATCTAGTGGAACATATAGTGGTCCTATTTTGATATCCACTAATTTTATAAAAATGTTTTTCAAAAATATATCTCTTATTTTAAATGTTTTCAAAACCTTCTTTTCAAAAAGACATCTCTCTTGTTTGAAATATTTTAGCCTCAAAACAATCTTTCTCATTTTTAATATTTTGACTTCAAAATTGTCATTGATTTTAAACTATCTCTTGTTTTAAATATTTAGCTTTAAAATATTTACTCAGATTTTAAATCACTTTATAGATTAAGATTATATATATTAAAAATTACTTTCTAAACTCTTTTATATGTTTAAACTATATTCAAATATATTTACAAAGTTTAGAAATTGTTTTGACAAATTATAGAAACCAATTTTAATAAGAAAATCAAATCACCAATTTTGCCTAGAGCATGTCGACATCCCTCAACCCCTCATGTCGACATGGTGCCCGTTAAATTCAAAAATCAAATTTTCAAAAGAAGTGTCTATTCGTCGTATCCTTTCACGAATAGATATGGCTATTGATTTCCTATAAATATCAGTAGTTCTAAATGAATTTATCATCAGATTTCACTTGTTTTCTCTTCTCTTCATCTTCCACATTTATCCTAAAGAATCCCAAACTATACTCTGCCGAAATACCAAGTGAATCAAACTTGATTATCTCTTGTTTGATTCTCTGCCACTTTCTCCATAAGATCTCGGTGCTATTCGGAGTTATAGGATCATTTGTAAATCAAATTTTTGAGTAAAAGGTGCGGTTGAGCCTTGAAATCAATTGGGTGTGATTGTTGCACCGGAAATCGATTAGGTGACCTTGTGGCATGGTAAATCAAAAGAGTTTTCCCCAGCCTCGAATACAGGAGGGTGTACCTCGTGGCCTTGAAATCAAGGGTGTAATCTGGGAGATTATTTTTGACAAGAAATTCGTACGTTTGTGCGGGACTGGATGTAGGGTAACTCCGAACCAGTATAAAATCCTGGTGTGTTCTTTCCTTTACTGCTTTTATTTATTATTTGCATCTATGTCTGATTTTGTGATTATATCTGTGTCTGTGAATTGCATTTGTTGGTGATTAAATTTACATAAGTTTCAAAAAGATTTAGAAAATCCACAAAACACTATTCACCCCCCTAGTGTTATTCCAGCCTTAAGATCTGTAATCCGCATTTCTCATAATATTTACCAATTCTTAACATCACTTAAAAATAGGATCTAATAAATAAACTACTTTACAAATTCATTTTTTTATTAGTAATATAAATAAAAATTTAAACTAACAAAAAATTAAATATTGAAACTTAGAAATAAAAATAAAAATTAACTATGTATGATTCAACACGAAAATATGGCTATTTGTGGAAATTATTTTTTTGAACGTATTAAACAGATATAATTTGTAGAAAAGCAATTTAGGTGCCTTCATCATGCGCGAAGCGCATGCCGTAATGCTCGTATTTATAAATATTTTAGGTATCACAAATATAATTATACATAAATATATATGAATATATATATATATATTATTTTATTGTTGTAAAATATACATGTATATTATATTTTAGATAAAACAACTTATATTATATATATAGTCATTTATCTAATTAATATCTAATTTAATACACACACACACACACATATACATACATACATATATATATTTTACATTTATGCAATACATATTATATATATAAGTAAATATCTATATTGTTTTAATAATTTATTAAAATATCAAGTTTATACATATATATGTTTGGACAACATATAATACATATAAGATGAGCTAACATGTCCGTTGCGATGCAAATCCCAACATATATATACAGGCATGTTATACCCTACATGGATTGTTATGTTACACATGCACACACATACACATATGCATATATTACATATGTGTACCATTATACTTAATTTAAAATAAATTAAATAATATTCAATACAATAATTATAAATTTAAATGAAATATAAATTTTATTTAAATTAAATTTATAAATGTTCTAAATAAATCAGACTTCGTAGGTCTAATAAAGATCCAAAAGGGTAAAAAAAATGAAATTCACTCATAACTTCCGCTGCGGGCTGGCTCAGTTCCAACAATGGTATCGGAGCCCAATAGCTTATGTGGTCTAAATTAGTCACGTTAGGGTTAACTATTAAGCTCACAGCCTAAAAGTTGTCCCTAGTAGAAAAGACCCAAATTTAAATTGGGCCTTGGGCTAATTTTCAAAATTATTTTGAAATTAAAAATAAAAGTTTTAAATTTAAAAGTTAAATTGAAAATAAGAAAAATATTATAAATGTTATAATATAGATTTTCAAATTGTTTTGAAAAATAAAAATATAAAATTTTAAATTTAAAAGTTAAATTTAAAATAAAATATAAACAGATTATAAACGTTATAATATAATAATATTTTTCAAAATGTTTGAAAATTAATATAAATTAATTTCGAAATTTATAAAATTTATTAATGAGGTTAATAAAATAAGTTAATTAAACGAGTTAATTAATTAATATATGCATGTACTCTATATTAAGATATATGTTATGTTGTTTTTAATTGTTTAAAATAACATAAGTATACAGGTATGTATATGAATTGAATTTTCAAATTAATATGATTTAATTAAAATAGTTTAAATAAATTAATTAAAAGATTAATTAATTAAATAATATACATGTATATGATATATGTGTTATACTATAAAAGTTATGGTATATAATAATTAATGAATATAAATGTTATATATGTAATTAATTAAAATGTTAATTAATTAAAATTAATTAAAATTAATTAAATAAGATTTAATTAATATACTGTTATGCATAAGACTATTATATACGTAATATAAAATATAAAAGTTATGTAATAATAATAACACTTATATAATTAATATAAATGTACAAATTAAAGGTGGAACATTAAGAAACCCTAATAGACTTAAGGAATAAATACGTACGTATAGTACATATGCCATGATTTCAGATGTGTCCACTACTTGAATCACGAGGGTATTTCATAAATTCATTATTATGTAAGTCGATATCACTCAATATAATATATTGAAGATTATGAATCGTCAATATAATGTTGTCCTCTACCATATATATATATATATATATATATATATAAATAAATAGACCCGTCAACGGATGTTTTCGGATGCTGATAGTGCCATATCCGCATCCCCATCCAAAATCATTTTTGAATATCCGCATCCACGGATACGGACGGATATTAGATAATTATCCTATCCGCTAACGACCGATAAATCAAGAATTATAAAAACAAAATTTTAGTTTAACATAAATATTTTTCAATCCCTTGATTGTAGAAGTGCTAAAAATTAACAAATATGATAATAATAAATAGTTTCGAGCAGTTAATAAGCATTAAGTGCATATAATATAAACTACTAGCTTAATAATATAATAAACGAATATCTTTCATTGCACTAAAATACACATAATTTGAACTATAATATTGATAAAAATCGGACGGTTAATTTTTGGATGCGGATGTCTTTGTATCCGCATCCGCATCCGCATCCGTTTTTTTGGATATCAGATATTTATCCGCTTTTCGGATGCGGATGCAGACGGATTTCAGATTTTTCCGGTATCCATTAACGGCCCTATTAATAAATTACTTGCATACTCCTTAGTTGTTAAGTAGACTCAAGCTAGGGATGTTATGTGTAGTATTTTTAATATATTGAATAAACGAGGTAAGATGAATATATGTATTTGTTGAGCAGACTCAAGGTACATATGCTATACTTAGGCCACCATGATATGGTAGGTACGAGTGAATAATTTCGTTTCGATTTGTTGAGCAGACTCAAGATCAAAGAGAAAATAGGATATGGTACCAAAGGGTTTGGAGTTGTATGTGATTAATAAATAAGAAGTCATTCATCGTTTGTGGGGCTATGATTTGTTGAGCAGACTTAAGGTCAGAATCCCAAGACAAACGAGTCCTAACACTCACTAGTGAAACATAAAAGACTAGTAGATGCCTTATTAGAAAATTGAAATGATAACATTTAGCCTTTCTAATGTTTAAAGAACATATGGTATATAATGTTATAATAATCTAAAATGATAAATTTGTGCATTTAATACGATAGATAAAACGTTTATCAATTAAGATGTACAAATGATTTGAATCAAAGATTGACAAATAGAAATATAACATATACTTACTAATAAATGCTTCTTGCATGTTAATATTTCAATACCCATGCAAGCACCTGATACTACAACTACTAAATGCATTCATACTTTTGTCACTTACTCATTTATTTAGTCGAGACCATGTATTGCATTCTATGAGTTTGGAATTCTAAAAGCAATAAAGACTATGAATATTTGATCCATATACAATCGCATATAAATGTTACATGGTGAACGGTCAAAGTTTATAATGTACAATATTTCAATGAAATTGGTTCATCCGAAAAACCAAATAAACCATAGTGCGAGATCGAGTATTCAATTTGATTGATTACAAAAGGATCGTATTATGCTAAAATGTAACACTAGACCAAAACTACAATATAAACCTAAGAACTCAATCGCCTAAAATGTTAGTTTTGATCAATTTATGCAAAGTGCAATATATTCGATGTCCTTAAATGTTAAGGATAATCGAGTGCGCTTTTGTAAAGAGTTCATTATGATATTATTGTAAGGACATTCTTTTGAATGGTTCGACCATTTAGAAAGAATAATGAATATACAAGAGTAGATATGATTTAAGGTACAGTTGGGATGAAGAGAGTGAATGGTCACTTCTACTTCATAAAGAAACATCAGAAATGAGAATTGTAATAATAATTAATACTTAATATTGGAATACGAAATATGATTTCTATTTTGAAATGTATTTTCATATAGAAAATTGTTTTCTATGAGATTTATTTCTTTAAGTTCAAGATATTTGATCAAAGTACTCTCCGTTGTAATATAGTTATAGTATATGAAATAAATAATCTATATTAAGTGAATGATGGACATCCGAATTTAGTATGCTATTATAGTAATGGCGGAAATAGTGTGAGCATGCCATATAGCACTGATTGATTGCATCAGATTACGAAAATTATTTTCGTAAAACACACCGAACATTATTTATTAAATAATGACTATTTATTGGTGCCGACTGGAAAATAGATATAGTTATATTTCAATGTAAATATTATGAATATTAGTAATGAAATAAAACTACGATATGGTATTTGTTTTCACAACAAAAGTGATGCATTTAGAAAATACTGAAGTATCTAAGATTATTTACAATTATTTGGAATTATAGACTAAGCCATAGTTTTGAAAAATAATTTTTATTATATTATTATGAATCATATAATACTAGTTAATTATATCTCAAAAAATTAGGGGTTATGCACCCATTTAGTGGAAGTGTCGTGGGAGTTGATGAACTCTTCGGATTGACACATATTGATGTATGCAATCGCAAGTCTATTAATGCCAAAAAGTTCACATACCTCGTTATATTCATCGATGAGTTATCACCGACATGGACGTGTGTATTTGATACACATGTAGTATGTCTGTGGTAAACTCATAGTATAAAACGGAAGTAAATAAAATAACATGCAATAGAAATGATTCGATTTGATCAAATGGGTGAGTATATTGGAAAGAGTTCCGAACGTACCTAAAAATGAATAAGATTCAATCTCAAAAGTCACTCCTCTATGTGATACATAATGATGCATCGATAAAGAGTAATCGAGCTTTGTTGAACAAAGTACGATTAATTATGAGTGAAGTTAATTTCTTTCTTTAAGGGCATATACTTAAGAGTAATACACAATGTTAAAATTATTTCACCTAAATAATAGTTTACAAAATCATACAAGATAAGGGTTTATAAGAAACCCCAACATAGCCAAGGTCAAGGAGTTGCAGGTTGTGGGAGTCAAAAGTCTGCACGTAATAATTGTTCGTGAGGGATCTTGTATAAATCTCCCTAAAAGGAGTTTGGGAAGGACTGTTATTGGATGACATATTTATGATTTGGACATAAGTTTGTAAAATAAAACTAAATCGGTTCCAAATAAAAGGCAATTTCATGAATACATCTTCCATTGCGTTGAGAAACAATTGTTCTTTCAATAAATACCAACTTCATAGGGAAGGAATTTTTTTGAGAAATTATTGGTAGTAAAATGGAATTGGATACAATCTAATGATAAAACTGATTACATGTGATGAAATGAAATCAACTAACCTAAATGAACATGTGACGCCCCACCTCTATACTCACACTACCCAAAGACACTACTGGGTAATGCCGTCGAACTAGCACGAAGAATAAGGCTGTTAAGGAGTGACCATCTGTGTAATTGTTTTGTGCGAGTACCGATATGTCAGATAATATAACTTACATTTCATTTCAAGAGGAAATCCGACATATCAAATACAAACTCAAAGCTACCACACAGTGGCTATGAGGGCTTCGGAAACAAATATAGAAATAAACATAACACAAATCAATCACAGATATTCATATCACAAAGGCAGAAACAGATATGAATATATCACATAGAAGTGTACATCAAAATAGTGGTCATACAAGATCCACTACATCACAAAAGAATAGATACAAGTGCTAGACAAAAGAATATGTATACATCAAGTAGTCTCTATCTCGAATGTATAATAACAAAAACTACTAAGCTAAAGTAGTTAGCCAAAAGTCAGGCGACGGACCCTGATAAGAAGTCAAGCAGAAGCACCTGAAATACCTCGGTCTGACCCGAATATTATTTAAGAAAAAAATAATAAACGGATCAGTCTAGCTATAAATATCAGATAAAATGAGATATGATAAGAGGTATCACAAAAACGTATGATAACAATAATGCCATACTGTGACAAGTATACATCAGATAACAACAAAAATCATACAATGCCTCAAATATTCTCAAACACTACAAAGAATGTCATATTCTTTAAATTATTCACCAAAAAACAAATATTGACAAAACATACCAATGCCAATCGCATAAAAATCGGTGAAACACAAATTCTAGAAATCATCAATCCAAAAATCCAGAAATCACAAAAAGGGGAAGGCCTATCACTAACGGAAGCACGAAAACTCTCCAACACGTGTATCACAAATGAGATGCTATCCCATAAGCCGAACATTGACGCACCCTAAAAGATATGCCTCATGCACAGACTCGGTCATGGTACAGTCCCCCACGCGGACGAATAAGCCGAACATCGACGCACCATAAAAGATACGCCTCATGCACAGACTCGGTCGTGGTACAGTCCCCCACGCGGACGAATGAGCCAAATGCTCCACGAACGCTCAAAAGACCATGGGTCGCTACCCCACCAAATTGAACCGAAGTTCCACAAACGGGGTTTTTAGTCCCCACACAAACAAAGAGACATCGCACGTCGCTAGTCTAAATCACAAAATGATCACCATTGATCAATAAGAAGTGTGAATCGCACTAAGCTAGTAAATATAAGAGTTTAGCTTCATGTCCCATAACCACTAGCTTAACTTAAATATTTATGAACAAATTGTAGATTTCCACTCGAAAATTGTCACAAGAGTTCAATCGAACAAGTCCAAGAATTAACCGACAAAGTAAACGCAAGCGTTTCATACCACTTGTTTTTCTAAGCCGTTTAATTAGATTTCTCATACGAATGAGGTAAAGGTTTGTATATACTAATAGATTGGAAAACGGTTTTAAAAACGAGCTTTGTATTAAAAATAGTGTTGAAATCGTTTTGATGAAAGAGTTTGAGTATTTACTACTAGTATAAAAACCTTTATATTTTAAAGTGACAAAACACAGAAATGGTTGTAGAAACAATCAATCACCAAAATCCACATTCGAAGACGTGAATCAAATCCAAAGAAATCGATACCAAATCCATTAAAATGGATATTCCAAAAATCCAAAGGAAGAAGTCATCAAAGTCTATAAAAGTGATAACAACTAATCGGATCGACATAAATCGATAAACATTGGAAATTTACTCAAAAATTAGGCAAATAGGAAAATCTGCACAGTTCCAGACGTCTGGGGGTCAATCCAGAAGTCTGGATTTGGTTTCTAGAAATAGTTCAGAAAACCATCCAAACGTCTGAAATTATAAAGCAGACGTCTGAACCAATCCAGACGTCTGAACCAATAATTCAGACGTTTGAAATTTGTCTCTGCCACTTTATTTTCTGCCGTATATTTTAATTTTCTCCAGGGTTTATAACCAGACGTCTGGACTTGATCGACCAGACGTCTGGTCACCTAGGCTGGGTAACAATTTGCCTAGGCTAAGATAGCCAAAACGTTTCGGGAGCGATCGGTCGAGCAATGACGACTAGGGATTTATGCCAAGCGACAACCCAGCCTTATAGGCTCTTCGATACACCCCAAATATCATGCCAAATATCCATAGTAGGATTTTCACAAAATTGGACTTCAAAACCAAAAATTGGAAAATTCACCAAATCAATTCAAAGCAAAAACTAATGAACACGAATGATTGTTAGGAGTTCATACCCAAAACAATGAAAGTTATAGACGTAGATGTGAGTTAAAGAACTCACCTTTAAAACTCAAAGACACGAATGGGAAGCTCTAAAACAGAGGAAAGGCCAATTCCTCTTCGATCTCAACTCAAGAAACTCCAATTCAAGCTAATAAGCAAATATTTCCTAAGTTAGGGTTTAGGAATTTCTGAAACTGAAGAGAGATAGAGATGGAGAAGGTGAAGAGGATATTTACCTAAGCTTCTCCTTGATTTTGGACTTGAATTTGTATTTCCTAAACAAACTTGGGTTTTGGAATTCTAATTTCCAATCTCCTCCCCCATTTTTACTTTAGCTTGAATGTATTAGGAAATGAGAATGAATGAAGAGGAGAGGGGGTGGAGTTAGGGTATTATGATGGCTTAGTGGGCTGAAACCCAAAGCCCAAGTAGAAAAATAGAAAATTCTACTCAACTCCAAACATATCGATGTTTATACTCAAAAAAGTTGTAAATGCCATTTTGGACTCAATGGAAGTGGTCTCGAGTCCCAATTTGACTGTTTACAAAAAGTAACATTTCGGACTTTAATCCGATTAACGATGCTATATTTAAATAAAACATTTAAATATACTATCGTGAAATATGCGGGTTGTTACAGACTCTCCTCCTTAAAGAAATTACGTCCTTACAATAATTAAGAGGAAGATAAAAAGTAACAACCATACTAAGGCACAATCAATCACAAAAGAAGAAATTTTGAAATGAGAAGTTCACCATAAAGAGTACGAAAGAGTAAGTCCGGATGTGTTTGCTCGATGAATTCTCTGGATTCCCAAGAGCAATCCTTAGGATTTGAGGACCATTGAACTTTCATAAGAAGAACATCTTTATTTCGAAGGCGTTTAACCTCCGAAGTAATGATACGAATAGAATGTTGCTCATAAGTTAAATTTGGTGAAACTTCAATTTCTTCAATAACACCGGTCTCAAGAACAAGATCGGAATCTCTAAGGCATTTCCATAGTTGAGAGACGTGGAATACGTCATGAATAGCAGAAAATTGAGCCGGTAATAAAAGGTGATAAGCCACGGAACCAATACGTTCGGTGATGGGAAAGGGACCAACATATCGAGGTGCTAATTTTCCCGATCAACTGAAACGCACAACTCCCATCATAGGTGAAACACAAATGAACACCAATAAAATCTGGACCTAAAACTAGCTTCTCACCGGCTTCAAGCCAACACGAAGGAGATCGACATGGCCTTCCGTAGAGTGCCTTGAAAGGTGCCATACCAATACTAGATTGGAAGCTATTATAGGAAGAAAACTCAAGAAGAGAAACATGATCTTCCCAACTTCCACTAAAATCAAGAACACATGCCCGAAGGAGACCTTCAAGAGTTTGATTCACACACAATGTTTGTCCATCGGACTGAGGATAATAAGCGGTGCTAGAATTAAGCTTTGTTCCCAAAGCTTTTTGAAGACCTTTCCAAAAATCCACTAGTAAATAATGGACCATGATCGCTAACAATAGAAGTAGGAACTCCTTGCAATTTAACAATTCCTTTGACATAGAGTTTAGCTAAAAGAGGTACGGTCCAAAAAAGAAGGATGAGCCTCGAGGCTACACAAAACATGAGATGAACATAAATTGGATTCACGATCTCGAATCTCACAAGTGGATAAAGTCTCGAGATCATTCCATTCGGATATCATCATTGAAACAACTTCTTGTTGCTTACGACTAATGGCATGGGCAACACGATTACCCTTTTTCAGAGTATAAAGAATATCAAGATTATAAGATGCAAGGAACTCAAGCCAACGTTGTTGACGCAAATTAAGTTCCTTTTGAGAAAATAAATATTTCAAAGATTTATGATCGGTGTAGAGAACAAATTTCTCTCCCAAAAGATAATGATGCCAAATTCTAAGAGCAAAAACAATGGCCGCGAGCATTAGATCATGAGTGGCATATCTAGTCTCGGCAGGCTTTAATTGTCAAGAAGCATATGTGATAACACGTTCCCTTTTTGCATGAGAACTGCATTCAAACCAATACGACTAGTATCGGTATAAACAATCAATTCTTGGTTCCCTTCGGGAATCGCAAGAATAAAAGCATCGGAAAGGAGTTCTTTTAAAGGATCCCCTTTCCCGAAAAGTAAGACATTCAAAATTATAATTAACTTTATGTAATCATCTTTTTAGAAAAATTTACTTATTACAAGTCAATTTACTATGTCTGACTGTCTCATCATAGCGTTTAGGAGATTCCTATCGATAACGTTGATCAAGCGCATCGACCAGAATTCTTAAAGCACTCAATGGGTAAAACAACACAAAATCATCTTCTATATGATAAACATGTCTCTTAAAAATTTTACGAATATTCTTTGCTCGTTTTAAGAACAAAATCCAATCATACCTATAAACATCTTATTAAAAAGATTTGCAAATTTTAAATTGTTGTTTTCATCCATAATCAATAAATACAAGGATAAACTCATCGAGATATTCGTAGAATACTCGATTCATAAGATGGATGAAATAAGGTGGGCAAACTGAATGACATCACGGGTCACTCATAAGAATCATAACGAATGCGGAATGCGGTAAGTGGAATGCTACCCTCCGCAGCTCATAACTGATGAAAACCGGTGGCAAGGTCGAGCTGAAAAGACCTTAGCACCACTCAATAGATTGCTTAGGTGGTAATCCTAAGACAAGCTCAAATATACCAAAAAATTCACAAACTACTTGAATGAGAGAAATAACACTTTCCTCATCAAGTGGGTTTAAAGAATAAAATGATGCCACCGAATTTGGAAATCAAAATCATTAAAAACAATAGAAATCTGCTTAACAAATTGAGAATGTCGAAGATGGATAGTCCTCTCAGGACATAGGATGTGGGCTTCATAATGAGTAAGCCAATCTTTTCCCAAAAATCAATTCCGAAGCCTAAGTAACGCATAACATGCAAATCGGCTCGGAAAGAATAATCACATAAAATAATCTCGACATTTCCACAAAGTGAAATGAGTGTTGCGGATCCATCAACCGGATTCGCAATTCTCAATGAAGTCATCAAGCCAATAATATTTAAAGAAAAGGTATCAACGAGTTCTTTTGATATAAAAGAGTGAGATGCACCCGAATCAAAATAAATTCGAAATAGGATAATCACGAAACAAATTAATGCCATCAAGGATAGAATGAGGAATACCTTGACCAAGAGAAGTGCTAGTAGAGGCTTGCACAACCTTCAGCCTTCCCTCTCTCTCCTACTTTGAAGTTTGAGACATGAAGATAAAAGATGACCCAAACCTTTGCAATAGCGACAAGTAAGAGGTTTTGGACACTTATTTGCATAGTGGTCCGTTGAACCACAATTGTAGCATCATCCACAACTCGAGGTAGGAGTCTTTGCTACCGAAATTGCCTGCTTCCCTTTCTTGTTGGGATTAGGGCTTTTGAACTTAATATGCCTTTTCTTGTTGATGTTGAAGTTTTGTTTGGCATCCACAACTTCAACATCACTTTCTTTATCAGCCTCCTCTAGTCGAAGAGTGATATCAACAAGCTAATCGAAAGGAACTTCTAGTTTCAGAGGTAAAAACTTTTTGGGGTTCTTACTCAAAGCACAGATAAACTTTTGATTCTTTACAAGATCCAAAAGTTGTTGGGCAGACATGAATACGCCATCCAGAGAAGGACTATTGGATTGACCAGTGCTAGGACTGCCATATCTAACCATCTCTTCTACTTTAAGAAAGAAAGAAGAGGAAAAAGGTTATTCACAAAATGAATATCAAACAAACTTGATTGATAAAACAAGGCATCATAAAAAGAAATAGGATAGAACGGTGCGAAGACTCGAATTAAATCCTATGGCACGATTCCTAAGAAAGACTTAGGACAATGATCCTTGCTAGATTATTCTACATTGTTCCGAAGTTTGGCTCCGATACCAAGCTGTGACGCCCCACCTCTATACTCACACTAGCCAAGGACACTACTGGGTAATACCGTCGAACTAACATGAAGAATAAGGCTGTTGAGGAGCGACCATCTGTGTAATTGCTTTGTGCGAGTACCGATATGTCAGATAATATAACTTACATTTCATTTCAAGAGGAAATCCGACATATCAAATACAAACTCAAAGCTACCACACAGTGGCTATGAGGGCTTTGGAAACAAATATAGAAATAAACATAACACAAATCAGTCACAGATATTCATATCACAAAGGCGGAAACAAATATGAATATATCACATAGAAGTGTACATCAAAATAGTGGTCATACAAGATCCACTACATCACAAAAGAATAGATACAAGTGCTAGAAAAAAGAATATGTATACATCAAGGAGTCTCTATCTCGAATGTATAATAACAAAAACTACTAAGCTAAAGTAGTTAGCCAAAAGTCAGGTGACGGACCCTGATAAGAAGTCAGGCAGAAGCACCTGAAATACCTCGGTCTAACCCGAGTATTATTTAAGTAGAAAATAATAAACGGATCAGTCTAGCTATAAATATCAGATAAAATGAGATAGGATAAGAGGTATCACAAAAACGTATGATAACAATAATGTCATACTGTGACAAGTAAACATTAGATAACAACAAAAATCATAAAATGCCTCAAATATTCTCAAACACTGAAAAGAATGTCATATTCTTTAAATTATTCACCAAAACACAAATATTGACAAAACATATCAATGCCAATCGCATAAAAATCGATGAAACACAAATTCTAGAAATCATCAATCCAGAAATCCAGAAATCACAAAACGGGGAAGACCTATCACAAATGGGAGCACGAAAACTACCCAACACGTGTATCACAAATGAGACGCTATCCCATGAGCCAAACATCGATGCACCCAAAAAGATACGCCTCATGCACAGACTCGGTCGTGGTACAGTCCCCCACGCAGACGAATGAGCCGAATGCTCCACGAACGGTCAAAAGACCATGGGTCGCTACCCCACCAAATTCAACCGATGTTCCACAAACGGGGTTTTTAGCCCCCACACAAACAAAGAGACATCGCACATCGCTAGTCTAAATCACAAAATGATCACCATTGATCAATAAGAAGTGTGAATCACACTAAGCTAGTAAATATAAGAGTTTAGCTTCATGTCCCATAACCACTGGCTTAACTTAAATATTTACGAACAAATTGTAGATTTCCACTCGAAAATTGTCACAAGAGTTCAATCGAACAAGTCCAAGAATTAACCAATGAAGTAAACGCAAGCGTTTCATACCACTTGTTTTGCTAAGCCGTTTAGTTATATTTCTCATACGAATGAGGTAAAGGTTTGTATATACTAATAGATTGGAAAACGGTTTTAAAAACGAGCTTTGTATTAAAAATAGTGTTGAAATCGTTTTGATGAAAGAGTTTGAGTATTTACTACTAGTATAAAAACCTTTATATTTTAAAGTGACAAATCACAGAAATGATTGTAGAAACAATCAATCACCAAAATCCACATTCGAAGACCTGAATCAAATCCAAAGAAATCGATACCAAATCCATCAAAATGGATATTCCAAACATCCAAAGGAAGAAGTCATCAAAGTCGATAAAAGTGATAACAACTAATTGGATCGACCTAAATCGATAAACATTGGAAATTTATTCAAAAATTAAGCAAATAGGCAAATCTGCACAGTTCCAAACGTCTGGAGGTCAATCCAGACGTCTGGATTTGGTTTCTGGAAATAGTTCAGAAAACCATCCAGACGTCTGAAATTATAAAGCAGACAGCTGAACCAATCCAGACGTTTGAACCAATAATTCAGACGTCTGAAATTTGTCTCTGCCACTTTATTTTCTACCGTATATTTTAATTTTCTCCAGGGTTTATAACCAGACGTCTGGACTTGATTGACCAGAAGTCTGGTCACCCGGGCTGGGCAACAATTTGCCTAGGCCAAGATGGCCAAAACGTTTCGGGAGCGATCGATCGAGCAACGACGACTAGGGATTGATACCAAGCGACAACCCAGCCTTATAGGCTCTTAGAGACACCCCAAATATCATGTCCAAACATCCATAGTAGGATTTTCATAAAATTGGACTTCAAAACCAAAAATTGGAAAATTCACCAAATCAATTCAAAGCAAAAAAATTGAACACGAATGATTGTTAGGAGTTCATACCCAACAACAATGAAAGTTATAGACGTAGATGTGAGTTAAAGAACTCACCTTTAAAACTCAAAGACACGAATGAGAAGCTCTAAAACAAAGGAAAGGCTAATTCCTCTTCAATCTCAACTCAAGAAGCTCCAATCCAAGCTAATAAGCAAATATTTCCTAAGTTAGGGTTTAGGAATTTCTGAAATTGAAGAGAGATAGAGATGGAGAAGGTGAAGAGGATACTTACCTAAGCTTCTCCTTGATTTTGGACTTGAATTTGTATTTCCTAAACAAACTAGGGTTTTGGAATTCTAATTTCCAATCCCCTCCCCCATTTTTACTTTAGCTTGAATGTATTAGGAAATGAGAATGAATGAAGAGGAGAGGGGGTGGAGTTAGGGTATTATGATGGGTTAGTGGGCTAAAACCCAAACCCAAAGCCCAAGTAGAAAAAGAGCAAATTCTACTCCACTCCAAACATATCGATGTTTATACTCAAAAAAGTTGTAAATGCCATTTTGGACTCAATGGAAGTGGTCTCGAGTCCCAATTCGATTGTTTACAAAAAGTAACATTTTGGACTTTAATCCGATTAACGATGCTATATTTAAATAAAACATTTAAATATACTATCGTGAAATATGCGGGTTGTTACAGAACACTTCGCATTAGAGTGTCTAATAAGTATTCTCGGACATTGAAGAGAAACTACAATTTTCTTATCAATGCCAAAAATATATTATCCTCGGATGTTTAAATAAACTATTAAGAGTGTTGACTATATAACATGGCATGATGCAAAGATCCGAAAATGAATTCCAAGGACGTTATCAAAATATGATTTTGGTAATCGTAACCGAAGAGATGTGATCCATCAACCGCGATTGTGTCTTTATGAGCAAAACTAATGCAGTTGGAAAAATATGAGCAATGTTGATAAGAATAATCTTGTAAATTTCAAAAGTTGAAATTAGCGTAATAGATTTATCATTCAACATGATCAAGTTATTTCATATTTACTCACAAAATTATCGCTTGTAAGACTTTGTGATTTGTTACATATGTAATGAAATAGAAAATTCTAAATAATGATTTAGAGTAAAACTATTTATGCATAATAACCAAAGTTTCTTAAAGTCATTGGGAGCGATATTAAGTTTGTGCGTTTTTGGATATGATCTAAGAAATGATAGAAAGTATCATTTTAAAAGCATCAAAATTGAACAAATGATATCAAATAGTTTGATTGTCAATCAAAATGCAGAGGAAGCGTGTACTTATAAGAAATAACATTAAAAGGTTCATAGATATTTCTAAACCATAAGTACATAACACACTAGTGATTGTTAACGATGTACTTGTGTTAAAATCAATTTTAGTTGTTTTTAATACTTGTGAATGATGTCTTTTATAGCAAGTATAAAAGACATTGGGAATATCCCAGATCGATATGCAAAGACACCTCATTAAAATGTTTAATATGAACGTGTAAGATAGATTCCTTATGCATTGATAATAGGAATTATCATACATGTTATGTTGTTTATAATATCGTGATATTTTATGTATTTGATACATGAAGCAAATAACAAATCCAAATTGATATCACTAAATGGTTGTTTGAAATGTTCTCGTGTATTTATAAATACTAGAGAATTGTTTACAGAAACAATAAACTCCTTATGAAGGAGTATTTGGACTCAAACTTCATAAGTGATATTAAATATAATATGTCAATAATAAATTCAAGTTAAGAATCTTTAAATTGGAAATGTTCCAAATGAAAGACTATAGCTGATCCAATGGAAAAGACTAAGTACACCACCTTAAATAGGCACCAAATAAAATTAATGTATATATATAATAAATGGACAGATTTATAACTGTGCTAAGGGTAATTCCAAATGTTGAGAATCACATAACATTGTTATATGATAACAATGTCATGATATAGTTTATAACATAACTTAGAGCTCACTCGAAGTTGAGTGACATACTCTTAATTGCTCCACATGATAAATGTAGTTTATGAGCGTTGGAGAGAGTTGATTGACAGAGTAGATAATTGAAACGTAATAGCATACATGTTCACTAAGAGACTGACCCAATTGGTTTAGAGAAAATCGATTGCAGAAGTTGGAATAAGATTTCATAATTGACTCCAAGTGCAAGTGGGAGATAAATAGAGTTAGGGGAATGCCCTAGGGGCAATTACGTAATTTGTTGCATATATCTAACTCGATAACCAGTCTTGTTTGAAATAAAAGGTGTTTTCTTTCTATTATATACTTGATATAATGTGTTGTATTAATTAATTAATTTAATTAAAAATATATTTAATAGAAAATCCATAAATGGTACATTTTGTGATAGTAGGTACAAAGTGTTGTAACCGTGAGTAATTTATCATAATAAAAATAAAGAAAATCGATGTATCCTAGTCAAGAAGCGTAGAGACTGGATATCGATGTATCGGTTGAGACTAGAGTACGCAATGCTCTCCAAATATTAGGCAGTGTATTACTCATGGCTGCTAGGGGCACCTAGAGACTACGTACTGATAGTTATTAGATAACCATGGAACAACTCGCTCGATAGTTTTCTGTTGGTTAATGTAACTAAGGTCAAACAAAAAATATCGATGTGGCTGATTTTCACAGTTCTCTCGACTTGAGAGTACTGTAGATCTTCAATATGAAAGCTCCACATTGATTATAGTCAAATCATAGCATGGCGTACCATCGAGTGACTATAGTTGGGTCAACTAAAAGTATTGAAAGTGAAGCACTATTCAAGAGAGGGTTCGTCTTCTTAGTTATATGGGGTTAGTATCACGGTCAACTCAAGTCAACTCAAAGTCAAAGTCTTTGGCCAGAGCATTTTGATTAATAATAATTGTTATTATTGAACCAAAGACTTTGTGTTTGGACTATAGAGTTGAATATGGATGATGGTGGAATTTTGACCATTATCAAATTCTATAAGTCCAAAGTGATATGGTTTTGACGAAGAGAATTGGTATAAATAAATTTCACAACTGGGTAACGCTTAATTAACTAAAATTGGATTTTACCAAAACTAAGTAAGCGATAAATTTGGTTAAAATGTCACACCACCTGCTAAGTGATGTGTGAAAGTTAACATTCCAATAATTCGATGCTAATCGCTAACTAATTTTACACCTGATGAGTCACACAACCGATATGATGAATTCTCTTTAGACCAAACAATTTAATTAGTTTATGATTGTTATAAATTAATTAGTATGTATGAAATTTTGATTATAAAATTTTGAATGTGATTTGAGGAATAAAAAATTAGTGTATATATTTATAATAGTTATAAATATATCGATCCATATGCGATATCGACAAGCAATTAAATTAGATTTAATTAATAATATTTATTTGGTTTTAAAATAGGTTTAAAGCCCATGAAAGGGGTAGAAATTTCGACCAAAAGGATGTAGTAGGTGGCTAAAAAATGCGGTAGGGGTATTTTAGATGGATGGCTCAAATTTAGGAAGAATGGGTAAGAGATTTGATCCACCTTTCTCTCTATTCCTTCCACTATAAAAGGACTCCTAACCCTAATGCATATAAATCTTTTTTGGCGGCCATTTTCATCTTCTTGCTGGTCGATCGCACCTACACAAAGCTCCATTAAAACTCATCTCAAATCAATTTCAAATCATCAACTATTGGATAGATAATAGTCTACAGTTTAAAGATTAGCGATCTGTGGAATTGAGAAGAGTTCAAAGAAGAGATAGATTCATCATAGCAAGGTGTACTTCAAGGTATAGGTTTTGGTATGTTTTCTTATTTTATATAACTTATAATTCATATATAATATTCCATTGCTTGTTTATATATATATATATATATACATACACACACACGCGCGCACACGCACATACACATAACCATTCAATATGTGACAACATTCATACATATAGGAATCTCACCTAACTAACAATAAAAATATGATATATCATATTTTTATTGTTAGTTAGGTGAGATTCCTATATGTATGAATGTTGTCACATATTGAATGGTTATGTGTATGTGTGTATAATAAAAAAACCATTTTTTAGATCTGATGTACACGCATCGAAAATAATTTTTTTTAAATTTTTTTTTAAATTTATTAATTAATTATATTTATATTAATATGTCATATTACATAAACTAAATGACCTATAATTAATTATGCCATCATATCATGTTAAAAATTGATATATATTTTATATATGCAAATTTATACTAAATATAATTTTTGGTAACAGCAAAATATTTTTTAATAATTATTCACTATTTTTAATATTATTTAAATAAAAATATAGGTTAAATATTTCATATAAAATAATATATGCTTCAAAAATTATATTATAACTTTTATAAAATTTCTTTATCATCATATTAACTTTCAACCAAAATCCCAAAATTTAAAAATCAAATTTATTATTTTAAAAAATCCTTTATAAAAGTGGCGAAAACTAATTAAGTAATAAAAAATAAAATTTTAACTCACAAAATTATGGAATTTTTTCATGACCTTATATTATCATATTTGAATTTCGGAAAATTTAAATTTTGAAAATATGTTAGGAAATTATTTTTAATATTATTTTAATGCTTTTCGACTAATATATATATATAATTGTAATAAAATATTTTATGCTATGTATTATATCTGGAATGTTATAAAATATATATATTTATTTTTAATTAATTTTATAATAGATATAGTTATATAATATAAACATATACGTTTAAATACACATATTTATAAATATTTTAGATATTACAAATATAATTATATATACATATGTATATATATATATATTATTTATTGTTGTAAAATATACATGTATATTATATTTTGAAAAATAAAAACTTTGTATATTATTTATATATATAGTCATTTTATCTAATTAATATCTAATTTAATATACACACACACACACATATTAATATTTTACATTTCTGCAATACATATATTATATATATAAGTAAATATTTGTATTGTTTTAGTAATTATTTAAAATATAAAGTTTATATATATATATATACACACTTGCATACAATCATAAATTTGGACAACACACAATACATAGAAGATGAGCTAACATATCTGTTGCGATACAAATCTGAACATTTATATACGAACATGCTATACCTTGCACGGATTGTTTTGTTACACATGCATACGCATACACATATGTATATGATATATATGTGTACCATTATACTTAAATAAAATTCAATTCATTAATTATAAATTTAAATGAAATAAAAATTTTATTAAAATTAAATTTAGAAATGTTCAAAATAAATTAGACTTCATAGGCCCAATAAAGATCCAATAAGGTAAAAAATTTGGAACTCACCTATAACTTCCACTGCGGGTTGGTCTAGTCCCAATAGTTTCTTCCCCGTTTAGTGATAAAAATCATAGAAGCAGACTTTCCCAACAATTTCAAAGCCCCATCGATTGATAAATTTGATAGGACCACAAACCCAGATGATCACATTTGTACTTTGGAGTACTGCATGGATATCCTAAAAGTGAGGAGGATGGCTGGATGAATGCTCTTCCCGGTATATTTGGTTGGGGCAGCTTCTAGATGGTTTAGGAGGTATGGACCAAGGAAGATTCATTCTTGGTCGTAGTTAACTACGGATTTCTTAAAACGGTTCAATTCTGGAAGGGAAGTTTCCCCGGATGAAAACACAATGTCCTGCATGAAGATAGGGGAGAACAAGGGCCTATCTAACATCATAAAATGCTTCAAATCCAAGGCACTTCGGATTGGGGTAACTTGTGAGGAAGCGTTATTGATGGCAGCGCACATTGGAATTAGAAGAAACACAACCATGTAGGACAAAAACAGTAGGAAACCATGCCATAGTATGAAGGTGTTCTATGAAAGGGCCGCGACTACATCAGAATGGAAGAAGTCAAGGTCGCAGAATCACATCCAATTAAGAGAACTTCTGCTCCCCACAATGAAAAGAAAAGGAGCAAAGGATACCACTTGCCAGCAAAGCGGCAAAGAAAATTCAACTTCACGACAAAGGCTCCCCTCACCCACACCCCAGGTAAGATCTATGAGATGACCGGAATTGAGCTAGCTTACAACGTCCCAAATAAGGGAAGAAACTAGAACAAAAGAAAGGGGAGCCTACTGTCGTTTCCATAGGGCCAATGGCCACTACACAAATAATTTCCGACACTTGAGAAATAAGATTGAGAGACTGATTTAGAAAGGATACTTAAGCCACTGCCAGAAGGAAAACAATGGAGAAAGGACTGGGAACCTTACTCCAGATCCAAATGAAAATCTTGCCAAAACCCCTCTAATCTTATAGTCTCAAGTCATGGAAGACCACACCTTGCAGGAAAAAGTAAGAAAGCATAGGAGCGGTATGTGCAAGAGGCCAAAGTAGAGCAGAGGACCATATTCCATGTAAAACAAAAGTCGACGCATGACATAGTCTTCACTGCATCCGATGCCATTGGAGTTGTCTTCCCGCATCATGATCCGCTCATAATTACGGTGCGGATCTCAAACTGTAGCATGAAGAAAGTCTTCGTAGATTTTGGAAGTTCTATTAATGTCATCTTCGAATTTATGTTTGACCAAATGAAACTTCCAGGGGAAATATTAAAGCCAAGCCCTGAGCCGATCTATGGCTTCAATAATACCGCAACCACTCCTGTTGGAGCAGCTCGCTTACTTGTCACCGTTGGAACTGCACCTCTTCACAAATCATTCTATGTAATCTCTTGATCGTCGATCAACCGTTACCATACAATGCATTCCTATGAAGACCCGCATTGATTGACATAGGGTGGTTATTTCAAAAAAGGATTTGCACATGAAGTTCCACATCCCTATCGGGATAGGGTCAAATAGATGAGAACAATTGTTGGCTAGGGGTTGTACAATGTAAACCTTAATTCTAACAATAAAATTATTCAAAACTACTCTGCTGTCTCTTCTAATAATTGTGATAATAGTAATGAAAAGGAAATCAAGCCAGTTCTTAGAAATGCGTCGGTACAAAGTACCACGATTAATGTGGAAACAGGTCATTCTATGACCGCAACATTAGCAAGGAAGAAAATGAGGGAGTATATGCATATGGTCGGCACAAACGAATATAACTCGATCTATGCACTGTATTTTTAAAAGAAGCTCTGAACAGGCTTCCTCCGTTGCATCCCAGCTCGAAAAGGAAGAAAGTGAAATATATCCAAGGTTAGGGGAGACAAGGAATGATTTAAAACAATCGGAATTGCTAATGGCGTCTGTATGCTCTAATGGTGTCCTTGATGCATCTTCCTTCCCTCCTCTTTCTCATGTGACAAATCACTCTAGTTATAAAGAAATTCTGCTTAAAAATTTGAACACGAAACCCACTCCAAGTGTTTCGTATTCCAAGAATCATCATTACAAAGATTTTCTGGAGAAAGTTAAATCAAACAACAAGTGTTTTCGGTGTGGTTCAAAAGATCATTGGGCGATAATTGCAGAGATCTGATAATTTGCTTTAAGTGCAATCGCACAGGACATAAAGGATTTCATGTAATTCTTGGGTTTGGAAAAAATCATCTATGGAGGTGGAAAAGTGCAACAAAGTTTATCTTTCCTCTACTGCTATGAACAGAGTGTTAATAGAGCAAGTTCTTGGGTTGTAGTATCAATTATAAGAGGGGATTTCTCTATTCAAGACATTGAACACCAGATTAGCAAGAAATACATAATGCTTACTCATCGAAACTGGAAATGGGAGGTCAAGAAGCTAGATAAAAATTTTGTGGTAAAATTTCCTCAAAATTTTCTCAGCAGTGATAATGTTGGATCGATTATATGTGAGAATGGAATTCTTGGGTTATGTAGATGGAATTTACAATTGGGGAGTATTTGGGTTGGAAGAAGAGTAAGGATTTGGGTTGTTCTCAAGAACGTTCCTCTGGCTTGTAGAAGCTTTGATATGGTAAGTTGCATTCTGGCTAAAGTTGGTGAAGTTAAGAGTCTCCAAAAAGATCTGATGAGTTCAGCTGATTTTACTACTTTAAAGGCAGAAATTGAAGTAACAGACCCTTCTGAGATTCCTTTGCTTATAAAGCTTTTCGATAATGAATATTCCTATGAAATTCCCCTTAGAAGGTATATGGGTGACCCAAAATTTGTGCTGGATTCAAAAAGCTTTAAGAATGTTTTTGAGAAAGATGCTAATGGTGGTCTTAAAATTTGGAGGAAGAAAATGACTAATCAAATGCAAGAAGGTGATATTGATAATCCTATTGATCTTACTTCAAGCAGTGAAGATAAAACTGTCTTTAATTCTAAATCTGGTAGTAACAAGGTAGAGGAGAATTTGGGATGTTATCATAACTTGGATATGGAAGCTGAAGGTGTAGTCAAAGAAGCTGCTAAAGGCAAACAAATAATGGTATTTCAGATTCCAATTGAAAATGCTCATGAGAGTCCAAAATTGGCATGTAGAAAGGAGGATACTGGCAAGGAGCAGGCAGGATTTACTCTCTTAAGAAGAAGTGCAAGAAGAATGGAAGTTGATCATCCCCTAGAAGGTAGTGTTTTCATTCCTACTATTCTTAATAGTTTAACTCATGATCAATATTATGAAATTGCGAAATGCTCGGGTTTTATTCTAAAAAATAATGAGGATGATATTTCTGAATTTAAAGATAAAGAAGCTGAGAGGGTCTTATCTTTAAAATGATAATATGTTCATGGAATGTTAGAGGTTTGGGTAATGATACAAAATGCTCTAGAGTTAGAAATGTTATCAAAATTATTAAACCTGATATTGTTTTGCTTCAAGAAACAAAAAACAGTAGTCCTGAAAATATTTTTTTTATGTTTAGGAGGTGTTCTATTAGATGGTTGGAGTTTCATTGAGGCTAGTGGTAGTGCTGAAGGAATTTTCATTGGATGGAATAGTGGAAAATGGACTCTAATGCAAGAAGTGAAGGATAAATTTTGCTTACATTTGGCGCTAAGGTGTAACCTGACTGGAATTTTATATTTTGTCACAAGTGTCTATGGTCCTAACACTAGAATTAAGAGGAAGAAGCTGTGGGAAGATTGTACTGCTTTTAAAAATTTAATTCAAGGTCCTTGGATAATAGGAGGTGATTTCAATACAACCAGATTCATTGATGAGAGAAACAAGAGAATGTAGGATTATGTAGATGATGTTGAAGATTTTAGAGAGTTTGTTAGAGAGTGTAATATGATTGATCTTCCTCTTACTAATAGAAAATACACTTGGAGTAGTGGTAGAGAAAATCCAACTTTAGTGAAACTTGATAGATTCTTTATCAATCCTGAACTTGAAGATATACACCCTTTATCATATCAAAGAGGTTTATCATCTATAATTTCAGATCATTGTCCTATTGTATTTGATTCTGGTGAGAATACTTCTAGGAAACCTTTTTTTAAATTTGAGAAAATGTGGCGTCTTGAAGAGGGTTTTGATGAGATGGTGGAGAGGAAATGGAATGAATATTGGAAAGCAGGAGAAGCTGCTAATATCTTTAGCAAAAATTGAAATATTTGAGGGAATTTCTTAAGAAATGGAATAAAGAAGTCTTTGGTGATATAAAGTTGAAGAAAGAGAAATTGATGAATGAAATTCTTGAGCTTAACATTAAGGCTAAAAAGGGAAGCCTGTATGAGAATGAAAACTTTTTGCTTAAGATGAAGGAAGATGAGCTGATAAAGGTAATTGATCGGGAGGAATTTTTTTGGAGACAAAGATCGAGAATTCAGTGGTTGAAGGAAGGGGATAAAAATACGAGGTATTTTCATAGAGTTGCAAATGGGAGAAGGAGATCTAATATTATTTGTAGTGTTATGTGTGGTGATACTGAGATTAGTAAGAAAGATGATTTGAACAGAGATTTTACTGACTACTATAAGAGAATTTTTGGGAGATGTAGAGATAAAAGAGGTTATGTTGATTGGAAATTGCTCAACCCTAATAATGTTGATCTTTCAGATTTGGATGGTAAGTTTACAGAAGAAGAGGTTTTTTGTGCTTTGAATGAAATGCCTTGTGACAAAGCATCTGGGCCAGATGGGTTCCCAAATTTTTTCTTTAAAAAATACTGGAGTTGGATGAAGAGAGATATTATGAGTCTTTTTGAAAGTTTTAAGGCAGGAAATCTAAATTTGGAAAAACTGAGCTATGCGAATGTGGTTCCTATTCCAAAAAAAAGAAGGTGATTTAAGTCTTGCTGATTTTAGACCTATTAGTCAATTAAATAGTACTTTAAAATTGATTACTAAAGTACTTGCTAATAAATTAAAGAATAAGATGAATTTGTTAATTGATAAAGCACAGACTGCTTTTATAAAAGGTAGATCTATATTGGAGGGAGCTGCACTTGTTCAGGAAGTTGTTTCTTTCTGTACCAAGAATTCTACTTCATGTACCCTACTTAAGATGGATTTTGCTAAGGCCTTTGATACAGTAGGTTGGAGATTTGTAATTGACTTATTGAGAGCTAGAGGATTTAGTGAGATCTGGATTTCTTGGATTTCGAAAATTCTTTACTCAAGTAAGTCTAATATTTTTGTTAATGGTGTAGGTGGCAAAACTATTAGCTCTAAAAGAGGGTTAAGACAAGGAGATCCTCGTCCTCCTTTGTTTGATTAGCTGCTGATGTATTTACACATATATTAAAAGTTAGCTGTAATAAAGGATTGATTTAAAGTCTTAGGGAGGACTTCGTGATGGGAGGTATTAGTTCTTTGCACTATGCAGATGACACAATTATTTTCAGTGATTCCAGTTGTAAGTATATTGCAGCTTTGAAATTTATTTTGTATGCTTTTGAAAGCCTTTCTGGACTACAAATCAACTTTCATAATAGCTCTATTATGGTTTTAGGGAAGGAAAGTGATGATGCAAAGTTAGTTGCTAATATGCTTAACTGTAAAGTTGGAGAATTTCCTCTTTCTTATTTGGCGTTCAACATCAAACCAGGTAGATTGCACAAAGATGATTGGTATATGTTAATTAATAAAGTTGATACAAGACTTGCTAGATGGAAAGGTAGTTCTTCATCAAAAGCTGGTAGACTTGTCTTGGTTAATTCAGTCTTATATTCTATTCCTTTGTGTTGGTTCTTATTTTATAAATGTTCTTCCTGGGTTATTAAGAAGATTGATTCAATTAGAAGAAATTTCTTTTGGACTGGGAAGGAGACTAAAACTTTATGTTGTTTGATTGCTTGGGATCAAGTGTGCAAATCAGTAAGTCAGGGAGGTTTGGGGGTGATAAATTTATGTGATATGAATACTTCGTTACTTTGTAAGTGGTCATGGGATATGGTCAGTTCAAAATCTTCTCTCTGGAAAGATTGGATATTAGATACGCAATATGACAATGTTTTCTCATGGTATGTTGATGGCAGAAGATGTTCCAGATTTTGGAAGGACATTTTGAGTTTTTCTCAGCTGTTTAAAATTGGCTTGAAGTTGGTGGTTAATGATGGATGTAGAATCTCTTTTTGGCATGACAGGTGGTTAATTTCAATTTCATTGGCAGTTGAATTAGATGCTCTGTATGAACTAGCTGTTGATAAATACAGTTCTGTTGCTAAAATGTATGATTGGAATGCTTATGGTTTCAGATGGAAATTGTCTTTTAATCGAATAATAGAAGGAAGAGCTCCTTTTCAACTTATGAATCTTATTCAACTTTTGGACTGGTATTGTTTGAAAGATGGTAGGGATGAGTTTATCTGGCAGTCTAATAATGAGAAGGAGTATAAAGTTAGTAATATGCATCAGTATATTAATTTCTTGGGCAGAAAATTTGTTGGTTTCAAAAATATGTGGAAAGTTGAAAATGTGCCAACAAAAGTGAAGATTCTCATGTGGTATATTATTCATGGAAAGCTTAATACGATGGATATGCTGAAGAAGAAAGGATTGATGGTGTTGGAGGAATGTTTGTTTTGTGGAGATAATGTTGAAAGTTATATTCATCTCTTTTGTGATTGTGATGTAGCTTTTTTATATATGGACTAAATGTCTGGTGAATCTGCTTATTGATCTCGATTAGAAAGAACATATTAGAGATTAGTTTTAATTTTGGGATAAGTTGATTGAAGAGCTTCCTAATGATGACTCAAAATACAAATTCACTTTAGCTAATTTTGCTTTTCGTTGGATTCTATGGAACGAGAGGAACAAAAGATGTTTTAATGGCATTGCAAACAGTTCTAATAGTATTCTTTTTCAAGTTCTAAAGTTTGTTTACATTTGGGCAGGAATAGAAAAGCGCAAGGCTGTTGATTGCATTGAAGGTTCAGTTGCTAGCAGGGTGAGCAAGAGAAGGAAAGACGTTTGAGGAAGTGCTGGCGATCATGTTGCAGCAGTGTCTTCTTTTTGTTGTATATTTTTGATCATCTGCATGTGATTGTACATATGGTTTTTTGGGACTCTACTGCTTCATGTATGTTGAATATTTGTGTTGTGTTTGTGTTGTTTTCTGTCTTGAATGTGGAATGGTTTGTATGGTCTGTATGGTTTTGTGTCGGTTGTGGTGGTGTAACGGTATTTTGTACTTTTATTTTAATATAGTAGTGAATATGGCGTGGTATATCCACTACCATTTTTATCAAAAAGGAATAATATAAAACAGTTAGATGACCTCGAGGATGTACAGATAAACCCGAAAGATCCTTCGAAAATTCTCAAGATAGGGAAGAATCTCGACGAAGAAGTAGGAGCAGAGTTAATAGACTTCCTCAAAAGATCGGTAGATTTTTTTGCTTAGATGCACTCAGATATGGTAGGAGTAGATCCATCAGTTATTATCTACCATGCACTCAACATAGATCTCGATGCTCACCCAGTCAGGCAGAAGTGTTGGACCTTAGATTAGGAAAGGTATAACTCTCTGCACGAAGAAGTTAAGAAACTAAAGGAGAATGAGTTTATAAGGAAAGTATATTATCCGAAGTGGATTACAAACCCTGTTCTTGTAAAGAAGTCCAATGGAAAGTAGCGAACTTATGTAGACTATACCAATCTCAACAAAGCTTGACCGAAGGACAGTTTTCCTCTACCTAGAATCAATCAGTTGGTGGACGCAACTAACAGCCATGAACTGCTCGCCTTCATGGATGCATGCTCAGATTTTAACCAAATAGCTATGTGTGAGCCAGATCGGGAGCATGCCAGCTTTGTGACGGACAAGGGCTTATACGGCTACAAAGTCATGTCGTTCGAACTCAAAAATGCTGGAGCGACCTACCAAAGGTTACTTAACATGATGTTCTCAAATCATATTAGGAAAAATGTAGAGGTGTACATAGATGATATGCTTTGTTAAGTCAAAAGCAGCACCAAGTATGTGCATGACCTGGAAGAGACCTTTGCCATCCTAAGACTGTATAACGTGAAGCTGAACCCTTTAAAGTGTACTTTTGCCATCCAGTCAGGAAAGTTCCTGGGATACGAGGTAAGTGCCTACTGCATTGAAGCAAATCCAAAACAGATTGAGGCCATAAGGAACATGGGAGTCCCTAAAACACCGAAATATTTAATGAGCCTAAATGGCAGGGTGGTTGCTCTAAGCGGATTTATTTCCAAAGCGATAGACAAATGTATATCATTCTTCGACTAAGTATAGAAGGGATGGAATTTCGAATGGACCTAGGAATGCAAAATCACATTCCAAAATCTAAAAGATCATCTGATCAGTACCCCTATCTTATCAAAGTCAGTAACAATTGAGGACTTATATGTATATTTAGCTGTAACTGGTAAATCTGTTAGTGCTGCAATGGTTCGAGAAGGTAAAGAGACTCAAAGGCCTATCTACTTCACGAGCAAACTCCTATCAGGAGCAGACCTCAACTACTCAATCATTGAAAAACTAGTTTACAACTTGCTTCTCACACCAAGGAAATTTAGGCCGTACTTCCAAGTGCATCCCATCAAAGTCCTCACAAACAAACCATTAAAGCAAATATTACAAAAGCCAGAGACATTAGGACGCTTAAAATGGGCAATGGAGCTCAATCAATATAATATCTCCTATTGCCTCAGAAAAGCATTTAAAGGGCAGGTGCTAGTAGACTTCATCGCGGAATGCATGTTGCCTATAGAACCACAATCTGAGCAAGAAGCACCCACTCTATAGTTTTGGCAATCATTTATGGACGGAGCATCAAATGAGCGGGGGGGTAGGAATTGGATATGTAATGATCACCCCAGATGGGCAGAAGTTATACGGAGCAGTGCATCTTGGGTTCAATGCTACCAATAACGTCGTAGAATATGAAGCTCTCCCCGTAGACTTAAGGATGGCTTATGTAATGAAGGTAGCCCATATTAAAATTCATAGTGATTTCCAATTAGTTATGAACCAAGTGCATGGTAATTACCAAAAGAAAGAGCCAACTCTAACTAAATACATGGAACTCTCTAAAAAATTGTTAGAGCGGTTCGAATAGTTTGATAAAGAATAGATTCTATATGAGAACAATTCTTCTACTGACGCATTAGCCAAACTTGCTAGCACAAAAGTAGCGAATGAAATGAAAGCTGTTCCAATAGGGCATCAAGCTAAACCAAGCATCATCAAGGCTAGTCAAATACTGGTCCTAACTAGAGCCCAATGAGCTACCATCAAAGAAGCCCAAGATCAAGAAACGGTAGAAAGTCAAGAGCAGTCCCCAATCACGCCTATCTCTCAGCAAGTAGAGGAGGACTTATGGATGACCCCTATCAAATAATTCTTGATAAATAGAGTTCTACCCCCAAACAGGAATGAAGCTCGTAAAATAAGATACCAGGCTCCATACTTTCCTTCTTTGATGGCATATTATATAAGAGAGGGTACTCTACCCCTTATCTTAGATGCGTTTCTAAGGAAGAAGGAGTATGAGTCCTGGGTAAAGTACATGAAGGGCAATGCGGGGACCACTTTGGAAGGGAAAAGTTAGCAAAGAAAGTTCTAGGGCATGGGTAGTACTGGCCCATCGCACTTCAAAATGCCTAGGAGTACGTAAGGAGATGTGATAGATGTCAAATATTTGCCAATATCCCAAGACACCATCCTATGAGCTCATCCCATTGGCCAGTCTATGGACGTTCGATATATGTGGCATATATTTAATAGGACCGCTTCCCATGTCAAAAGAAGGGGTGAAGTATGTTTTGTTGGTGATAGATTACTTCACAAAATGGGTGGAAGCAAAACCCTTAACCACTATTACTGCGGAGAAAATAGTTACTTTTGTTATGAGGAACATAATCACTAGGTTCGGGATCCCACATAAAACAATCCCTTATAATGGGACCCAATTTACAAAATTTTGTGAGAGGAATGAGATAATAAAAAGTTTCTCTTCTGTTGCATATCCACAGGCAAATGGGCAAGTCGAAGTAGCAAACAAAATTATTAAGAAACTGCTCAAGAAAAGAATGTAGAAGGCGAAAGGAAAGTGGGCAGAAGAATTGATTTCATCTAAAGAAAAGTTTACAAAATCATACAAGATTAGGGTTTATAAGAAACCCCAACATATCCTAGACCAATGAGTTGGTAGGTTGTGCGAGTCAAAGGAATACACGTAATAATTTTATGTAAGGGCACTTGCATGAATCACCCCGAAAGAAGTTTGGGAATGATTTTCATCAAATGACCTATTTATGTTTTGAACATGAGTCTTGTAAACTAAATCCAAATCAATTTTATATATAAGGAAATTCGTAAAGTGTTTATGAATACTTATTTCATTAAACTGAGAAACAACTGTTATTTCAACAAATACCAACTTCGTAGTGAAGAAATTTCTTTTAAAAATTATTGGTAATAGAATGGATTTAAATATGATCTAAAGAAGAAACTGATCACGTGGAATGAAATAAAATTAACCTAACCTAAACAAACACAACACATTAGAGTGTCTAATAAATATTCTCGCATATTGAAGAGAAACTATGAGTTTCTTATCAATTCGAGAAAGATAATCCTCAGTTGTTAATTAAATCATTAAGAGTGTTGACTCAACGATATGGTATGATGCGCAAATCAGAAGTGGATTCTAAGTACGTTGTCAAAATATGATTTTGGTAGTTGTAACCGAAGGGATATGATCCATCAGCTGTGAATGAATCTTTTAGAGTAGGACTAATGCAGTTGGAATATAATAAAAAACGTTGATAAGAATTACATCAAAATTTCATTTGTTAAAATTAGCATAATAGTTTCATTATTCAATGTGCTCAAGTTAATTCGAATTTACTCACAAAATTATTGCTCGGCAATACATAGTATTTTGTAACATATGTGTTAAATGTAAAATTCTAAATAATGATTTAGATTTGACTATTTGCATATAATAACCAAAGTACCTCAAAGTCAGTGGGAGCGATATTGAGTTTGTGGGTTTTCGGATATGATCCAAGAAATGATACGAATGCATCATTCTATAAGCATCAGAATTAAGTAAGTATTTTGATAGAAATATCAAATAGTTTGATTTTCAGTTAAAATGCAGAGGAAACGTGTGTCCATAAGAAGAACCAATAAAAGGTGCATAGATATTTCTAGACTATAAGTAAACAACATATGGCTGATTGTTAACGATGTACGTATGTTAAAATCAGTAACAGTTTGGTTATTTAATACTTGATATTGGATTTGTAAATTATATTTTTTATAGAAAGTATAAATGATGTTGGAAATGTCCCAAATGATATGCAAAGACACCGCGTTAAAATATTAAACAATGAACATGTATGATGGATTCCTTATGCACTGATAATAGAAATCATCATACATGCTATATTATTTAAAATATTATATGTTGCTTATGTATTCGATGCATGAAGTAAATATCAAATCCTAATTAATATCACTAAATGGTAGTTTAAAGTGTTCTTGAGTATTTATAAAATACTAAAGAATTGTCTACAGAACAACAAACTCCTTATGGAGGATTACTCATACTTGAACTTCATAAGTGATATCGAGTATAATATATCAATATTAAATCCATGTTCAATCTTAGTTAAGGAGCTTTAACTTGGAAATGCTCCAAACAAAAGGTTGTGGCTGATTCAATGAAAAGGATAAGTACATCGCCTTGAATAGGGCCACGATAAAAGCAATGTACAAACAAAAATGCACAAATTTATAGCTGAGTTAGAGGTGATTCCAAGTATTAAGAATACTACATTATTGTTATATGATAACAATGTAATGATAAGAGATCACTAGAAGCGAGAAACATACTCCGAATAGTACCACATGATTAAATTAGTTTATCAGCTTCAGAGAGAGTTGATTGATAAAGTATATAATCAAACCAACATAGGAGATCAATTCACGAAGGGTCTAACTCGATCAATTCTCATAAGCTGATTGAAGAGATGGGATAAAGATTCCATAATCGGCTCCAAGTGCAAATGGGAGATTGATAGAGTTAGGGGTATGCCCTTGGGGCAATTATGCAATTTGTTGCATATATCTAACTCAGTAGCCAATTTTGTTCGAAATAAAAGGTGTTTTCTTTCTATTATACACTTGATATAATGTGTCATATTAATTAATTAATTTAATTAAAAGTATATTTAATAGAAAATACATAAATGTTATGTTTTGTGATAATAGTTACAAAGTGTTATAACCACAAATAATTTATCACAATAAAGTCAAACATATCGTTTTAAAAATTCATGGTCAAGATGTATCGAGAGTGGATATTAATACATCGGTTGAGACAAGAGTATGCAATGCTCTCCAAATATTGGGCAGTGTATAACTCATGACTGTTAAGGGGAACTAAGGGTTACGTACTGATAGTTATTCGATAACTATGGAATGACTCACTCGATAGTTTTCCGTTGGTTAATATAACTAAAGTCAAATAGAAAATATTAATGTGACAAAATTACACAGTTCTCTTGACTTGAGAATGTCGTTGTTCTTCAACGTGGAAACTCTGCTTTGATTATAGTTAAATCATGAAACGGTGTCCATTGAATGACTATAGTTGGGTCAAGGGGAAGCATTGGAAGTGAAACACTATTAAAGAAAGGATCCGTCTCCTCGGTTATATGAGATTAGTATCATGATCAACTAAGGTCAATTCAAAGTCAAAGTCTCTGGCCAGAGTAGTTCGGTTAATAATAATTGTTATTATTAAACCAAGGACTTTGTGTTTGGACTATAGAGTTGCATATGGACGATATTGGAATTTTGATCATTACCAAATTTCATAAGTCCAAAGTGATATAGTTTTGACGAAGAGAATTGGTGTAAATAATTGTCACTACCGAGTAATGCTTAATAAAGTAAAACTAGATTTTATCAAAGCCAAGTAAGCGATAAATTTGGTCACAATATTACACCACCTGCTAGTGACGTGTGGACATTAATATTCGAATTGTTCAATATTAATCACTAACCGAATTTACACCAAAGAGTCACACAACAGAAACGTTGAATACTCCTGTTACCACCCAATTTAATTAAATTACGATTATTATAAATTAATTAAATTAAATAATATTTATGAAATATTAATTATAAAATTTTATTTGTTATTTATTGATAAATATTAAATGTGTGTTTATAATAATTATAAATACACTAACCAATATATGATATCGATAGCGTTTAGATTGGATTTAAATGTATTAATTTTTAATCGAGCTAGAAATGATTTTGAGGCCCATATGGGGCTTGATGTCGGTGGCTATGGTATGGCTAAGGGGGCCAACTATTAGGCGACTAAAAGGAGGTTAGATTTTGAATTAAAGAGAGGATATTAGGTAAGAGAAAAATGAGGATCTAGATCCTTATTTTACTCCTTAGGATCTCATTTATTTAAAGCGCTCTAAACTTCACTTTTATTTGATTTTTTGCTCTCCCCTACCGCAACCATGGCCAACCACTCTTCCCTTTTCCATCCTTATATTTTCAATCTTAAAATATTTAATCAAATAATATACGAGCTTCGGTGGTAGCTGCATTTAGGAAGTTAGCATCTTATGGATATAGAAATCGTTTCAAGAAGTTCATATTCAACATTGCAAAGTGTGCTATCTAGGCTTTAGGCACATGTATATTCTAATTTATAATTTATATATAATGATCATTATTGCATATATGTTTAGGTAGTAGTCAAATATCACAAATCTGTGTATATCAGTGTTGTCGCGATATGATGGATTATATATATGTATATATGTTTTAAAATAAAATAATAAAAACGATTTTTCTTATATCACACACATGCTCACTGCTAAAATTAAAAAATCATTTTTTTTTGAATTTAAATATATTATTAAATTGTTTTTAATGCAATAAATAAAATTAATATAATAGTAAACATATAATGTATGTACTATATTTTATTAATTTTGTATATATAATTAATGTTCAGATTTAAAAAATTTATTTTATTTATATATATATAATTCAAATACTTAATATATGTATATGTCTCTTTATTCAAAATTATATATATATATAATAATATATATACAAAATTATATAATATGTTTATAATTACTACAATATAAAATGTAATCATCTAAATTAGTTTTGAAAATTTTAACTTTTTTAGTTCGTAACAATATTACCATACAGAAATATATTTTTAAAAAAAATTGATATGGTCGGGAGCTATTTTGACATATGTATGTACAAATTTAACTACAACTTTATTATATAATATGCATTTATTTATGTTATATATAAATATATAAAACATTAAATTTATTTAATGTATAAATATATATATATGTATATAAAGAAATTATATATATATATATAACTCTGTCGAAGCAAGGCTGCAAGTAAACTGTTGTAGTAAAAACTCAAGCCTCTCCTTATGAACTCTTATCGCTCCATCAATTCCTCCTTGACATAATCCCTCCTTTTGCAATTGCGCCTGACTCTATAAATTCCCCGGCCAGAACAATGAGTCCCCTCCTCAAGCCCCTGTTGATCTTGACGTGGCTGTTCAAAACAAAAATCAAGCCCAAGTTCATAGTGATAATATTATTTCAGGCCAATCTCCTGCTAAGCATATTACTGTGCCTAATAATACCCCTGATGAGTCTCTGTCTCTCAATCAGAATGAAGCTGTAGAGTCTAAGCCGACGTGTTCTTTGCTCTTCACAAGTAAGCTACATAATGCAGGAAGTTATGTAACAACCCGGTTTTTAAGTAATAATTAATTTAGGTTAATAGTAGTAATTAAATTAACTAATGTGGAATTTGGAAGATTTAGTCGAAATTGGATTTTGTAAATTATTTGATAAAAAGATTTAAATTGTGAAATTACAAGATTTAAAATTTATAATAAGTTAAAATGTGAAAATATATATTTTATAATAGTAGTGTCATTAGAATATAATATAAGTTTGTGAAAGAAGTAATTTGAAACGTAAATGGTATTAAATAGAAATTTGGATTATAATTAGAAGAGAAATATAAAAATGAAGTATATGGTTATTCATTTTTTATTAGACCCAAGTACAAGAAATCAAGCCCAAAATTTAATAACCCATAGCCCAGATCAATTTTCCATACTCTTCATTTATCTTCCTTTAGTACAAATATATGCATACCATCATTTTACCATTTCCAGCTCTAAAACTTTCTCCTAAAGCTATCAAAAACACAAACTATCTTTACCTTTAAATTTCATAAATAAATTGGATAAATTATTAAAAATCATTAAACTTGAATATATGTGTTTGCACCAGGAATTGGCACAAATACCCAGCAGAACTTTTTGAAGAGGATTAAATGAAGAATAAAATGGAAAAAGAGGATAATAATAAAGTAACGACAATTAATCGAAAGAAAAGCGCACACACAACGATTTATAGTGGTCTGGCGTTGTTTGCCTACGTCCACTTTAAATGGATTACTTTATTGATAACTTTATAATCTGAGTACAAGAGGGATCGGATTAAAATCCTTAGTTAAAAAAGAATGTAAAGCAAATAGTAGCCTAAAAGTCCCAAAAATGAACAACCAAGTCGGTATTTATAGACGAAGATGGCCAAATATCTCTTTGAGAACTCGGCAGGAGGACCTTCAAAACCATATGGGCCCACAGGAGGGGTTGCATGGCCCAATTCCCAAAGAAGAGGGATTGGTACTGATCCCTTCTTTGGTTGAATTTTGGGGTGCGATCCCTATGGTGGCTTCCTCATGCTAGAATATGCTTAGTGTAAAAATTTTATGTCAATTGGATCAGTGGAGCTCGAGTTATTGCTTGATCTTTGCTTCTGCATAGTTTGCATGATGTATTCTGCCGATCCCTTCCTAGGGAAGTATACTGATCCCTCCGACTTTGTAATCTTGCGGTGTGATCCCTAGGGTCCCCATGTCATGCTCACCAAATTTCATATGCATTGGACTTGGATCTTGAGATATTTATTGTTTCCTACAATAATGCCTCCACACTCTGAAACATACTGATCCCTCTTGTTGGAGCTAATTTTACGTCGATTCCTCTTATGCGTTGAACCATATTTCATACTTCGAATAACCTACCTTGCATATCTATCAATTCCATTCAACCTCGACTTCATATTATCATATGCACTTGACGTTTGGGCCCCATAATCATCACTTTGGAGTCATCGGCTTTGATGGTAATTGAATCTAACTCGTACAATTAGTTCAATATAGCCGGGCTAAAATGCCAGATAACACTTGCCCCCCAAAGTACATCCTGTGATGAACATGACGTGCTTTGAATCAAATCAAGTTAGAGTCATCGGGAAGAAATACATCCAGCTTCCTGAATAGTTGACATCCCTTTGTCGAGTTATTTTTCCAAGGTGATGTATTTCTCATCGATCGTCATGACGCTTGGTCGATTTCCAATAGTATAAATCCAGGGCTATACTCCATCAGTTGATGTATATAAATCCGGTTCTATAAGAATAATATGCTTTGGTCATTCGGTCCAGCCTCGAACTGAAAGGCTTCAGGTTTGATTTCAATTTATGTCGATTTCAAAATTTTAACCTTTTGGGTCATGCACGTGCACGTTCTTATACATGTTCTTTGTTGTTGGCTGCCGAGCATGTTCGTACACTCTCGGGTCGTCACCAATTTTCATTGCATTTTGTATGTATGTGCTTTTAATATTTCATGCTCATGCTAGTTTGCATACATGCTCATAACCGATCCCTCATTCATCATTCATATATATATAGGCATTTGTATGGATCGGTACATGCTCAGCCGATCCCTCCATTCCATTTCTCGTGCTCATAGGGCTCGGTATCTTCCATGCCGATCCCCCTCTCTTTTTTCTTTCTTATTCACGTGCTTATAGGGATCGGTATCTTTCATGCCGATCCCATCTGTCCATGTTTCGTGCCGAAAACATAGGCTGATCCCTTAGTCCACATATATAAATTAGCACTCCCACTTCCCTTCATCCTTACTTGCTTCATTTTCTTGCCATCCTTCAAAGCACTAAACCCTCTTATTCCTTCACCAAAACGTAACCTCATTCCATTTTTCCCTTAGCTCCAGACGAAATCCTTCTGCAATTCAACCCGCTTCACGAACCTGCTTCCTCTCACCTCCCATTTCAAACATCTCCAAACCATTTTTCTACACCTTTAGCTCATACATTCAAGTATGTAGGTTTTTAACTTATAACTTATGATTTCAAGATGAGATAATGGATTCCATACCATCGGTGATTACAATGGTGCTTGATACCGCGATGATCGAAGTGGATTGGAGGAGGTAGATCGTAGGGTGTGAAATGGTTCGGTAGAATAAGTAAGGAGGAAGAAGAAGGGAGAGCAGAGGAGGGATTAGCATGGAAGCTTGATGGGAGGAAGTTTGAAAATAGTGGAGTGGAGGTATTGGTAGAGTGGACTATCGTGGAAGTAGTGATCAGCTAAGTAGGAGAGGGATCGGTATTATTCGTGAAATGGAACTAGGGATTGGCACCCTCTATTTAATTAGAGGGATCGGTAGGAATAGGCAAGTGGGAGTTCGGTGGAATTGGATAGTGTGAAGGGGTCGGCAAATTTTGCTAAAGAAGAGGGGTCGACATCATTTGTATGAAGAGAGGGATCGGAACCGTTGCTTTGGGGTAGAGATCAGCATATAGGGTTCGACGTAGAGGGGTCGGTATATAGGGACCGGCACTTATGTACTTGGCCTTGATACCTAATCCATAATCACTTGTTTGAGCAATTACAACCAACCCGATTTCAATAAACTTGAACATATGACGACGATGAACAACGGGACTTGCATATTCATTATTGTACTTGAAATTGAACAATCAAATCCCGGGAACTTAGAACATGAACTAAATCTTAGCATATGGACTTGAATAACAGATTTCACACTTTGATATGCCGATATTCAATCCCAAAGCTTTCACAATTGATCAATATCATCGCCAGTTGAGACGGTCAGCGATAACGGTCACTCTGGTCAGAATTCAAAGTCTCGTCATTTCACTTAGCTTTCTTACTTTAAGCTGCTTATTTCTGTAACACATTACACTGCACGACACTAGCTCACACTTAGCACAGGGGAATGGTAAACTTTTCTAATCTCGATTATCTACTGAGTATAGTTGACATGGACTTCAGACGTTCAAAACGTCTAGCTGCAATGTCTTTTGGACCAACCTTGCAACATAGCAATCCCAAAGCTGAGTCGAGTTCCAAGACCATATCTGGCAGGCTTTCTCCTGGTCATCAAATTGAACAAATGGAAATCTCTGGTCCACCAGCCAACCTTTTTTCTGATGTTCTCGTCCTTTCGGTGGGAGAGGTAAGTCCTGCCCCTGACAATGTAGAAGGCGCTATACTCTTAGACAACCCGACAGATTCTCAAACCCCCAGAATTGGTGAGACCGCCCTTCGCAGACTATGTTCTAGACATGGAATTCCATTCGAAGACATCTTGGCTCCTTCGATAAACAATAGGGCCCACTTTCCCCTGGAGGGATACACATCATGCAACAAATTCATGTGATGGGCCGGATGCGTGCAGCCCTTCAATTCGTTTATTCGGGAAATGTTAAGATATCTTGGAATAGCTCCCACTCAACTTCACCTGAACAGCTACGCCTTTCTCCATGGAACTTTTTTACCATTCATGAGCGTTTTGTTCTGCCCGCCAACTCCTGAGGATATAAGGTTCATTTATAATTTTGAGCGACGATCAGGAAGTCCTTCCTATGTATTCCTCGAGCCTTCACCCAACTATCAAGTCTTAACGGGTGCTTGGAACAAACTTACCCTCTTCAAACATGAATGGTTCTACGTTCGATGTCCACTTGGCTTTGCAAGGCGATGGTTGGAAGGATGTAAGTGTTGTCTTCACTTTATCTTCAAATTCTCTAATCCAAGTCATATTCTGGATCAACTAACATCTTGAATATCTACAGGTATCCGTCTGCGTCCAGAGGGCAATAGTTATTCAAAAGCAATCTCTGCAATTTGTGCTACCCCTGTCGAAGACAGGGACATCAGACTCCTCATCACCGATGAGTTATTATCTCTTAGGCTACTGGAAGAAGGCCGCAGCATTGGGCTTCCTGGAAGTGCTACATTACAAGGAGCATTGTCGAGCAAGAAAGGGATATCAATTACCTTATCGCGCCCCCAGTCGAGGGGACTCAAGATGACACTGAAGAAGGCGAAATTAGGAGTACCCAGATTAATGAGCCTGGCGACGCTGATGTAGGCTGAGGCAAGGCGCTTGTGGTCGAACCATCATAAGGCACGCGACCCCACACACCTGCTAAGAGAAGAAAGTAGCTTGCATATAAGCTTCACAGGAGAAAAACTGTTAAGGATCTGAAGTTCATAATCACTTTTATTGACGAAGAGTCATCTTCCTAGCATATAGAAAGCTCAATGAAGGGGTTATCAAATCTCCAAATTCCTGATGACATTATGACTTATGATTTTCCCAATATCAGTATTGGGGGGCTTGACTCTCCCTGTAGAAGTGGTGATGGCATTCTTCCCACCGGTCAAGGAGAGAAAATGCTTATAAGCAAGGCTACATCTACTGGTCCGTTGGGGGGAAACACTAGGACACTCACAATCATGTGCACTTTGCCACACACTCTTCATCTATCTTTTGTATAACGGTTACTTATACACTTTTGTTTGGTTTTTGCAGGTGCAATGTCTCAATATCGAGCCTTTGATCGCTTAAGGAGCTCTTCAATGCAATATAGATCCGGATGTGATTCAGAATCGGGTAGGCTTAGAGAAAGGGATGATGACCAAGAAAGTAGTCATCGCTCTAGGGAATCTTCACCTTCAAAACATAAATCTCGATCTCGGTCAGGCTTTTAAATCTCCCCGAGATGGCCGAGATGAAAAATCCGAGATATCAGCCAAAATCCGAGATTTGGCAGCCTATTTAGTTATAAGTGTTTTAAATATCGCCCGAGATATCCGAGATATTTTCCCGAGATATTGGCCAAAATCCGAGATTTAAAACACTGATCTCGGTCGTCCCATCAGGAAGTGCAACCTAATCTTCCTGTGCATAGTAGTGATCTGACCTCTTTTCACAGTCCTCTAGCTCCCGTACCGCCCGAGTAATATTCTGGTTCATCTAGCTCCAAGCAATCTCGTGACCGCAGGTCGAGCAAATGTCCAATCATTGCTTCTGATCCATCTTTGCTGACCACTGCTCCTAAAGCTTCCACAACAGAGAAATTGGCTGAGCTTAAGGTCATTTTCCCAAAGGGCATTTTCTCACAGATTTGTTTTGACGGGCTTAAGTTCCTTCCCCCCATCCATACAATCCTAGGGGTTGTCAAAGCAAGCTCTCTCGCATGCATCAATGATGTTTTCGTGCAGCATGAATCATTCTAGAACTTAGCAGAAAAAATCTCCGAGGTGTCTATTGAGCGACAACATGAGATAGATCGTCTCAAGCTATAGGCAATCCATGATAAAGATATAATTAAGCACCAAGATAATGAGATCTCGGAGTGTAATGACCTGCTATTTCGAACCATTCAAATCGACAATCAGACACACATGTCAGACTTGAATTGCTCAAAACAACAGATTTTAATTTGTATTTGGAAAAACTTAACATATACAGTAAATAAATCAATCACAAATCAAAGACACGGAGATTACAACAATAAGCAGCGGAATAGATAAATAGTAGTTCATGAAGCTACTATAGAACTACAGAGTCTTAAACAAAAATACAACCGATATCTCAAATACAAAGTAGTCTCGAATACATAAGCAATGACAAGTCTGAAAAAAATAACCGGAAATAACTGAAAGCTAATCAGATAGAGATGGATCTCCAAGCAAAGCTCCAAGCTCCAAAGGTGGGTCTCAAATGTTGTGACACTCAGTCTGACCCGAGCATAAAGCAAGACACAAAACACTCGAGTCAGGATTAACATTCTTATACAAGTAAATCAACTCAAGTGACATGTCAAGGTGAAATGCAATATAACTTAAGGATGTTTGGGATTCCCATCCTTTAAGGATCCATGAAACTATCTACATACATAGTACAATACGCTACATAGATAATGTCTATAGTAAAGTAAACTATTAAAATAGCGTTAAGGCATTACCCATATCCCCCTTAACACATTTTTATATAAACGTCGTAGTCTATACAGTGCTATAAACTCCACCAAACCGGTGGGCTATCAGGGAACACTCCATAGGTACGACACAAACCAAATTATAGAGGGTGCGATAAGGCATGTGAAAAGGCACGTGAGGCAATGCCCAGGGTAGGATACTACCGGGACTGGTGGTAACGCATAGCAGCTACTACCGCTCACCTCGAGACACACTCCCAAATCAAAGGTGCACCCATTCAAATCACAAAGTAATAGAATGGTATCGAAGAAATGTGCCCGATCAGAGGTGCGACCTTACTTGGCCCAGCATGGCTCCTATTTTAGTCACATCAAACTGACTCGCGGGAGTCAGGGTTGCGTTAATACCTCATACAGAATCATCGCCAAACCATCCTACTTCGTTCTGGAATCTCCACCACATACATAGTTGTTAAAGTGGTTTTCGGTATTGGCAGAGAGTATGACAATATCTGATCCCCGTCTCTTTAACAACCAAACGCTTATTTCACACTGTGGTCATTTATATTTCAAACAATTCATACTTTGTATCAAAATATCATATTCACTCAAAATCATATCACTTTCGAAATCATATCCACTTTCGAAATCATATCATTTTAGAAATCAAATTCACTTCTAAATCATAACCACAAAATAATTTAAACCATCATATCAAAATGTTTGCATTTAAAACCATTAAATCTAAATCATAACAGTTCCAACTTAAATAGTTTAAATATTGAAATATTGTATATATTGAAATAGTTATAAATTAAAAATTGTTTATATTTAAAATAGGTTATAGATTAAAATAGTTTATATATTATAAATAATATATATATATATTAAAAGAGGTGGAAATTAGGTTGAATGGCTTCTCATTCTAGGATAATAAGTTTTAAGAACAATACTTCTGAATAATTAGTTTTAAGGACAATTTACAAAAAAATGATAAATTCATTTATTTTTTTAAGTTATACAAGAAAATGATAAATTCATTTATCATTATTTCTGTATAACATTCCATTTATATTTCAAAATTCAACTTTAATTTTATTTAACTTTGAAAATATCCACTTAATCATTTTTAATAACCATTTAAATAAAATCTCATATTACAAATAAAAATCAAAATTAAATATCTAACTTCAATTATATTTAATTTGAAATTATTCACTTGATCACCCTTTTATAAATATTTAAATAAAATCTCAAATTAAAAATTTTAATCAAAATTTAATATTCAATTACAATTTTATTTAAATTTGAAAAATTCATTAAATCACCTTTATACAAATCAAGTTATTAAGTTATAACAATCATATCTTCAAAACCTTAAAATTCAATAAGTTTCAAAATAATACTTATTAAATTCAATTCTTAAATCAATTAATTTACAAGTCAACTCAATTTATCTTTCCAACCTTAATTTTATTAAAATTATTACAAAATCAATTTTTTTTAAATAATAACATAAATTCAAATAAATATTTAAACATATTATATATATATAAGTCATTACGAAATCTATTTTAAAATATTAATATAAATTGTAAATAAATATTTAAAGCATATTATATATATATATATTAGTTAAATTAAATTCTTATTATATTAATTATTATTAAATTAATCTTACTTTACTAAATATATTGTATAAAGATCTTATTTTATATATTTAAAAATAATAAAATTATAAGCAAAATCTAAAAATTTATATTTTTCAAACCTTAACTTATAAATTTAAAATTTTCAAACATATAATTTAAAAATCTAAATTTTCACATATATTAAAATAAAATCTATATATTATATTTTAAAATCAATATTCAAATAAAACCCATATTTCCTTTCAAAACTTTGGAAATCATTTTCAAAAATAGACCAACGGTGTCCGTATATAATTTCTATCCTATGGTCAAGTGATACAGATATTTATCATTTCAATCCGCAATAATTTAAATTTACGGGTATATATCATTTCAGCCCGTAATCCCAAAATTTCAAATTCAATAAAATCGCTTGGGTTTATCATTTCAACCCATAACGATTTTCCCTAATCTATAATATCATTCGGGTATGTATCATTTCAACCCATAGGGATTTCCTAAACTACAAGGAACTTGCAGAGTGAGAACATTAAATAACAATATAATATAGCATAGCATATCAATTACAGCATGGAGCATAATATAATATATATATATATATACAACAGGTTATGGTGTCATATGTCAATTATCATAGATTAACAAATGCAGATAATAACATATCGTACTTAACAATTTAATTTCTAACCAATTCAAAATTTAACAACATATTTCAATCGTCATTTCGTGTGAATTAAATTTTCTAAATATAAGAATGTTAATCATGAGTGATCGCTCACCTTTCGAGGCTAGAGAAGATAGACAACACAACAAGCTATGATTTTGGATCACGAACTCGACAATCAACCAATCCAAACGACAATTTCCAAAGCAAAGCAAGGTGGACTCGAGATCGATGAAAACAAAAAATTTTAAAAAATCTAAAATTTACTCACATATTTAAAATAAACCTTTATATATTATATTTTAAAATCAATATTCAATCTAAAACACATATCAAAATAAAATCTTTATATATATATTTTAAAATCAATATTTAATTTAAAACACATATTTAAAATTCAAAATATCTATGTATATTATATTTTTAAAAACAATACTTAAAACAGTATTTTTTAAAATAATATTTATATATAAATAAAAGAGAAATAGACGAGCTCAAGCAGGTTCTCTTCAAACATGAGCAAACTAATATATATATATATAGGCAACATATAAAATTATATATTTATATCTTTCAAGAATCAGAGAAAGGAGGGGAAGATGTTTGGCGGTGGAGGTTCGGTTGACGGGGTTGGAGTGGAAACGAGGGTGGCGATGGAGTGAAGTGAGTGATCGGCAACTGTCGTGTGGAGCGGAGAACTTGGGTTACTCGGATGGGAATAGTACTGCGAGGCATGGGCTAAAGAGGAGAGGAACAAGGTGGCTGCGGCTGATAGTGGACATCGTATAAGGTGGAGGGTTTGCCAGGGCACTGCTGCGATCAGAGGTGTTTGGCATTACGGCAGGGTGAGAGGTTGAGTTGGCTGCGCTATCAGGTAGAGAGGGGATGGGTTCAAGTTTCGGTGGAGAGTGGATACGGGTGCTGATGTGGTAGAGGGTGAGTGGCTGGGTTGAATGAGTGGACAACATGGCAAAGGTGGATGTGAGACTACTCGGTTGATGGGTTTATAGGTTGCATGGAAATACGTGCCGGGTCAGGTGCTCGGTTCTGCATAGGGGACGGTGGTGAAAAGATCGGAGGTGGCGTATTGGTGGGGTGAGGCGGCAAGCATGGCAAAGGGTGGCGAAGGGAAATAGGTTCGGGGTTGGACGGTGAAAAGTTGATGGCGTAGGAGGTGGATGAAGTGGGAGAGGAGCGGATCTGTCGCGTGAAGTCTGGGTTCAAAGCAAATAAGAGAGAGAGGGGAGGGAAGGCGAACAAATTATAAGGCAAATATATATAACTTTACATATTATAATATATATTTTTTATAAAGAAAGCTCGGAACAAAAGAAAAAAGGAATGCCAGAGAAAGAAATAAATATAAAATAGTGGGAATAACCAAAAGCCAGGGAATAACAAAAGTCAACAATTATTTTCTGGGAATAATAAAAGACTAGTGGCTATTGGTTTTATACGGTGGATAATGAAAGGTCATAGAAACCCAAAAGTCCCAAATACCGAACCGATATGGCAACTCGTTTTGTCGATTTCGCCGCGTACCGGATACCGAAATATACAAATGAATATACTGCGGAGATAAGCATGACGAGACAAACAGAATGGTACATAGATATGAGATATACGACCATCCTATCAAAACTCAATATTCGCTGCCAAAAATGCTGCCAAAACGCCGAAAATAATATAAACGGAGCTAGAGCAGTCTAAATTTGGCGAAACGAAATATGACGTCTCACTCAGAAAATAATTTACATTTTATTATATAAAAATATTCAGATTTCATAAATATTTAATTTCCATCAAATTTTCAACTAAGTTTAAATACGAAACTGAAATTTCACAAACAAATAAACTTTTATATTTACCAATGAAAATCTACCATTTGCTATGTTTAAATAGACGCATACCAAATATCAAATTTTCATTGCTAAATTTTAATTATTTATTTTCATGAAAATTTCAATTAATTACGTTATTTAAACCGTTAAAATTTACGGGTCGTTACACGGAGTTGACGACAAAACTAACTGAAGCAGAAAAAGTGCCAAGGAAACGTTTGAGGCAATGAGTCATTTGGAAGCTGCCCATAAAAAGAACTTTACGTTGCCCTCAACCGTAGCGGTGCACTCACTTTGGAAAAAGATTCCTTGCAAAAGGAGAAAAATACCTGAGCCCGTCGCATTGAGGAGCTTGAAGAGCTTCTGAAGAAAGAGAGGGAAGAGAAGATCGAAGCTCAAGAAGAATCGCAGAGATATTGCGAAGAAACTGTTGAAGCCCAAAGTTTAAAGAATAAACTTGATGAGCAACATGCTCAGATTGAAGTCCTCAAAGAAGAGGCAAAGGAAGCGAGCCGCAACGAGAAGAGAGAATAGCTCGAAGCCCAGGTAGAGGATGCCAAGGAAGCCGATTGGAATGAAATCAAGGACATGTTTGATCCCCTGATCATCGAATACAATGCTAAAGTCCTTCTCCATCGTGATCTTAGCTTTCTTGGTGAGGGTTATCTTGAGTCGCTCGCTGAGGCCTGGGATTATATTGTTAAAACGAAAAAGAAAGACCTCGGCAAAGCCAATTTAGATGAAGAGAAATTAGTGCGGGAGATCCTTCGTGGAAATGAACCCGTAGACCTTGCCACTACGAGACTCCGATACTTCGACATTCTAACATCTTCCGGCAAAGGGAAAAATATCACCGAATATTTGGAGTCTGATCCCAAGGGCCGCTCCTCTTTTCAGGCACCCGGAGCATCAGTTTCTTTCGGTATGGGATAGGATCTAAGCTACGATCCGGACAAACCCAGTTATCAATCTAAAGTGTTGACCCCCATTCTGGAAGGAGGGACCCCGGTGACGACTGAAAGTCAGCCAGATGTAGGTATTTCGCCCTATCTTCCACTTTTCGATTGGTTTTTGTCTTCATGTCCAATAGACATAGGCTTATCTTCTTGTTTCTACGAATCTACAAGTCTTCCAAGTCCCGGCCAAACTCCGAAAAGTGGTGCCGCCGTGGAGCAACAATCAACATCAACTGAGATCCCGATGGCCACCAATGCTCCAGAGCCCGATGCTCAAGTCATTGGAGCACTTGATGACGATAAGGCTGAAGATCCAATACCGCTGGACGAATCTGATGATGTTGTGATCGCCAGCGCCACTAAACACACCGATGAGTTCAGCCTGAAGGAGCACGTTGAGAGGGAGGAGTTATTGAAGAAACAAGCCAAGTCTGAACCCGTCGATACAAATATTGATGATTCAAATCTCATCCCATTACAAATCATCCCACCTGGCGAGTTGATTTTTGAAAAACTCCCTCCTACTTTTAAAAGATCCCCCGTCAAAGGCGGTAAAGGATCGAGGAAGCGGACAGGCAGAAGCTCGGGTGGCGCCACTCCCAAAAAATCCTAAAAGGGGAGAAGACAAAAGAAATAGCCGTCGTTTCGGCCTTATTTGCACATAGCTTGTATGGCTGTTTTTTTCTTTGCTGGCTGTGATTATACAGGTACGGCTCCTGTTTTCTGAATAAACTTTCATCGCAATTTTGAAGCTTATTATGTTGATAAAGGGTTTTAATTTTCTGTTGAACCCTCATGTGAATTGTTATCTAAGTAGTTGAGCTATTACTTTCCATCAATGTACTTGTAATTCGTTGCTCGTTGCTTTGGATGATAATCTGTTAATTTTATCCCAAGGCCTCCAAGCGTTCGTGGCCCTGAGTCGTATTAAACACGGGGCTTGTGCCCTAATGTTGTGTTGTAGGATTCAGCGGTTTGAGTGATTATGCTCCTGCCTCCAATCTTGGATTAGCTGAGTTAGACGATGGATGGTCGAGGCCCATCCTTAACGAGTTTATGCTCCTGTCAATTTCATGCTGGATTTTATGGAATGGTGAGTGGTCGAACCGCACTCGTCTATTTGCTTATACTCATATTCGCACTCTGGGGATAAGAGCTAGTTAGCGGGTGGTCGAATCACGCCCGACTTGTATTTATACTCCAGTCCACATTCTAGGGACTTTGAGTTAGTTCGTGGGTGGTCTATTCGCATCCGACTTATATTTATACTCCAGTCCACACTCTGGGAACTTAGAGTTAGTTCGAAGAATAATCGAATCGTACTATTCTTAATTTATCGATTTGCCCCCAGGATCCGGGTTTGATTTAGCGAGCAATCCGGGTTTGATTTAGCAAGCATAGATATGGAGGAAGTTCAAAACTTTATTTGCCAAATGAAAGGAAATGACATAATTTGTCTTATTACATATTCGAAAAATAAAATGCTAAAGTAAATTCTGAAAGTAAATACAGCTGAATGAAAAAGAAATAAACTAAGTGAAATAGCATCGTAAATGCTCGCTATTCCACGCCCTTGGGGGTGTGATGCCATCAACAGTCGCTAGCTTGATAATTCCCTCTCCAAGACTCTACTCAATGACATGCAATCCTTCCCAGGTTGGATTCATATGCAACGGGGCAGGAAAATCCTATTTCAAGACGAGATCGCCAATTTCAAATGTTTTAGGTCGGACTTTAGTGTTGTAGTATCGGGCGACTAGGTGTGCAACTACCCTCAAATCTGCTTCCTCATGATTTTCATCTATAAAGTCTAAAGATTCCAAGAGGAGATCTTTATTTGTTCTGGGATCATAGTAAGTCACTCGATGGGAAGGAACTTCGAGCTCAACCGAAATAACAGCTTCAGAACCGTAAGCGAGGGCGAATGGAGTATGGCTAGTCATGGACTTGTGGGTAGTCCTATAAGCCCAAAGTGCCATCGGGAGTTCATCCACCGACTTGCCTCTAGTCTTTTCCAAACGCTTCTTCAGAATGGATTTTTTGATTTTGTTCACTGCTTCAACTTGCCCATTTGCTTGAGGGTGACCGACTACCGCAGATCTTTTTTCAATACGATGCTGACGGTAGAAGTCTTTGAATTCAGCACTATCGAATTGAGTCCCATTATCAGTTACAATAGTTCGTGGAAGACCGAAATGACAGATGATGTTTCAAATAATGAAGTTGATTACTTTCTTCGTTGTGATTGTAGCTAATGGTTCTACTTCAGCCCATTTGGTGAAGTAATCAACTGTGACGATAGCGTACTTCGCACCACCTTTAGAAATCGGTAAGGAACCGATAATGTCTATATCCCACATGGAAAACGACCATGGGCTGATCATTTGTGTTATTTCCATCTGCAGAGCTCTTGGGACTTTTGCATATACCTGACACTTGTCGTATCGCCTTACATAATCAGCAGCGTCTCGATTGATAGTTTGCTAATAATACCTGTAACAGAGTATTTTCTTTGCTAGAGTTTGACCCACCCCTAATGTGATCGCCACATTCTCCTTCATGAACTTCTTTTAGGACTCGTTTTATCTCATTATGAGCGATACACCGGAGCAGGGGAACGGAAAAACCCTTTATGTACATAACTCCTTCCTGTAAGATATATCATGAAGCTTTACAAAGAACTTGTTGCTTTTCATTCCTTTTTTCAAGAAAGACTCCCTATAGTTAACAGTTTTTAATCGAAGTCATCCACGGTTCCCTCTCAGGCTCCATCTCTAGTACCCGATCAATTCCTATCAGGTTTATACTCGAGGCATTCAATACTTTGACTGGAACCAAGCCCATCTGTTGTGCATCCCCGATGCTAGCAAACTTTGCCGGTGAATCAGCCTCTCCGTTGTGATCCTGAGGAATGTGCGCAAGGTCGTAGTACTCAAAATTGGTCAATAACTCTTGGACTTGGGTAAGGTATGGAGCAAGCCATTGTATTTTAGCTTGATAATCTCCCCTGACTTGGTATACTACCAATTGTGAGTCATAAAAGATTTCAAAAGACATTATTCCCAGTTCTTTGGCGAGTTTAAGTCCAGCAATCAGAGCCTCATATTCAGAATCAAGCTTCAAAGCGTAGCAAATTGATCGATCTTTTGGGAGTTACAAGCACAATCCTAGCTCCAGAGCAATGATCATTAGATGCTCCATCTGTATACCACTTCCACCGTATGGTAAGGGTTTCACTGCTCTCCGAAAATCGTCTTGCGCGGTAAATTCTGCTATAAAATCTACCAATTCCTGACCCTGGATAGCCCTGTGGGGAAGATAAGTGATGTCAAATTGGCTGAGCTCAATATTCCACTTGAGTAACCTTCCAGACGTCTCAGGTAATTACAGGACCCTTCGTAACGACTGGTCGGTATAAGCATTGGTAGGGTGCACCTGGAAGTAAAGGCAGAGCTTTTGTGATGCAATCAGCAAACAGTATGGCAGTTTCTCTATCTTCGGATAGTTCCTTTCAGCTCTTGTTAATCGCTTGCTAACATAATAGACCAGTCTCTAGATTCAATTTTCCTCGCGAAGCAACACGGCACTTATAGCGTGAACCGACATGGCTAAGTAGATATATAAATCTTCATGAGCCACTAGCTTTGGTAAGATGGGAGGTTTCTCTAAGTGATTCACCAATGCTTGGAATGCGTCTTTACAATCTTATGTCCATTCAAGATTCCTTTTTCCTCTCATAATCAAGTCAAAGAAAGGAATGCATTTATCAGTAGCTCTAGAAATGAATCGACTTAAGGCATCAACCTTCCCATTCAGAATCTGTACTTGTTTAATAGTCTTTAGCGCTTGTATATTGTGAATACCTTAATTTTTATTAACGTATTTTAAATGAATTTATATGATTTTTCCATGATTTTTAGTTTGGAAAATATTTAAATTATCGTTTGACGTATTTTTTGGCAAATGATGGTTTTTTTTGAAATTTTATAGAATAAGATAACCAGCGTATATTATTGTTGTTTTTTTTATTGTATCACATTTTTGTGCGCGATCGTATTTTTGTTTCTGTCATTCGTGGTTCGTACGCAAACGAAATGCTGTGTAGCAAGATGCCGGAAATTGTAAAATAAACTAAACTTCACTCTAAGACTTTTCTTCATTTTCAAATTTAATGACACTATAACCTTTATAGTACAACACATATATCATATATATATGTTTATTATTTAATTAATTTACCTTTTAATTAATTTATTTAATTAAATAATTAAATTATATTAATTTCAAAATTTATCTTACATGTATACTTACGTTATCTTAATATCTTCTCGGGATTAACTTCGATTCCGCGGGCATTAATAATGAAACCCAAGAACTTTCCTGATGCAACGTCATAGGAACATTTCAGAGGATTAATCTTCATTTTATAATATCGAAGGATGCCGAACATTTCTGCCAAGTCTTTAATGTGGTCGTTGTTCGTTCCGTTTGAAGAAAGGAAGGAAACCAAAGAATCGATCTTTCTTTTAGTTGTTGAATCTCTAAACCGTCGTGACTTCACGAGCATATCATCCACATATACCTCCATCATTTTTCCAATTTGATCTTTAAACATTCTGTTAACTAGGCGCTGGTAGGTCGCTCATGCATTCCTTAAGCCAAACGGCATCACCACATAGCAATATAGTCCAACATCAGTAATGAAGCTGGTGTGCTTTTGATCGAGAATGTGCATCGAGATTTGGTTATATCCCGAGTATGCGTCCATGAACGATAGCAATTCATGTCCCACGGTTGAGTCCATCGTTGGTCGATCCTTGAAAGGGGAAAAATATCTTTCAAGCACGCCTTGTTCAAGTCCGAGTAATCAACGCACGTCTGCCACTTCCCATTCGCCTTTCTCACAAGTACAGGACTAGATACCCACTTAGGGTAGAGGACGTCGCAAATAAATGCATTGTCTTTGAGTCTATCTACCTCCTCTTTAAGAGCGGTAGATCTCTCTGGATCCACGCCATGTCTTTTTTGTTTCACCGTGACATGTCTCGGGTCGATATTCAAAGCATGGCTCGCAATGGCAGGTGAGATCCCACACATGTCAGAGTAAGTCCAAGCAAACACGTTGAGATTCGCTGGGAGAAATCCAGTAAGTTCTTTCACCATCGGGGGGCTGAGTTGTAATCCGGCCTTTAGGACCCATGACAGGTTGTCATAGCCGACTATGATGTCAATTGTCAGCTCAGCCAGTGCAGCCTTGGTCTCTTTGGGCTCCTCCTCGTCATCTCTCGGATCTATATCTCTATAAAGCCAACTATGCGTCCGAGCCAAGGCTTGGGCGCTAGTTATCAATCTTCATTTGCTTGAATACAGACTGACTTGTCTATATCCTTACCTTTCTCCTTCTGTTGAGCATCCTTCAATTCAACTACGTAACAGGAATGTCCAACCGCATGATCACCATGAATAACTCCGACTCTATTATCTGTTGGGAACTTCAAAGTCAAGCACCATAGGGCAAGAGCTGCCCGAAACTTAGCTAGGGTCGGCCGGCCTAGAAATGCATTGTATGGAGCGTCAACATCTAAAACAATAAAAGGAAAAATCTGTACTCTCCTATGGTCACCTTCTTCCAACTCTACAGGTAATTCAACATAACAAACAGCTTTAGTTGAAGCACTGTTAAAGCCATGAATGCGGGATTTTGATGGTTCAAGTCCTTGGCTTCCATCCTCATCTGATCATAAGCTTTTTTGAAAATTATATTTACAGAACTTCCATAGTCAACCAATATCCTTCTTACTAAAGCAGGGCCGATCATGGCCAAAATGACCATTGGGTTGATCGTTGGAGCCCCTACTTTGTCTACATCTTTGTTTCTAAACACGATATCATCTGCCATTATACACTATTATTTGGCTGTAGCTCCATCTTCCATGTTTGAATAGCATTCAAAATCCACGTGCTTAATCGCGCTAGCATAGCACCCCATTTCATGCCAACTCTTATCAGTCGGATGCGGTCCTCCGACTATTGTATTGATTACCAGTCTTCCACCAGTCTGCGTAGGCTCCTCAGCCCTGTGCGATGCTTATCCTCGATTGGGGTTAGATGTCCCATGTCCACCATCCGAAGGGCTTTTCACAAACTACTGTAACTTCCTTTCTCGAATAACCTTTTCGATAATATCCTGGAGATGCCTGCATTTATTTGTGTTATGCCCATAACATTCGTGAAACCGACAATATTCTCTGGTTTGCTTATGCTTCTCTGTTGATTCTTTTGGAGGTGGCTTCCTGTACTACATGGTATTGCAGGTAGACAAATAGATATTCTCTATGGACGTATTCGGTGGCGTTTAAGCATTGTACATCGGAATCCTAGGCATCCCTCTTTTAGGATCCCTCCTTCGTTCTCGGCTCCTATCTCCGCCTTTCTTTTGTTGATTCGGTTTGTTCTGGACATTCACTTGAACTTTTCTCGAACTTTCATCAGACTGCTTTACAACAATATTGCTTTGTACCCCCTCTCCATTCGATCCTACAACATTCTTCTTCTTGGAGGATATGGCTTCCTCCTTCCTCGAATATTGAGTCGCTTTGCATAAAAGTGTTCCAACGTTGTGGGTGGTTTGCCAGCTAATCAATTGCCAAAATCAGATTCTAGATCAATTCCTCTTGTCATGGCCATCAATATTGCATGGTCATTCGGATTACTGATTTCTGTAACAGCTGTACGAAATCTCTCCAAATAATCTTTCAGCGATTCTCTTGGAGCCTGGATCATGTTGGATCGGGACTTTACATCTTTGGGGTGAGTTGTGTGCATTCAGAACTGCTCCACAAACCTTATTGCCAAATCATCAAATCTAGAGATCGACCGTGGGGGTAGCCTTATAAACTACATCATTGCTATTCCAAAGAGAATTATGGGAAAACATCTACACTTGGTTGCATTATCTGCTCGTGCGGAATCCATCAGCCATTCATATCTTATGATATACTACATGGGGTCAGTTTATCCCTCGTAGGCAGGCATCGATGGCATGTTGAACCTCCTTGGATACTCCACATATAGGACATTTTCAGTGAATGAGGTATGGCTTCTTGAGATTCCCTAGTCATCATTGGTCAAGCCTTGGCTCTCTCTCACTAATTGTCTGACCATTACCGACAAATCCGGTGTTTGGATAGTTGGCGCCAAGCGGTGGTTGTGTTCCACCTTACGTAAATGGTCCAATCGATGTCTATGGGCTGTTCCACACCTTCTTGGTTCAACATCTTCCCGATGTGTGTCTCGTAAGTTCACTTCATCGTCATTCCAGGGAAGCACTTAGTCAATATTTAACTGAACTCCATCATCTAAATCGACCGCAGCAGCTCCAGCTTGCACCCCAGTGCACATAGGTAAGTTCCCCCCTTTGGAGGAGGGATCGGTACCGATCCCTATGGAGAGATAGGCACCGATCGATCCTAGCAGACCACGATGGTCTGCCTATTGATGTCACAAATTTTCTGCGCAATATTCATCTGTTCTGTGGCGCATATGCCCGTGATACTCATTCGATGAACTAGAACCCACCGATGCCGAGTAAGGTGTAAGGTCCCTCCTAGCTTTTCCTCGTTGTTTCTAAGTGGGTTGGTTCATTAGGTTGATATGGTCAGAATCTGCTGATTTAATTGTCGACGGCTATTTGTTAACTCTCTCATCAGATTATAGAATTCATCTCCTGTAATAGAATCAGTTGGATTCTGGACTTCAACTGGTTTAGCATTCACATCTATTGGTTGACCGCTCGGACCTCCTTGTTGGATACTAACGTTCTCATTTCCCTCCATGTTCTGAGAAATAAATCTAGTATTCCTCACCATTATTCATAGATTTGCTTAGATTTTTGCAAATCTGAATAGTATAAGCAAACTTCCTGAAGATAACTATGGATCTCCTTCGGGGGATTTATGCAATCCAGTAGCAACAAAGGGATCCTAATCAGCTAAGAATCAATGTTGTTAGTGAAAGCACCAAAATGTTTGCACCAAGAATTGACATAAACACCCACTAGAAACTTTATGAAGAGGATTATATGAAGAATAAAATTGAAAAAGAGGATAATAATAAAGAAACAGCAATTAATCAAAAGAAAAGCACATAGACAATGATTTATAGTGGTTCGGCGTTGTTTGCCAACGTCCACTTTGAATAGATTGCTTTATTGATAACTTTATATTGTGAGTACAAGAGGGATTAGATTAAAATCCTTAGTTACAAAAGAATATAAAGAAAATAGCAGCTTGAAAATCCCAAAAATGAACAACCAAGCCGGTATTTATAGACGAAGATGGCCAAATATCTCTCTGAAAACTCGGTAGAAAGACCTTCAAAACTATATGGGCCCACAGGAGGGGTCGCATAGCCCAATTCCCAAAGAAGAGGGATCGATACCGATCCCTTCTTTGATTGAATTTTGGGGTGCGATCCCTATGGTGGCTTTCTCATGCTAAAATATGCTTAGCCTCCAAATTTCATGTCAATTGGATTAGTGGAGCTCGAGTTATTGCTTGATCCTTGCTTCTACATAGTTGCATGTTGTTTTCTACCGATCCCTTCCTAGGGAAGTATACTGATCCCTCCAACTTTGTAATCTTGTGGTGTGATCCCTAAGGTAGGCTTCCTAGGGTCCCCATGTCTTGCTCACCAAATTTCATATGCATTGGACTTGTGGATCTTGAGATATTAATTGTTTCCTACAATAATGCCTCCACACTCTGAAACATACCGATCCCTCTTGTTGGAGCTAATTTTATGTCAATCCCTTTTATGCATTGAACCATATTTCATACATCGAACGTCTTACCTTGCATATCTATCAATTCCATTCAACCTTGACTTCATATTATCATCTGCACTTGACTTCTGGGCCCCACAATCATCACTCTAAAGTCATCGACCTTAATGTAATTGAATCTAACTCGTACAATTAGTTCAATATAGCTAGGCTAAAATGCTGGATAACAATATGGTTTCTTATATCACCAAGTATCTTCAGCATAAGGCAAATCTTGTTATGGTGTGTGTGAGCTTAGCGCATGCGTGTGAACGATCAGGGAGGGAGAAGATGTATTGAACGCAAGTTCTAGGTGAGCATATTTGCTCACATATCTATGTTAATCCATCTAACTTCTTTTGAGTTCTTGAATACATGTTGTGTGAATGTACGTATATACGTATGAGTTCTTGATTTCATTGCCATTATCCTTACATTTTCTATCATAGCAACCGAGAACGCATATCTTTAATCTATTGTTCAGTAACATAGAAGCCATTGTGTGATTGCTATTATGTTCCCACCACTCACTTTCACATTCACATCGCAGTTACTTTTACTAATGTATATGTGTGTATGTGTGTCTATGATACAAAACTAAACTTTTGCTCTTAAGCCATTCAAACTTATTTTCATTTCCCTTATTTAACAAAGCAGGTAGGTAAATAACAAAGCATTTGTACCAAGTTAGTTGCCTACTTGTAAAACACTTGCTTAGTTTATCATATTGCTTTTGTAAAAAAATGAAAAAAAAATGGCTGTTACTTCTTATTTTGTTGTGTTTTAGGGCGCGTATGTTGTGTTAGTATATGTGTGTGCTTCTCTATGGAGTGTGTGTATGTGTCAGGAATATATGTGTGAGGTGTGCATATATTTACTTGATTGCAATCTTTGTCTGTGTACATCCATTAGTGAGTATATTGATATGTGTGTGTGCCAACATCTATGAGTATAAATATAATATGTATGTTGTGTGTTTCTTATGCATGTGTGCGTCTGCAAATATATAAATGTGGATGTTTTTTGCGTCCTGATGCATGAGAGTGTGTATATTTATATAATATTATATGTGCATGTAGTGTATACTATACATATTTTTTTTAAAAGGATAATATATATATACTGGAGGAGAAAAAACGCCTTTCTCCGGTGGCTAACACAAAAGTCGGAGCATATGAAGGACATATACTCCCCATACCAAAAAAGAGAAAAATAAAAGCAGAAAGACCTCAACCAAAGCCATAGCAAAAAGCAACAAGACTGCTAGGTCGGAACAAAAAACAAAACAAAACAAAAAAAAGAAACAGCCCACCGACAAACACCGACCCGCCTTAACCCGAAGGTAAAGGCCAGACCTCCAATCTCAGCCAAAAAGAGAACTATTCGATCTGCAGCAGAAACATAAAGCAGATCCCTGAGCAAAGAGCTAGGACAGATACGGTAGCGAAACCCGCTCCAAAGAGCCAAGAATAGTCCCACTGAAAACCAAGAGCACCACGAATAAAACTCCGTCACAGATCAACAACAAGAAGATAACCCTATAAACCCGATCAATGGACGGCGAAGGAGACTAACGCCACATATCAACCAAAGAGACCGAGAAACCAATCCAGGACAGGACAAGAAGATGCAAACAAGAACCTCCACCGAAACCACAAAAGCAATCACCAGATACAGCCAACCTATGCACACTCCCGAATAGGAAGCGAACAGAAAAACCTGAAAAAAAAAATTAGCAAACGCATTAAAACCAAAAAACCGGAGGGGGAGAACGAGCGATGGGTGAGGGCCAACGCTTGAGAGAAGGACTTCAACCAACTCCCTGTCTAGCAGAAGACAGAGCACATGAAATAGACAGAAGACCCACCAGCCGACCAGATCGGGGGCTTATGGTTCCCCTGAACGGTCTACCACGGAAAGCCAGGAAGACGTCATTCCTCACACGCCGAATAACGGATGGAGGATCCATAGGAGTGTTATCGAAGATTGCCTTATTCCGCGCGCACCACAGATGCCAGCATATAAGACAAGGAATCAAGCGGAACACGATAGAACGAAGAGATTTTCCAGTAATTCTAGCCCACCAGGAAGCCTGGAGATCAAGAGGAGATCTGGCAAAGCGTCGAACACCAACTAGGTTGTCGAAGTAATTCCAGTACGATCTGGCCGAAATACCACCAAAGAACAAGTGGTTTAAAGATTCCACTTCCCCGTTGCCGCAGCAGCGACAACGGGAAACAAAGGGGATGCCGATCTTTTGAAGATTCTCATCCAGTGGCAACCCATCGTGAAGGATTCGCCACATCAAAATAGAAGCCTTGGGAGGAATACGAGTATCCCATATGAACGAGAACATAGGGCGAGTGGGACCGGAAGTTCTAATCAAATTCCAAGCTTTCAGGATGGAAAATGAAGCACCGTCCCAGCCAATAGACCCACCATGAGCATCAGATAATGGCTTCACCGTCTGCATATGCTTCCAGGTCTCGCTAGCATAGGACGGTGAACCTGAGAAATTAGAATTCGCAAGCCTACGGTATTTAGAATGGAGGAAAGAAGCCCATAAAGAGTCGTTAGTTCCAAACCGGTACCACAACTTACAGGCAAAAGCAGCACAAAGGTCCTTGGGATTACGAAGACCCAAACCACCTTCGATTTTGGGACGGCAAATCGCTTCCCACGACACCCAGTGGTGACGGCGGGCGTTGTCCTTATTGCCCCAGAAAAAAGAAGAAGCCAAAGCCCGATACGACCGAAAAAACGAAGAGGTAGGGGTCATAGCCGCGAAAACATGAGTTCCCATCGAGTCCAAAACCGACTTGATAAGGACCAGTCTACCAGCTTGGGAAAGCAGAGCTGCATTCCAGCGTAATATCTTGCCCCTCACTTTGTCTGCCAATGTGTCGAAAAAAGCATTGAGCTTTCTACCTCTGTAAAGAACAATACCCAGATAAGGAAGAGGGAGAGTAGCTTCCTTGAACCCCGAGACAGCCTCTATCCAGGAAGCACGAGGGGCAGACAAGTCCTTCGCATGGACGAAGCTACTCTTGGAAGGGTTAACGAGTTGGCCCGAGGACCTCTCGTATTGATGGAGAAAGCTCAGAAGTCTCCGTACAGAGGAGCGACTCCCATTAGAAAAAATGACAATGTCATCAGCAAAGGAAAGGGAGGAAATAAGGGGGCAACCCCTCGGAATCCCGAAACGTTGGACCTGGCCGTAAATAGTTAGAGTATGGATACCGCGGATGAGAGCCTCCGCCGCTATCACAAAGAGAGTTGGCGATAGTGGGTCTCCTTGATGCAGACCCCTCCCCGCCCTGAAATAACCATTAGCCGAGCCATTAGTGAGCACAGAGAACCAACAGTTGGAGATGAGCCTCAAAACCAAGTCAATTAGGGATTCCGGGAACCCGAAGGCCCGTAAAACCTTGATGATGAAAAACCAGGACATGCGATCGTAGGCCTTAGCCATGTCTAATTTGAAGACAACATTAGACCCCCTAACTTTCCGATCAATCTGGGAGATCAGCTCTTGAGCGAGAAGGACGTTATCAGAAATCAAACGGCCTTTAACAAAACCCGCTTGAGAAGGGGAAATAATACGTTCAAGGAAAGGGGCCAGGCGAAAGACAAGGATCTTAGAGATAACTTTATTCGAAAAGTTACACAGGCTGATCGGCCGAAAATCCACACACGATCTTGGATTCTCGCACTTGGGGATGAGAATAAGGTTGGTGGACGTCTAACCCGAGGGGAGAGTTTCTCCGGAGAAAAAGGACTGAATAGCAAGACAAAAATCAGCTTGAATAATAGTCTAAGAGGACCTGTAAAAAACACGTTGAAGCCGTCCGGGCCGCTGGCACTATCCTTGCTTAAGGCAAAAACACACGAGCGGATCTCCTCAGCGGTTGGGATGTCCGCGAGATGGACACTCTCCTGAACAGAAACCACACGAGGAATAAAGGCTAACAGAGTCGGATCAGATACCGATACAGACTGTGAACCAAGAAAGGATTGAAAATGGTGTAGAATGGTTTCTTTAACTTCCTCAGGCGAGGAAGCCATAGATAGATCGGGTTGCAAAATCTCGCGAATCATTAGCAAGTTATTTTTCTTGCGAATAGAGGAATGGAAAATTTTGGAGTTAAAGTCACCGTCGATCACCCACTTGATCCTGGCCTTTTGACGGAGGAAGTCATTCTCGATACGCAGCTCCGATGAAAAAATGGTCTGAGCGAGATCCCAAGCCTCCTTGTTTGCCGAGGTCGGAACCTCGTCTAGCAAGGATTCAGCTAAGATAAGAGACTCTTCAGCCAATCGAACGCGATCAAAAATGTTCTTGAAAACCTGACGATTCCAGACCTTAAAGCATTCCTTGAGTCGCTTGAGCTTACGACCGAAAATAGCACAGGGAGAGGCACCAATAGGGACGTTCCAGGAGTTAGAAACCTCTTGAAGAAAATAATGATGAGATATCCACATGCTCTGGAACCGAAAAGAAGAAGGACCCGAGTGAGAGAAGGGAGAGCAACGAACAATCAAAGGAGCATGGTCAGAGAAGGTGCGGTGTAGATGAGATAACGAGAAAGTAAAGGGGAGGCGAAACCAATCCTCCGACCCGAAAACACGGTCAAGTCTAGAAAGGATTCGATTCGGTCCCTCTTGGTTGTTAGACCAAGTAAAAGCAGAACCAGTAAAAGCAAGCTCAGATAGGCCAGAGTTAACAATGAAAGAGTTGAAATCCTCCATCGCTGCTCGGTTGACGGAGGCTCCACCCCGTTTTTCCGCATGGCTGGCGACAATGTTAAAATTGCCGCCTATCACAGAAGGGTCCAGCCCCATTGAACCAAGGGCAAGGATGTCGGACCAAAGATCTAATCTCTCCGAACGGTCACATTTGGCGTAAACCCCCGAAAATAAGAACGGGGAGGAAAAGAAAGGAGAGGAACAAGCCACTGACAGAAGCTGAGAAGAATCAAAAACGAGGCGAGCCGCCATGGATTTGGACCATAAGATCCAAATCTTACCCGAGATGTTGGTGAATCCCCCGCCAAATCCTAAAGATAAAACAATATTGGGGATGCCATCCGGGGCAATAAGAGGTTCCAGAATAGCAACCAAACCAACAGAATGCTTCACGATAATGCGTTTTAGCCTAGCCAAAGACGCATCGTTGCCAATACCACGGATATTCCAGAAGAGGAAATTAGCCATGAATAAATAATAGAGAGCGAGGAGGCAAAACGAAAGACCTAAAACCTAAACAAGGGGAAAAAGACACAATCAGACAAGATACAGAGAAAACCGAGCAGATCGATCGATCTGCTCGGACGCCGCCATAGAGCGTGTGCGAATGGTACGAGGAGTAGACGGGGCTCTACGAGAGCCACGGCGACGCGCTCGCTGAGGAGGTGCGGGAGACAGGATAGTAGGCTCAAAAAGCACCACATCATCAATTCCCGTCAAAGGAGATCGAGAGGTATCATCTGCAGGAGACGACGGGAATGAGTTCCTAGATAAGCAATTGAGATGCTCATTGAGGAGCGCAATTTCTGCCTTACTCATGAGAGGAATGGAAATGGAAAACGAATAAGAAGAAGCAGGAAGAGAGCAAGCCGAAGAACACCAGGATGAAGAGGATGAAGAGGAAACCAAAGGCTCCGAAAGCTCACAAGAAAATCGAAGGAAAAAAGGGAGGCGGGCCAGTTGCATACCACACCTCCTAGCAAACCAAGCAGGATAAGGCAGAACCGAGCAATTGGAAGAGAAAGGAGGGCATGAGCAATCCGATGCAGATAGCATTGCAGAAACCGCCAAAGGGATATACGAGCTCGCCGACTGAACAAGGGAAGCGACAGAGGGGGGACCTAAAGGATAACAGAGATGTGTTAGGGAGCAACCAAGTTGCTGCCCATATTGCTGTGGGAGTCTTACCAAAGCCGGACTATCACTAATAAGACAGCCCCACACTACGGGTAAGAGTCGCATATCGGACTCAACCGAGGCAACAGCAAAGCGGAACAATGAAAGCTGGCAAAAACCAAGTCTGTCCGTATAGTGGTCAGAGGCAACCACTATACGGCCAGGACTGGGAGATCGCCCAGTGTATACTATACATATGCGTTTATGTGTAGTAGGTAATAAATATGTGTGTGTAGCGCACGATATGTATATATATGCGTGCATCTTTTTTCTATGTTTAAAAGAGAGAGAACCTACTGCTATACAAATATTTGTGGTGTTTGACTTTGGCCTTGCTAATATGCTTCTTGCTGCTATTATATAAATATTTATGGGGTTTAATTTTGGCCTTGGCAGTATGCGTGTGAATCATTTATGTGTTTGTATGAATATCTATTACATACTTATTATTATTTTATTTGTATAGTTTTGCAAATGAGTTTTTTATATTCTTAATGAATACTAAACAATTATCTAATTCTATAAAAGATTAAGAAATTTGATATTATTTATATATAATATATTATATTTTTGGTTTAGTTAACAATTTATTTGATTCTATAATATATAATTATTATCCAATCCTAAGAATTAATTTCCTTATATAAAATTATATGTTGTGAATATTTCAGTATTATGTATTGCTTTGTTAATTTATATTTATTTTATTGAATAATCTATTATTAAGTTTTTAATTTCTGATTTCTTATCTTCTTTATATTGTTTCCGATGATATGAATGATTCGCCGTTGATATTGATTTCATTGACGATTTTGATGGGATACGGTATTGGCTTTCTTTCTGTTTGATTTATTGATATTTATTCTATGTAAAGAGAAATTAGAATAAACAGAGCTATAGTACCATTTGGGTGGGGGCATTCGGTAATATTTCTCCGGTTATTCTTTGGACTCATTATATAGAATATCGAAGGAGCGAGTGTGATGTGTGAGCATCAAATAAATGGACTAGTAAAACTTGGTGGTATGGGATGCTGTTGTGTTATTTATTCCGTTATTCTTTGCTCATGGATGACACTCATACGGGGGTATGTAGTGTCTGTGTGACTCGTTGCGGTGAGCACATATGGAGGCTACTTGTTAGCCACGTAGTTTTTGTACATTATATATTTGTTTACTTTTGTCCGGCTCCCTTTATGCTTCGGGAGTGAACCAGATTGGCCAGTATCCACTCTAGCGGCCTGATCATGGGGTCACGCCCTAGATCCATGACACGTTGTTGTTTATGATATTCAATGCATGTCATGAGATTGGTAGTTGGTTGCCCCTTATGTCGCATAGGTTAGCGGTCAGTTACCATAGGGGCACGTGTCTGTAGTCATGGCCGAAGAGGCTACACATTATCGAGCCTATGGTAGATTATTGCCGCAATATTGAGAGGGGAGAGGTAATGGTAGATGATGACTATAGGAGTCGTGTCATATCGACCACGTATGGCTCTTGGAGCTAGCAGACGTGTTGTCAGTCTCTTGTTTGGTTTCGGTATGGCTGTATGTGGCTGGTGGATAGAAATATACTATGTATGGATGAGATTATACTTGAGACCGTGTTCAGAGTATGGTCAACCCCGTATCCTTCTTAGGCAGATGACCTACTTATTGTTGATCTATTGTTTCTATCTCTTAGGACCGTTTAGTTGAGAGTTTCACCTTTATAAGGACCGTGGGTGGAGATATATGATTTTGCACATTATGAAATTGTTAGGAGCTGGCTCAAATCGTTCTTATTGATTTGATATTGGTATTTTATAATATGAGATTGAGAGAGATAGTGGGCATTGCTTCATTACTGCATGACTTCACCGAAGGATATCTCATTATTGACGTTTCTGAGTAACCCATTTGTGTTGATTATGTGATTTCTGATTTGATGTATTTCCATCTAGGTGACAACATCTTTTGATTTTAGAGTTGACTGCTTTATGTGGATTTGAGTTATTTGATTGATATGATGCCTTGATGCTTATTTATAATGTTTTATAGATATCATAGATATACATTTTTGATATTTATATGTGTATGTTGATATGTTTGGTAGTTTTAGTGTCTCTGGAGATGATTTCGTATTGTTATTTTCCTTTTTACATTATGTTACCTTATTTATAATACATGATTAGACATAGTCTGATCCGTGTGTTATTTAATAATACTCGAGTCAATTCGAAATATTTTAGGTACATGGACGACTCAACTAGCATTTGTTTACTTTGGGCTTAGAGGAGTATTATATTAGGTTGATTACCTGATATTTGTATGATATTTATTCACTAAATGTATGTGTGTGTGTGTGTGTGTATATAATTGACATTTGAGTTGTATTATAAATGTAACGAACAGGGTTTTCGACCCTCGAAAATCAACACTAGTACGTCCACTGTATTGCGTGCCGAATATTCAAGTGCCGGAAAGACCAACCGTTACGGGAGAGAAAGAAGATAAAAAATAAGAAGAAACTAAACAATCACATAACACAATGGAATAAGATATATTAATTAACATAATTCTTTGCAAAGTCATTTCCAAAATGATACATCAGAGTCATACTAATACAATTCTACCCTTGGACAGTTAAAACAACATGTTACTACTTAATTAATACAACATAATATAATACAGCGGTAATCAGATAATAACTAGCTATCGATGAGGCCTCTTGCTCTAAGCTCCTCCAAAATGCATCCGTGGAAACCTGAACTACTTGGCTACCCATAAAAATTTGAGCACCCGGAGTTTTAGGGAAAGAAAATAAAAATCTGGGTCAGACATGGGTCTGGTGTGAGTAAACTCAAAACAACCGGATTATTACTTTCAAAACTCGTTTAAAATCAAGGGTATCTCGTAAGACAACGCCGCACATAAACACAGACGGGTTTTTACCTTACGATAACCAAAACACTTTTATATGTAAATCCCACGATATTATAATAATGTCTAACGGTTTAAAGTAAATATATAAAATAGTTGAAATGCTTGCATCTCACATTCCAACATAATTGAGCACAATCAAAATCGTAATGGCTCATATTGGAGATTGGATTCCATACTATGGCAAGGTAAGGGACTACCTTCCAATGTACATCCCTAGAAAATGCACCGATGCCAACACAGAACAGGCTACCCCTTCAACATGGCATACTGGATTACCTCATCCCCCTTTTGACACCAAGGCCTTATACTACCATGATGTTTGCGCGCAAACCAACTCTAATAAGGAACAATCTAGAATGGGATGACGGCTCCTAATGGCAGCTAACCACATGGCTCTGTTGCATACCCTGTTTTTACCTTTTTTCGATTTGTGAAGCTTGTGAGGTCACGTCGTTACCTTTTTATTTGTAAACCCACTTGGAATGCTAACACTGCCCTCTAGGCATCATTGCAACATTAGCATTCATCCATACAAGTTCGTTTTGGGACTGAACGAAACCGAAGGCAATACTTCTACTAAATCCATTTTGGAATCACACTCAGGATTAATAGAAATAGCCCTTGCATTTCAAATCTCTGTCTTCGATTGCATGCTCTTCAAGATGTCTTCAGTTCGAAACGCTTCAGTTGGATCGAAGTGGTTTTCAGATAACATATCTGATCCCGGTCTCTTCGAAACAACTTTCGATAGTTTCCGATAAACTCAACCCCGATTGTTTAGGAAATAAAAAGATAAAGATAAGAGTGGAGATCACCTCCTAACCATTACTGGACGGATTTCCTTATCATTTATCCTAGAAGAATGAAACAAGATTTATATGCACAGTATATCATCATTGGAGATGACTATGCCATATAACTCACGTGTTTCTCCTAAATATTTCCAAAGTTAGTTTTGGTCCAGGTTTGATAGTCGGTTATTTAACTATCAAATAACAAACATTCAAACATTTATTCAATTCCATATTGGATGTTCCAAGCCTTTATTAATTTATCTTTCATTAACTAAAACAATTTGCAAAACTTGATCAAAAGATCTTTTTCAAACACTATTTCCAAAATCCTTTACATTCCTTTTATATTTGGCAAATATTTTTACTTAAATATAAGTATTTACCGAAAACATTTGAAAAAAATTCCCTCTTCTCAAATTCCATATTAAATGGCCAAGAAATTCCCTTTTCAAAACATCACATACTATAAAACCATTCACTTTATAAAATCCATTCACTTATCCCTTATACAAATTCTTTTTATAAGTTCACTTCATATTTCAAACCTCCTTATAGAATGAGAGAAAATTTTAAAACCATAGTTTATAATTTTAAAAGGAGGCTTAGCAATCCATTGGTACTTATTTAAGTTATCATTTAGTTTCAGTTTCACTTTCAAGTCATTCAACAATTTATTTACATAAGTCAACATATATGTAAATATACTTCATATCCAAATCAAGAAATAACGTGTTAGTATAAACTAAACAGTATAAACATCTCCAAATAACATAATAGCAGGATGGTGATTTGTCCTGCTAAAAAGATGTCCCAACAATTCAATCAGTTTACACAGAATGTGGATTTATTCTGCTATTAATGTCCACACAATCAAACAATCAATCTATAGTAGAACGAGGATTTATTCTGCTAATATATGTACACAAAAATTAAATTAACCATATTATAGAAGAACGGGGATTTATTCTGCTAATATATGTCCACAAAAACACGACCACACACATTGTAGTTCATTCACAGTTTTTTTCTACTTAATGGTATTAACATTTGAATTCCTTGTGTTCAAACCATCTTTGAAAATAAGTACCTTAAAAACAATTTGATTCTTGAAAAACAAGGATTCAAAACTTAAAACTCCATTTAAAATGATTAGTTACATGTTAAACTCTTATTAAATCATAATTAATCTTTACTAAATTTGAACTTAATTTAATTATAAATTAAATAAATAATTAAACTTTTAATAAATAATATATTTATAAATTAAACCCTTAGTTAATCCTTTATTAACTATTAAATAATAATTTAAAACCTTTATTAATAATTAACTATTCATTAATCTCAATTAATAAATTACATAATCTTTAATTAAAACTTAAATAATAAACTAAACCTTTATTATAAATAATTAATCATAATTAAGTTTTTAATTTAAACTTTAACTTAAATTTAACTTGATTAGTAATTAATTAATAATTAAACCCTTTATTTAATTATTAACTAAGTAAAAATAAATTATGCACTTAACTCATAATTAATTAAAATTAAGTCTCACTTAATCAATAGTTAATTAAAATTAATCTTAACTTTAAAAGATAATTAATTAATAATTAATCTTTACTTAATTAAAGTTAATTAACCTTGTTTAATACTTAATTAATTATTAATTATTAAAACCTACTTAACTAATAATTAATTATTAAATCCTTAATTAACTTTTTAAAACATTATTATTAGGTTTATAAAGCATTTACAAAACAATCAAAGTGTAAAAACTCAACTTTTCAAAAAAATCGGATTTTTATCGAAACTGCATCCATAGCGACTATCGCTATGGATGTCATTACTTAGAAATGTTCTAAGTTTACTAACTTCAAAACCTCTTACTTAACTTTGCTTTAACTTTAAACCCTTAGTAAAAGATTTGAAAACTAAAAACAAAGGTTTAGAAACTTTAACTTTAAAACTTTAAAACAGATAAACAAAGTTTCCAAGATTTTAAATCTCACTTAACATAACTTTGTAAGCTAGTTTACATACACCATCACATGCAAAGTTCATCTACAATACCATCACCAAAATTCACATACACTATCACATCCAAGTTCACAACTTAATAACCAAACATATCACTTAAACCATTATTTTCAAATCTAATGCTAAACCACATATTAGCACATACATATACGTCAAAACCATACCATAATCCAAACAACAATATTACCTATACAACCATATAACAACCATATATATAAAGGTAAATTCTTTTCCAAAAAGTTAAGAAATTTACCCACCAAAAATCCTTTGAAAACTTTATACATCTTGGAATTCGGAAAACTTGGAAAACCACAAAATTCACTCGAAAATAGGTCAACTTCCCCTCGATTTTTGGACATGTAGTTCTAGGATTTTGGAAAAGTTTTCAAAAGAGGTTTTAGAAAATTATTTTCTCCACACTTTCAAAAAAAGAATCACTCAATTTCAATGGTTTTTGAGGGAGATACGGTCAATAGAAGAAGGGGTATTTTCGGATTGGAAAATTTGAGTCCAAAAACGTGTCTGAAAGAAATGCATTTTTGACATAGCAAAGTACAAAATTCATAGAAGTGGTACCTATGACAGTTGTAGCTACTAAAATTTTATATAGCTTGAAAAAAAGAAATACTCAATTTGGTGTAGTATTGAGGAGGTTATGGCCGTGAGAATTAGGGGAAAAATTGAAGAAATGAAAGGGGTGTTTATAAGTTAGAGAATAATGTTTTTCATGCATTTAAAGTGAATCGAGCTATGGTTTTTAAATTTTAGAAAGGCTATGGAAGCCATGAAAGAGTTTTTAGAAGTTTTGCAAAAGAAGAAGAGGCTTTAGGACAAAAAATGATAAAATGAAATGAAAATGGAAAAGATGGAAAAAGTTTTTATATAAAATGAAATACCAAAATTACCTTAATACCTTTGTACTCTACCCTCCTCTCACTTGTTGCCACATCACCAAGCCACCTCACCTTTGTCCCCCCTTCAAATTTTCGAAACTTCATGGTTCCCTCCTTGTCCAACATGTTTAAACATGCTTTATGTACTCTATTGTACTTTTCTCTTCTAATGATGTGACAATTTATGTTAAACATCCTTTATTTTATTTTTTTTGTTCATTTAAATTACATAATAAATCACATCTCTTTCCATATTTACTTAAGTATACATATATAACAGACCATATCCTAAAATTATTTAAAAATGAATGAGTATAATTATACTACAGAGTTTTACAACGTTTCCGACAACTTTTAACCGACGAAAAATCGAAAAACGAATTTCGGTCACATTTTTAATTTTCCTTTGAACTGTCTATTTTTGTAAACAAATTTGAAATTTCACCATCATTATTTATTATTTAAAAGATTTTTATTTTAATTGTAAAACCTATTATTTAAATATTTTAAATTGATTAAATATTCCCAAATCAAAGCGGTGAAATTCTGGGTTGTTACACTCTCCCCCCTTAAAAGAATTTCAATCTCGAAATTTTACCATGGCCCTAAACCCAGAAACAACTAACCCTAGAAGACTTAACACTACTCATCAGTTCGTATGATGTGCATAGATCATTCTTATACAAAAATATGATTCGATCACTGCTCGAACACATAACTTCACTTCTGAACTAGTATCGCTCACTTGATTCTCTAGTGTAAACTCTAATCAGGCTCCTTGATTAGGAACCTCTATTCTCCTTATATAGCTATAAATATGATAGAAAACATTTGTCCCATACCAAAAATCATCATCAAGTGCTCGCCGTCAAAAATCAATTAATAGATCCTTATCCGGAATGGTGTGAAACAACTCAAAGCCTTGTATACAAATATTAGATCATAACAATATGAAACGAGAAATGATCTACATCAAACTTACGCACTTATTTAATTGGTTCTCCTTAATACCAATTTTATTTCCACTAATTTTTTTTTGAAGACATTTCATAAACTACTCTTAGGTTCAACTTTTATGCTACTCCTCTACATCCTGAAAGCATATACCCCTATTAGATTCCACTATTCCATTTTGCATTTATTTCTCTAAGAAAACTCAAGATCCAAATACCTGGTTTTTACTTCAAAATCTTTTTGAATTAAAACTCTATATTATAACTATAGAATATATATATATATATAGCTCGAGTAACTCGAAAATGATACTAAGGAACTGGGTACTATCAAATAGTATCATACATTCCCTTAATAAGAAGGGTAATACTCAAGAGAAGTGCTTACCATCCGAACACATCTCCACTACAACAAAAAAGACTTTTCACAGCGTTTGAAAAACGCTGTTAAAAGTTTTCACAACGTTTTTAAAAACGCTGTATAACGACATGCGGTCGTTGACCCTAAATTTTTAACTGCAAAATATAAACGCTGTCAAAAACCCACTTTCTACAGCGTTTTTTAAACGCTGTTAATAATTTTTCTACTGCAAGGTATAAACGCTGTTAATAGTTTTCTACTGCAAGGTATAAACGCTGTCGTAGGGATATGCATTTTTTTTCCCAATGAATTGACAGCAATGTATAAACGCTGTCGTAGGGATATGCATTTTTTTCCAATGAATTGACAGCAATGTATAAACGCTGTCGTAGGGATATGCATTTTTTTCCAAAGAATTGACAGCAATGTTATGCCATTGCAATATTCACACATATCATTAATATAAACTACATTTAATTATATTTTAATCAGTTAATGTACATAACATAAACAAATTAAACTAAAATTGTAAAATAAAAGCATAACTATTAATCACTTCCATAAAATAAGTTGAACACAATATCCATGAACAAAGTTTACATAAACCCGTAAAGAGAGATAAAATTTATAAACCAACTGCATACAAAATTAGACAAATGCACAATATCTAGAAAGCAAGTTTGCATGTAATATTATCGACAAAACGTGCATAAAAGTAGTTCAAATACAGGCTGAAAATGAAAAGTGGCAGTACGAAGATAGTTAGACATTGGTTTACTGAATTGTTGCCAACAGGGCAGTCTGAACTCGGCAAGATTCCTCCTTCCGTCTTTTTTTCTTGACTTTTTGTTGTTGAGCTATCACTAACCATGGCTTTGTCAACATCCTGTGAGTAGTAATTACAGTAAGCTTTAGACGTATAACTGTTAGTTAAATATAAAGAGTACAATTTCCAGTTGAAAAAAAATGTGTTTTTCAATAAACATGTAACTGGAAGTTCTATGCAATATTTGCACAGTGATATATTTAATGCATAATATTTTCTGTAGTTAGTTTGTTTCTGTGATAAACTGTTTTGGTTGCTTCTTTGCATGTTATTATCTTTCAATTCCGGTAACGAAATGCTGTTGGAATTTTTCCTGATGATAGTTTATATGTTGTAGTTTATGCATGCAATTTTTCTTAGCCTGAATCCATCTATTGCTGCCTAAAACATTTTCTTGAAATTGTGAGTTAATAAACTCACAATCGTTAGATAATTGCACAAAGGCAAGACAAACTCAAGAAATGAATATTTATATTTCCAATTTTACTAAACAAATATTTTTTAGGTTATCAAAATCCTTTTACTACATAATCAAATTCTAAAATTTCAACATTTGATTTTGTAAATCTATATATTTTATACGTATTATATAAATATTATAAATTTTCATCGGCTACGAGTTGCGGGGGATGAATTGAAAGTTATTGACATGCAAAGGAGCAACCCAAAAATAGATTTTCACAGAGAACTACAACTACAGGAAGTATTTCTATGAAGACAATATTTGCACGGATTTTGGTTCTACTAAGTCTAAGCTTTCCAGCAATATAAAAATCATCAAAATCGGATTTACGGTTTGAAAGTTATGCTAAATTTACTTTCAGCTTAAATTTTAGAATTTTATAAAATTAATTAATTTCTATAGACTTAGTTAATTTTATAAAACTAAGCTAAAAACTTACAAATTTTAGTTAATTTTTATAAAACTTAGTTAACATAATTAGTTTGGTAGGTATATATGCATATGCTACAACTAAATTCTAGCATTATCGTATTTTGGAAAAATCCAACCAGTGAATTATGAATAAAGTAATAAATGCTTACCCAACAAGTGAATATTAATAAATAATGAAAAAGTAACAAATTTTGTATAACTATAGATGTACCTTTATCATTGTACAATGCTACAACTTGATGGATATCTTCATTTTCTCAAGCATATTGAATTGCTCTTAAACCAGAAGCAGCTAGAGCCTGAAAAATAACAACTGGCATTTTAACTAAGAAATTTAGATAAAAAATCAAATGCAGTGAAGTCAATTATAAAAATACATGGAAAAGTGAAGAAGCAACAAAAAAAAATGATCAATAAAAAATGACAACTAAAGTATTATAACTAAAAACTCCTATAATACTATCAAAAAACAATAAAAAATCATAAGTAAAATCATTCAACATGGTTTTATGGTTGATAACATTAAGTTTTCTTCTTGAATCGTCAAATGAATATATAAATAAACTACATCTCATTTATATGTATACAAACATATGCTTACAGGAAATAAAATTAGCACTCAAGTGCTTTCGGTGCTCTCCGTTCCCTCTTATCTTTCCAAGAAGCATGATAAATTTGTTGTTTTGAGTTGTTGCCTTGTTCCCTAGTAGACTCGTGTGAATTGATTTTATTCTCTTTATTTCCCACATCATCCTGAGTAAAGCTTCCTTAGAAACCTCAAAAAGTAAACCTTGCTTACAAGAGTAAATAATAAATTTCAACACCCACATACCTAGAACTGCATCTCAAAATTATGCACAACAAGCTAAGCATAATTACGAAATCATCAATATATATGGTTTTTCACCAAAAATTAGAACATTTATCGACTAAGTTACAATAAATAACTTAGATTAGTTCAAAAAGTTAGAGCATCTCAAAACTTATAACATTTATCTTAATTCCAATATATATTACAATAGTGCAGACAATGAATTAGTTAAAATTCTAATAAAAGATGATTATATGCTATCCAGATACATCCATTGGAAAATATTAGTGTACTTTAATTCAAAATGCACAACAAAATCAGTATAGCAATGGGTATAAACAAGAAAAACAAAATGCGGCAACAACCAAAACTAACTAATAGTAAAGGAAAAAAAGTATAAGAAAATGCAGAAAATCTTGACACAAATATACATGGAGGATGAAAGGTGTTGCAACACCTTTCATCCCTTAAATTGGTAAAACACAATATATTCTTGTCTTTGATGTTATATTGTTTTTCTGATCCAAATTTAACATCAAATTTCCGATTATATGATTTTTCCCTATAATGGACTAGTAATAATAAAAGCAAAAGGTTGATTTGATCACCACAAATACATCTGATGTTATATTGCATTATCTAATGTAAAATAATTAATATGCTAAAAGCTAATTTTGGATCATTGTAATTTGGTAATTCTATCAATTAGTTATAACAACAATTCATAATTCAATTTTTTGTACATGTAAAAGAAGCATAAAAAGCAATCAAACTCTTGAAATACTTGTTTGATACTAAGTTGTTTTTTAAAGGAAAAAGGCATACACTTTGCATACGTATTTGATCAACATAAAAAACAATATTATTTAGTTGGATTCACTTGATTTGAAAACAAGCATTTCAGGAATGACCAGTAACCGACTGATATTTATATATTATCATTCCTCTTGCCATTGTCATCTATATTTTATTGATAAATCTTCCAAAAAATACAAATAAATTACTATCATTAAATGCATAATATTCATCCAGTGATATATTATCACAGTTCATGCACCCAAAGCTACCAAAATTAGAAAATTAGATATACTTGATCCCACCATCATCTAATCTTGGGTGCATATTTTTGTTTTAGGAAGTTGATTAAATATCAAGTCCATACCATTTTCATGAGTAGTGATATAACAATATGAGATACAACATAAATTAATTTTTAGGTCCATATAATACTGGTAGTTAAATTTTGCTATTAATATTGTGCTAAATCATGTATTGTTGTCTGAAGGAATTTTTACGCAACTATGCTCTTGATTATTTCTAATCTTTCAAAATACAGTAGAATAATGCCTACTGTTAGAGCATCTCCATTAGAATGCCTATTTGAAGTGTGGGAAACCCTTAAATAAATACGAATTCCTCCTACTTCTGCTTAAACAAATACATGAAATTTTAGTGTACACCTTCCAAGCTTTTTTATATAATTTATGCTTTAAAAGTATACGTTTTATGACCATCTGAGACTATATAGAAGAAACTTTTTATACTTTGTTTAGAAAGCTCAATTTTGAGTGTTTCACAGCTATGACTATAATTGCACTCATTTAAGCAAACTTTATTCTCTATAAAATTTTGATTATGCCAATAGCAAGGCGCAATACCCAAAAAGAGATTTTGCATTTGACAATGATGGTCCAATATTTTATCTTATAATAAGAGAGTCAACGGATACAAATCACAAATTTTAAATCAGTTATTTAGTACCTTTTCTTAAATATGCATGGTAGAACCAACACACGAGACTTTGATAAATATATATTATTGGCATCTTCAGTTACCTACTCAGTTTGATCCTTCATAATCTCTAAAATAAAATTTCCTATCTATGCATAGCATTTCATATAACCAAAAGTACCGACCGGTATGGGAAAGAATAAAAAAGTGAAATTGAGCAAGAAAGTACCTCAGGAATAACGCTAGGAAAACTAGATACAAAAAGCATATCATTGCTTATTAGCCTTGATAACCCGAGAATAATGTCCCAATGTTGCAGGTTCTTTCTTAGAATGAACAACTTCTTTCTTATCTAATATATAGACAGACAATTTAAAAGCTACAAACGCCTAGGCATATGCTTATAATACACAGACATACGCATGCAGGTGGGCAAATATATACACAAACGGTTAGTTGAAGATGATGAAGGATGTGAATTCACTATTGTATTGCATATGATATAAGAATATGTTATATTTTAGGCGTGGAGTAATTCAATGTGGGCATTGTAAAACAAAAAGTAACAGTGAAAGGCATACTCACACCTAATGTTTTTAGGCCTTCTCAAAAACTCAAAGAAAATTGCCTCTTGTCTATTGTAGGAAAACCACCATTTGTAGAAATTTCCAAACATAATACTCACCTCATATCATAAAAAATGAGTATAGTTCGTTAATGCTTAGCATTAAATTATTCTCTAGAATGAGTGTCAAAGAATTAAGATGTTTGTATAGATTAAACTTATGTTACAAGAACGTAAAGGAAAATTCACAAGCTGACTAAAGAATGATCTTTGATGGTCCATTATTAATCTTATTATTAGTCTGCACATTAAAAAGAATTTTGATCTTGTTATTAATATTCTCTTGGGAAAAAGATATACTAAACCTATTATTTAATTCTTACCCATACATCCATTGCAAAAAGAAAATATTCATAGAAAAAATAAGAAATAATATTGGTAAATATGTTTATCAACTACTAAATTCCACCTCCATTGATTCAAGACTGCCCTATATATTATTGTGTAACTAATAATATTGGATTCGACGATGGAGCTCTGACTGAATCGGAAATTCAGGTTAGAGAAGAAGAAAAGAAATTTTAGGGTTCTTTAATTTTGGTGGAAGAGCTGACTGTGAAGTGAAAATAAGAGGCAGCTTATAGAGTTAACCCACCTTTCTGAATTTTTAGCGGCAATGATAAAATAGCGTTCGTATAATGAATGTTTTCTTCCGAGGTATTTCATACAACACTCACCTCAAAAACGCCGATAATAATTGCTGTTACTGAGTTGTTTTCTTGTAATGTTTGGCTTAAAAAGTAAGCTCTTAATAACGATTTAAATGGAAAGTCGATATGTTTACCTGATAAATTTGGTTCTTTCCACGTTACTTGAATCTGGTTTAGGTTTTGAAACTCCCTTAGGAATATAAGCCTCATAAATCTTGTTTGCACATAAACTCCCCTAACTTCGATCATGGATTCAACTTCCTCATCGGACTATTCGTCTAGTGTTACCGATAAAACCTGATATTTTCCAGCCAAGTTCAGAATCAAACTAGTAATTGGAGATATCTTTAGCAATGCAATGAATCAAGTAAGTAGCATCAGGTGTGATAAAATGTTGTAAAAGTCAAGGTATTGCATTTTATGAGAGGGTAAAAATATTGCAAATGAGAATTGAGAAGGTTCAAAACATATAAAATGTGAATTGCATTGTTGTTATATTATGATGATACCTTTGATACATGGGCACCAAGACTGGTGTGGACACCACAATAATTAAGGCATATGAACACCCCAATATTTGCCGACCTGTAAAATTAAGGTAACAAGCATTTACTCCTAAATACTATTCCAGTGCCAGGGTTTCTCTTATGTATAAGTGGTACATATGAATGAATTTTCTGACTATGAAAACAAAGGAAAAGTCTCTAAATGCCGAAAATATACGTAAAATTCTAGGACTTGCGCCCATTTTGGATCCGATGCACCACAATCTGCACAAGTGTGATTTTCTCTTTTGGCTAACAGCTCCTTTAATTTCCTAACATTACCTGTAGCAAATCAAAAGAAACTGAAAATATTTTTAGACTGAAAACCAAATAATAGAAGGAATATTTTGGAAATATAATCTATATTTGTTAGCTTTATTTGATTATATACATCTGGACGTAATTACTCTGTCATATGAATCTATGATTGGGGAATATTTTGTTCTTCTCACCTACCCAAAATAAGAAGCAACTTTTCAAAAGACGAAAACAGAAGAAGAAAAATCTGCCCTGTTTAAAACGGTTGAGAACAAAGCACCCCTTATTCAATTGTTTTAATATATATTCTTATTAGACTTTTCGAAGATTTGAACTCCAACAATTAATATGATCAATGACATCTACACCACCTATTTGACCTAAATTACTACAGTACCAGTTTAAACTTAAAATTAATGTTCCATCTGAAGTCATTACACTATAGATTACAAAACAATACCTTGAGTAGGCTTTCTATATTCAAAGTAACGGTTACTCGTCTGTATTCCGAATTTTTGAATTAGAACAATTTCTACTTTTACCTACATCAAGGTTTTAATCTTGGTTAAGAAACTTTCAAATCAGTGTTACTAATATAAAAAACATGATGGTTTGAAACTTCTACAAAGCCGTTACCAATAGAGCATGCATAGACTCCTAATAGTAGTTATGTGGACCTCATATAGGTCCATAAAAGAATCCTGGGGTACGGATGTGATCTTGATCATCAAGAATCTTAATTGACTTATGGTGCTGAAATCATGCAACATGGCTCTTAATTAAAGGCATTTTTGTTTTCTATATTATTTTATAAAGAACAAAAAAAACAATAAAAATAGATAACTAGCACCTAATCGATCAAAATATTCATTACTAATGTAAAATTAAGGGTATTATTCTGTTCACTATTCAGAATTTTGAATTTAATGTGCATGCTTAATCAACAAGCTACGCATACATAAATACAATATACGTCTACATGTCAAACTCAATCAACGTCTTGGTTTCGCCTCATTGAAACTGAAATATCCGACAACCCTAACCAGTAGAGGTTTCGACCTCTGTTCTTGGGATTTTCACTCTTTGGAACCACCTTAAATCAATCATGCATTTTAAACCATAAAATAAATAATTAAATATTAGTACCTGATCTTGCAACTCACTGCAATGCAAAAGAATACAACCTACCAATAATGCATTTTGCTGCCAAATGATCAGAGTTACAATAGACAAAGGCTCCTTCGATACATAAGCGTTACGTCTTAACTACATACATACATGTATAAACACAGCAGTCCATGTCATCAAGATGTATCATTCATTCATTATATTTTACCAAGATCCTAAGTAGGAAGTACTAGAAATTTTATCTGGGGTCGCCACCTACATATTTTATCAAACTATTTCAAAAGCAAGTAAGCTGAAAGGGGTAACGTGAGTTTGAAGACTCAAACACATCGCTGAAAATTATCATCTTAGAATGGCACAAAAGCTAAATTTATTGCTATCAAATAGTAATTATAGTTTCCTAACCAACTTGAGCTTCAAGCGAGTTACCAAATTATAATGGCAGCATGTGGATTTTTTAGGCTACATATCACTTTGAAAGGAAAGTAAAATATTTGAATGCTAAAAAAAGAGTACCTTATCAAGATATTCTTGAAGCTTCTTGATCCAACCCATGAAAGAGTTTCTTAGCTTATATAAATCAAATGAAAGTGTTTTGTTTCATCTACTGAAGAACCTAAGGCTACCTGTAGTAATCGAACTTTATCAACAGCTTGACTTCACCGAGTTTCTAGAAAGCCGTTCCGACAAGTGATAATCCAACAAAGTTTGACTTGCAGCAATACCAAAGCAGGGTATTTGGAATATGAAAATTGAAATCAAGAAACGAAATAAACCTAAAATTTGATTAATTGAATAAAGATAAAATAGGGAACTAGGGCTACCTGAAACATCGAAGAACAAGCAATATTTGAGGGAAACTGCAAACGAAGGAGAATGCAATAAGGGACGATGGAGGAGCGGTAGATAGAAGAGGGAAGATGAAATTTTTGGTAAAATTATATTGAGAGTGGCGGCAGATGAATGACTTTGAAACATGAGTAGTATCCTCAGCGTTAGAACGCAAATTATTTTCTGAATCGATTAACTTTTACTGCAATTAAGGTTCAAACGCTGAGAATGAGTGTAGTTAAAAGTAAGTTTTGGTGTAGTGCTCTTTCCCAAATTTTAAGTTATTTTCGAGCCACTCGAACTAGTTAACTTAAAAATATGTCTTTTATTCCAAAATCTCGTTTTTGAAACAATACTTTACATTTTTCAACAAAACATTTATCATCCACTTGCTTTGGGTTCGTTCAGGCTTGAAATTGTTTCCATTATACAATGATAAAGAGAATAATTTACTAAGTGCACTATAACGTTCACCTAGGAAAACATCTGATCGTCACTTAGAAGATTATTCCGATTATCACAAAACAAGTCGAGACTCATTCCCTCTAACCAATCCAAAGAAAATACTTCTTACTTAACATTTTCACTCCCAAAAATTTAATTCTTGAACCAAAATTTCTTTCAAATAATACTATTATTACCATTCAACACCTTTAAAATCCTTTTCAGAAGCCCTAGGATTTAAGTCCTCGAGTTTCCTACTTAAATTCTTTTTAATTAAAAGACACCTTATAAATTCAATTTATAAGATCAACTTTATCAAACCATTTTTTTCAAATATTTATTTCAAAATATTCTTAATTTTTTTTTATAAACATCTTTTATTAAATCAAATTTTTTTACCCCAATATTAAGATCAAATGCCTTATAGTCAAATTGTGAAACTTAATTCACAAGGTGTTCATTACAAAGTTCTCCCAATTCCTATCTACCCAACACATATCGTAAAAGGAAAGCTACCTATACACACTAATAATGCTCAAACCGGAAGAGCATGACAAAACAAACTCTAATGATAATAATACTCATAACACCCTACACTTTAAATAATTATACCATCCTTCACTAATTTTGAAAATCATTCTTTATATATAATAAAATATATTCTAGGTAAAATTATTTCATTTACCCAATTTCAAAACAATATTGTGTTCGTTGGTCTTGTTTAAGTGTTTAGGAATCCTTATCGACAACGTTGATTAGGCGCATCGACCAGAACTCATAAGCCACTCAATAGATCAAACAACACAATATAAAACATTTTATATCACTAGCAAATACGCGCTCTTGAATATATATATAATACACTCAAACTCATCATAAGGCATTCCATTACCTTATCTCTTAATGAGTTGCCCAACCAAAGCCAAGGTTCTAGCTTAACTTTGCGCTCTGATACCAAATGTAACGAACGAGGTTTTCGACCCTCGAAAATCAACACTGATGCGTCCACTGTATTGCGTGTCGAGCATTCAGGTGCCAGAAAGACCGATCGTTATGGGAAAGAAAGAAGATATAAGATAAGAAGAAACTAAAAAATCATAGAATCTCACAACGCAATGGAATAACATATATTAATCAACATAATTCTTTGCAAAGTCTTTTCCAAAATGATACATCAGAGTCATACTAATACAATTCTACCCTTGGATAGTTATAACAGCCTGTCCCTACTTAACTATTATAACATAATATAATACAGCGGTAATCAGATAATAACTAGCTATCGATGAGGCCTCATGCTCTAAGCTCCTCCAAAATGCATCCGTGGAAACCTGAACTACTTGGTTGCCCATAAAAATTTGAGCACCCAAGAGTTTTAGGGAAAGAAAATAAAACTCTGGGTTAGATATAGGTCTGGTTTGAGTAAACTTAAAACAACTGGATTATTACTTTTAAAAACTCTTTTAAAATCAAGGGTATCTCGTAAGACCACGCCGCATATAAACACAGACGGGTTTTTACCTTACGATAACCAAAACACTTTTATATGTAAATCCCACGATATTATAATAATGTCTAAGGGTTTAAAGTAAATATATAAAATAACTGAAATGCTTGCATCTCACATTCCAATATAATTGAGCACAATCAAAATCGTAATGGCTCGTACTAGAGATTGGATTCCATACTATGGCAAGGTAAGGGACTACCTTTCGATGGTACATCCCTAGAAAATGCACCGATGCCAATACAGAACTAGCTGCCCCTTTAACATGGCATACTGTATTACCTCATCCCCCTTTTGATACCGAGGCCTTATACTACCACGATGTTTGCGTGCAAACCAACTCTAATAAGGAACAATCTAGAATGGGATGACAGCTCCTAATGGCAGCTAACCACATGGCTCTGTTGCATACCCTATTTTTGCCTTTTTTCGATTTGTGAAGCTTGTGAGGTCACGTCGTTACCTTTTTTATTTGCAAACCCACTTGGAATGCTAACACTGCCCTCTAGGCATCATTGCAACATTAGCATTCATCCATACAAGTTCGTTTTGGGACTGAAAAAAACCGAAGGCAATACTTCTACTAAATCCATTTTGAAATCACCCTCAGGATTAATAGAAATAGCCCTTGCATTTCAAGTCTTCGATTGCATGCTCTTCAAGATGTCTTCAGTTCGAAACGCTTCAGTTGGATCGAAGTGGTTTTCAGATAACATATCTGATCCTGGTCTCTTCGAAACAACTTTCGATAGTTTCCAGTAAACTCAACCCCGATTGTTTAGGAAATAAAAAGACAAAGATAAGAGTGGAGATCACCTCCTAAACATTACTGGATGGATTACCTTATCATTTATTCTAGAAGAATGAAACAAGATTTATATGCACAGTATATCATCATTGGAGATGACTATGTCATATAACTCACGTGTTTCACCTAAATATTTCCAAAGTAAGTTTTGGTCCAGGTTTGATAGTCGGTTATTTAACTATCAAATAACAAACATTCAAACATTGATTCAATTCCATATTAGATGTTCCAAGCCTTTATTAATTTATCTTTCATTAATTAAAACAATTTGCAAAACTTGGTCAAAAGATCTTTTTAAAACACTATTTCCAAAATCCTTTACATTCCTTTTATATTTGGCAAATATTTTTACTTAAATATAAGTATTTACCGAAAACATTTGAAAAAAAAACCCTCTTCTCAAATTCCATTTTAAATGACCAAGAAATTCCCTTTTCAAAACATCACATACTATAAAACCATTCACTTTATAAAATCCATTCACTTATCCTTTATACAAATTCTTTTTATTAGTTCACTTCATATTTCAAACCTCCTTATAGAATTAGAGAAAATTTTTAAACCATAGTTTATAATTTCAAAAGGAGGCTTAGCAATTCCATTGGTACTTATTTAAGTTATCATTTAGTTTCAGTTTCACTTTCAAGTCATTCAACAATTTATTTACATAAGTCAGCATATATGTAAATATACTTCATATCCAAATCAAGAAATAACATGTTAATATAAACTAAACAGTATAAACATGTCCAAATAACATAATAGCAGGATGGTGATTTGTCCTGCTAAATAGATGTCCCAACAATTCAATCAGTTTATAACAGAATGTGGATTTATTCTGCTATTAATGTCCACACAATCAAACAATCAATCTATAGCAGAACGAGGATTTATTCTGCTAATATATGTACACAACAATTAAATCAATCATATTATAGAAGAACGGGGATTTATTATGCTAATATATGTCCACAAAAACACGTGCACACACATTATAGTTCATTCATAGTTGTTTTTCTACTTAATGGTATTAACATTTGAATTCCTTGTGTTCAAACCATCTTTGAAAAGAAGTACCTTAAAAACAATTTGATTCTTGAAAAACAAGGATTAAAAACTTAAAACTCCATTTAAAATGATTAGTTACATGTTAAACTCTTATTAAATCATAATTAATCTTAACTTAATTTGAACTTAATTTAATTATAAATTAAATAAATAATTAAATGTTTAATAAATAATATATTTATAAATTAAACCCTTAGTTAATCCTTTGTTGACTGTTAAATAATAATTAAAAACCTTTATTAATAATTAACTATTCATTAATCTCAACTAATAAATTGAATAATCTTTAATTAAAACTTAAATAATAAACTAAACCTTTATTATAAATAATTAATCATAATTAAGTTTTTAATTTAAACTTTAACTTAAATTTAACTTGATTAGTAATTAATTAATAATTAACCTTTGTTTAATTAATAACTAATTAGAAATAAATTATACACTTAACTCATAATTAATTAAAAATTAAGCCTCACTTAATCAATAATTAATTAAAATTAATCTTAACTTTACAAGATAATTAATTAATAATTAGTCTTTACTTAATTAAAGTTAATTAACCTTGTTTAATACTTAATTAATTATTAATTATTAAAACCTACTTAACTAATAATTAATTATTAAATCCTTAATTAACTTTTTAAAACATTATTGTTAGGTTTATAAAGCATTTACAAAACAATCAAAGTGTAAAAACCCAATTTTTCAAAAAAAATGGATTTTTATCGAAACTGCATCCATAGCGACTATCGCTATGGATGCCATTACTTAGAAATGTTCTAAGTTTACTAACTTCAAGACCTCTTACTTAACTTTGATTTAACTTTAAACTGTAATAACCCGCTTTTCCGTACCCCTTGAATAGACACTAATCTCCATCTATTTACTCAAGGTGAACGAAAAACCGAACCATTAGGGTTTTAAAAGAAGAGGTAGAAGAAAAGATAGAAGAAAAGAGAAAGAAGAAACAAAAGAATAACATCGGAACAGAAACAATATCAGAATCTCACATATCGCAGCGGAACAATATATAATAGATAATCACTTGTCTTTTAAAACAAAGAACTATATCTTTTTATACATACATCAATCATCAGAGTCAATATACAACAAGGGACAGTTATATAACTTGTCCTCATACAGAATACACAGCGGAATAAATATATCAGATACAAATACTACGTCTCGCCATCCAGCTTGCTTCCAAAGCTCCAGAATATCCAGAATATCCTGATAATATAACTCTAGGCTGCCCGTGTGGAAATTGGTGGGCACCCAGAGTTTAGAAGGGAACAATAAACTCCGAGTCAGTCATGGTGACTGGTGTGAGATCATAAAACAGTTATTTTCACAAAGAAAATAAAACAAATTTGCAATGCTTTTGGAAAATGAAACTACCATAAGACCTCCTGCCACACACACAATGCAAACGCAGAATTGGAGGAGATTTCTTCTTATGATAATCAAAGATGCTTACTACGCAAATCATTGGATATTATTATTAATGTCTAGTGTAGAAAACATTTCGAAAGTATAATATTAATCTTAGCCAGCATAGGTACCATTATACTATGCCTACTATAGCTGCTATATTAGATAGCAGGTTCTACAACTAAAACCGTACAAATTTCGTATTTGGGAAATGGATTTCCAACAAATGGTCAGGCTAAGGAACTTCCTTTCCTCCTACCGAATAGGATCGCCTCTGGCTGGACGTCCCGAGAGACAAACTGCTCTCTGCCAAACAAGGCCGGGTTACCCCTGTAACAGGTAACTCACGAATATGTCATCACCCGGTCCTTTGGGACCTTTATCCGAGCGCTCGATATCCAACATCACACATCATAAAGAAAGTGTATCCACATGAGTAAGTATCTGGGCTCCATACCATGATACCACCCCTTTCCAGAAGGAAATGACATACCCTAAAGGGCGCGACCCTCATAACCTTGCCGCAACATTCCTGTTTCGACCATTTCCGAGGTGTGAGGCTCGACGAAGTCTCGTCCACAAAGCTACGCTTTCTCAAAAAGCCCTGCTTTGGGTCAAACAAAATGATCAACCTATGATCATTAAGATATAAGATCAAACAAATGATTATATCACAAATGATCAAACACTGATCATTTTACAGCAACACTCAGTATGCCACGTTACCAAATTGGGATATATCGCTGATGAATTTCAACTACATAACCTCTGAGCTCGTACGTCTCAGAGAAGGGTGTTAAGCTAAGAGAATAAATTCTCCGCCACCAACAGATATGTATTTGAAAGAAATCAGCTTTATATCTCAAAGTGTAATGTCAGACACAAAATCCATACAAGTCTGTTCCGGGATCGAACAGAACCGAAGGCACTTCTCACGAAGCCCTTGCAAATCCGGATAATTTTCAATCACGTCCGGACTTCCCGTCACTAAGGGTGATAAAACCTCTAAATCGGAGATCAACCGATGTAGAGTAACTCGACGGTAATCCTTCCGTTTTCAAAAATATCCGGTCTTCAACACCGGTCTTCGAATGCAATTCATAACGACGTATCACATATTCGGAATGGGTTATACGACCCCATGGTCCTTTCCCGGCTAACCCGAATAGTGAGCGCTTATTTAAAAATAAGTGTGGCATTCAAATCCATCCAATTCACAACAAATACCTATCTAAAGGTAATTATTGATAGTCGGTTATTTAACTATCAATAAAGATGCGCAACATCATCAGATTCCAAATAATTTTCCCAAATTATTTTATCTTCCAAAATATCTTTACTAGATATATTATTTCCACACTTAACCATTTGAAAACAATTTCAAATCAATTTCCACATTTCATTTTATCTTTGAAGATAAAATCTCAAAACAGTTCATTTCATATTGGAAAAGCAATTCCATACTTATTTAATAATAAGTATTTCACAAATCATTTATTTTCAACATTTGAAAATATTCGATATACTTAAATCAAATTAAGTATAAATTCATTCTTTAAGGAAATCATTCTCTTTAAACACATCTATTTGAGTCAAAACGAATGTTACGTAAAACATCGTTACGACGACTCAAAATCACTAGTATAGGGATTCGAATTTAGATAGATATATAAATCCCAATACTACATTAAACATTTCCTTTCGGAAATCATTTACTATAACAACAGTGTTATAGTCCATCATTTCCTTATTCTCTCGAAAACGTCTATTTCAACAATAAATGTTGAAATATATGATTTCGATAATTCACACGTTTTAAAACATCTTTTAAAACAGTTACTTCATTTTATAATATCGCTTTCCCAAACATAACCATTTTACTTAACAATATATTCACTGTCCAAAATCGTGAATATACTTCACTAGCCACATTTCAATATTTCCTACACATTTATTCCAAGAATTATCCATTGTCCAAAATCGTGGATAAAATTCCCTTAATAATCTCTATATTTAAAATCAATCAAATTTAATTGATTTTCGAATTTATAAAACAACGTTTATAAATTCGATTTCCATTTTCTAACAACTTCGATTTATAAATCTTCTTTATTAACAAATTCGAGTTATACTCGATATAAATATCACAAGTCTATATTATAAGTTAATACTTATCATTCATTTTCAACTTCACAATTTATAAATCTATAAATTTCATTCACTTACGGATTCCATAATATTTCATTTTTAACACTTATAAAAACTCGTTTTATAATTTCAACATTCTTAATTTTGTAGATATCAATTTCATAAATCTTTTATATAAACCGTTTACAGAAATTCAAAAATCTCAATTTAAACCATTCTATAAATCAGTCAACTATTTATTCCAAAAATCACTTTTCGGTTATATTTCACAAATCTATAAATTTTTGTAACTTTAAAATTTTACGTTTATAAATCGATTCAAAAATTCTATAAAACGTATATTTTCAAAACTCACTTAAAAAATCCTTTTAAAGTAAAAGTCGTTATTTTTACATTTCAAAACTGAATCCGATGATGCAACAACACCAATCAGTCCATCACAACAGTCAAATATCATATATCATCATATGATAACAGAATATATCACAATATCTATAAATAATCAATACGGTGAGGAATCCAGTCGGATCCCTCCAACCTGTTTCCCTGCATCCACAGATGTTAGCACAATACCAATTCCGCTCCAGTACGGAATTATCGTGGTATATGGGGTTTTATAAATCCGCTTACTAACGGCGCAATAGGGTCTCATCCGCTATACGAGGCGGGAAATCAATCAATCCAATATATACATATGCCAATATGTATATATTGCTATATATATATAGATATATCCTATAATATCTAATATCACATCCAAACAGTCAATCATATCAGTCAAATCAATAACTGTAAATAATTCCACATTCAATTTTGAGTGAGAAGATCTCACCGTGATTTTAATTCTGATTTCAGCGTTTATTTCGAATAAAATTAAACGGGCGTTTAATTTTACCCGAAATTCAAACTAGCTCCAAATGGCTCCAATTCAGTTCCATAGCGAAGAGCTCGACAAAACGAAGCCAACGCTTTTCGTTTCGTTCCATTCCGACCTCGCAGCAAAAAGTTATCGTATTTTAAACATCGTACAAATTTAAATACAAATAAATATTCACTTTCTTTTTATAATTCCCAACTTAACAGATCTCTACCGCACGTTCTCAGAACGAAATCAAGACCGTGATTCTCATCTTCCCTCCCACGCGAATTTGTTCGTACTCGAACCCATGAAGCCGCCTTAAAAACCCTAAATGACTCGACTCATTCGACCATCTAGAGAACGATCAAGTGCTGGCATCTCGAAGCTACATCCCCCACCTACCATCGCCGGCGATCCCATGAAGCTCGGTTGTTCTATTGCGTGGAAAATCGTGCCCGTTCGTGTGACATTCGAACGAGTTTTGCTGTTGATCCACTCGCTTAAAATAGATCATACCCGTATAGATTTCGAGATCTCATCACCCTCTATCGTTTTGTAGTTGAAGATTTTAGCTATAAGTGTATGGATTTGAAATGATTGAGAGGAGAAGTTTGGAACGATTTCGTCCATTGATGTTTTAAGAGGCGGCTGAAGAAGATATTAGGCTTAGGGTTTTATTTTCTCAAATTTGTGAACATTTGTCTATTTATAGAAAATATCGAACACTATTCATTCCGGTTTTCTGAACTCCGATTTACGCGCAGTAACTGGCGTTTCTGGGGTTTACCCCGCTTTCCGAACGCAATGGAACAGGTTTCGGAAGCAAATTCGATCGTATGTGTGAGATATGGCAATAAACGATCAATTTAAATTTAATCGATTTAAATCGATTTCGAGGCGTTTTAATTTGTACCGGACAAATGGTTCATCCAAAAATTACGAAATTTGAAACCATGCAATAATATCACATTACGGATCCAATGAAACTGGTTTCGTCGAAATCCGAGACTGTTTGAAAAATGACTATTTTAACTCGACGATTTAAAATTAAAACGATATCGATGCGTTTCGAGCTGCCACGGTCAAACGATAACTTCGATGGATACGAAAATTGAAATCCGATAATAACTAACTATTACGGATCCAATGGAACTGGTCTCGTTCAATTCTGAGACTGTTCGAAAATTGGCTATTTTTCAGTCGATAATTAAATATTAAAATATTCAATTTTCACAGATTAACTCTAAATTCAGTTTTAAGAGTTCTAAAATATTTCTATAACTCCAGTATGATTAAATAAAATTTTCCAAATCATTTAAAATCATATTCAATCCAGATTTCAATTAATTTGGAATTTAACTATTAAATTATCGATTTAATTGACCAAATTAAATCCAATATCCTTTAAATAAATTATTTGACTTATTAAATTCATTTATTAATATTTAAAATTAATTAAATCTTCGAATTTTAATTATCAAAAATTCTGGGTCGTTACAGACTTCCCCCCTTAAAAGAATTTCGTCCTCGAAATTACCAGTTAGGAAAAAATGGTCCTTAACTCGCCTACTGTTTTCCAACATCTAAGTAGTTTTATCAACTTATCAAAACAAATCTTTTCTAATAAAGATTCGTTATCATTCAATCTCGTTTTCCAATTTCAATTATAAGTTTCAAACAACATTGTTTAACTTCAAAATTCAAATTTAAGTTTAAATTCAAATTTTAAACTTTCAAAATTTTCTCAAAATTTTCTAACACTCGAAATTTTCGAAAAATTTTGCCAGCGTCTCCTTTGCGCGGCTGATACGGTACGACTACAAAACGTCCCTACGGACTCTCAGATTTCAAAAAGAAAAAGAAAAAGCCAAGCGGCTAGACAAGAAATCATCAAAAACTCATATTCAAATTTAAATACTTACCTTTTGTCGAGCAATTCAAATTATCTTTGAAATCAAATCCAATTCCTTTATAACACCTGTATGTCCTACTAGCCATAATATCTAGTTACACATTCAAACCATTTTGCAAATTCAATTACAAAATTTCCAATATAAACTACTTCTATCATTTTTACTTCATTGTTGAAGTTACACATATTCATTTCTTATCCAATTTTCATTTCAAATTCATTTGAATTCAATTCACCATTCCAATCTAATTTGGATTCGGTTTATCTCCTGAATATTGAATTTTATCAGCTTTCATTCATAACTGATTATTTTTAGATTAGTTTCGGTTACTAATTCATTTATTCACATTCATTTTCAACATCCAGTTCTAATTCCAGTTTTATCTTCATTCAATCATCAACTTAGAATAATTTCAATATTCAAATTTTACTTAAGAATTTCGCTCTTCATTTCTTAGGTTCAATATAAATATTCCATGTAGACATTATATTTATTTTCAATTTACCACTTCGGTTAAATCTATTTACATTTAAACTGGATTTCCAATTCGAAATCAATTTACCTTTCATTTATAATTATTCAATTCAATTCAATGCTTACAACTTCAAAATGAATCTCAACTTTCAATTTCATTTTTGTTTAATCATAATTGTAAATTTATTCTATCAATATTCAAATTCCATAAGTTATCAACTTAATAATATTTCATAAATATCTTTATATAGCATTCCAGAGTCTTTTCCAACTTTTTCAAACCCATTTTGAAAACAATTCAAATTATCCTTTGAATTTCAAAACAAAATCCAAATTTTCCAAACAACTTCCTTTTAAAACAATTTGGCAGCAATTTCTCTTTTGGAAACCCGAAAATGAACACCGGTGATGTCGCGATCATCATCGAAATTATTTTCCAGCGACCGAAAAGAGTTTAGAGCTTTCATCTCTCTAAAATACTTTTCAAAACCTTTGAAATTCATTTTCAAATCAAAAATGAATTAAACTTTCCAAATCTCTAAAATTTACAAATTCTTTTCAAACATTTCCAAATACTTCTCTGGAATTCTGTTTTAAATTACAATTCACGTTTATAATTTACATTCTTAAATTTCATTCGTATGTGAATTTATTTCTTAACTTTGGAGTTATGATTTCAATTTCTTATCCGATTTCATATAATAATGATAACATTTCAATATTATCACTTTCCTAACAACCATGCAACCATATACTATGATAATTCATAGAAAAACATTTCTTTTCTATACAAAAATAGTTTTGGGTAAAATTATCTCATTTACCCTATTCAAAACAATATTGTGCCGAATTGTTCTATTCAAGTGTTTAGAGATCCCTATCGATAGAGTTGTACGGACAATACCGACCAGAATCCATATACCACTCAACAAACCAATCATCACAATATAAAACAATTTTATATTCACTAACAAATACGCACTCATATCTATTATTACACTCAAACTCATTCTAGAGTACTACTGACTCTATCTCTAATGAGTAACACCCAACAGAGCAGGGTTGTCGCTTAACCATATGCTCTGATACCAAATGTAATAACCCGCTTTTCCGTACCCCTTGAATAGACACTAATCTCCATCTATTTACTCAAGGTGAACGAAAAACCGAACCATTAGGGTTTTAAAAGAAGAGGTAGAAGAAAAGATAGAAGAAAAGAGAAAGAAGAAACAAAAGAATAACATCGGAACAGAAACAATATCAGAATCTCACATATCGCAGCGGAACAATATATAATAGATAATCACTTGTCTTTTAAAACAAAGAACTATATCTTTTTATACATACATCAATCATCAGAGTCAATATACAACAAGGGACAGTTATATAACTTGTCCTCATACAGAATACACAGCGGAATAAATATATCAGATACAAATACTACGTCTCGCCATCCAGCTTGCTTCCAAAGCTCCAGAATATCCAGAATATCCTGATAATATAACTCTAGGCTGCCCGTGTGGAAATTGGTGGGCACCCAGAGTTTAGAAGGGAACAATAAACTCCGAGTCAGTCATGGTGACTGGTGTGAGATCATAAAACAGTTATTTTCACAAAGAAAATAAAACAAATTCGCAATGCTTTTGGAAAATGAAACTACCATAAGACCTCCTGCCACACACACAATGCAAACGCAGAATTGGAGGAGATTTCTTCTTATGATAATCAAAGATGCTTACTACGCAAATCATTGGATATTATTATTAATGTCTAGTGTAGAAAACATTTCGAAAGTATAATATTAATCTTAGCCAGCATAGGTACCATTATACTATGCCTACTATAGCTGCTATATTAGATAGCAGGTTCTACAACTAAAACCGTACAAATTTCGTATTTGGGAAATGGATTTCCAACAAATGGTCAGGCTAAGGAACTTCCTTTCCTCCTGCCGAATAGGATCGCCTCTGGCTGGACGTCCCGAGAGACAAACTGCTCTCTGCCAAACAAGGCCGGGTTACCCCTGTAACAGGTAACTCACGAATATGTCATCACCCGGTCCTTTGGGACCTTTATCCGAGCGCTCGATATCCAACATCACACATCATAAAGAAAGTGTATCCACATGAGTAAGTATCTGGGCTCCATACCATGATACCACCCCTTTCCAGAAGGAAATGACATACCCTAAAGGGCGCGACCCTCATAACCTTGCCGCAACATTCCTGTTTCGACCATTTCCGGGGTGTGAGGCTCGACGAAGTCTCGTCCACAAAGCTACGCTTTCTCAAAAAGCCCTGCTTTGGGTCAAACAAAATGATCAACCTATGATCATTAAGATATAAGATCAAACAAATGATCATATCACAAATGATCAAACACTGATCATTTTACAGCAACACTCAGTATGCCACGTTACCAAATTGGGATATATCGCTGATGAATTTCAACTACATAACCTCTGAGCTCGTACGTCTCAGAGAAGGGTGTTAAGCTAAGAGAATAAATTCTCCGCCACCAACAGATATGTATTTGAAAGAAATCAGCTTTATATCTCAAAGTGTAATGTCAGACACAAAATCCATACAAGTCTGTTCCGGGATCGAACAGAACCGAAGGCACTTCTCACGAAGCCCTTGCAAATCCGGATAATTTTCAATCACGTCCGGACTTCCCGTCACTAAGGGTGATAAAACCTCTAAATCGGAGATCAACCGATGTAGAGTAACTCGACGGTAATCCTTCCGTTTTCAAAAATATCCGGTCTTCAACACCGGTCTTCGAATGCAATTCATAACGACGTATCACATATTCGGAATGGGTTATACGACCCCATGGTCCTTTCCCGGCTAACCCGAATAGTGAGCGCTTATTTAAAAATAAGTGTGGCATTCAAATCCATCCAATTCACAACAAATACCTATCTAAAGGTAATTATTGATAGTCGGTTATTTAACTATCAATAAAGATGCGCAACATCATCAGATTCCAAATAATTTTCCCAAATTATTTTATCTTCCAAAATATCTTTACTAGATATATTATTTCCACACTTAACCATTTGAAAACAATTTCAAATCAATTTCCACATTTCATTTTATCTTTGAAGATAAAATCTCAAAACAGTTCATTTCATATTGGAAAAGCAATTCCATACTTATTTAATAATAAGTATTTCACAAATCATTTATTTTCAACATTTGAAAATATTCGATATACTTAAATCAAATTAAGTATAAATTCATTCTTTAAGGAAATCATTCTCTTTAAACACATCTATTTGAGTCAAAACGAATGTTACGTAAAACATCGTTACGACGACTCAAAATCACTAGTATAGGGATTCGAATTTAGATAGATATATAAATCCCAATACTACATTAAACATTTCCTTTCGGAAATCATTTACTATAACAACAGTGTTATAGTCCATCATTTCCTTATTCTCTCGAAAACGTCTATTTCAACAATAAATGTTGAAATATATGATTTCGATAATTCACACGTTTTAAAACATCTTTTAAAACAGTTACTTCATTTTATAATATCGCTTTCCCAAACATAACCATTTTACTTAACAATATATTCACTGTCCAAAATCGTGAATATACTTCACTAGCCACATTTCAATATTTCCTACACATTTATTCCAAGAATTATCCATTGTCCAAAATCGTGGATAAAATTCCCTTAATAATCTCTATATTTAAAATCAATCAAATTTAATTGATTTTCGAATTTATAAAACAACGTTTATAAATTCGATTTCCATTTTCTAACAACTTCGATTTATAAATCTTCTTTATTAACAAATTCGAGTTATACTCGATATAAATATCACAAGTCTATATTATAAGTTAATACTTATCATTCATTTTCAACTTCACAATTTATAAATCTATAAATTTCATTCACTTACGGATTCCATAATATTTCATTTTTAACACTTATAAAAACTCGTTTTATAATTTCAACATTCTTAATTTTGTAGATATCAATTTCATAAATCTTTTATATAAACCGTTTACAGAAATTCAAAAATCTCAATTTAAACCATTCTATAAATCAGTCAACTATTTATTCCAAAAATCACTTTTCGGTTATATTTCACAAATCTATAAATTTTTGTAACTTTAAAATTTTACGTTTATAAATCGATTCAAAAATTCTATAAAACGTATATTTTCAAAACTCACTTAAAAAATCCTTTTAAAGTAAAAGTCGTTATTTTTACATTTCAAAACTGAATCCGATGATGCAACAACACCAATCAGTCCATCACAACAGTCAAATATCATATATCATCATATGATAACAGAATATATCACAATATCTATAAATAATCAATACGGTGAGGAATCCAGTCGGATCCCTCCAACCTGTTTCCCTGCATCCACAGATGTTAGCACAATACCAATTCCGCTCCAGTACGGAATTATCGTGGTATATGGGGTTTTATAAATCCGCTTACTAACGGCGCAATAGGGTCTCATCCGCTATACGAGGCGGGAAATCAATCAATCCAATATATACATATGCCAATATGTATATATTGCTATATATATATAGATATATCCTATAATATCTAATATCACATCCAAACAGTCAATCATATCAGTCAAATCAATAACTGTAAATAATTCCACATTCAATTTTGAGTGAGAAGATCTCACCGTGATTTTAATTCTGATTTCAGCGTTTATTTCGAATAAAATTAAACGGGCGTTTAATTTTACCCGAAATTCAAACTAGCTCCAAATGGCTCCAATTCAGTTCCATAGCGAAGAGCTCGACAAAACGAAGCCAACGCTTTTCGTTTCGTTCCATTCCGACCTCGCAGCAAAAAGTTATCGTATTTTAAACATCGTACAAATTTAAATACAAATAAATATTCACTTTCTTTTTATAATTCCCAACTTAACAGATCTCTACCGCACGTTCCCAGAACGAAATCAAGACCGTGATTCTCATCTTCCCTCCCACGCGAATTTGTTCGTACTCGAACCCATGAAGCCGCCTTAAAAACCCTAAATGACTCGACTCATTCGACCATCTAGAGAACGATCAAGTGCTGGCATCTCGAAGCTACATCCCCCACCTACCATCGCCGGCGATCCCATGAAGCTCGGTTGTTCTATTGCGTGGAAAATCGTGCCCGTTCGTGTGACATTCGAACGAGTTTTGCTGTTGATCCACTCGCTTAAAATAGATCATACCCGTATAGATTTCGAGATCTCATCACCCTCTATCGTTTTGTAGTTGAAGATTTTAGCTATAAGTGTATGGATTTGAAACGATTGAGAGGAGAAGTTTGGAACGATTTCGGCCATTGATGTTTTAAGAGGCGGCTGAAGAAGATATTAGGCTTAGGGTTTTATTTTCTCAAATTTGTGAACATTTGTCTATTTATAGAAAATATCGAACACTATTCATTCCGGTTTTCTGAACTCCGATTTACGCGCAGTAACTGGCGTTTCTGGGGTTTACCCCGCGTTCCGAACGCAATGGAACAGGTTTCGGAAGCAAATTCGATCGTATGTGTGAGATATGGCAATAAACGATCAATTTAAATTTAATCGATTTAAATCGATTTCGAGGCGTTTTAATTTGTACCGGACAAATGGTTCATCCAAAAATTACGAAATTTGAAACCATGCAATAATATCACATTACGGATCCAATGAAACTAGTTTCGTCGAAATCCGAGACTGTTTGAAAAATGACTATTTTAACTCGACGATTTAAAATTAAAACGATATCGATGCGTTTCGAGCTGCCACGGTCAAACGATAACTTCGATGGATACGAAAATTGAAATCCGATAATAACTAACTATTACGGATCCAATGGAACTGGTCTCGTTCAATTCTGAGACTGTTCGAAAATTGGCTATTTTTCAGTCGATAATTAAATATTAAAATATTCAATTTTCACAGATTAACTCTAAATTCAGTTTTAAGAGTTCTAAAATATTTCTATAACTCCAGTATGATTAAATAAAATTTTCCAAATCATTTAAAATCATATTCAATCCAGATTTCAATTAATTCTGGAATTTAACTATTAAATTATCGATTTAATTGACCAAATTAAATCCAATATCCTTTAAATAAATTATTTGACTTATTAAATTCATTTATTAATATTTAAAATTAATTAAATCTTCAAATTTTAATTATCAAAAATTCTGGGTCGTTACAGACTTTAAACCCTTAGTAAAAGATTTGGAAACTAAAAACAAAGTTTTAGAAACTATAACTTTAAAACAGATAAACAAAGTTTCCAAGATTTTAAATCTCACTTAACATAAATTTGTAAGCTAGTTTACATACACCATCACATGCAAAGTTCATCTACAATACCATAACCAGAATTCACATACGCTATCACATCCAAGTTCACAACTTAATAACCAAACATATCACTTAAACCATTATTTTCAAATCTAATGCTAAACCGCATATTAGCACATACATATACGTCAAAACCATACCATAATCCAAACAACAATATTACCTATACAACCATATAACAACCATATATATAAAGGTAAATTCTTTTCCAAAAAGTTAAGAAATTTACCCACCAAAAATCCTTTGAAAACTTTATACATCTTGGAATTCGGAAAACTTGGAAAACCACAAAATTCACTCTAAAATAGGTCAACTTCCCCTCGATTTTTGGACATGTAGTTCTAGGATTTTGGAAAAGTTTTCAAAAGAGGATTTAGAAAATTCTTTTCTTCACACTTTCAAAAAACGAATCACTCAATTTCAATGGTTTTTGAGGGAGATACGGTCAATAGAAGAAGGGGTATTTTCGGATTGGAAAATTTGAGTCCAAAAACGTGTCTGAAAGAAATGCATTTTTGACATAGCAAAGTTCAAAATTTGAAGAAGTGGTACTAATTATAGTTGTAGCCACTGAAATTTTATACAGCTTGAAAAAAAGAAATTCTCAATTTGGTGTAGTATTGAGGAGGTTATGGCCGTGGAAATTAGAGAAAAAATTGAAGAAATGAAAGGGGTGTTTATAAGTTAGAGAATAATGTTTTTCATGCATTTAAAGTGAATCGAGCTATGGTTTTTAAACTTTAGAAAGGCTATGGAAGCCATGAAAGAGTTATTAGAAGTTTTGGAAAATAAGAAGAGGCTTTTGGGGGAAAAAAATGAGAAAATGAAATGAAATGGTAAAGAAAGATGGAAAAAGCTTTTATATAAAATGAAATACCAAAATTACCTAAATACCCGTATACTCTACCCTCCTCTCACTTGTTGCAACATCACCAAGCCACCTCACCTTTGTCCCCCCTTCAAATTTTCGAAATTTCATGGTTTCCCCCTTGTCCAACATGGTTAAACATGCTTTATGTACTCTATTGTACTTTTGTCTTCTAAAGATGTGACAATTTATGTTAGTAGAAAATTTATGATTTTCGCTAAAATATTTTTAAGATTGTTTAACGAAGAATTTGATTTGATTTGTGTTTGAATTTCAATAAAATATAATTTTGGAAGAATATATGTAATATATATATATATGATATTTGAAAAGGAATTTTATTTAAAAGAGGGATTTTGAAATTTTATAAGGCAATTTTCCCTTGAATAAATGTTTCAGTATTTAAAATGGAATTAAAGTAATATGATTAAGTTGGTATAATTGGCTTGTTATAGATTCCACCTTATGAGAAATAGCGTGGACGCAATTTTGTTAAGGAGGGGAGTCTATAATAACCCGGATTTTAAGTAATAATTAATTTAGATTAATAATAGTAATTAAATTAATTAATATGGAAATTAGAGATTTAGTTGAAAATGGGTTTTGTAAATTATTTAATAAAAAGATTTAAATTGTGAAATTACAAAATTTAAAATAAGTTAAAATGTGAAAATGTATTTTATAATAGTAGTGTCATTAGAATATAATATAAGTTTGTGAAAGAAGTAATTTGAAATGTAAATGGCATTAAATAGAAATTTGGATTATAGGTAAAAGAGAAATATAAAAATGAAGTATATGGTGATTCATTTTGTATTAGGCCCAAGCACAAGAAATCAAGCCCAAGATTTAATAATCCTTGGACTAGATCAATTTTCCAAACTCTTCAGTTATCTTTCTTCAGTACAAATATACGCGTACCATCATTTTACCATCTCCATCTCTAAAACTTTCTCTTGAAGCTATAAAAAACACAAACTATCTTCTCCTTTAAAATTCATAAATTGAATATTATTAAAATTCATTAAACTTGAATATATGATTTCTTATATCATGAAGCATCTCTGGCATAAGGCAAATCCGGTTATGGTGTGTGTGAGCTTAGTGCGTGCGTGTGAACGATCAGAGAGGAAGAAGATTTATTGAACGCAAGTTCCAGGTGAGCATATTTGCTCACTTATCTATGCTAATCCATCTAACTTCTTCTGAGTTCTTGAATACATGTTGTGTGAATGTACGTATATATGTATGAGTTCTTTATTTCATTGCCATTATCCTTGTATTTTCTGTCACAGCAACTGAGAATGCATATCTTTAATCTATTGTTTAGTAACTTAGATGCCATTGTGTGATTGCTATTCTGTTCCCACCACTCACTTTCACATTCACACACACACATACACACACACGATACAAAACTAAATTTTGATCTTAATCCATTCAAATTTATGTTCATTTCCGTTTTAACAAAGTAGGTAGGTAAATAGCAGAACATCTGTACCAAATTAGTTGCCTGTTTGTAAAACACTTGCTTAGTTTATCATATTGCTTTTGTTAATAAAGGCTGCTACTTCTTATTTTGCTGCGTTTCAAGGTGTGTGTGTATGTGTTAATATATGTGTGTGCTTCTCTGTTGAGAGTGTGTGTGTGTGTGTGTCAGGACATATATGTATGTGGTGCGCATATATTTACTTGAGTGCAATCTTTATTTGTGTATTTCCAATAGTGAGTATATTAACATGTGCATGTACTAGCATCTATGAATATGAATATAAATATAAATATGTGTTGTGTGTTGCTTATGCGTGTGTGCTTTGAAAATATGTGTCTATATATATGGTCATTTTTGAGTCCTAATGCATGAGATTGTGTATATTTATATAATATTATATTTATTACCCACTACACACAAACGCATATATATATGCGCGCGCATCTTTTTCCTGTGTATCTTTTTCCTGTGTTTAAAAGAGAGAACCTACTGCTGTATAAATATTTGTGGAGTATGACTTTGTCCTTGCCGGTATGCGTCCTGCTGCTGTTATATAAATATTTATGGGGTTTGATTTTGGCCTTGCTAGTATGCGTGTGAATCATTTATGTGTTTGTATGAATATCTATTACATACTTATTATTATTTTATGTATATAGTTTTGTAAATGAGTTTTTTATATTATTATTGAATATTAAATAATTATCTACCTTAAAAGATTAAGAAATTTGATATTATCTATATATAATATATTATATTTTTGGTTTAGTTAACAATTTATTCGATTCTATAATATATAAGTATTATCTAATCCCAAGAATTAATTTCGTTATATAAAATTATATGTTGTGAATATTTCAGTATTATGTATTGCTTTGTTAATTTATATTTATTTTACTGAATAATCTATAATTATATTAGTGTTTTATTTTCGATTTTGAATGTTTCACCATTTATATTACTTTGATTGATGATTTTGATAGGATACGGTGATGACATCCTTTCTGTTTGATTTATTGATATTTATTCTGCATGACAAGAAATTAGAATAAACAGAGTTATAATACCGTTTGAGATGGGGCATTCGGTAATTTTTTTTCGGTTATTCTTTGGACTTGTTATCTGGAATATCGAAGGAGCGAGTATGATGTGTGAACATTGAATAAATGGACTAGTAACACTCGGTGGTATGGGACGTTGTTTGTTGTTTATTCAGTTATTCTTTTCTCATGGATGACACTCATGCAGGGGTATGAAGTTTGTGTGTGTGACTCGCTGTGGTGAGCACGTACGGAGGCTACTTTTTAGCCATATAGTTTGTGCACATTATACGTTTGTCTACCTTTGTCCGACTCCCGTTATGTTTCGGGAGTGAACTGGATTGGCCAATATCCACTCCAGCAGGCTGATCGTGGGGTCGTGCCCTATCCATGACATAATTGTTGTTTATGATATTCGATGTGTATCATGAGATTCGTAGTTGGTTGCCCCTTATGTTACATAGGCCAGAAGTTAGTTACCATAGGGGCGCAAGTCGGTAGTCGTGGCCGAAGAGGCTACGAGTTGTTGAGCCTATGGTGGATCATTGTCACGATACCGAGAGAGGAGAGGTAATGGTAACCAATGACTATAGGAGTCATGTCATATGGACCACCTGTGGCTCTTGGAGCTAGCAAACATGCTGTTAATCTCCCATCTAGTTTCGGTGTGGGTGTATGTATGTAGGTGGTGGATAGAGATATATTATGTATGGATGAGTTATACCTAAGACTGTGTCGAGGGTATGGTCAACCCCGTATCCTTCTCAGGCAGACAACCTACTTATTATTGATTTATTATTTCTATCTCATAGGACCATTCAATCAAGAGTTTCTCCCCTACAAGGACTGTGGATGATATATGATTTTGCACATTGCAACATTGTTATGAGCAGGTACAAATCGTTCTTATTAATTTTATTGATTTGATATTGGTATTTATAATATGAAATTAGGAGAGATAGTGGGCATTACTTTATTACTACCTGACTTCACTTGAGGATATCTCATTATTAACGTTTTTGAGTTTGATATTTATAACGACCCAGAATTTTAGTTATTTGAAATTAGAATATTTAATTAATTTTAAATATCGAAAAGTTAATTTTATAGGTTAAATAACTTGAATTTCAAATATAACGATTTATTGGATAATTTAATTGCTGAATTTAATAATTGAAATTGTTTAAATAATTGAATCTTGGATTTTTATTTGGATAAAAATAATTTAAAAAGCTTATTTAATTACTATTTAACAAGAACGAGGGTAATAAAACTTTTAAATTGGATTTAAAAGTGATTTACTCGATTTTGAAATAACTCGTTTTAATTAACGAGTGAAAATAGCCTTTCGGGGCACAGTCTTAGATTTCGACGAAACCAGTGTCATTGGGTCCGTAATAATGAATTATAATACACCATCAAATTTCGTAGCGATCAGATGCACCATTTGGTCGTACAGGATAGAAACGCGTTGAAATTAATATTGAAGATTTAATATTATAATTGGGTTCAAAAAGCTATCTTCAGCATACGATTGAATTAGGTCTCGAAACTTATTCCGTTGCGTTCGAAATAGGGGTATAACATTAGGAACGCCAGGCGACATGTCTCGATTGGAGTCCGTAATTTATAGCTAGATATTTTAAAATTTTAAATAATATATTATCTTCGATTTAACTACACAGCCGTCATTCCATCACTATCAGCCCACCTTCAGCCTCTACGAGCCCATACCACCCACGTTCCTCTGTACACCCTCACTTGTTTAAATTTTGTTCCCTCTCTTCTTCCTCTCAGTTTACAGGGAGAGAAAAAAAAAGATTTCAAACTTCAAAAATTTATATCTCAACAATTAGTCAACGAAAAAATCTAAAACCAAATTTAAAAATATTCTTTTGATAAGGGCTTCTCACTGATATGCTCTCGTGTTAGTGGATCGACAGTGGATAGTCGAGTGGGTTTATGAACTAGGGTTGGCAATTTCATCGACCAGGCAAGGATGTGGAAGTCGAGACTTGGATGGTTAGCTTCGTGATGGTGCGGTGCACGCATGGCAGTGTTTTGGTGGACTCCGATTAGTTTTGGATCATCGCGACATTGTACGTACGCGACTGAGGAGGAGCAAGTCGCAATGATGTTTGGGGGCGCGGGCGATATGTGGTGGTGGCCGCCTTGAAGCTCGTGGGACGAGGAGCGCAACGGTGTTGGTCTCGAGTGATTTAGTGCAAGGACGAGGGAGAAGTGGCAGGTTAAAGATGTTGGCCATAGGTGTATGCGTACAGGCTTTCATAATTAACATTTGGGAGGGAAGGATTAAGAATGTAATTAGAGTTAATTATGTGATTAGTTAATTATATTATAATTTAAAATATCGATAACTTGAAAATTCCATAACTCTTTCATACGAGGTCCGATCGAGACGAAACTTTTTACATTGCGCTCATAACAACGAAAGCTTTGCAATAGAACTAGTTTGGACGAATTTGGAGACAGTTAAAATTTGGGCTAAAAATCGGACGTCGTTCGGTTTTAGTTCCAAACCGGAACGCCTCGGCGACAACAGGAAATTTCGGTGAGTTAATCTCACCTTTTTGGATAACTAGTATGGTATATAGTTGATAAAAATGATTTTTTGGATAAATAATTATATTTATTAGTTGGATTGAATATTCCCGCCTATTGGAGCGGACGAGACGCTATTGCATTCCCATATAAGAGTGGATGACCCTTTGTATACGAATCATGCCTCGAAGCGGTTGATTTATATTTATTGATTATCTAACATTTGTGATGCAGGGAAACAGGTTGGAGGGATTCAACGGGATTCCTCCCTATTATTGAATTGTTCAATGGTATTTCTTTTATATGGTTTATTGATTAATAAATATGATTATGGATGCTGTGGTTATAACATCGTTATATGTTTATACCATTAAGATAAGTATATGGATATTTCTAAGTATTGAAATATAGAGATTTGCGAGTATATCTTTTAAAGGTGTTTATATACAAGTAATTTACAAAGTAATTGTATGTATAAAGACTTATTAAAGAGGGATAGTGATTGCTTATATACTGAGCCAATGTTAATTTTCCAAATGAAATAAAATCCTGATTGAATGTTTGTTATTCGATAGTTAAATAACCGACTATCGGGATTGGACCCAAATGTAACTTTGGAAATATCTAGGAGAAACACGCGAGTTATATGGCACAATCATCTCCGATGATGTTATACTGTGCATATAAATCTCGTTTAGTTCTTCTAGAATGATGATAAGGAAATCCGTCCACTAATGGTTAGGAGGTAATCTCCGATCTTATCTTTGTCTGTTTATTTCCTAGAGAACCGGGGTTGAGTTTACCAGAAATTATCGAACATTGTTTCGAAGAGACTGGGATCGGATATCTTATCCGAAAACCACTTCGATCCAACGAATGCGTTTCGAAGTGAAGACATTGTGAAGAGCATGGAATCAAAGATAGAGATGTGAAGTGCAAGGGAAAATCGCTACAAATCCTAAGGGTGATTCCAAAATGGATGTAGTAGGAATAGTGCCTTCGGTTTTGTTCAAACCCAGAACAGACTTGTATGGATGAATGCTATCAGCACATTGTCCTTGGAGGGCAATGAACATTCTAGGTGTGAATTTCTTGAAAGGTAATCATAGCCTCAAGCCTCATCAACCGGGAATGACTAAAAATCAGGGAAGATGCAGCAAGGCTAAGTGGGTCGCAGCCATTAGGGTATGTCGTCATCCTTCTAGATACATCTACATATTTGGATTGGTTGTGCATGAGATCTCGATAAAAAGGGTTGCAAAGCAACTGGGGTGATGACATATTCGGTACTCTCCACGTCAGTGGTAGGCCAGTCTTGTGTTGGCAAGGGATCTAGGCGAGGTCCTTGGTACATTTTCTAGACGTGTACCGTGATAGGTGGTACCCCAGTGCCTAGTCATTGTATGGAATCCATTCTCCATTAAGCGCCTACGGACTTGATTGTATACCTATTATGTTGGAATTTAATAATGTAACAATTTCGGCTAAGGTTAATAAATATTTGTATCTAGACACTATTATAATATCACTGGATTTTCTATAAAAGTGTTTTGGTTATCGTAAGGTAAAAACCCGTTGTGTTCATGTGTGGGGTGGTCTTACGAGATACCTTTTGATTTCAAAGATTTTCTTATAACTTTAAATCCAGTTGGGTGTGTTTTCTCATGCTGGTTTTCCAAACTGACTCGTGTGTTATTTGTTATAATGCTCGGGTCAGACCGAGTATATTACAGATTAGTTTGGATGCTTGGAGCTTCAAGAGATGAGTTGGAGGCCCAAAGACGTATTCACGTAGATGGTTATATTTTCTGTTGTACTCATTTGTGTGTTATCAGCAATTGTGAGGACAGACTGTTATAACTGTCCAGGCTGAAATAGGTTAGTATACTCTAATTGATGTTTGTATATGTACATATTATAGTTTTGCTTTTGTGTAAAGACTTGTGATATATTATAGATTATTCATTCCGCTATGACATTCTATATTGTTTAGTTTTCTTCTTATCTTCTTTCTTCTTATTTTCCCCTAACAATTGGGTTTTCCGACATTCGATTGCTCGGCATGTGATACAGTGGAGGTATTTGTGTCGATTTTCAAGGGTCAAAAGCCCCGGTCGTTACATTTGGTATCAAAGCTGAAGGTTAAGCGAGAACCTTGGCTTTGGTGGGGTGCTCGATAGAGATAGGGTCAGTAGTACCCTAGAATGAGTTTGAGTGTATATATATGAGCGCGTATTTGTTAGTGATATACAAATGATTTATATTGTGTTGGTTGATTTGTTGAGTGGCTTATGGATTCTGGTCAATACGAGTAATCAACGTTATTGATAGGGATCTCTAAACACTTGAACAGAGCACCTCGACATGGTATTTTTTTGAAATTGGGTAAATGAAATAATTTTATCCTAATTATAGTTTTATATATAAGGAAATAATTTTTCAGAAAATTATTATGGTATATATGGTGTGCTTGGTTGTTTGGAAATAATAATGGTAGATTATTATTATTTGTTGTTTGTGTTTGAATAAAGGGTTGATATTATAATGTAAGCAATATTAACGGTCAAGAAATAATTTTATATAACAAAATGGAATTATATAAATATATAGCTTATAAATGTGATTCATAAGGAAATGAATTCCTAAAGTATATTATAAATATGATTGTAAGTAAAAAGAGTTTAAAAGATGGGAATTTGGGAATTCAAATCCCGTTGGTTTTGGAAATGTTTTTCAAAGTTTTGGAAAATAATAATATTATTATTTGGAAAATATTTTTGAATGGAAATATTTTTAAAAGGATTTTAAAGGAAATAAAAGCACTGAACTCACTTCGGTCGTTGGAAAATAATTTTGGTGATGACTGCGGCATCATCGACATTCATTTTCGAGTTTCCAAGAGAGGAATTGCTACCATTGGAGTTTTGTTTTGGAAAAAAACTGGTTTTGATTTTAAAATCCAAAGGAATTGTATATATATATATATATAATTTCAAAAATGATTTGAAATACATAAGAACAAGGTGTTTAAACTTTGAGATTTTCATTTAAATGTTTTATTGAAAATATAAGAAAATAAGTTTGATAACTTACAAAATTTGGATATTAGAAAGTTAAAGCGATGTTTTGAATTGTTGAATGTGAATGCAAGAAAAGTAAAAATTTGAAATTAAACCGTGGAATAAAATTTAACTTAAATTAAGTTAAATAAAGTGACATTTGAAAATTTAGCCTAAGTTGGGCTAAATGAAATAATTTTTTTTTGAAATGGAATTGACTGAGATTTGAAATAAATTAATGATGGAACTGATTAAATTAATTGGTGAATTGGATATGGTTTGGAATGTTGATTGATAAAATCAAATATTGAAATTGGAGAATGAAATTGAATTTGGTTAGAAATGGATGAGGACTTAAGTTGTGAAGTGGAAATAAACATAAGAAGTGTTGAATAAAATGTTTACAATAAACTTAAGAAAATAAGGGAATGTGAATAAAGCAATGTGAATAGTGATTGTGAATAAGTGAATGTAAATGAAATGAATGTGAATAAAAAGGATTTGGTATAGGTAAGAAATAAAATGGAAACAAATACATAAGTTGTACGTATATTATTTTATCGCATAACGGTTTGATCCAGATTCAAGCATAGAATTTCGAGATAATTTATATCGATCCGAGTTAGAATTTTTCACTCGATTCTCGACGGCGAACACTGGATATGGATTTTTGATTGATTCTGGGATTCTCTATCATAGTATATGGCTATGCAAGGAGAATGACGGTTTCTAATAAAGGAACCAGATCTGAGTCCATACTAGAGTGGTCGTGTGAACGATACTAGTTCGGAAGTGAAATTGTGTGATCGAGCGAGCGATCAAATTGATATTGCATACGAATGATATATGTACATCGTACGGTTTTAATAAAGCAAATATTGGAAATTGAAAATGCAGAATAATATGATTATGAACTATATGATTGGATGTCATTGGTGAATAGAAGATGCAGGTATTTAAAAGCAAGAGCTAATTTGATGCTTTTGATTTCATAAGAAAATTGGTTGCCCAACAAAAGGTACATGTTTTTACTGTTGTTTGAATTTGATAGTTTTATGATTGAGCCACTTGGCTTTATTTTCTTTGTTTGTTTAGGCCCGTAGTGTCGATTTGTAGTTGTTCTGATCTAGCTGCACAAAAGAGTTAGAAATTTTGAAGGAAAATTTTAATACTAAAAAATGATTTTTGAGTTATAACCTAAAATGATTGAATGGATAATATTAGTTGGAACCTATGGATGAATTTGGGATCTTAGTAAAAGTAATATAAAGGTTTCAACAAACCGATTTTGGAAAAGGTTAAGGGCTTAAAATAATTTGGCAAAATATTTCAACTAATTTGTTTTAAAAGGAAATGGGTTTGGGAATTTTTCCCATCTTGGCAATTTCGAGGACGAAATTCTTTAAAGGAGGAAGAATGTAATGACCCAGAATTTTAATTATTTGAAATTAGAATATTTAATTAATTTTAAATATTGAAAAGTTAATTTTATAGGTTAAATAACTTGAATTTCAAATATAACGATTTATTGGATAATTTAATTGTTGAATTTAATAATTGAAATTGTTTAAATAATTGAACTTTGGATTTTTATTTGGATAAAAATAATTTAAAAAGCTTATTTAATTACTATTTAATAAGAATGAGGGTAATAAAACTTTTAAATTGGATTTAAAAGTGATTTACTCGATTTTGAAAAAACTCGTTTTAATTAACGAGTGAAAATAGCCTTCTGGGGCACACTCTCGGATTTCAACGAAACCAATGTCATTGGGTCCGTAATAATGAATTATAATACGATGTCAAATTTCGTAGCGATCAGATGCACCGTTTGGTCGTACGGGATAGAAACGCGTTGAAATTAATATCGGAGATTTAATATTATAATTGGGTTCAAAAATCTATCTTCTGCATACGATCGAATTAGGTCTCGAAACTTCTTCCACTGCGTTCGGAATAAGGGTATAACATTAGAAACACCATGCGACACGCCTTGATTGGAGTCCGTAATTTATAGTTGGATATTTTGGAACTTAAAATAATATATTATCTTCGATTTAACTACACAGCCGTCATTCCATCACTATCATCCCACCTTCAGCCTGTACAAGCCCACACAACCCGCGTTCCTCTGTACACCCTTACTTGTTTAAATTTTGTTCCCTTTCTTCTTCCTCTCAATTTACAGGGAGAAAAAAGAAGATTTCAAACTTCAAAAATTTATATCTCAACAATTACTCAACGGAAAAAATCTAAAACCAAATTTAAAAATATTCTTTTGATAAGGGCTTCTCACCGATATGCTCGATTAGAGGTGCGGCTCATGTTGGTGCATCGATAGTGGATAGTCGAGTGAGTTTATGAATTAGCAAATTCATCGGCCAGGCGAGGAGGTGGAAGTCGAGACTTGGATGGTTGGCTTCGTGATGGTGAGGCGCACGCATGGCAGTGTTTTGGTGGACTCCGATCAGTTCTGGATCATCGCGACATTGTATGTACACGATTGAGGAGGAGCAGGTCACGATGATGTTTGAGGGCACGTGCGATATGTGGTGGTGGCCGCCTTGAAGCTCGTGGGACGAGGAGCGCAACGGTGTTGGTCTCGAGTGATTTAGTGCAAGGACGAGGGAGAAGTGGCAGGTAGAAGATGTCGACCATGGGTGTATGCGTACAGGCTTTGGTAATTAACATTTGGGAGGGAAGGATTAAGAATGTAATTAAAGTTAATTATGTGCAGTTAATTATATTATAATTTAAAATATCGATAACTTGAAAATTTCATAACTCTTTCATACGGGGTCCGATTGAGACGAAACTTTTTGCATTACGCTCGTAACAATGAAAGCTTCGCAACAGAACTGGTTTGGATGAATTTGGAGACTGTTGAAATTTGGGCTAAAAATCGGACGTCGTCCGATTTTAGTTCCAAACCGGAACGCCTCGGCGACAACAGGAAATTTCGATGAGTTAATCTCACATTTTTGGATAACTAGTACGGTATATAGTTGATAAAAATGATTGAATGATTGTTTGGATAAATTGTTATGTTTATTATTTGGATTGAATATTCCCGCCTATTGGAGCGGATGAGACCCTATTGCGTTCCCGTGTAAGAGCGTATGGCCCTTTGTATATGAATCCCGCCTCGAAGCGGTTGATTTATATTTATTGATTATCTAACATTTGTGATGTAGGGAAACAGGTTGGAGGGATCCAACGGGATTCCTCGCTATTATTGAATTGTTCAATGATATTTTTTTTATGGTTTATTGATTAATAAATATGATTGTGGATGTTGTGGTTATAACATCGTTATATGTTTAGGAAATAAAACCCAATAGTGATAAGAAAAATCAATATCGATATTGGATAAGCGTTGGGTGGTTATTGGCTTAAAAGTTGTATTTTGAAAATACTATAAATTGTCGATTAAGTCGGAATTGGGTTTTGAGACAAGAAATGATTTTTAAATCCGAAAATTGGGTTTCGGAAATATTTTGTTTATAGATTATCTAATTAAATATGTAAATATTGTTTTAAGTTATTAATTATATTAATATTTTTTTAAAGTTATATAATTATATTTATATTGTTTTAAAGTTATATAATCATATTAATATTATTTTAAAGTTATTTAATTATTTTAATATTGTTAAAAGTTATTTGTTTATAGTTAATTTGTTTTAAGAAATTATAAAAAGGTTAATATATTGAAATATTAATAATTTAAGAATAATTATGGTTTAAAACTTAAAATGAGGATTATTAATAATGTTTTAAAATAAATTGTTATTATTTATAAAGTGGTAAGATTAATTTTTATTATTATTTCTTAAATATATTTTGGAATGACTAATTATTATTTTAGGATATTTAAAGTTAATGATTTCCATTTATTTATAATGTTCATAGTTAATAATTATTATGTGTTGAGGTAAGTGATTAAAATTATTTATAAATGCTTTTGAGACCGGAAATGGAGTCGAAAGACTTGGATTTTATAAAGAAGTTATAAATTGGTTCGAAGAATTAAGGAAGATTATTTACAAGGTGAAAGTTTATAAATGGTTAGATATTTATAAATGAATTTTGAAAGTGGGTTTATAGATTTATAAAAGAAGTTATAAATGGTATATGGGTTCATAAAGAGTTATAAATGATTTTGAAATGTACAAGACATTTATAAGTGACTGAATTCTTGGTAAAGGAATTATTAATGTTTTTCGGAGATTTTATAAAATGGTTTATAAACGATTTTGGAGAATTGTAAGGGGACTTATAAACGATTTGAGAATCGAATAAAAAGGAAACTTTTCTAAGTCTTGTAGATATACTTATACCGTTGAGATAAATATATGGATATTTCTACGTATTGAAATATAGAGATTTACGAGTATATATTTTAAAGGTGTTTATATGCAAGTAATTTACAAAGTAATTGTATGTATAAAGACTTTTTAAAGGGGCTAGTGATTTCTTATATACTGAGCCAATGTTGATTTTCCAAATGAAATAAAATCCTGATTGAATGTTTGTTATTCAATAGTTAAATTACCGACCATCGAGATTGGATCTAAATGTAACTTTGAAAATATCTAGGAGAAACACGTGAGTTATATGGCACAGTCATCTTCGATGATGCTGTACTGTGCGTATAAATCTCGTTCGTTCTTCTAGGACGATGATAAGGAAATCTGTCCACTAACAGTTAGGCGGTGATCTCTGATCTTATCTTTGTCTTTTTATTTCCTAGAGAACTGGGGTTGAGTTTACCGGAAATTATCGAATGTTGTTTCGAAGAGACCGGGATCAGATATGTTATCCGAAAACCACTTTGATCCAACGAATGCGTTTCGAAGTGAAGACATCATGAAGAGCATGGAACCAAAGATAGAGATGTGAAGTGCAAGGGCTAATCGCTACTAATCCTGAGGGTGATTCCAAAATGGATGTAGTGGGAATAGTGCCTTCAGTTTCGTTCAGACCCAGAACAGACTTGTATGGATGAATGCTATCAGCACATTGTCATTGGATGGCAATGGGCATTCTAAGTGTAATTTCTTGAAAGGTAATCGTAGCCTCAAGCCTCATCAATCGGGAATGACTGAAAATCAGGGGAGATGCAACAAGGCTAAGTGGGTCGCACCCATTAGGGTATGTTGTCACCCTTCTAGATACATCTACATATTTATGGATTGGTTGTGCATGAGATCTCGATAAAAAGGGTTGCAAAGCAACCGAGGTGATGACATGTTCAGTACTCTCCACGTCAGTGGTAGGCCAGTCTTGTGTTGGCAGGGGATCTAGGCAAGGTCCTTGGTACATTTTCTAGACTTTTACCGTGATAGGTGGTACCCCAGTGCCTAGTCATTGTATGGAATCCATTCTCCAATAAGCGCCTACGGACTTGATTGTATACCTATTATGCTGGAATTTAATAATGTAACAATTTCGGCTAAGATTAATAAGTATTTGTATCTAGACACTATTATAATATCACTGGATTTTCTATAAAAGTGTTTTGGTTATCGTAAGGTAAAAACCCGTCGTGTTTATGTGTGGCATGGTCTTACGAGATACCTTTTGATTTTAAAGATTTTCTTATAACTTTAAATCCAGTTGGATGTGTTTTCTCACACTGGTTTTCCAGACTGACTCGGGTGTTATTTATTATAATGCTCAGGTCAGACCGAGTATATTACATATTAGTTTGGATGCTTGGAGCTTCAAGAGATGAGTTGGAGGCCCAGAGACGTATTCACGTAGATGATTATATTTTCCGCTGTATTCATTAATGTGTTATCAGCAATTGTGAGGACAGACTGTTATAATTGTCCAGGCTGAAATAGGTTAGTATACTCTGATTGATGTTTGTATATATACATATTACAGTTTTGCTTTTGTGTAAAGACTTGTGATATATTATAGATTATTCGTTCCACTGTGAGATTCTATGTTGTATAGTTTTCTTCTTATCTTCTTTCTTCTTCTTTTCCCCTAACAATCAGGCTTCCCGACATTCGATTGCTTGGCAGTGATACAGTGGATGTATTAGTGTCGATTTTCGAGGGTCGAAAGCCCCGGTCATTACAATATTGATTTCTAGATATGTATGATTCACGCATTTGTGTTGATTATGTGATTTCTGATTTGATGTATTTCCATACGGATGAAGACATCTTTTGATTTCAGAGTTGACTACTTTATGTGGATTTGAGTTATTTGATTGATATGATGCCTTAATACTTATTTATAATGTTATATAGATATCTTAGATATACATTTTTGATATATATATATATATATTGATATGTATGGTAGTTTGAATATCTCTAGATATGATATCATATTGTTATTTTCCTTTTTACATTATGCTACCTTATTTATGATACGTGATTAGACATAGTCTGACCCATGTGTTATTTTATAATACTCGGGTCGGTCCGAGACATTTTAGGTACATGGACGACTTGACCATCATTTGTTTACTTTGGGCTTAGAGGAGTATTATTTTAGGATGATTACCTGATATTTGTATGGTATTGATTCACTGAATGTGTGTATATATATAATTGACATTTGAGTTTTATTGTATTCTTATAACATTATTGTATTATATATTATATATTATCGTTGCGACTAACTCTGTATTCTCTGTTGTTCATTGTATATTGTGTATTGTTCTGTCTTGGAGGCACACGTTTGTATTGCTTTGTACCAATACGTACGTATATGTGAGTTATATATTTGACATTTTAATACGTACCGGTGTTAGTCCAAGGGAACATTCACGGATGTACCCCATGTAGTCTCATTCTCTATATTATCTGACAGTATTACTCTATAATACTCTTAGATAGGATGGGTATAGAGGTGGGTTGTTACAAGGTATGTCTCAAAATTCTTTAATGTTTCCAATAATGTGGATGAAGTTCTTACCCCCTCCTCAAGCTGTAGTTGAAGCTTGTGCTAATTTTTGGAAAACACTCTTCTCGGTTTCTTTTTAGACGATGGTCTTCCTTACGCTATTGTTCGGAGGCATCTTAGGGCCAAATGGAAATTAAAAAGTCCTTTGAAAGTAAGATTTGATAGTGATAAGTATTATTTTGATTTTGGAAGTGACGAGGAAAGGATAATGATCCTTGAAGCGAATCCATGTATTATTGATGAAAAAGTTTTTATCATTACTCGATGGAGCCCGTCAGTAGACTTTGCTCATGATCAGATTATGTCTGTTCTTGTCTGGGTGAAGTTTACTAATATCCCGTCCTCTCTACAGTCTCTTGAAGGCCTAGATTGGTTGGCTAATCACATTGGAGAGTTTATTTGTTTTGATGAGTATACCGAACAACGTGACCGTCTTGGGTATGCTAGAGCCCCCATTGAAATCGCCCCAATCGCCTTTTACCTTCCTCCCTCTCATTAGCTCTCTCCAAAAATAGGATTGGGCATGTTGAAGTCTCATACTTATGGCATCCTTCTATTTGTACTTACTGTCGTTCTTTTGGCCAAACTGAATTGCATTGTTCGCATCGCCCACATGTTGCCAATGGTGCCTGCCCCGAACCTCCTCCATTACCCGAGAAATTTCCTCTTCATAAGTCTCGTCCAAGGTAATGGAAAGTCAAAAGGAAAACTGTTCTTGTGCCGAATCAGTTCTTGATCATGTCTCAGCATAAAGTAGCCCAACCTGACCAAGTGGACATTGACAGTCTTGATGCTTACCTTACCTTTATCTTCACCAGTACTGCTCCTCAAACTAATATCCCTCCTCCCGATATACCACCTCCGGATGTTGATCCTCCCCAATCTAAAACTGCTATACAGCCAAATCCTTTAGTTTCTCTTAATATCTTCGTAGACCCTTCAACCTCGTGCAAGCGTGATTCTACCGATGACTTAAATGATGGGATCGAGTACAGTATTGCAGATCTATTTCCATCTTAGGTTCCCACTTATGGTTGTACTGCTAGTGAATATGATGGTTGTTGTACTATTGTTATTTTCTCCTTTGTACTAGGATGTATTGTACTTTCATATGACTTGTATTGAGTGAGTTTGTGCTATAGTTGCTGGGGCACTTTGCCCCACACCCGCTTTCAAAGTTTCTAATAAAATGTGGACGAGCCACATAAGAAACTGGCATACCTTCCCAAAAAAAATTTTGAAATATTTTATATACAAACATTTAAAATTAATTTATTATATTAAATTTAGAATTATTTTAAAATACATATAAATATTTAAAATTAATTTATTGCATTAAATAATGTTAATTTAGTACACACACATATGTGTGTGTGTGTTGACATCGCTTACATACACAGAGGAGCTAGCATGTCCGTTGTGGTGTAAATCCTAACATCCATATACGGACATGTTAAACCATTTGCACCTTATTATATTACACGTGCATGTACACACATATGTGTATATGATACACATATCATATAATATATAATACAAACTTAATTATAAATAAAATCTTATTTGTAAATTAAATAAAATATTAATTTTATTTAAAACTAATTTAGATAAGATTTAAATAAATTAGACTTTATACGCCCAATAAAGATTCAAATAGAATAATTTTTTAAAAATTTACCCATTCACCCTGTTGCGTGCTGGTCCAGTTCCAACACTTCCGTGATGACCTGCCTCCTAGAAATCGACACTAATACATCCTTGGTATTCACATGCTACAAATTCAAGTGCCGGAGAGGTAGATTATCATGGAGTAAAAAGATAATAAAGACAGAATAGAATCTCACATGAATGGAATAACATATATTATGTCAACATATAATCTTTACAGTGGAATTAAAAAAAAATACATTTATCATAGTTTAACTTAACATCAATATGGACAGTTATAAATATCCGTCCTTACAAATACGGAATACAACAGTACATAAGTGTGGTGGAAATGAATGACAATCTTTAGAAGAATCTTCTAACTTCATGCTCCGAGCTCTTCCAAAATGCTCTAAACAAAACCTGACTACTAGGCTGGCTGAAAAAATAGGGCATTTAGAGTTTAAGGGAAGGAAAATAAACTCCAGGTCAGTCATGGGACTGGTGTGAGAAACTCAAAATACGGATATTTGAAAACAAGGGTATCTCATAAGACCACGCCGTACATAAACACGGAACGAGTTTTTACCTTATGATAACCAAAATCTATTAATGTTATTTTTAATGACATTCTTTTGAAAATACTTTTCAAATAAACTTATGAATCTTAGGCGAAATTGTTACATTGATTGAATTCCAACATACTAGCTACAAAGTAGGTTCTACAATCAAATCTGAAGGCACTTATTGGAGAATGGATTTCCATACAATGGCAGGTAAGGAACTACCTTCCGTACAGTATATCTCTTGAAGAATGTACCAAGGATCAAAAACTTTTGAAACCTCTGCACCTGGCAAGACCGACCTATCCGCAGACCCAACTTGGTGGTAAATAGAACCGAATATGACATCACCTCGGTCGTAACCGACCTATCCATGGCCACATCATACACAAAATACTCGGCATATATAGATTAATCTAGAAAGGTTATGACCATACCCTTATGGGCGCGACCCACATAGCCTCACGGCATGCCCTGTTTAAGCGGTTTTCGGGTGATGAGGCCCAAGGTAATGATTACCTTTCACATAGCACATTCCACTTTGAATGCCACACTACCATTCCATGATCACACAACTGATTTCTACAAACGTATAACTCCTAAGCTCGTATGTCTCAGGAAAGTATGTTAAGCTAAGAAAATTCACCTTCTCCGCCACCAAACAGATGATACGTTTATAGAGATCAATCAATGTGATTAGAAATGCAATGTCAGACATTCATCTATACAAGTTGTCCAGGAACTGGACAAACTGAAGGAACTCTCCTACCACATCCTATCGAGAATCATCCCTAAGATTAGTAGCGAGCGGCCCTTGCATCGAAGATCGAATGAAGATACTACTGCCACATATATATGATATGGGAAATTTCTCCTGAGGGTTAGTGACAAGTAGCCCTTCATTCTTTTACTATCATTCCACATCTTCACTTCGAATACGTAAACTGGTTCAAAGTGGTTTTTGGATAAGAATCATTCAAATCCGACCCCGGTTCCTTCGAACCAATCATTGATAATAAAGATATTAAGTAAATAGGTGCTTATCATTTGATTAATTACTTTCTTTTATCAAAAAGATCTTTTAGAGATATATATCTTTAAAACATTTCTTTTTGGTATATACAGAATCATTAAGTCTCTCTTTAACTTTGGAAATACCAAATCAAAATCATTTCTCATAAATCATATTGCAAAACTTCATTGAGTAAAAAGGGTTGATAGAAATTATATTAATTCCACTCAACATCAATCTCTGTATTCAACCTTTACTATCCATCGAAAAACAGTGAAATCAACTTTTAAATTCACATGGATAGTTTGGGCTCCCTCCTCGGAATTTAATACCAAGTGTAAGAAGAATATTTCTATACAGTCCATGTTGTATTAAATTTGGAAAATCGACCCTTTTATATTTGCCTCATTTCGGACATTTCAACCTTATCTATTCCTCGTCCAGGAAAGAGATCAGGTGAGTCAGGGCACTGGTTGCTCCTGAACATCTCCTTAGTTTAAGCACCTCACATCTAGATCCCATGAATAGAAAAATCCAGTCTACTCGTCAACTTTTAGAGCCAAGATTAAATCACTTTATTTATAACAGCTTTTCTTCAAATCATTTATTTAAACCTTTTAAAATAAATTATAAAACCTTCAAATCATCTATGAAACACTTAATTATTCATTTGAAAACATTTATAAAAGATTTGGAAAAGAATACTTAAGTTTAAAGCCATATTTCAAAAGTTATCAAAAACCGCTGCAAAAAGAGCTGCGAATAGTGCTTTTAAGGCTTATTTGATCAAAATAACTTTTCGATCGTTTAGAAATCCATTTTTATAACTCAAATCTATTTTAAAATATTTATAGAATATATCCTATATTTTTAAAGAATTTAAAATATCATTTATAAAGAATTTGTCGCTTTGTTTTCCGAACGGCCAAACCGCGACTATTTTGAAAACTTGATTGGTTCATATTTCAAAGTCTACTAAACGAAATCTCGATCATTTTATTTTATTTGAAAACTATGATTACAAGAGTTCGGAAAATTCTTATTATAAAGAATTCCGACTCCGAATCCATCGTACACATGGATTTATCTTTCTACGGCGTAAAATTATGAACTGCCGTTACGCGATGCATCTATTTTTGACTCAATTTTTACAACTTGTCAAAACTTCACAAAATTTGATTTTAGTGTTTATAAAACATTTATAAACCATTTTAAACCATTTTCAAGAGGTTTAACAATCTCATATACACCATTTCATTTATTAAATGAAAGTGATTTCCTTTGTGATATTCAACGTGTATTAAACGTGACTTGTTTCAATATCAAAATAAACATAAAATAAACATCCGAACTTGATGATCAAACATAGTAAACAACCATAACAATCATCTCACATCATATGCACACACACACACACACAAATATATATATATATATATAGTTTCTCACCATTATTTTCACTCGAACTAATTTTAAAACGACTATAGCTCCGCTATCTCGAAATTAAACTCCATGGAATCGGGCTTTGGACCCTTGAAATGGCTTGGCCTAGCCTTGGTGCTCATGGTCTAGGTTGGAGGAGTGGTATGGGCTTGCTTTGGTGAATGGAGGTGGTGGCCATGGGTTATAGTGGAGGGAAGAAGTTGATTTGAAGTGGATTTGAGTGGATTTGCTAATATATATATATATATATATACTGTTATCCAGCAAATTAGTCATCATCCTTGAAGAAGAAATTAAAGATTTACTTCCTGATTTCCTTGCATTTATTACCTCAAATAATTAATAAAAACCAGCCATATCTCCACCATAAATACCAATTCATTACCCATCAAAGCCGGATTTAATGCCCAATAAATACCATGATAACCTGCTTATTTATTACTAATTAATGCCAACCATTTCCATATCAAATATTCCTTAATTCCCTTCATCCTTATCTTAAATAAGAAGATTATGGTGCAATTAATATCAACCTATTCAGCGTCACTACAATTCCACACCATCACTGGGTCAATGCTTACAACTATAAATACACATAACATTGCAAAAGAAAAGGGGACTGAAACAGAAAATGTGACTTCTCCTCTCCTCCTCAAAATCTCTTGTAATATGAAACTACAAGTGATAAATAAATTATAAAGTGGATGTAGGCCATAGATTTCGTCGAACCACTATAAAAATTTCGTGTCTCTTTTTATCTTTTCTTCTTTTTATCTGCTTATTTTTGTGATCTGTGATTGTGAACTGGTGCTTTCATCAACAATTGGGTGTTTGTGACCATTTTGGCGCAAACATTTTGGTGCTTTCACTGAGAAGAACAAGAGAATATCATATCTGAAGCTTATTCTATGTTAGAAAGAAGATCCAACTCCAGATCTGAAAGAAAAAATTTAGATCCAGAAAACAGGTTCCTAGATCTAGCTTTTAGAAGACGAAGAAGTCTCATACAAGGAAAAGCGCTATGGAAGGAACTCAGCAAGGGGGCAGCCAAGAGGCATCCTCTCATTCAAACTTTATCTACCCCAAACAACTACACTGCTACACTACACACCCTCTCACCAAACACCTTTCAACATCTCCACTACACACAACCACGGCCTTACAACCTGAAACGGCAACCACTCACTGCATCACCACCTTCACCCTGCTTCCACAAGTACACACACCAAAAAAATAACCTCCTCGCTATTCATCTCTATGCACATAACCCCTATATTACTTCTGCCCCATCATCACTACTGCCTACATGTCACCATCTTGCCTACAACCACACTTCAACTTCCAGTAGCTTCATCTCCACTTTTTCCTGCCACTGCCTCAAACTTCCACTGTGCACATCATAATGTCCAGTGCCTTGCTCACCATCTCTCAACCCATTGCCTTTCTTCTCTTACAACATACAATACTGCCTATAAATATAGCACTTCAACACTGCAATTCCCAAATTATACATCATACTTCACCCCTGCTTCATCACTGCAATTATCTCTGACCAAAATCTGCTTCACCTCAAACCACACAAATAACCTCTGCCTGCTCCTTCACAAAAACCATTAGGATTGCTATTGGCAACATTAATGAAATCAACCTATGGTAGCATTCGTCGATTAGCACACACAAAACCACCATGAATAAAACCAACTTAAATCATAACATGATTGTAGTTTGAACAAAATCACCATCTAATAATGCATGAAGTAGAAGAACAGTAAAAAAACAAATCATATGATAAGCTATTGTCAAAGTACTAAAATTAAAACTTGACATGAAACAAATCTGGAATTGGTAAAATTTTCCCCAATTTCATTTCAGGTTAACATTTCAGAGTTAAAGCTAACCATCGATGCATTATTTTTACAAAATAAACGTCAATAGCGGACTAATTCGTAGATGCAATGAGGTACATAACATTGTTAGAAACAAAAATTTAACATTGAGTTTCCATATAGCATTACATAGAGCTGTATTACCTTAAATCAAAGAAGGAGAGTTGTAACGAAAATTAAATCGACTGCGCTTCCCTCTCCCACGTAACTTTCCCTTCCCTGTAGCCTTCCCTTACAGATGCCAGAATTTGTCGATTCTTTTAGAACTAGATCGATTGCGAAACCAGATGCCAGAATTTGCTCAAGGATCTGCGATTGTTTAGATGAAACTGGATCTGGTTTGGGAATAAGAAATTGGATTAGGGCAAACGGTATTTTTTTTGGAGCGTACTAGTTTGGGAACAAGGGGCGTATGCAATTAAGTCAAACGAAACTTGGTTGTTTATTCTCTCTCCCACGTAATTTCCAGATACCAAAAACATTTGTTGTGTAATCCTTATTTCGCAATGGCTTTAAGCCGTTGTTAATAATTTTGCAACGGCTAAGAACCGTTGCTATTTAGCAACGGCTCAGAGCCGTTGTTAATCTTCCGCGTTTCGGGGTTGCAAAACTGCTAATATGGTGTAGTGTATGAAACTACAAGTGATAAATAAATTATAAAGTGGATGTAGGCCATAGATTTCGCCAAACCACTATAAAAATTTCGTGTCTCTTTTATCTTTTCTTCTTTTTATCTGCTTATTTTTGTGATCTGTGATTGTGAACTGGTGCTTGTGACCATTTTTGGCGCAAACATATACTATTTAAATTTCTTTTAGAAATAATTTTCTCCATTATTTGCTAAGACAAGAAGCCATAAAAATAACTTGAAAGTGGAAAAGAAGATAGGGAATAATTGTTAGGAATTTATGAAGAATGGGGTGGGTATTTATAGGAAAACTTTGAAAATAAATATTTAAAAGGGTATGGACTAAAACACCCTTGCCCACACTCTCCCATCCCCTCCAAGGACGCATGGCTATGTCCTCCTCCCCCATATGCTTGAGGTAGTATGGTGTAATGTGAGTTGATGGATGCTTTTATGTTGCTTAAATGGTAAAAAAATATCTTAGATTTTTTTCTTATATTATGTATAAATGTAAATGTATATATATGTGTCTATATGATCATGTGCATGTTTTAAACTGCATATGCATGTTATATATGTGTACATGACATATAAACAAGGTTGCAACAACTTTGAATAACTTCCGTTCGTTAAACCATTGAAAATCGGGAAGCCGATTACCGGTCATATTTTCACTTATAAATTAATCAGGAAAATAGGCACAAGGACTGTTTGCACCTAAATTGGTCACAAACACCCGATAGTCATTGAAAGCACCAGTACGTGATCACAATTCACAGATAACAAACATGTAGAGAAATAAGAATGAAGAACACTCAGAAAATTGAAAAGAATAACAGTAAACAACACAGATTTTATAGTGGTTCGGCGATCTTGCCTACGTCCACTCTGAAGTCGATGATTTTATTGGTGTTCACTTGAAGATTACAATTTCTTATAATGTAGTACAACTGATTTTCCGAGCTAAGTCTGAATCTAAGGAAGCAGTGGTGATTCTGAGTAAATCTGGCAGAGTCTGGGCGCTCTTTAGCTCTTAAAATTGTCCGACCCCTTTTCTGAATGACCAGGGGCTCTATTTATAGGTGTAGGAGGCTGATATTTCGCCTAAATTTCGGGAGACCAGTTCTGGCTCGTGAGGGGGTCCACATGCCCGCTTTCAGGAAATCTGGGCCCACTCTGGGATCGATTCGAAGTCCATTCGAATCGATCAAGAAATTGTCCAATCGAGCTGAAATTTGGTGTGGACATTCTTCAATATGTATGTAAGCTCCTGTCAAAATTTCATAGCAGTTGGACTTGTGGATCTCGAGTTATGGTCGATTCGAAATTGCTTTTCCGGTTGCTGCACTCTATTCGAATCGATTCCGTTCGAATCGATAGGGTCGAATCGATGGTGTAGCGCGCGAAGGTGTTGACGTGGCGCGCGCTTCTCGCATCGATCCGCTTTTTACTCCGAGTCGACTGGGTCGACTCCATCATTTTCGCTACTTTGACTTAGTGGATTCGAGAGATTCCTCCACACATCGATTCGAACGGAAACCTGTTCGTATCGACCATAGTGAGCTTTGGTCGGTCGATACGAAGCTGTTGTAATAGGATGGATTCGATGTAGAGCAACTTCATGGAGTCGAACCGATGGATATGAACAGAGGTTGCACTGATGGATTCGAATAGAATCTCTGCCTATGGATTCGAACTTAGGGTCATTTCCTCCAACTTGCATTAATGATATCTTGAGCGTACGAACTCGGATTGACTTGAAACTTGGAACATTGCTTTTCTTGACCTTGCTTGACGTGTCTTATTAATTGCAGCCCGATCCGGACTTGGGTAAAATTTATCGATATCTACGGTCGTCCAATAGCTTCTCGATGCTGAGGATGTATGATTCATATTCCCCAGTCAGTTCCTTGATATCTCGGCCTTGCCAAAAGGCGGGATAACAAGGACAAACTTAGAAAAAAATTTAGGCTGAAGGACAACAAGTTTGTTTTTTAGACTGAAGGACAATGCTAGTTATAACTAGCATTTTTTATAGTGTAAAACTGAATATAATGCTAGATATAACTAGCATTTTGTATAGTGTAAAAGTTGAATATAATGCTAATTATAACTAGCATTTGTCCTTCAGCCTAAAAATGAAACTTGGTGTCCTCCAGTCTAATTTTTTTCCAAAGTTTGTCATTTTCCCTAATTCCCTCTAAGTTAATTTACATATAAATGTAAACAAAATTTGAAAACTCATTCTTGTCATTATTAATTAATTAAAATGATTACATTTGATTTATAAAACCATATAAATCAATATTAAATAATTGTTTACAAAAAGTGCTATTATATCGATAAAGCGATACAAATTTTCTTATATTTTCAAATCAAGCATATATCTTTATAAACTATTATAAATGATTTATTATCACTTCATAACTAATTAAAATGAATTATTATCATTTATAACAATTACTAGAATAATTAAAATAATTATTAAATCATTAAATCTCAATTTAAAATAATAAATCAACTATTAAATATAATGCCATTATCAGTGATGTCATAAATACATTTTATTCCCATAAATAAAATAAATTATTTTATTTCATAACTTTTGATAATTATAGAGTTGTTTATTGATAAAATGGTTTTCGACCATTTTATCGATAATTTTCCAAAGTATATATTTTTGTAAATACTTATTCAAAATAAGATTACCATTATTATTTATTATTCAACCATCATAGTTTATGTTAGAAAACTTATTATTGAATATTTTAAAAATAAATGTAATTTATCAAAGTGATAAATTTGCGAACTGTTATAACTTCATACGAACTTCGATCCAAACAAACCAATATACTATCTCGATCCACAAATTGAGCTCCACCCAATTGTACAGTTTCTGTCGCCTAATTCCAATGTTAGTAAAATTACCATTTTCACCTAATAATAAAATATACATACAAATCTCACGGGTATTACATTCTCCCCCCTTAAAAATGATTTCGTGTCGAAATTCCGAAAGCAACTCCTTCTTACGTATCCACATATCTTATACTATATAAACACACATGCACAGACACACACACACACACACACACATATATATATATATATAAACATAGGATAATAACACACCTCATCACAATCTTTCCAACAGCAGGGCACTCCCTCTTCATATCTCCCATTTGATTGCAATTATAGCACTTAACCATTGAGACCTTCACTCTACAATCTTACACTTATGTCTTCTCAGCATCTTTCACCCTTTGCTTACCACCCTATCCACTTGGACCACCAAAATCTTTGCGCTTGCCTTGAGTAATATTCTTTATCGACTAGCCTTTAGAAGCCTATACTATAGTGGTATTCAATAATGCTGCTTCAACTAAATGTTCGAGTGCCGCTCCCATAGGAATCTGACTAAGCGCTAATTCCCTAAGTGGAGAATTCAACCCTTTCACAAACTTCATCGCCTTCTTCGGTGCCGTGTCTATCAATTCAAAACCAAATTTCACCAAATCATTAAAGTTATCAATATACTCCTTCACAACATAGTTTCCTTGTTTGAGATTAATAAACTTCTCAAGCGTCACTTCCTTTTTAGCCCTAGACAAAAATTTCATCATAAATTGCCTCTTAAAATTAGTTCAGGAGATTTCATTTTCGTTGAATTCCTCTATAACAATGTCCCACCAGTTCATTGCTTCGCCTTGTAGGTGCAAAGAAGCAAGCTGCCTGTTGACCTCGTCACACAAATTCAACATACTAAAAATTCTATCACATGTACGCAACCAAGCTCGGGACTCTATAAAAGCTTATGTTCCCTTATACGGCTTGCCAATGATATTTAGAAAATCATTACACGGTTTTGGAAAATTCGGCCCCGGTATACGAACAACATCTTTATCTTATACCCTAGTTACATGTGCCCTTTCATTAATGATGGTCTAGTTTCTAGCTTGAAGATAACGGCAGAACCAAAGTGGAATGTTCATGCTTAGTACTTCCACAATTTCATTTCTATTGCCAGTTTCAGTCGGGCTACTCATCTATACTATCTATAAAATTTCAATTCAATATTAGATCCTCCTAAAGTAGTAAACAGAGATGGTAAACATAAACTCGAAATTAAGTGTCAATACGCTTATTTACTTTAACTAATACACACACGTATATATTATATAAAAATATACAAATACACTCTCTCTATGTGTCCTAACCTACAGCTATAACATCAAATGTAACAACCCAACAATTTAAGACCATATGACCGAGTTATATGTGCCGTAGAATGAAAAGATGGATTGTTTAAAACATAATAGTATACAAAGAGCTAAGCTAACCAACTATATCTTTTAGAAATCACAGGGGAATGGATCAAAAAGCAATATAGGTAAAATAAACAAAGTCCACCTATATACATCATAAGTTATAAATAGTCTTCATACACACACCACACAATATATACAAACAAACAGATAATATATGCAAATACCCTTATAGTCACCGTCTTCAAATACCATACATGCCAAAGCTACTATTTTAACCTATAGTGTATGAGAAGGGGGTCAGATATATATATGTTTTGTGAGTAAAAATATTACCAAGTATATACTGCAAACTTAATTTCATAAATATCATATGAGAACTAATACTTACTTCACCTCAACCTGTATCACCTGCATCTACAAAGTTAGTCCATCCTACTAATATGGGGATCACTATCGTATACTTAACAACATTAAACGTACGATAGAGTTTGTTAAACCTAGCCTAACCTATCAACACACAAGAGAAGGAAAGAATTAGTTAAACATATACTAACCCAACAATATATACAAGAGTTAGTTAACTAGAGACTAACTCCAAGATATAGCTAAACATAGACTAATCCTGTAAACGTGGACAAGAGCATGAGTTAGATAAACATAGATTAACTCACATACACATAAAGGATAAGTAAACATAGCCTAACTCCTTTAATAACCGACTCTACACAACCGTCTCAACGCATGATCATTGAAGCACGTTTTTGGACATTACACACTTCCCAATGTCGTTGAGAAACCAGCATGTCACTCACTTTCCATTTCGTATAGGCCTGGCTAAAGTAAATATGCTTCTTCCCTGGTCCAAGTTCAATCTGGCAATTTAAACCGTGAACCGGTGGACCGGCATGCATAACACCGATGGACCGGTGCATGTACTGAATGCCAGAAAATAGAAAATCTGAACTATTTTCTTCCCTATTTTGAATTGCCTACGTTGTTTACTGTTTTGATGCGTTTCTACTTCTCCTGAACATTATTTCATACCGCCTTAACCATTCATATATCACATACAAACCACATATCCATAATCTAATTTTAATTTACATATATTAAATAATTTAACTATAATTTTCTTCTCTAATACAAATTTAATCCTAATTAGATTACCATTAACATTCTCTAATCCCATAATTGCATCAATATTTATTCCCTAATTCGATTATCCTAAATTTAACGTCTAACTAACCTAGTTAGCAATCAAACAATGCAAACTACTCTCATATGAATAACATATAGCCTAATAATGATTTTCACTCACCAATCTACACCATCAAGCTATAGAAATCGCCGAATTGCTCTCTAATTCCTCATTGGCTAGAAACGCAGTTCCCTAAAGTTCTTTGATTTCACCAACAATGGGTATGTGCGCGTGCGCCTGTGAAGGGTTTGGTTTGGATTTGAAAGAGAAAGATTGATGACAAAGAGGAAGACGAAGAAGAAGGAGGGTAACTGAAAACATATGTAAGAAATGATTTAAAAACTACTCAGTGCGTTTTATTATTTTTGAACCGTCACTTCATCCAAATGGGCTTAGGCCCGTTTAAACCAACCAAAATCTGCTTGCCTAAAAGATGCGTAACTCCTTCATTCAAACTTCGGGCATAACAAACCAATATAACATCTCGACTAGAAAATCGAGCTCTACGCAATGGTACAGTTTTCGTCGCCTAATTCTAACGTTCATAAAATTACATTTTCCCCTACTAATAAAATATATGTATAAATCTCATGGATTATTACACTATTTGCTTGATCTCTATTATCCATGTTTGTTAATGATTAACCTTTTTTGCTTTACTTTTACAAATTAATTTGTGATTGAAAGATGATTATTGCAAGAGGGATCATGGTTTAGTGTTTGAGAGGAAGAAGTTGTAAGTAATAAATTAGGGAAGACAATTAGGTTAGTGAGTAATATTAAGACTTTTAATAATCTTTTTTATTTTTATTTTTTAGGTTGGGTATTTTCCGGTGGATTCTATGGTGCTAATGTTTGCACTCTTCTTAAAGGGCAATGTTTGTTTTTTTATTTATATGTTCGATTTTTATTTATTTTAAATATTGTAAAAAAAATTCTAATAATTGATAATAAATTATAAACTAATATAAAAATCATTGTATTAATAAAAGATCCGATACATTGTGCTTTTTTAATAAAAATTAATACACTGCAATTTTAAAAAAAGCAACAAACAAGACAAATAAACTATTGATGGTTATGGCGAAAGTGTAAATTTTCCACTATGAAGTTCAGTACCCCCCTAATGTTTGTAGCACTGACCATATTACAGACAAGCATGCAATCTGTCTCCTAGTAGGTGGAAATATACAAAATTTCCCAACTCGTATAAATGTCACTAGATTCCATCAACGACATACACCGATGGTGTCAAGTACTAGAGCAGTGGAGGTCATTTTGGATCTTCTACGCACGCCTAGATGATGAAGTACCATCAATGGATCGTCTCTGCGGTATGGTGTAGAGGCTAGTAATACCCGGTTCCAACTCCAATCCATTGAGAATGTCGGCATACAAATGAGTGTCGAAATTGAGTAGATGAGATTGAGGGATGTCGTATTTGCATAGGGCTGTCAACGGATGCAAACAGATGCGGATATGGCTATATCCGCATTCACATCTGAAAATTTAAATCCGCATTCGAACTGCATCCGATATTCGCGGATATCGGAGAATTAACATCCGTATCTGCGGATATTTTTCGGATATCCGAAAATATCCGCATCCGAAAATAAAAAGCGGATATTTCCGGATATTCGAAAATATCCGAAATATCCGCATTCGAAATTGAATAAGATTTTTATTATACTAATATTTTTGAACTAAAACATCACAGCTAAAACAATCACTTTCTCAAATGACAATACACACAAACTACAATACTGATCAATTTTTCAAATGCCAAAATAGCAACACACATAATGTCAAACAAGTTCATACGATATTACAACAATTCAAATAACAAAATAGCAACATACATAATGTCAAACAAGTTCATACGCTATTACAACAATTTTAATAAACAAAAACAATAGATAATATTTGTTCCTTCTTCCATCCACCATAGCTTTTTAAATTTAATTTAGCCGTCTACTTAAAATAATAATTATTAGAAACATACATAGTTTCGGATCAGACGGATATTTTTCGGATACAGATATACTCATATCCGCATCCGCATTCGAAATTCTTTTCGAATATCCACATCCACTTTTCAGATATCGGATAATATTCGTATTTTCGGATACGAATGCAGACAGATTTCGTATTTTTCGGACATCCATTGACAACCCTATATTTGCATTGTGGCCTCGCTAGACAACCACGATAAATCGTGTTCATCTCTTTGAACTTTGTTAGAGATTGCTCTCTAATTTTTTGTATTATTTAGCTGTAGTGTTCCACCACTCTTCGTCTCCATCCACGGTGTCTTTTCTGCGTTTCAGACACCACCTTCAATTTGAAGCAGCTTGCTCCATGGAGACCAAAGATATTTGAGGTTGTCTCACTTGTTCTTTATTTGCGATCTGTTCAAGTTAACACCTTGTTGGGCGTTAAAAGCTAGTGTGACCTGGTCATTCCAAAGACCGACATTTCTAGCATGAGTATCGATAATTCCCATGCATATACCAGTGAAAGCTAGCGTGCGCTTTGTAGTCCACTTGGCAACGGCTTAGGATGTAACATATTCAGATGATTCGGGTAGACATGGTGTAAATAAACAAAAAAACCAAAAAAATTCAGCAGAAATGTAAAAAAAGTATTGTAAAGAAAATCAAAATAAATATGAATATATATAAAAAATCAGAATAGTTGCTCGAAAATGCTTGAATATGCTTGGATTTTGATGGGGAAGATAGAAAGGCGAAGGAGGAGAAGTTATATAGGGTGAGCAAATGTCTGTTATAAATTGAACCGTTAATGTCAAACGCGTCGACGTCAACAGTTTGTTTCTGCCACGTGCTTCAAACGGTGCAAATTCAATTTAACCGTTAGATGCCCTTGGAATTGACCTTTTGTTGATCAATTTAACCGTAAGAAATAACAGCAAATGGGCCACAAAAGTATTTAAAACTCCACTGATCCGATTAACAGAAAGCACGAGAATCTCCTCAACCATCTCAACTCTTCCAGAATTCTCCACTTGTTTTGTTCCTGATCCATGTCGTTCTTAAATCGACTCTCCACTCGCATTCATCTCAAGAAAAAGCATCCAATCGACAATCCTCTAATCTTCGCATCCAAAAACAAGAAAGCACAAGATTTCTTCTTCTGCAAAGACGGTGACAATGGCAGCATCGGTCTCGTCTCCTCAAATCAACACATTGGCCTCGTCGAAATCCCTCCTTTTCAACTCGGCTTCGTTCAAACCCGCCCTCAGATTAAAATTTCGGTCTCAGAATCGCTGTCAACCGTTAAGGATAGCTAATGAAAAAGTTGTAGGAATTGACCTGGGAACCACAAACTCTGCTGTAGCCGCAATGGAAGGTGGCAAGCCGACGATCATCACTAATGCCGAAGGACAGAGAACAACGCCATCGGTTGTGGCTTATACTAAAACTGGAGATAGACTGGTAGGGCAAATTGCTAAAAGGCAAGCTGTTGTTAATCCTGAAAATACTTTCTTTTCAGTTAAGAGGTTTATTGGGAGGAAGATGAATGAAGTTGATGATGAATCGAAGCAGGTATGTTCTTCATGGTAACTAGTACTGCATTTTGAACCATATAAAATTTAGTTATGACTATTCCTAGTGAAATTTTGTCTTGTATCTTTGTGTTTTTGTTTGTTTCGAAGAGGAGTGCTGTTCAATTGGGGAAGAAAGAGTTCCCAAGACTTAAAATAAATAAAAAGATACACGCAGATGTGCGGGCGTGCTTGTGTACCGTGTCTCTCTGCCTAAAACTTTACATAAGTTTGTAAATTGTTGTTGGATCAAACCAATCACACTGACACACTTTTATGAGAGGAATTCAGGGGTATAAGTTCTAATATAAACTTTTAGAACTGATTTGAATAAGATTTTGAATCGAAAGAAGTCAGCATAAAATTAGGGTATTGTTATTGAGGGTACTATCAAATTAGTCCCTTCATAAAATCGTTTTCACGTTGACCTAATTGCTCTTCTTTTTATTTATTGTAGTTCTTCCTTAATCATCATTAAACTTCAATCCAAAATCATTGACAAAATAATGGAGAATTCATATTCATCTAATTGCAATTGAGAAAACGATTATATATTTAAAAGTTTCAAATAATTTAGAGCTTCGTGGGGTTAAGGACAATGCATTTTTTGATCATCAGGTAGAGATTGTCGAACAAAAAGTTTGATGGGGGTTGGTCGAACAAATTGTTTTAGTTCGATAAACCCATGCCAAAATGTGCATTTTAGTTCAGTAGTGCGTCGTCGAGTTAGTTATTTTAGTTTGGTATGTTGCTGTCGAATTGTACCGTTAACCTACTACCGTACTTTTTTGATGTAATTAATTTCTTTTTTAAGGCATCAAAGAATAATTCTAAGAGTAAATTTAGAAGGTTTTGATGTTTAGGGTTTTTACTGCAGTTAGTTTAGAGTTACAATGTTTTAAACTAAAGGCAAAAGAGACAAAGATATAAACGTTATTACTAGCCTGTGTACTCTACATATCAATTTAATTTTATACGAAGTGCTCATAAAATTTGGTCCTTTCATATTTAAAACTAAAATGTCAATAACAATATCATAAAAATAAAACTTGATGTCCTAATAAGCTTAAAGGTCCTTTTTAAAAATGAAATAATTGAAATGAAGCTTTGTTTTGAATTTTTTTTTTCTTCACAAAGGATGGAGTGTGTGTGTGCGCGTGTGCGCGCCTAGTATACATATGTATGAGATTGACTACACCGCTCTTTGTACGCTGCATTTTATACCCCTATCATTTTCATAGCCATACAGTTCAATGTGGATTTTCCGTTTATACTATAAACATCACGTGCTTGAAAAGGTGGCATCAGTTTGAAAATTCTAACATGTTCAAAATATTAATTTAATATCAACCGTTAAATCGTAGTGGAGAGAAACTTAGCGGAACCCTTCTCTCCCATGAACGCGCACACTCATGGGAGAACATAACTTATTATTGTTTTCTTATATATTTAAAATTGGGTGTCCTAATATAGCGGATTATAGAACACCAAACTTTTATTGTTAGTGCTTAGTGCAGTTGATTAAACATACGAGTTTACCATAATTGGATGCATCAGTGCATTTGATTGAATAGTTGATATGGTTAGGTACATGGAAGGTCATGCCTACTCTTGCTCAACCCAAGAGGTGTGAGTGCTGACCAAGTTATTAGATTAGTATGGAAGGACACATTGATGTAGGATAAGGCAATTATTGCAAAAGGAAAGCTATTTACAAATTATTTTAGTTTACATTTTCTGTTTTTATTTTGGTTATCAATCGTATACAAACCTATGCCATTATCTAAATTGGTTATAATCAATTTGAAATGTAATTGCTATTTATAGAAGGTACCAGAGATCAAATAGTTGTCAATATTACGAGTTTCTCTTTTCTTTTATTATAGTCCACGTCATTCGTTACTCATGGGAGAACAGAACTTATTATTGTTTTCTTATATATTTAAAATTGGGTGTCCTAATATAGCGGATTATAGAACACCAAACTTTTATTGTTAGTGCTTAGTGCAGTTGATTAAACATACGAGTTTACCATAATTGGATGCATCAGTGCATTTGATTGAATAGTTGATATGGTTAGGTACATGGAAGGTCATGCCTACTCTTGCTCAACCCAAGAGGTGTGAGTGCTGACCAAGTTATTAGATTAGTATGGAAGGACACATTGATGTAGGATAAGGCAATTATTGCAAAAGGAAAGCTATTTACAAATTATTTTAGTTTACATTTTCTGTTTTTATTTTGGTTATCAATCGTATACAAACCTATGCCATTATCTAAATTGGTTATAATCAATTTGAAATGTAATTGCTATTTATAGAAGGTACCAGAGATCAAATAGTTGTCAATATTACGAGTTTCTCTTTTCTTTTATTATAGTCCACTTCATTCGTTACTCTTTTAAGTTTCTCTCCTCTTTTGCAAAAGGTAAACAAACTTTTTGAAACTATCATTTGTTTCTTTCACCTCTCTTACCCGCAACCGTACCATTGGCCACTTCATACAATACCTTTGCGGTGCTAACATTTAAAATCAAAGTGCTATCGTGACCATTCAAACCATTCTTGGTTTCTAACAAACCGTCAAAAGACTTAATTTTGAGAAGTTTGTTTATATTTTGCAGAGTAAAAGTGAAATTTATAAGAGAATTGTAAAAACTGAAAGGAGTTGCGATGAGAGAAAATTCTGTGGTGTTGTCTACTGTTTCATTCTCGGTACCTTGTATTTATACAAATACTTTTCAAATTGGTTATAATTAATTTAGTTACCTAATTCTGTAAATGGAAAAAAAATTGTATACTAAAAAATGTAAATTAAAGCAGTTTTTTTTTTTTGTAATTGTCTTTTGTAAAACAAGTTGTCCTTGGTCTGATTACTTGGTCAACACTCTAGTCAAGGTTGTAAAAATAGCTAGATGGGCTTTGGATGGTAGGTTTGGACTAGAGAGTAATTGTTTGAGCATGGGTTAATTGTTGATTATTCGGAGATATTATTTAGTATTTATACATCCATAACCGTGGTGAATAACCATGTATTCATAACTATGTATTTTGAATATAAGTTATCAGATGCTAAAGTGAGGTAAGCCTTTCCTAATTCCAAGGTTGAACCTAGGCGGAGGTTTAAGTGGTATGCTTCGCCTAACGTCTGAACAGTACCTAGAAGGAATTTTACAGCAGCGACTTTAGTGCATCTCTTGAGCAAATATTGTTTTGAGGAACGACTTTCTAAGGCACCTTGTAGCAAACTACTTCATCATTTAAACCACCGCTGCTGCTTCTTGTCCAACAGAACTCACCAGATACCTTAAATAATTATTTTTAATTTTTTAACAATTAATGAAAATTAAACTGAGAACAATTAATTCAAGAGGATTTTCCCAAAATTTTCATGCTGTGAAGCAGTCATTTGAAAGTTTTGTACTCCAGTACATCTCTTGAGCAAGTATTGTCCTAAGGAATCATGACTTTCTATGGCACCATGCAGCAAACTACTTCATCATTTCCAACACTGCTGCTGCTTCTTGTCCCAGAGAACTCACCAGATACCTTAAATAATTATTTTCCAACAATAAATGAAAATTGAATGGAGAACAATTAATTTAAGAGTGTTCTAAATTTTCATGCTGTGTGGTATTCTTTTGAAAGTGTATTACATGTCTTGATATGTTTATAAAGATTTGGCTTTGATATTGTAGGTGAGTTATAAAGTAACAAGAGACGAGAATGGGAATGTTAAGCTAGAATGTCCAGCTATTGGGAAGCAATTTGCCGCTGAGGAGATCTCCGCACAGGTATTTTTATGCAAATGTAATGTTACTGCCTGATTATTTATATGAGATAGTGACATTGATAAGTGTGCCTTTTGCCTTTCATGGTTAAATACATCAAGCAATCAGACACCATTGGTAAGTGCATAAATTTTGGTCATAGCTAATAAATTTTAAGTGGAGTCATAGCTAATAAGTTTTAAGGGAGTTTCAAATGATATCATGCTATGTAAGTTTTAGTAGCAAAGACTAAATTAAGATGATTTTTAGCACTCTTAGCCTCCTCATGGAGATATTGATTCTTGTCATTCATATCTGAAGACTGCAGTTGAAAGTTTTGAGGTCTAGCAACAGCATAGATATATCAAATACCTCAATAAATAGTTGGACGGGTGCAAAGGAATACACGATAGCTATACAAGCTGATGCAAATGATCTTTTAGTAAACATTTCAACAAACATACACTAATCTCCAGATAATTATTGAAGACGTGCGAAGTATTTTCCATTTGTCACCTGTTGTAATAGCCGGGCTAGGCGGCCGTCTAGGTGCTAGGCAGTGCCTGCCGACTCGTCAAGGGGCCTAGGTGGTTGTTTTAGACTGTCAAATCGCCTAGACAGTGTTTAGCCTGGGCAGCGCCTAGGCCTGCCTAGGTCCGTCTATGTCCCCCTAGTCCCTTTTGGTTCCGCCTAATCCCCCTGAATCCGCTTAGACCCATCTGGTTCCACCTAAGCTTGTTTGTGGATGCGTACGTATACCGGATGTTATTTTATCCGTTGACAATTAATAAATCTATAGTTATAATAGAAAATTTTAGCATAAATTGTTTTGGTCCAATTGATCATACAAGTACAAATAATACAAAAATATTTTTATGAAAAGTAATTGTGAGCAGTGAATTTTTATGCATATGATATAAATTATTGTCTCGATAAAACAATAATTTCATATTGCTTATTATACTAAAATACGCATAATATAAAACAAAAATCGGACAAATAATTTTCGATTGCAGATACTTCACCAGTCTTAGTTGTGTAAAAATGCATTTTAATTAACATTTAAGTTCAACTAAAAATTTAATTTGCATGTACAATTAGCTTAAAATCCGGAAGATAAAATTTCAATAGTTAAATGTATAAGGATATTTTAAAATTAAGGATAAAATTTTCTATGTATCATATCTAAATTTTATTAGTAAATCTTATCAAATATGTTATATGCCTAGTGTCCGCCTACCGATTTTTACAATCTCGTTTGTTACAAATGGAAATAAAAAACCGAGTAATCTGTAGCTTCCTTGAAGTATTTTTGCAGATCTAACCATTTTCAATTCTTTACAAGGTAGAAATTTGAAGATTTGTGTAAAACCATTCTGATCTTGATTAGTATGTTTTATCTAATAGAAAAGTTATAATCATGCCTTTGTTATGGATTATATGGTAATCGGCAAGGATGTAAAGACCACTTCGGTGCATCTAAAGCTCATTTACGACTAACCTTTTTTTCCAGAGATCCTTTCAACACTACTTAGCATTGTGGAAATTTTTAACTGCTTAGTAAAACATAATAGTCCAAAATTGAAATTTTTGTTTGTACACAGTTTAAAACGTGTTAAATTTCTCTAGACAGGTTATTTTGTTTTTACCTATATTCTGAAATTTTCTTTCTTTAAAGACATTTTTGGAAGTATGATCTGACGTACACTATTGAAATCAATCTATTATAATGTTGATTATTATCTTGAGGTTTCTACACATTTCAGAATGATATCAGTTTGATTGAAGATGATATGATTCATTCTTAACATATTTCAAAAATATGAACCAACGAGCACTGTTGAAAATGAGTTAAATTTTCGTAGACTTAAGAATTAGATCATTCTCAATAAAGTTAAAACTTTAATAGTGGAGGAGAATGCTTGCTTCTTCCAGTGAATAAGTAAATATTCCCCCACCTAGACTAAGTGACCAACTTTAAGCTCATCAAATTGTTGTTAATAATGGTTTATCAAATAGCATTAATCTTTTTAAGTTCTTAATAAAAGATCAAATAGTATTTTAATTGTACCTTTTCGTGCTTATATCTAAAATTAATTATTTGAACTGGTTATAAATTATTGCTCAAATACGATGGTCTTTAAAAATAACGCATGTCTTGAGAAATCATTCTAAACTATTCATCCTCTATTTATCTGCTTTCACATTTTTCGTGTTCAAAGAAATGCAGTCCAATCAAAGCTTTAAAAATCTACTTCAATCAGGACATAGTTACAAGTAGCATGAGCATGCTCATTAACCATGTCATGTGATGCTATTCCACAATTAACATCTTGCATTCATGTTGTGCAAGTCAATATGTTTGTATCATTTTAATAATCATGTGGACAAACTTAAGAAGTGTATGACTACTTTTCTGTACTATAGTAGTTCTTTGAAATTTGTGGTATATTTCAATTTTTTTTGGGTATAATGAGATTAATTTTATATTGCATGTGCGCTTATACTAATGCAGTATCCTTAATGATGAATGTGGATAATGTTGTTACCTATTTTCAGGTCCTAAGAAAGTTAGTTGATGATGCTTCAAAGTTTCTGAATGAAAAGGTTTCAAAAGCAGTGGTTACAGTTCCTGCATACTTCAATGATTCCCAAAGAACTGCAACTAAAGATGCAGGGCGGATCGCTGGTTTAGATGTTCTCCGTATCATCAATGAACCAACTGCGGCATCTTTGGCATATGGATTTGAGAAGAAAAACAATGAAACCATTCTTGTTTTTGATCTTGGTGGTGGTACTTTTGACGTTTCAGGTAACATCAAATTTTTATCTGCTTTAATGTTGCACCTTTGATAGGTTTGCTGCTAACTAATTTATCTTTTGTTTTACCCGCTCAGTTCTTGAGGTTGGGGATGGTGTATTTGAGGTGCTGTCCACATCCGGTGATACTCATTTAGGTGGTGATGACTTTGACAAGGTTTGCTTATAACTTTTCTTCTCACGTGACTGAAGTGAAGTTGTAAATGAGTTTTTTTAAAAAGGGATAGAGTTTTTGTTGGCATAACCATATTAGATTTCTGTGAATATGTAGGAAGTATATTAGATAAAAAGTTAAAGACCAACTGACCCTATTGCATTTTTCAGTACCTAATGTTTGGTTGGTAGACTTCATTAATATGTAAACATTAGATTTATCAACTAACATTGACATTGCACATTTATATCCATGCAAAGTTCGGAAATATGTTGATATGTCCATATAGAATGTTCATTTAGAATGCGATTGTGCAGTAGTGGTTAAGATCTCAATCTAAACAAGGTTCAAGTAATTTTTGTAGATCTATCTGGTATTTGATTTGTAGAATTTACATTCTCTGCACACGCGGTTGGTACAAACATCTCATGAAAAATAGAAGTTTTTAAACTCATTTATAAGGCATTTGTAATTATCATCCATGCAGAAAATTGTTGACTGGCTTGCTTTAGAATTCAAGAAAAATGAAGGCATTGATCTTCTAAAGGATAAGCAAGCACTTCAAAGACTAACCGAGGCTGCTGAGAAGGCAAAGATGGAGTTGTCAACTTTAACCCAAACAAACATTAGGTAAAAAGAATCAAGTGTTCCTCCATTTCTGAATGTCCTTAACAGTTATTGCTTTATCTAATGTTGTAAGTTGATCGAATGTTTACCTTGCTGGCATCTCCTTCTAACCACTTTTTTACCCCCTCTATCTAAAACAGTTTACCATTTATTACTGCTACTGCTGATGGACCCAAACATATAGATGTAACACTTACGAGGGCAAAATTTGAGGAACTTTGCGCTGATCTTCTTGATAGGTATTACATTGTTGTTGGTGCTGTTTAGAGTAACTAGCATATTTTCCAAATCCTTCAATTTATATATTTATTTTTGAAGGCTTAAAACGCCTGTTGAGAATGCTTTAAGAGATGCAAAACTATCATTTAAAGATTTGGATGAGGTAATTCTAGTGGGAGGATCAACACGCATTCCTGCTGTTCAGGAAATTGTGAAGAAAATGACAGGAAAGGAGCCCAATGTCACAGTTAATCCTGATGAGGTTGTTGCCCTTGGAGCTGCAGTTCAGGTTAGATACTTTATTCCTTTTTTAAGATGCAAGTATAAATTTGAAGTTCAAGTTTTAAAGAAATAACTAAAAAGTAAGCTAAAGCTCTGAAGTTCAAGGGTGTAGGCAAAAAATAAGATATCCAGACCAAGCAAACATATAATGTTGAAGATGACATTATATTTTTGTTTTAGTAAATGATTTATTTTAGCACATATGGTTTGTCAAATAAAATTGCAGTAGTTCTAATAAGGTTTCTCCAAGTATTGTGTGTATGCTCTGGAAATTAACATTGTTGTAGTTTTTATCTTTAAAGAAGGCTTTGGTACGGGACACAAGTTTAATTGAGATCATATATGTTAGCGGTAATAAATACCAGCTTCTCTAATGCTGACATGTTCTTAAATACAGGCAGGAGTACTATCCGGTGATGTGAGTGACATAGTTCTGCTAGACGTTACTCCTCTTTCTCTTGGTCTAGAAACCTTAGGTGGTGTGATGACAAAAATCATTCCAAGAAACACAACCTTACCAACTTCCAAATCAGAAGTATTCTCCACAGCAGCCGATGGTCAAACCAGCGTTGAAATCAACGTGCTTCAAGGTGAGAGAGAATTCGTAAGAGATAACAAATCTATTGGAAGTTTCAGACTCGATGGTATTCCTCCTGCACCAAGAGGTGTGCCTCAAATCGAAGTCAAGTTCGACATCGATGCCAATGGTATCTTATCTGTCACTGCTGTGGATAAGGGCACCGGAAAGAAGCAAGACATTACCATCACTGGTGCTAGCACTTTACCAAGTGACGAGGTATGTTCTGTTCATCCATAATTCTGGATATCAACGTCTGTATCCTGAATGCATATATACTTTTATTGGGATTGGTAAGAATTAGACACTTGATATTGAAATGTGGAAAAACACAGTGCACTGTAGTCTGTTTCATCTTAAGGTTTAAGTGTGTGCATGAAACTGTTTTCCTTTTTGTTTCTCCCATTGAGTTCTTAAGGTTATTCTTCCTTTCTTGTTCTTCGTCATCGTCTTTCTTGTATTGTTCGTGTTTTGAGCTCTGTTGTAAAATCCTCTGTTGTAAAATCCTTCTACCGCCTAAGCTCTGCCTAGGCTTTAGGCACTACTTAGGCACTGCCTAAGCATATAAATGGGTACCTAGCCACTACTTAGGCACCAGTTGAGGTTTGATCTATGTCAGCATGTATGTGCTAGTTTTAAGCGGTCTTGCCTCCTTTATTTTGAGCTTGGTAACCAAGTTATCAATTTAGATTAACTAATGCTAAACCAGGTACTAAAATTATATTGAAATCAGAAAGTGCATAGCTGTGATTGATCCCTGTTTAAATGTTTAAATCCTAGTTCCATATTTTACAACCTTGGTTTTGGTAACTAAATCTAGGGGTTCCAAATCCAAAACCTTTTGAGCCACAGTCCATCATGATACTTGTCACACTATTTTATATACCATTGTACATATGAGAAATAAAATGACATGTTAGTCTCATTTGTCAAGATGTGGTCACTATTTATTTCTTTTATACAGAATGGTGTACATAATGGTTGATTGTGAAACATGTAGGTTGATAGAATGGTGAAGGAAGCAGAGAAATATGCAAAGGAAGACAAAGAGAAGAGAGAAGCAATAGACACCAAGAACCAAGCAGATTCCGTAATATACCAAACGGAGAAACAGCTGAAAGAGCTGGGCGAGAAAATACCGGGTGCAGTAAAAGAGAAAGTGGAGTCGAAGCTGAGCGAACTGAAAGATGCAATGTCGAGCGGTTCGACACAAAGGATGAAAGACGCAATAGCAGCACTTAATCAAGAAATGATGCAGGTTGGACAGTCCATTTACAGTCAGCCTGGTGCTGCACCTGGTGCCGGACCTGCTGGTCCGGCGGCTGGAGATGGTTCGGGGAGCGCAGGGGCTCCTGAAGGTGGCGATGTAATTGATGCTGATTTCACCGAGAGTAGATAAAAAAAATGTTGTGATGTTAGTTGCCTTGTATAGATATAAAGGTGTAACGATAATGTTGTAAGGGGTTGAGTTCGAATGTGAATTCTTTTTGATCCTTTTGTTTTTGCGTCTCTATTAAGGCAGTTGCCTGTAATGGACCAAAGTTCTGTAAATTTTCATCTTAGGGCTAAATTTTCCATTGGGTAATTGCGATGTAAACTCGAATTTTGACTTCTGTGGGTGTTGAGTTGCCTTTGTTCTGCAGCTGGATCCTAGAACTGCAGTCTGTTTTATTAGTTACTGTATTTGTGTGATCATTGGTAAGTGCTTCAAACCCTGTTGAGTTTTCTAGTTCTGGGTCTACTCTTTCAACGATGGGTTCTACTGGCTTTTGTATTTCCTTTAAATATTTTGTGCATTTCCACTTGTGTCTTGAGTTGTTTTTCTAGTTTGAGTTTCTCAAACTTCTCATTTGCTCCGTTTTGTGCATTTCTTTTCTTGCTTTTGGTCTCATTGCTTTGATATGCATGAACAACCCTTTACTTGCCATTCGTCTACTATTTCTGTCTCAAATCATCGCAATACCTCAGCGCCATCACTAATGATACAAGATTAGAAAAATTCAAGATTTGTATCGCGTTAGGAGTGGTAATCACTAATCAGTCTTCGCTGTTCTCATGAAACCACCCTTGAGTACAGATGGATTAGGCTTATCAGTTTGTCTGATAAGGCTGGTTCTGTTAACCCTCTACTTTGGCTCCCTTAGAAATCACAAAAATATAATAATTAATTTATGCTGGTGGAAACTTTGCATGAACTCTATTGTTGACATGATTTTCCATATATAAATCTAACTTTTCATTTTATTGGTTGTAAAAAATAGATTTGATTGTTTGTGAACAATGGGGAAAGATGATGAACATAATATTTTTGAAGAAGACTGCTTTTGAACATGTTATCATGTTTCACATCTAAGTTTATTTTCTTCTTGTTTTTCTTCTTCTCCTTTATGTGTTTGTTTTAGTTCTTTACTGTAACAGTGTGTCATGCTGATAAGAAAATGCACTAGGATAGCTTGGAATGTTAGAAAACCTAGTGTGAAGTGCACTGGGAATGATAACTAACCCTGTGTAGTGCAACACATTGTATAAAGATTTTAGAAAGATATTTTAAAATTATATAATGAAAAAGTTAATGACAGTAAAATGCATGAAGGGCAATTTGGTTATGTATCGGGTTGGAAGAAGTAAAATATAGGCTGTGATAAAAAAAATTTCAAATAGGGAGGTGGTAAAGGTAAAATGTTGGGGGTATGGATAGTGCTGCACGAATTTTCCATGCAATGAGCTCAAAACTCAATGTAAGTGCCCACTGTGGATGCAGCTGCAAGGCCAAATTATAAATGGTGCAGCCCACTGTGGTAACGAGCCGACGTAAGCAACCATGAAAGTACCCGCTTTGGAGTAAGAGAGTTAGAAATATTGATTAAGTATTAGTTGAAATGTAAATGAGAAATATTGATGTATTATTGATAATAATCTCTGTACAAAATACACTGCCTTTTATAAATACAAGGCATATGACAGTTGAAATATTGAAGGACAGAAATACCCTTGAAACCCTAATTGCAGCATATAGTATAAGATTAGTACAATATGACTTAGTCTCATTATTTCGCCATCTTGCTTCAATCTAGGGTTTCTTTTCTTTCTCGAGATATTTGCCGAGACTTCTTCAGAAAATAAAATCTTCAGTAATTTTGTTGAGAGATACTTCAAAATATGAGTGTTAGACTGAGACTCCTCTGGAGGCTTGAGTATGATGGTCTGTCGTGACGATTGAATCAGAGGATTCAGACTTGCTCTTTTGAGAAGCTGAATTGTAGTTTTGCAGCTTGGTTTTGCTCGTCTGCTTCAGATCTGAGCTTTGGTGTTCAGGCTTGTTCCTTTGAGATACTGAATCGTAGATCTGAGACTTGGATTTGCTCAACTGCTTTAGATCTGGACTTCGATGATCAGATTTGTCACTAAGACTTCTGATTCTAAGGTCATCTCTGAATCGATTAAAGTTTCTTGCAGACAGTGCTTTTGTAAGTATATCACCTCTTTGGTAAGGGCCAGGTATATGGTTTATATTTAATTTTCCACTGTTTACTCTTTCTCTGACGAAGTATATATCGAGTTCCATGTGTTTTGTTCTTGCGTGTTGAACTGGATTAGCTGATAGAGACACAGCTCCTAGATTATCACACCAAATAGTAGTTTTTCTGCTTGGATTGATATTCAGTTCACTGAGAAGTGATTCTAACCATATCACTTCTGCTGTAGTATGAGCTAGGCTTCTGTACTCTGACTCTGTACTTGATCTTGACACAGTTGCCTGTTTTTTTGAACACCATGACACATGATTATCGCCTAAGTAAATACAATATCCTGTAGTTGATCTTCTGTCATCTGGGTCTGATGCCCAGTCTGCATCAGAAAACCCGGTAATTGCTAGACTTTTACTTGTTGTTAATAATAGGCCATGGTTTTGTGTTCCATTCAGATACCTTAATATGCGTTTTACTGCCTTCCAGTGTTCACTTAATGGTTGATGCATAAATTGGCATACCTTGTTGACACTATATGATATCTCTGGTCTGGTTATAGTAGCATATTGCAATGCACCCACTACACTTCTGTATTCCTTTTCATTTGTGATAGATTCACCTGTATGTCTAGATAAGTGCAAGTTACTGATCATAGGTGTTGGTAGTGATTTGGCATGATGCATTTTTGTTCTCACAAGTAACTCTCTGATGTACTTTCCTTGACTTAGATGCAGTTCTGTGTTGGATGGTCTGTTTACCTCTATTCCTAGAAAGTAACTGAGCTCCCCTAAGTCTTTGATTGAAAATTGTTGATCTAGAAACTGTATGACATGGCTTATTTCTTCTTTATTGTTTCCAGTAATTATAAGATCGTCGACATACACCAGAATATATGTAGTAGAGTCATTGTTGATCTTTGTAAATAGTGATGTGTCTGATCTTGCTGGCTTGTAGTTCAAACCAATGAGTGTGGTCTTTAATTTGTCGAACCATACCCTGGGAGCTTGTTTTAGGCCATATATTGCTTTGTGAAGTTTGCATACAAGTGACTCTGAATTAGGTTGTCTGAATCCCTGAGGTTGCTCCATATATACTTCCTCTTGTAACTCACCATTTAGAAAAGCATTGTTTACATCTAATTGCCTGATGTCCCATCCTTTATGTAATGCAATAGTTAGGATTACTCTGATTGTTGTTGGTTTAATCACTGGTGAGAAGGTTTCGTTGAAGTCAAATCCATACTGCTGTGTGTAGCCTTTAGCTACAAGTCTGGCATTATACTTCTTGATTGTCCCATCAGGATTCCTTTTTAATTTATATGTCCACTTGCATCCCACTGTACTTTTATGATGTGGAAGGGGTACAAGGCTCCATGTCTTGTTCCTCATTAATGCATTGTATTCTTCATTCATTGCATCCTGCCATCTTATATCTTGTATTGCATCTTCATATGTTTCTGGTTCTTCACCTGTAATGTGAGTTGCATATACCTTTGGCTTGAATATACCACTTTTAGATCTGGTTGTCATGTGGTGTCCTCTGGTTGTCAGTTCTTGCTGTATTGTGTGCTGCTCCAGATTTTGTTGTTTTGTATTGCTTTCATGAGTAGGTTGTTGACTCTCTGAGTTTGTTGGTGTATGATGAACATGATGAGATGCTTCTGTGATGTCTTGACCTGGTCTTTCTTCTGACACAGTGTGTTGAGCCACAGAGTCATCTGTATTATCTTCTGCACTTCCTTGCTTTTCATTGCTTGGATACAATGGTATAGACGGAATAGATACAGCAGGATTGTACACCTTTTGTGTTGTTTTTATATTTGATGTTTCAAAAGGAAAGATCTTTTCATTGAATACAACATGTCTAGATATGAATATTTTTCCATTACTGTCTAGACATTTGTACCCTTTTTGATTCACACCATATCCCAGAAAGGTACATGGTGTAGATCTGAAGTTTAACTTATGTGAATTGTATGGCCTCAGATGAGGAAAGCATAGACATCCAAAGATTCTTAAACTTTTATAGTCTGGTCTTGTATTAAATATCACTTCCATTGGACTTTTGCCTTGTAAAATTTTAGTAGGCAGTCTATTGATTAAATAGACTGCAGTTGCAAAGGCATCAGGCCAGAATTTCAATGGAAGTGATGCTTGGGCAAGAAGTGTAAGACCAGTCTCTACTATATGTCTATGCTTTCTTTCAACTAGCCCATTTTGTTCTGATGTATAAGGGCATGTTACTCTATGAACAATCCCCTTATCATGAAAGTAACTTTTTAGAGTTTTATACTCTGTTCCACCATCTGTCTGGATTATCTTTACAGTATGATCTGTCTGATTTTCTATTTGTTTAATGAAATGCATAACTGCATTGCATGTTTCAGACTTAGACTTCATAAAGTAAATCCAAGTATGTCTAGAGTAAGCATCAACAAAAGATATATAATACTTGTAACCATAGTCTGAATTAGTGGGGGCAGGTCCCCATAAATCAGTTGCAATAAGTTGCAATGGTTTATCATAAACTGTTTGAGATTCTGGAAAAGCCAGTTTGTGACTTTTTCCCATCTGACAGTGATTACAAATATAGGAATTAGGTATACTTTCAACATCAATTTTATTATCCTCTAATACCTTTTTTACAACCTTAACACTGGGATGTCCCAATTTACAATGCCAAATGTCAAACATACTTTTTGAAATAGATTCTGTTAGATTGCACCATAATCCTGAATTACTGCAGTGATTAGCTTTTGTGACATTAAATCTGTACAGACCATTGTGTGTTTCACCCTGCAATAAAGTTTGCTTAGTCTTAATATCCTTAACTAGGCAATATAGTTTTAAAAATTTTTGTGGTTTATTTTGTTTCAAAGTTATTTTTTCTTTCTGGTTGTTTCTATTCTCCTACCTCCTTCCTTTTCGGGGACGAAAAGTTTTGAGTGGGGGAGAGTGTAACGACCCGTAAATTTTAACTGTTAAATAACGTAATTAGTTAAATTTTGTGAAATTTTAAACAATAAAATTTTGAAATTTAAATTTGATATTTGGAATGCGTCTAATTAAACATAGTAACTGGTAAATTTTCGTCCGAAAATATGAAAATTTATTTCACGTGTAAATTTACTTCGATTTAATCAGTTAAAATTGGTGATAATAAAATGTTTTCCAAACCTGAATATTTTTACATAGAAAATTTGTAAATCATCTTCTGAGTGAGACGTCATCTTTCGTTTCGTCAAATTTGGACATCTATTGCTCCGTCGATCTTATTTTCGATGAAACAGCAGTATTTTCGTACCGATATCGACTTTTGATCGGATGGTCGTACCACTGATATTTGTATACCGTTTTGATCGTCTCGTCGTGCTGATCCCTGCGGTATATTTATTTCTATATTTTGAGGTTCGGTACGCGACGGAAATAATAAAACGGTTCGCTGTAGCGGTACCATTAGCTATGACTTTTAACGTTCCTTCAGTTTCAAAAATAAAACGTGCTACCCAAACCAAATATCAATTGCTTTAATAAATTTTCTCCGGAATCAAAGCTTTAGACCATTGCTATTTCAATTCCACCATTTCAGTTTAGACCGATTCATCCTCCTTTTACTCTCATTTTTTCTCCATCTCGTGACTCTTCCTGTACCCCTCTCTCATTTGCATTTCTCTTCTCTGTCTCGCTCCTTTATATTTTTCCCTCAACCCGTTTCCAGATGCTTCCTCTTCCTTGCCGGAAGCCACCACGAGCAGCCGCCCCTCATCGAGATTCAAATTCAACTCCGGCATGAGTGTCTACCTATACACTTATAATGGATGCGAATGGTTGAAAATACTGGGTCGTTACATGTGAATTCAAAGTATACATCATTATCTAATGCAAATTGAGAAACACTGATAAGGTTCTTCCTTATTTTGGGTACTCTTAACAGATTATTCAAGTGCAGTACTTTCTGACCATTTATTGTGCCTGTGCCAGTGTGTGTAATACTAATTTTAGTTCCATTACCCATACTAATAGATTGCGTACCTCTGTATTCCTTGTTTCCTAGGTTTAGGTTCTGCAGATTACTGGTCACATGATGTGTAGCACCTGAATCTGGATACCAACACTCGTGTTGAATGTCCTCTGGCTTTGCTGCTTCGCAGAGATTCAGGTTATGTGCTTTTTGCTCTTCTGATGAACTTCTTTGATCATTTGGCATGTTTGCAATGTTCACATTTGGGTTATTGTTTCTTTGAGTAATGTTGAAGTTGGAATCGAATCTAAAATAGCATTTATTAGCTGTATGTCCCAACTTTTCGCAAATCTGGCATTTCGGTCTGTTGTTGTTATTCCATCTTCCCCCTCTTCCTCTGAATCTTCCTGAGGAGTTTCTTGAGTAGTTCTGTTCATTTCTTGATGCAGTATTGTTGTTTCCCTGATTTCTGGATTGATTTTTGCCTTTTGAATTTGCTGTATAGTTGATAGAAAGTTCTCTGTCAAAAGTCTTCTTGTGTTCAATTCTCCCTTCATGTGCAAATAGGGTGGTATGAACATACTGAACTGAGGGTATAACTTCTTTAGATGCAATAACTGCTACAACTGCTTCATAGTCGCTATCAAGACCATTCATGATAGTCAGAATCTGTTCTGTATCAGATATCTTGTGGCCTGCTGTTGCTAGAAGGTCACAGTAGCCTTTGATTTTGTTTAAGTAGTCTTTCATTGACATGTCATCTTTTCTCAAGTTTTGCAACTGCCTTTTGTAATGCATAATTTTGGCTGCAGACTGAGAGTTGAATATTTGTTCAACTGTCACCCAGATTTCCTTTGATGACTTGCACCCAATAATTTGTGGTAACAGATCATTGCTTATAGAAGATAATAACCAAGAACTTAATAAGTGATCTTGTCTTTGTTGTACGATATATTCTTTATTACTTACAAACTTTCCTTGATCGTCAGCAATGAATTTGGATGGTAAGATAAGTGTGTCGAAAATGTAATCCTCTAAGCCATATCCTCTGATCGCTGTCTCCACTTGATATTTCCATAGCAAGTAATTGCTTTCATCTAACTGTGCAGTAATTAATTGGCTTTGAGGACTTATGATTGTCTTGATTAAATCGTTTACAGGTAGCTTTGACTGCTGATCAGTAATTTGTGGCAGAGTTGCAGATGAATTGCTGGATGGTTCATTGGTTTCGTCTCCCATTGATGAATTTCTTGATTGCTGGTTACAGGAAAGAAGTTTGAGGGATGATTTGATTTCTTGATATATGCAGCCCAAGATTCAGATGATGCACTGATGAATCTTGTGGCGAGGCGTGTATCTTGAATGTGGGAAGATTGGGTAAAAACTGATATTAACAGAACTGCAATAGATCTGAACTGATACTTTTCTTGATCTTGGCCTATCTCAGATGATGATTCTGAATTTGATGAGATAGAACAAACACAGCCAGTGCTTGTTCAAATGATGAATAAAAATCTGATGAACTTCTTGGCGTGGTGTTTTGATTGCCGTGAGGCTTGTAATAGCTCTGATACCAAGTTAGAAATATTGATTAAGTATTAGTTGAAATGTAAATGAGAAATATTGATGTATTATTGATAATAATCTCTGTACAAAATACACTGCCTTTTATAAATACAAGGCATATGACAGTTGAAATATTGAAGGACAGAAATACCCTTGAAACCCTAATTGCAGCATATAGTATAAGATTAGTACAATATGACTTAGTCTCATTATTTAAGAGGTCCAAGGTCATACAACCAGGGTCGAAGGTCGTTCGACGATCCCAATATATTATCATGTCCATTATTAGCACCGTTCCAGACCGCCATTACAATGAACAAAAAGAACCGCATCGGGCAATTCGAGCCTCGTCGTCATCTCCGACCTCTAGCAAGCAATCTTTATGCCAATCCCTTATGTCAAACTAGCATCCATTGCCCAACGTCCTTCCTGCTCGGTTTCGGTCTTATACAAGTAAGAAGCCAAAGTAACCAACTAGACAATCCCATGAGCGCTCCAAATGCTAACGATCATCCATCTATCGTATACAACGCTGGACCTCCAATGTTTTGATTCCTAAATGGCTACAGTAGTGCATTTGATAAAAGAAACAATTGCTCTTTATGGCAAAAGCAGCTGTAGTAGCAAGCACCTCTACCTAAAGTTATGGCTGATGATGGGATTTCTAAACAGCCCCTTACCAAAGTACACACAATTGAAAGTGCCTAGAACTAAGTTGTCCAACTAGCATCAACGACCATAGTAATGCCTAGGACGCAAGGTAACAATCTGGCTCGTCCAGGTCACATCGAGAGTACACCACGTCTAAGCTATCCAGATCATTGGACAAGCGTAAGCGTCTATTTTATGACCTCCAGATGCATGGCCATGAGTATTGATTTTTTTTCTCCTTTTATTATCCTTGAACAAAAAGCTCAAAATAGAAATTAATGCAATGATGTATTTATTTCAAGTTATATAACTGAAAATCAAGTAATAAGAATGGAAGAACTATAGTGGAGGTCATATGATCAAACCACTCTAAAAGCTATGCCTTTACTTATCATTAATTTTAAAACTGTTCTCACTTAAACAACTTTAGTTCATGTCAAATGGCTTATGATCTACTCAAATTTTGTAACTTTGAGGTTAGCTGAATTTTGGTTAATATTTTGGCGTTAGGAGGGTCAAAACCTTTTAGTTTTATCTCTGTTTTTTAAGCATCGGCCATGGTTAACATAGTAAGAAGCCCGTAGCCAGAAGATCCTAATGGAAATTCTAACAGCGGAACCTGTGCAAGCACTGTTAGCCCCATCCTCCATATGGGCATCGACTTATAGAACATTCTTGTCCTAGGTATTGCAGGAATGAGGCAGGTGGTCAAAGACATAGCGAGTCAAGGCACCGTTTAGATGCGCAAGAAGCTGTTAAAACCAGGGCTCCATACACCTGGGGAGGTCAGGCCTGAGCCATCTGTGCCAAGCTCGATCAACATCGCACTTGAAAAGGGAGAGCGCGTTGTGGTATAAGTGGCACATGTTCGAGCCCCTAACTCACAAGTTGTCCTTCTCCAACCAGACTATTTGCCTTTACTTAGCCAAGCTGGGAAGATAGGGATCGCGACTTACACTTTGAACGATTAACCAGGGAAAGACACAAAAACGCCCACGACCATGCTGGCTGCACGCCAAGTCCTTGGAGTATATGTTAACAAAGATTGCGTTATAAATTTGGAAAATATTCCTATTCTAATAGGTTGATCTCATGCTTCATATATTCAATATAAATTTTATCACTTTATCAAAAAAAATAGTGTGCATGTATTGTAGACAATCTATATTTAGTTAGAGAGTCTTAGTATAACACTACAAAACAAGGTGGCTCTAGCGACGGCAATAAAGCGTCGCTGGCCGTTGCTAAAAGCCGTCGCTAAATAGCCCGCCGCCACACTGTAAAGCGACGGCTCCGTCATCAAAATAGCGACGGTTGGCGACGCCTTGCTGTACACGTGACAAATTAGTTAACAAAGGGATGGCGTCTCAAGTCGACGCTAGCCGTCGCTAACCTGGGCCAAATTGCCATCACTAGCCGTCTCTAACCTGGGCCAAATGGCCGTCGCTAATCTGCGCCAAAATTTCATAACCAATTCTGCTATTTGATCCATCCAACCACACAACCAATTTCATATATCTTTCCAGCACATATACATTCAATTTCACAACTAATACCACTCCATCCATCATATAATCTCACACATATCACAAATAATCATATATATACATAAAAATTTCATCACCATCATATAAATATATCATACCAATCAAACGGAACATTCCAAATCCATCAAACAATTTAAGCATACATACAAATACTATCCATTAATCACATGTATACACAAATGTCCACCAACCCATCAAACGCCACAACCAACGAACAAGTATCAAATATATACACAAATGTCACATAACTGCAAAACAAGATGATGAAAATCCGACAGAAACACAAGCATACCTACTCATCATCGTCGTCCGACCCATCCTCTCCAGGCATCGTCCCATGTTGTGCCAAGTAGGTTGCAATATGCTCGTCTAGCTGGTGCACCAATGCGCTCCTCAAATCGTTTATCTCCTCCAGCTGTTTTTTCATTTGAGCGATCTCCTCCTTGACTTGGGATCTCCTGTAATCCCTCCGGGACATTAACGCCTGTAAAATAGTTGATATCTAGTTATAATTTATGACCATTATAAACAGAATGAACAAAAATGTTGATTAATTATGCGGCTAATATTTATAATTAACTGTTATACATTGGTTGCAATTTTTCAGCATTAGGAGGATCAGAACCTTTTAGTTTCATCTCTGTCTTTAAACACCAGCCATGTTTAACATAATAGGATGCTTGTAGCCATAAGATCCTAATGGAAATTCTAACAGCGGAACCTGTGCGAGCGCTGTTAGCCCATCCCCGGTATGGGCATTGACCTACAGAACATTCCTGTACTAGGTATTGTAGGAATGGGGCAAGTGGCTGGAGACATAGCTGAGTCAAGGCACCGTTTAGACGCCCAAGTAGCTGTTAACCCAAAGCCAGGGCTCCATACACCTGGGGAGGTCAGGCCTGAGCCATCTGTGTCAAGCTCGATCAACATCGCACTTGAAAAAGGAGAGCACGTTGTGGTATAAGTGGCACATGTTCGAGCCCCTAGCTCACCGCTGTCCTTCCCCAACCAGACTGTTTGCCTTTACTCAGCTAAGCTAGGAAAACGGGGATCGCGATTTACACGTTGAACGATTAAGCTGAGAAAGACACAGAAAAGCCCACGACCATGTTGGCTGCAAAGTAAGTCCAGAGATGCAATCCTTCCCATGAGAGGAGGAGTCACAGATCATGGTCCAAGAGTAGGTCCCTATACATATCTCATTCTTCGACTAGGGCAATGCATGGCTCGTAGAACGTGTGTAGGTCAACATTCATTACGAGGTGGAAGTGGTAAGGAGAGAGAACCAGCGTGTGGGCACATGCAACTGAACCAAGGAGGCTATTACAAATGTCGAGAATGGGGAACACTTTCAATGCAATTGAACCAGTGAGTCCGCACATGCAACCGATCTCATTCCTTCAACCATGCGACCTCATTCAATGCAAATATGAGGAGAGGATGTATTAATGATCTAGGAAAGTGTAACCTCTTCCCTTCTACACTCATCGAAAATGCATCTCGTTGGTTTTTCAACTTACGCCAAGGAAGCATAAGGTCATGAGAACAAATGTCCAATGAATTCAGGACTCGGTTCATCCCCTCGAGGATTCGACCAACGATGGCCAATGAGTTGGAGAACATCAAACAAGCTAGGTGAGAAATAACATTCCAATCATCAATAGCCCGATTCAATAGGAAGGCATCCCAGGCCAAAGGGGTTGATGAAACAAGTTTGGTCATATCTCTCTACTCAGGGTTAAGAGGTGGAGCTTAGATGTAGAGAGAAATGAAAGATAGTCCCATTACCACTCTTACCGACTTCTATTAGAGGGCCAAGGGGTAATATGAATTATATTGAAGTAATCAAAATATATAATGGAAATATGCCACAAACATGAACACTCAAAACTTCATCAGCTAGCTAATAGTTCTTTATTTTACTAACAGTGCAAGCCATTATTTATAGGATACCAAAAAAGCCGATTAACCATGAATATAGTGTTATACGTCTAGTATACCAAAGCAGAGAATAAATAATTATAAACTCGTCGCACAAGTTTATAGCTCAGATTTCCACTACACTGGAATTCTGTATTAATTATTATAACAATATGAATGTTGTAAATAAATTACAACAACAGCGTTATACTATTTTGAATAAATAGTATAACAAAATTTAAAGGATAGAATGAAGAATAATAATTCTAACCCGATTTTGTCTGAGGCTCGTCGTAACGATTTCCTTAAGGATTTTATTTTAAAATTCTCCCAAGATACAACAGACGTATTCTGCTCGAGATTGTAGTGAGTATATCACTCTGTGATTTAGAGTATAGCAGCAGAAGAGAAGAAGAAGATTTGGATTTCTTAAATTGGTTGGGAAAGTGATTAGTTTTCCTTCCTATTTATAGTTGGTCTGCATCTCTTCCGAACGGTCGTGTCTGCACCCGTTCGCTCAAACAGTCACGTCTGTACCTCTTCGTACAGTCACATCTGTTCGCCCGCGTCGCTGCCCTTTAACGGGTTGCACCCGCTCATGCCGCATCCATTTGCCCACGTCCGTTTCAGTTGGGTCGCGCCTCCTCAGTCCAAAACCCGCCCGCTTCTCTTCAAATTCCAGGCCCAGCCCAGTTTTCAGCCGAAGCCCAAAACTGTTAAACAATAGCCTAGTAAAAAGAATGGTCATTTAAGACCCGTACCCGGTTCGGTCGGACGGCGGCGGCGCGCGCGTGTGTGGTGGAGATGCATGATCTCCCTCCTCACAACGAAGCATAGATTTGGGAGCCCCAGGCCCCCAACCTCCTCATGAGAAAACAATATATAAACCAATATAGTTCTCAACAATTTGGTGATGTGGGACTTTGTATATTTCTATTCATTTTATTTCTTAAGGAATTCCAACATATAGATCTAACTGAAGAGATCATGTTTAAACATTCCTAATATAAGTACAAAGCATTATTCAATTTACAGGTCTAGCCATTTTCTCAATCTAACTTAAGAAATGAATTTTGGAATTATTTGCTTACATGCTTAGTATGAATATTTATGTAGGATATTACTAAGCAGAGATATTGCTGACTTAAAAACATGTACCCATGAATTTTTGAAAAGGAACCGATGTTTTAACTTTAAGTGTTTATGTAAATTGTATAAATGAAATAAGTTATTTGGATTTCTATGAAATGAAAGAAATTAGTGTTTACGTAAACCATATTTCTATACCTTCATCATTATTGTAATTTAGTAAGTAAAGATTAACATGAATCTTAATTAGAGTATATGATAGCATATATTGCTTCATAAAATTGGAAAATATTCCTATTCTAATAGGTTGTTCTCATGCTTCATATATTCAACATAAATTGTATCTCTTTATCAAATTAAATAGTGTGCATGTATGGTAGACAACCTATATCTTAGAGAATCTTAGTATAACTGAATTAGGAATTATATATAGAAATCAATGTTTTTCAGGTTGTTTATATAGATGAGTTACCTACAAATTATTATTACATAGTTAAGTTGAAATGATCCACCTTTTTGACCCTTAAAAGTCGACACTAATACATCTACGGTATTTACGTGTCGAGCATCTAAGTGCTGGAAAGACGGAATGTTGGGATGAAAGATGTAGGGGCGGGATTCCAAATGGAGACCACTCAAATCGAAACCCCACAAGCACAGCGGAAGACGGGATCGTGGTAAGAAGTGTAAAAACAACCAATCAATAACACAATTTCAATCTCAACCAATCCAAAAGCGATCACAATTCCAAACAAGCAATTCCTAAATCAAAGCAATAACGAAAAATAAATCACACAGCGATTTATAGTGGTTCCACTAACGTTGTGTTAGTGTACATCCACTTTAAGAAAGAGCTTTTATTAATATTGATGAGAAGAGTACAAGAGATTGAATACAATGATCAAAATTCTAATTAGAAATTGATTTGTGGAGAAGAGAGTTGAAGAAAATTAGGTTTTGATAAACCCTAATTTGTGGAGGCTAATCTCTTGCAGTCGCTTGTACGCACACCCTGATCTGGAACCTGAAGCTAGCTTATATAGGAGAATAGAAACCCTAGGCAATGTTCCGAAATTGCCCCTACAGTTGTCACAAATCTTCACGCCAAGTCAGTAGAGCAAAAACAGGCGGTAGACGCCTCAGACGTCTGGCCAAAATGGTCAGACGTCTGACTGAAGTCTATGGAAAAAGGTTCGCTTCAGCTCAGACGTCTGACAAAAAGCTCTGGAAGCTTTTCTGCCCAGATTCAGACGTCTGACCCTTTTGGTTAGACGTCTGAGCTGTATCAACACAGCCCACTTCGCCTTTTCCCTTAAAACTTCCACCTCCGAACTCCGATTTGCGAACCATTTTCTCCGTTGCGAAGCTACTTCTGACCTCTACAATTCTCCATATAGTGTCGCCAGAATTTAACACTCCACCTCGACATTATATCCATCTCCAACTTCAATGGTACCATACCATCAACGACAACCGATAGCACCAACTATCACTTCTTATACCTTCAATCAAACATGAATGCTTTCCCAATGAGCTCCGGCAAAGCCACCGCCCATTGCACTCCACCAACGAGCTCAGGCAAAGCCCCTGCCCGCTAATGAAATGTTGAAAACATCCAAATCCTAAGCTATCTCACCAAAGACTAGCACTTACCAAGAAGATAGAACCTCAATCTCTCACCGATACTCTTCCTCATCTACCACCAAGCTCCTCCCTTAACCGTACCACCCCGTGGCACCTAGCACTTCTCCAAGCGAATCAAGTTCGAGCAATGCTCGAACTTCCCAACTGGCAATGCCTTAGTGAACATGTCCGTCGCGTTATCCTTTATGTGCACTTTCCGAAGATATACATGCTTATCCTCATCCATGGCTACTACAAATGACTCTCTCACCTCAATATGCCTAGTTCGTGAGCTAAACGCCAAATTCTCTACCAAGTGAATAGCACTCTGGCTATCACATCGAACATCAATACTATCATGCCCGAATCCCAAGTCACACAACAATCGCTTCAAATAGAGTGCCTCCTTTGCCCCCTCCACCGTGGCTATCAACTCCGCCTCCATAGTGGATAAAGCAACTACGGTCTACAATCTAGATCTCCAACTTATGGTTGTACCCCCAAGTGTGAAGACATATCCGGAAGTTGATTTTCTACGATCCCTATCACCGGCGTAGTCCGAATCACAATAACCAACCAACTTGCAATCCATCGCCTTACTACCGCAAAAAACAAGACCATGAGATGATGTGCCTCTAAGGTATCTCAATATAAGCTTCCCAGCTTCCCAATGCAATTTCCCCGGATTAGCCATGTATCGACTAACCATCCCGACGACATTTGCAATATCGGGCCTTGTACACACCATAGCATACATTAGACTTCCAACCGCACTAGCATATGGCACCTTTGCCATATAAGCCTTGTCTTCCTCCAAGATAGGTGATCCTTTACTCGAAAGCTTCATATGCAAAGGTAAAAGTGTATTTGACGTCTTTGCATTCTCCATGCTAAACCAGCCAAGCACTTTCTCAATGTACTCCTTTTGAGTTAGTTTCAACTCAAAATGCTTTCGATCCCTTACAATTTCCATGCCTAATATCCTTCTTGCTTCTCCAAGATCCTTCATTTCGAACTCCGATTTCAAACTCAGTTTTAGCTAGTTGATTTCATTCTTATCCTTATAAGCAATGAGCATATCGTCCACATACAAGAGTAAATACACCCAGCAATCATTTCTCAATTTCTTGAAATAAACATAAGCATCTTTGATGCTTCTATCAAAATCATTTTCAAGCATAAAATGATCGAATCTCTTGTATCATTGTCTAGGTGATCGCTTTAAACCATATAGTGATTTCTTCAACTTGCAAACCAAATTTGACTTACCATCCACAACAAAACCTTCCGGTTGGTCCATGTAGATGTCTTCATCCAAGTCACCATGCAAGAAGGCGGTTTTCACATCAAGTTGCTCCAACTCCAAGTTGTGAATAGAAACTATAGCAAGTAATATCCGGATAGAAGTATGGCGCACAACCGGTGCGAATATCTCATCATATTCCTTTCCCTTCCTTTGTGCAAACCCCTTAGCCACTAGCCTAGCTTTGTATCCGCCATCGTCCTTACCTTGTATATCCATTTGCACCCAATAGCACGGTTTCCTTTAGGAAGTGGAACCAAATCCCAAGTTTGATTCTTCAACAATGATTGCATCTCTTCCTCCATGGCACAAATCCATTTCGAGCTATCATTCGACTTCATGACGTCATCAAGGTCCATCGGCTCATCTTGGACTACATGAAGAGCATAGCCCAAATTATCACAAAAACTAAGATAGTTCCAGTCACCATATCTTTCGGGTGGTCTTATAGTGCGACGACCAACCCGAGTAGAAATACCATCACCCAAACTCCCTTCGGCTCCACCTTGAACCGAATCTTCTCTAGAATCATGTACATCACTAACACTACTAGAGGCACCCTGTGGACTATGTGATGTAACATCAACCGCTATCTCCTCGCAAGCATCTCCAACTACTCTACTCTCTCTACTCCTTGGACAAAATGTGGAAATAATTTCCTTCTCCTTTGATTCATCATGAACCAAGTCCGGAACATCCGATGAGCTTACATTCTCCTTGAGCATTGCCGACTCATCAAAAGTAACATGACGAGAATTCACTACCTTATTCGTTTCCGGATTCCAAATCCGATAGCCTTTAACTCCATCCGTATAGCCAAGCAAAATCCCCTTGAAAGCTCTAGGTTCAAGCTTATCATTTCCCGGATCATGCATATAAACCGGACTACCAAAGGCACGAAGATAACTCAAGTCAATGCTCTTTCCCTTCCACACTTCCTCCGGAATTTTGTTACCAATAGTTGAGAACGGAATTCGATTAATAATATGCACTGCGGTTGACAAAGCTTCAGCCCAAAATCCCTTTGCCAAACCCGATGTCAATCTCAAGCATCGAGCTTTCTCAAGTAGAGTACGATTCATCCTCTCTGCAACACCATTCGACTGCGGATCTCCAGGTGTAGTAAAATGCCTCTGAATACCATGATGCTTGAAAAACTCCAAAAATTCTCCGGAAACATACTCTCCACCATTGTCAGACCTTAGAACCTTCAAAGACTTTCCACTCTCATTTTCAACAAGAGTCTTCCATGCTTTGAACTTTGCAAATGCCTCCGACTTGGCCTTCATTACATACACCCAAACTTTCCGAGAAAAGTCATCTATAAAGGAAATATAGTAGCGAGCTCCACCTAAAGAAACTACAGGTGCCGGTCCCCAAACATCCGTGTGAACATACTCAAGAACCCTTCTCGAATCATGCTTTCCCTCACTGAATGAAACTTTAGTTTGCTTCCCCATGACGCATTCTTCGCAAAACTCTAATTTGTTGGAACTTTCTCCATCGATCATCTTCCTCTTCCGAAAAATGTCCAAACTCCTCTCTGAGACATGACCTAACCTCAAATGCCACAGCCTTGTCGCATCCAAGCCACGAGAACTATCAACTCCTATACAAGTTTCACCTTCTACAGCCACTCCTTAAAGCAAATAAATACCATGAGCCCTAGCACCCTTCATCACCATAAGCGCCCCATTCGAAACCTGTAAGCTATCACTCTCAATAGTGATCTTACATCCTAAAGAATCCAGCTGCCCTTAAGAGATAAGAGACTTCCGAAGTCCCAGAACATAGCGTACATTAGTGAGAGTACGAACCACTCCGTCAAACATCCGAATTTGCACGGAACCAATGCCTTTCGACTTGCAAATAGCACCATTTCCCATAACAATTGAATTTCCTTCTTTGTCGATGTAAGAAGAAAAACAATTCCTATTTGGCGTTATATGATAAGATGCCCCCGAATCGAGCACCCAATCGCTACCCGAAACATCTGATGTTACCGCCGACAAAACATCTACATCTCCCTCACCAACTCCACTCTCCTTCGCTAAAGATGAAGATGCTACTTCCTTCTTTGCCTTCTCCTTTTATGGATACTCATTCTTCCAATGACCGGGCTTCTTACAAATATAACACCTACCTTTTCTTTCCTTCGACTTTCCTCTCCAACCGGGGTTCCTTGATTTAGAACGCCCTCGATACTCCTTCTTCACATACCTCTCCTTCTCCACAAACAAACCATGACCACTACTAGCACCACTACTTCCATCACCTAACCCCTTCATTTGATCCCGCAACTTCTCGCTAAGAAGACCCGTCTTGACATCATCAAGAGTCAATGTATCCCGACTATAGATCAAACTGTTTGAGAAACCTATATAGCGATCTGGCAACGAACACAACCATATCATCGCCTTTTGCTCTTCCTCAATCTTCAAATCTACTGCCTTCATCTTCATTAGCAAATCATCAAAAGTATTCAAGTGCGCCTTAAACGAAGTACCTTCCTTCATCTTATAGGTGAAGAACGTTCGCAATAAGATCAAACGATTTGTCAGTGACTTCTTCATATACAACTCCTCCAACTTGTCCCAAATACTCTTAGCGGTTGTCTCACCACTAATTTCAGAGATAACATTCTCTCCCATAGCAAGCTGAAGTGTAGTGAATGCCCACTCTTCCATCTCCTCTCTCTCAACATCTGAGATGTCCGCTGGCAATAAATGTGTGTCAAACACTACCCGATGCACCCGATTCCTCCTTAGAACCGCTTTCATCTGCCATTGCCATTTTTCAAAATCATGATCGCCATTCCACTTGTCTATTACCAATTGTGATCCTGAAGCTGCGTACGAACCACGTACATAAGGCGCTACACCACTTGGATTACCCATGGAGGAACTACTTGAGGTATTATCCGATTCTGGCATTTCTACAACCACCTACCAACACCAATGCTCTGATACCAAATGTAAGGGCGGGATTCCAACTAGAGACCACTCAAATCGAAACCCCACAAGAACAGCGGAAGACGAGATCGTGGTAAGAAGTGTAAAAACAACCAATCAATAACAAAATTTCAATCTCAACCAATCCAAAAGCAATCACAATTCCAAACAAGCAATTCAGAAAATCAAAGCAATAACGAAAAATAAATCACGCAGCGATTTATAGTGGTTCCACTAACGTTGTGTTAGTGTACATCCACTTTAAGAGAGAGCTTTTATTAATATTGATGAGAAGAGTACAAGAGATTGAATACAATGATCAAAATTCTAATTAGAAATTGATTTGTGGAGAAGAGAGTTGAAAAAAATTAGGGCCCGTTTGGTTTTATTTTGTATTTTGAGTTTTGTGTTTTCAACTTGCACTAAGAAATAGCAAGAAATAAGGAAAGAAGATTTATAATTCTTAGCCGTTGGGACGACCAACGGACAACGAAAGAGTTCAATTGTTCGCCGTGCTTTTATTATCTCTCGAAACACGAAAAACAAAATAAAATTGTTTTCTATTTTACATGTTAATTTCATTTTTAAAATTGTTTGTTTTTCAACTATACATACAACAGTCGCGTTTTTTTATAAACGAAAACACAAAACTAAAAACGACAAGTCAAACGGGCCCTTAGGTTTTGATAAACCCTAATTTGTGGAGGCTAATCTCTTGCAGTCACTTGGACGCACACCCTGATCTGGAACCTGAAGCTATCTTATATAGGAGAATAGAAACCCTAGGCAATGTTCCGAAATTGCCCCTGCAGTTGTCACAAATCTTCACGCTAAGTCCGTAGAGCAAAAACAGGCGATAGACGCCTCAGACGATGGCCAAAATGGTCAGACGTGTGACTGAAGTCTCTGGAAAAAGGTTCGCTTCAGCTCAGACGTCTGACCATTTGGCCAGACGTCTGACAAAAAGCTCTGGAAGCTTTTCTGCCCAGATTCAGACGTCTGATCCTTTTGGTCAGACGTCTGAGTTGTATCAACACAGCCCACTTCGCCTTTTCCCTTAAAACTTCCACCTTCGAACTCCGATTTGTGAACCGTTTTCTCCGTTGCGAAGCTACTTCCGACCTCTACAATTCTCCATATAGTGTCGCCAGAATTTAACAAAAGAAAGAAAAGACAGAACATAATCTCACATCTTGACGAGTAATATATAATATGCAACAAAACTTTACAAAAGAAACTGTAATATACATCCGTCAATCAGAGTAACTATCTATCATCGGCCTGGACAGTTATAATAACATGTTGAAGCTCCAAAGCAACCAAACTAAATCCAGAAAACATGCTCGGCTGACCCAAGCATTATAAGATAATAACATCCAGATCAGTCTGGTAAACCAGCATGAGAGACACACATCATATGGGTTTTTAATGTTATAAAACCTTCCAAAATAAAGGTATCTTATAAGACCACACTGCACATAAACAAGGATGTGTTTTTACCTTACGGTAACCATACAATTTCAAATAGAAAATCCAGTGATATTACAATAATGTCTAGAGTTTAAAATAAATATGTAAAATAGCTGAAATGCTTGCATCTCACGTTCCAGCATAGTTGGGCACAACTAAGTCCATAAGGCACTTATTGGAGAATGAATTACATCAATGACTAGGCTATTGGGGTATCGTCTATCACAGTACACCTCTAGATAAAAAATACCGAGGACCTCATATGAACCCTCTGCATGACAAGAACATACTACCCCTTACTGGGTATCACCGAATATGTCATTACCCCCGTTATATTTTAACCCTTTCTTGAGAGCTCTCATGCACATACTAAATCCATAAATCCATAAATAGTGATCTAGAAAGGTGATGACCATACCTAATGGGTACGACCCACATAGCCTAGCAGCATATCCCATGTTTTAGTCATTCCCGGTTGTGAGGCTTGAGGCAACGTTTGACCTTTTATATAGCAAATCCGACTTGGAATGCTAACGCCGCCCTCCAGGTAACAATGCAATGCTAGCATTCATCCATACAAGTTGTTCAGGAAATGAACAAATGAAGGCACTGCTTCTACGACATCCATTTTGAAATCACCATCAGGATTAGTAGCAAGTAGCCCTTGCACTTCAAAGATCTTCATCTTCGATTCCATCATCTTTATAATGTCTCCAATTCGAACGCTTATGCCGATTCAAAGTGGTTTTTGGATAATATATCCGATCTCGGTCTCTTCGAACCGACAACGATAGTTTTATAACCGGTTAAGATTTGATAGTTGGTTTTTAACTATCAAACAAACAAACAATTCAACCATAGATTTAATCCCATATGGAAACCAACTATGGTTAAGCACATAGCAACTACTAAGCCTCTTTAATTAAATCATTTCATTAACTTAAAAATCACTTTTCAAATATTTGCATTAAAATACCTTTTAAAAGATTATTCACAAACCCTCTTTACTCTTTCAATACTTGAAAAATATCGATATACTTATCTTAACTGTATAAGTATACTCACAAAACATTTCACTTTTAAACTTAGAAAACTTCTCCATATACTTATATCAATAATATAAGTATATTCACAAAATGCTACATTTCCAATACTTGGAAAATGTACGTATATACTTATCTCAACGGTATAAGTATATTCATAAATCTTAAGAAATATTCCATTTTCAAAAACCATACTTATTTGGGTTGAAACAAATATAACTTAAACATTGATAAAATTAAACCCAAAACACTTTTGGTATAAGTAAATGATTGTATGGAAACAAGATTAAATATGTTTACCACCACTTCCCGATTTCAAACAGTACTATCCCTCGATTAACAATGAAATCAGACAAGTTAGAAAACTATCCTTGTCTCGACATACATTCTTACTTCTCAAGATAGAGACGAGTTTCCATACCTTGGAATTTGGTGTTAAGTATGAAAAGAATACTTTTGATACAACCATAATGTATAAAGATCGTTTATCAAAAGCATATCTCATTCCTTTTATAAAATTCCTTTTTACAAATCTTTTTTAATAAAATATCAAAGCATAAGTATAAAACTCCTTTTATAAATCTTCAAATATAACTATAAACTCAAAATTCATTTATAAATTTTTTTTTTCAAACTCATTTCTATTTATAACTCCCTTATAAAAATCCTTTTAAAACATTTCTTTCATATTTATAAAATCCTTTTATAAATTCATTTTTATTTATCAAATATCGTTTATAAATCTTTAAATTATCACAACTTTCAATTTTCAAAATAGAAACAAATACTTTTCATAAAACGATCATTCCACATATTACTATAAATCCACACATGCGATTTATTTTCAAATTTATCACATTTGTATCATTTCCCTTTTAAAAATATTATTTATATAAACTACTCTTTTATTATGAAAACACCATTTATAAACTATTTTTTTATTATAAAACCCCATTTATAAAACTATTCTTTTTATTCGTTATTTTTATAAAACGTTTCGCAAATATTTATTCCAAAAAATTTCTATCTTCTTTTAAAGACAAAATCACTTTAAAATAAAAGATAAACCACTTTATTTTCTTTTTAAAATAAACATTCATTATTATAATAACTTTTCCATAAAAAGAAATACTTTCCAAAATAATTTTAAAGCACTTCCAAAAGGTTGGAGTAAAAAAAGAAAAAACTATTTTTAAATAAAATATCACGGAAAATCCAAAAAGTCTGATTTAAAATTATTTTCCGAATCAAAACCATTTTCAAATCAAAACAGCAATTAATGGTATTTCAGAATACTATACTAAGGCCAATAACTGCCATATTACTTAACCAATGTTATTGCTATCTTTAACATTAAAAAGATTCAGCTTTTAACATATATCAGTGTCACATCCAATATGGTCAAACTACCAAAATTTTGACATTTAACAATCTATATAACATGTACATAAATGGAATTAAAATCAAAAGGTATACAACTAAAATTTAAAATCACTACGGCAAGAAATCCAAATTTCTCTATAAAATTCCATGTATTTCATTTTATATGACATTTGATTTTTAAAGTAGAAATTTAACCAAACCAACCCAATAAATCAGTCAAACACAAAAGTAATAATTTTTATCTAGGGGGAATTAATTTAAAGGACAAAAATTTGTATATTTTTAGCCTCAAGGGCACGACCTCAATATTTTATCCACAAGGACAAACATTTTCTAAAAATTATTCATAAGGACAAACATTCTTTCAAAATTATTCATAAGGACAAACATTTTTTCAAAACTACTACCGAACTAAAAACTGATACCTAAAAACTGCTACCGATAACTACAAACTGATACCTAAAAACTTAAAAACTGATACCTAAAGAAAGTTGTCCTTCAGGCTAAAATACTGAAGGTCTGTCCTTGAGGATAAAATACTGAGAAATTTTGTCCTTGACAATAATTTCCTGTTTTATCTATATATAGCATATAGTATTAATTCAGATGTAAGATAATTCACCGAAATTCCAACGAATGCTTAAATGTTCCGATTTGATGTAAAATCAACGATGTTCGATTTTAGCTCAAAATTCCACTTGCTTCAAAATCGACAAAACTAGTTTCATCGCATAGATATTGCTCTTACGAACGCAATGCAAACCATCTCGATTGGGCCTCATGTGAGAAAGTTATTCGTTTTATAAGTTTTTGAATTTAAATTATATTAATTAAATCACTAATTACAATTTAATCTTAATTACCCATTTAAATCTCTTCCCTCCCAAACTCTAATTACTCCATGCCTGTGCACGACACACAGAGACACCCAACCCTAGCCGTGCACTTCCTCCCTCCATTATCCCTCTTTACTCCGTGAAATCACAATCCGCTTACGCCTCCAAACTCCTCATCACGCGAGCTTCTAATCCCTCACATCCACGTCCCACTCGATCCAGTGTACACGATCTCGACACCAAACATGCCGCCTCGATCACACCGGGTCGAGCCTCCCAAAACTTCACCGAGCTCCACCATTTTCTGGCCGCTGACTCCCCTTGCCACCAAAACTCACATCCAACCTCGATTCCACCCAACGCCGCCCCCATCAACTAAAATTTGAAATCCTAGTTTATGGAAAAACCGTGGAGTACTCCAAAACACAACCGAGCTTCACCAAACATATGTAAGTTTGTAGATCTCATTGCCACGGACTCAAAGATCCTTATTTTACATTTTTTTTCTTTAAGTAAATCATTTTATTTTAATTTTTGAAGCAAGTGTATAACGACCCGCATTTTTGACCGTTCAAGTCGACAATAATCCACACATGTCCAACTCAACCGTTCAAAAAGGCAGATGGTTATTGGGGTTAAATAAGAAAAGGAAAGAAAGAACAGAAGCAAACTCAGAATCTTGCAGCGGAAGGAACAAGATATAATAATAAAATAATAGTTCATGAAGCTGTTAAATAAATAAATTTGATTATTATTATACATCATAAATCAGAGTTTCATACATATCAGAGATAATACAATAATGCAGCGGAAAAAAATAATATGGTAGTAGAATACAAATGATGTAATACCAAACTCCGTCTTCGTCCTCCAAAATAGATCTTCAACCTTATCTGAAATGCTCAAGCTGACCCGAGCGTAATGAAAAGACAAAACACTCGAGTCAGGATTAAAATATCTCATGTAAGTCAAATCGAATAAGAAATATGAGTGTGACGGCGTCAGAGATGTTTACGGGGTTTGACATCTCCTATCCAGTGTCAACGTGAGTGCAATAACTTAAGAGATGTTACGGGATTTTCCATCTCTCAAGGATCCGTTAAACTATCTACTATGTAGTACAATACGCTATTATAATATGTCTACATTAAAGTAAAAGTATTAAAATAGCGTTAAGTCATGGCCCATTCCACCCTTAACACAGTTTATATTCCCAAGAGCATATACAAGACCGTAGTTTCCCCAAAACCGGAAGTCATCAGAGGGCAATCCATATACTAAAGGTACAAACCAAAATCGTAGTGGTCGCGAATAGGATAATCAGTATGACAAGGTACATGAGGCGATACCAACTAGGATACTAGTAGTTGCCTGATCCGGACTGATGTTGGGCATAGCAGCTACTACCCCAACACCGCAAAACAACACTCCCAAAATCGAGGGGTGCACCCAAATCGAATCACAAAAGTAATAGACATGGTAACGAAGGAGTGTGTCCGCTAGAGATGGCGATCCTCAATGGCCCGGCGCGGCTCCTGTTTTAGTCATGTCAGGGGTCATCCAAAATCGTTCTCTTTCTTCAAATCAACACGTTCACCAAAACCATCCACTTCGTTCTGGATCAACACTCCGCGTATACTAGTTATTAAAGTGGTTTTCGGTATCGACAGAGAGTATGTCCATATCCGATCCCGGTCTCTTTAATAACTACGTATTATTACACCGATGGCTCTTTTACATTTCAAATCGATTCATAATTGATATCAAAATATCATATTCGCTTCAAAATCAAATCCATTTCAAAATCATCATATCTACTCAAAGTAGACAATTTCATTTCAAAAATCATTTTCGCCTCAATATCTCATTTCGATTTCAAAATCATTTTTCACCTTAAATTCCATAAAACGATTCACATAAACTCGAATTCCAAAATTTAAAATTTAATCAAATCTCAAATCATCAATTTCGACTCGATTCAGCTTCTCAATAAACCATTTCAAATTATCAATTTCAAATACATATTTGAACCACAAAATAAACAATTTCACTTTCAATATATTTCGAAACTTTAAATATTTCACATTTCAAAACAGCTCATATATTTATATAAGAATATAAGATTCGCTTTAAAACCATTTCGTATTCAAATTAGAATATACTTCAAATTAAACATCCGTATTAAGTAGTTTACTTAATTTCTAGAACAATTCCAACTCAATAAACTTAGATTAACATTCGGATTTCAAGAATTCATTTAAGTATTACATTCCAAATCAATTTCAGTTCAAATCCTATTCAAATCAATTTTATCTTCAAATTTAATTCAATAGTTTCGATTTAGTCCAATTCACAAATTTCTTTGAATTTCAATTAAATTCCAAATTAATTAAATCTCAATTTCAAATTAATTTTCAATTCCAACCTCAAACTTGAAATATCATTTCATATAAATTTTCTTAGAAATATTCAGAATTCGATTAAAAGTCCGATCTTTTAAAACAAATCAACTTCCGAAAATTTTCACCATATTTCAAAATTTTTACTTAAAATCTAAACTTCGAATAATTTAAACAATTTTATTTACCAAGTTTAAATTCCAACATCTCGAGCTTCAATTCAAAATAATTCAATTTCTATAAGTTGGATTTTATTCTTAAAATCAATTCATTTAAAAAATTTCAAAACAACTTTTAAAATCATTTAATTTAACCAACCCGGTGTCCGTATATAATTTTCTAACCTATGGCCAAGTGATTATTTATTTCAATTACATGTCAGGGATGAATATATATTACTTAAACCAATCACAGTGTCATATGCATGTATAACAGGATATATGTATATAAGCAAATAAACATCCAAACATTTAAATATCAACCAATAGCATTCATCGAAATAAATCATCCAATAGTCAATACAATTCACGGCAATTTCATAGTTATCAATATCGGGAAATTTGATTTCGATTAAATCCTAATTTCAAATTTACTATCAATTTAAATTTTCAATGGTGAATTCACATGACAATCTATATGACAATTAAATTTTTATCAAACAACGACAAATAAATTCATATCACTTCATAATGTCAAATTTAACTACCATAAAGATATTCAGTACGTTGTGAGCGTTATAAACACTCACTTTGATTTTCTATTGTCGCCGAGACGTTCCGGTTTGGAACTGAAACTGGACGACGCCCAACTTTAACCCAAATTTCCACCGTCTCCAAATCCTTCCAAACCAGTTTCATTTCGAAGCTCTCGTCATTACGATCGCAACGCAAAAAGTTTCGTTCCAATCGGACCTCGTATGAAAAAGTTATACATTTTTGAAGTTAACACGAATTTATATTATAAATATTTCCAATTTTCTTTTATAATTTTAAACCCTACAATGCAATCTGGCCGTCCATCCCTCTTGCTTCAGATCTGGCCGCTCCTTTGCTTCATCTTCCCCAGGTCAAAGAACGTGACCAACAACCCATAGCCGCCCTTATTCCCTCAATTTTCGAGGCCACCACGAGCACTTCCACTTCGATCAGGATACACCACTTCGAAGCACTACTCAAGAGCCACCATCGGCCCCAAGGGTGTGGAGCTCGGTCGCCTCCTCCACCTCGACTTGCGTGAAAAACGCAGCAGCTTCCATCTCTTTTTGCCGTCAATCCGTGGCTCCGTTTCCGATCTCCACCGTTGGATAGCTAGATCTTGATGCCCTCTACAACTTTGTAGTTGACGACTTTTGCTAATTGTTTGTAAATTTGGAGATAATAGAGGAGAAAGTTTCGAAATTCTCAGCCATTAAAAAGATTAGTGGCGGCTGAAGCTATTTGACCTAGGGTTTTTGGAAAATAGAGAAAGTGAGGGCTTTTATAGAAAAATACACGACACTATTCATCCCGGATTTTCCGAATTCCAAACGAAGCGTGCCGACTGACGTTTCTAAGGTTTACCCCATGTTCCGAACGCAATGGAACATGTTTCGGAGGCTAATTCGGTCATCTGGGCGAGTTACGGAGAAAAACGATCAGTTTTAAATTAAACCGATTTTAACCGATTTCGATGTGTTTTGGCTTGCCCTGGACAAACGGTACATCCAATTGACATGAAATTTGAAACCATACAATAATATCACATTACGGATCCGATGAAACTAGTTTCGTCGAAATCCGAGACTTTTTGAAAAATGACTATTTTCTCTCGCCGAATTAATATTAAAAACAATTCGATGCGTTTCGAGCTGCCACGGTCAAATGATAACTCCGATTGCTACGAAAAGTGAAATCCGACAATAACAAACTATTACGGATCCAATGGAACTAGTTTCGTTCAATTCTGAGACTGTTAGAAAAATGGCTATTTTTCAGTCGATAATTAAATATTAAAATATTCAATTTTCACAAATTAACTTTAAATTCAATTTTAAAAGTTCTATAACATTACTATAACTCCAATATGATAAGATAAAATTTTACAAATTATTTTCAATCATATTCAACTCGATTTCAATTATTTCTGAAATTTAACTTATTAAATTATCAATTTAATTGTCTAATTAAATCCAATATTCGAAAAATAAATTATTCGACTGTTTAATTTCAATATAAAATTCCCAATTTTAAATTATTAACTTTTAAATCAAATCTTAATTGTTCACAAATTCCATTTTTAATTTCATAGTAATTAACAATCTTTTACAATGCAATTTTCCATTATAAATCCAATATAAAAGATTATATTAGATTCAACGTTCAATTATATTGTAATTCAAATTCAAGTTATTTAATTCCAAATGAATTCTTTTATTTCGATTTACACTTTCATTATTGAATCAACCATTTACTTATACATTATTATCAATAGTTTATAATTCATTTACTTTCATTTTCTTCAGCTATCATCTTATTTAAATTCACAGTAATATTAAATTACATTCATTTACGTTGATTTCCATATTATAACTTCAATATTAAATGTAACATTTTATTTATTTCGTTGTTTACAATCAAATTCAATTCATTTCAATTACTTGTTACATTCAAATTTAAATCTTTTACTTACGTTCAATTACAAGTTAACATCTTTATCAAATTACAGTTTCAGTTATTATCTGCTTTCAATCAACTGTAATATTAAGTTACATTTATTTATATTAGTTTCAATAACATAAACTTCCATTATTAAATCTACCATTTTATTTATTCTTTATTTACAATCATAACATATTTGGTTTACAATCAAATTCAATTCATTATTTACATTCACTACAAGTTAACATCCATATTTAATTTACAAATAACTTATTTCAGAATTCAATTTTGTATTTTAACTTATAATTCACATTTAACAACACAAAATTTTATTTCCTTCGGATTTTTATCCAAAATTTTCATTTTAATTCGTATTTTTAAAGTGTTAAAATACGGGTCGTTACAAAGTGGGTTCTATTTTCTTTTACAGTAAAAATGAAAAAAAAGAATGGAGGAGGGAAAGTTGAAAAGTGAATAGGGAAAAGTCAAATGTTTTTATTTTGAAGAAGGAACTTTATTAAACAAAATATAAACATATACTTCCATCATATGCCTCTTAAAACCTTATAACCCACTAACCTAGATGGGTACCTTGCAAGGAAAAAGAGTACATGTAACAACCCGCATATTTTAAAGTTTTGAATATTTAAATATTTTATTTAAATATAGAATCGTTAATCGGATTAAAGTCCGAAAAGCTACTTTTTGCAAACAGTCGAATAGGGACTCGAGACCACTTCTATTGAGTCCAAAATGGCATTTGGGACCTTTATAAGTATAAACATTGATATGTTTGGAGCTAGCTAGAATTTCGACCTTTTCACTTAGGGTTTTGGGTTTGGGGTTCAGCCTATTTACCCAACATATCAACCCAACTCCACTCCACTCCTCTTCCTTACTTCATAATATTTCCTACAACTTAAGCTTTAGCAAAAATGGTGGTGGAGACGGGAAATTAAAATCATAAACCCTAGTTTCTTTAGCAAATACAAATTCTTGCTCCAAATTCAAAGAGAAGCTTTGGTAAGTATCTCCATCTTCCTCGCCAACTCATTCTCTCTTTAATTTCAGAAATTTCCTAAACCTAACTTTGGAAATGTTCTTCCTTTGAGCTTAGATTCAAGCTTCTAGGGTTGGAGTTGAAGTATAGTTGATCTCCCTTTGCTTTCGAGCTTCTCCTTCATCGTTTTGGGTTTAAAGGTGAGTTTTTGAACTCACCTCTATTTCTATAGAGATTGTAGTCGTTAGGTATGAATTCCTAACACTAATTCATGTTCATTTGCTTTCGATTTGGATTGAATTGGTGAATTGTTAAATTTTTGGTTTTTGGAATCCAATTTGCTAAAAATCCAACCTTTGATGTTTGAACACATTTGTGGAGCGTTTCGGAGGGTCATACAAGGCTGGGTTGTCGAAAGGCGTAAATCCTCAGTCGAAGTTGCTCAATTTTTCGCTTCCGTTGTATATCGAACTTGCCCCAAAGGGGCTAGACAGACCCAGAACATGAAAAATGTTCGTTACCAGACGTCTGCAGGGAAGCTCAGACGTCTGGAGATTGTTTCAGCGAATTTCCTAAAACTTACTGCAGACGTCTGAGTGTATACTGCAGACGTCTGGAGTATGTTATTGCCTCAACAAAATTGATTATTTTGTTTTGATTTCCAATTTTTATCGATTCATGATTTCCGATTTGTCGTTATCGTTTATTATCTTCTCTGATGACTTCTTATTCGGGATTTTGGTGGTTATCCATTTTGATGGATTCGGTATCGAATTTATCTGGATTTGATTCATGTCTTCGTATGTGAATTTTTGATGGTTGATTGTTTCTACAATCATTTCTATGACTTGTCACTTTAAATTACAAAGGTTTCTATACTAGTAGTAAATATTCAAACTCTTTTACTAAAATGACTTCAACTCTATTTTTAATACAAAGTTCGTTTATAAAACTGTTTTCTAATCTATTAGTATATACAAACCTTTACCTCATTCGTATGAGAAAATCTAATTAAACGGCTTAGCAAAACTAGTGGTATGAAACGCTTTCGTTTACTTCATCGGTTAATTTATGGACTTGTTCGATTGAAAATCTTGTGACAATTTTCGAGTGGAAATCTACAATTTGTTCGTAAATATTTAAGTTAAGCTAGTGGTTATGGGACATGAAGCTAAACTCTTATATTTACTGGCTTAGTGTAATTCACACTTTTTATGGATCGATGATGATCATTTTGTGATTTAGACTAGCGATGTGCGATGTCTATTTGTTTGCGAGGGAGACTGAACCCCGTTTTGTGGAACTTCGGTTCAATTTAGCGGGGTAGCGACCCGTGGTCTTCGGACCGTTTGTGGAGCTTCGGCTCAAAATTTATGGTTAGCAACCATGGAATAGCGTTCCGTTTGTGATACACGTGTTGGTGAGTTTTCATGCTCCAGTTTGTGATAGGCCTTCCCTCCCCCCTTTTGTGATTTCTGGATTTCTAATTGATGATTTCTAGAATTTGTATTTCACCAACTTTGGCGATTGGCATTAATGTGTTTGTCAATATTTGTAGTTTGATGAATAAAATAAAGAATATGATATTCTTTTTGGTGCTTTGAGATCTTTGAGATATTGTATGATTTTGTTGTTGTTTTATATCATATTTGTTCTAGTATGACATTGTAGTTATCATACATTCTTATTATATCTCTGCTTATATCTCATTCCTTTATCTTATATTTATAGCTAGACTGATCCGTTTATTATTTTCTTATTAAATAATACTCGGGTCAGACCGAGATGTTACAGGTGCTTCTGCTTGACTCCTTATCCGGGATCATCTTTTGACTTTTGCCTAACTACATCACATTTGTAGTTTTTGTTGTTATACATTCGAGATATAGACTCCATGTTGTATACTCATTCTTTTGTCTAGCACTTGTATCTATTCTTTTGTGATATTGTGGATCTTATTTGACCACTACTCTGATGTACACCTTTTTGTGTTATATATTCATATCTGTTTCCGCCTTTGTGATATGAACGTCTGTGACTGATTTGTGTTATGTTTATTTCTATATTTGTTTCCGAAGGCCTCATAGCCACTATGTGGTAGCTTTGAGTTTGTATCGGTATGTCGGATTTCCTCTTGAAATGAAATGCATGTTATACTATCTGACATATCGGTGCTCGCACAAGGCAATTGCACAGATGGTCGCTCCTCAACAACCTTATTCTTCGTGCTAGTCGATAGCATTACCCAGTAGTGTTCTTGGCTAGCGCGAGTATAGAGGTGGGGCGTCACAGCTTGGTATCAGAGCCAAACTTCGGAACAATATAGAATAATCTAGCAAGGATCATTGTCCTAAGTCTTTCTTAGGAATCGTGCCATAGGATTTAATTCGAGTCTTCGTACCGTTCTATCCTATTTCTTTTTATGATGCCTTGTTTTATCAATCAAGTTTGTTTGATATTCATTCTGAGATTAACCTTTTTCCTCTTTTCTTTCTTTCTTGAAGAAGAGAAATGGTTAGACCAGGCCGTCCCAGCGCCGGTCAATCTAGTGCTACACCCCAGGATGGAGTATTTATGTCTGCTCGGCAACTTCTTGACCTTGTGAGAAATGCTCAAGCCGTCGGATCTATTCCTGAGCCCACCCATCCTAAATCTGGGTTTGCACGCTTATGCAGTGATTACGCCAATTTGGGTGGAAAGCCATTCAAAGGTTCTGAGAGCGTTATAGAAGTCCAGGCTTAGCTTCGAACATGCGACCACATCTTTTCTCGCATGAATCTTATTGATCTTTATCGAGTCCAAGTGGCTTCAAGTATGCTCCAAGAAAGAGCATTAGATTGGTACGAGCTTCTGATCTCTGAAATTATTGAAGCGGACCTTACTTGGGAGCAATTCCGGGAAAGGTTCGAGTTGAAATTCATGCCGGAAGCTGAAAACGTATCTTTAGCCCGACGCTTCATAGACCTTGTTCAAGGTGAATCTTCCGTGATGGACTACGTCGCTTCTTTCGAATCTCTATCTAAATATGGGATTGAATACATCAATACCCCATTGAAGAAAAACTAGAGATTTGTTTATGGCTTGACCAAGAGCCTCAAAAAGCCATTACTTCTGAAATTAGAAGTTTCTTTTAATCAACTTGCACAACACCAAAAAGGCCATTTTATCACACTTATAACCGTGATAAATTAAATTCCCCACGGTTATAAGCGTTGTCCCAAGTGGCGTGGGCAAATATTATCACAGAAAAAATAACGCTTATAACCGTGATAATTTTGGGTATTGCTCACGGTTATAAGCGTGAGAGTTATGGTGTTTACTCACGGTTATAAGCGTGAGAATAATGAATCACGGTTATAAATGTGAGAAATTTCATATCTATCACGTTTATAAGTGTGTTAAATCTGGATTTAATCGTAATTTGAAGTATAACGGTTATAAGCGTGAGTTTTCTGGGGTTTCACCACGGTTATAAGCGTGAGTATTCAAAACATTCACTACCATCCATATCGTTGATAATACGTATCAGCACACTATGTTTTATAATATGCATATATACCTACCAACACATGCATTAATATGGACGTCAATATTGCACATGCAAACAAATAAACTTCATATAGCAATTGAATATAACATACTTAATTTTATCACTGGAAGATTAAGACATAGTTTTATGAAGAACAAAGTTGAAGTACATGAATCCAAGAATCACCAAATTATAGCATACTCTCCAATAACCAACTCAACAAAGTAATACAAAGATCAAATAACCCGGCGACAAACAGTCAACCCATCACCAATAGAGACTTGGCATATCTCTACCCTTGGATCCGCTGCCAAGATATTATTTAATTTTAAAAAGAAGTCTCTGATAACCTGCACTTCAGGAAGAAGAGAAGCATTGTCCTCAGGATGTGCAACTGTTCCAAACCAAAGCGTATTGTCATAAGCAATCGCTCCTCCTACTCTAACTAGCTTCAGTAAACGCTCGTGGTATTCGGTGTAGTTTGTTTTGTCTGCGTCTACAAATGCAAAGTCGTAGAGCTCATCCTCCTTTGTCTGTACAAACAAATATTATCAGTGCCAAGTATAAACTCAAATTTATGGGTAAGAAGACATAGTGAGAAAAACAAAATTGTATTACAAATGTGTGTGATGATGATACTATGATGGATTAACCACACATGACAAGTGAAGCACACGACGTTATTACTCATATTTGTACTTATGGTATGAAATTCCTTGGTTACATCACAAAATTCCAGTAAAACATACCTCTTCAATTAGTTTATCAAGAACAGGAAGTGCTTTTGATTCGATGAAGTTGATTTTATGTTCCACTCCTGCTTTCCGGATGAATGGCAAACCAATCTCGAAATTTGACTTGTCTATGTCAATTGCTGTTATCTACCAAGTCATAATAATATCCGATTAAGTTACAAATTCTAAATTATTATATAGGAAATGTTATGCAAGTTTGAATACCTTTCCATCCTCAGGCAGAGCTAAAGCAGTAGTGAGAAGAGAATAGCCCGTGAATACCCCAATTTCAATTGTTTTCTTTGCATTCATTAACTTCAGCATCATAGCAAGTAGCCGCCCTTCCTCTGCCGGTACACACATCACAGACCTGTAATTCAATTGCATGTGTTGCGAACTGGTAAAAACAAAGCTTTTTACTCACAAATGACACTTACTTTACTAGACTATACTACGATTAATTCTGAAAAAAAAAACAGTTTTATTTTTACATATTTTTTAATGATGGAACCAACAATATTTATTATGGTGGTTAATTTGCATAAAAGTAAATTGAAATGAGAAGCTGAGACAGATATTTTAACATCATGTTGGTTTTTTTTTCGTAAAAAATTCAACATTTTCACATTGTCGTTTATTATTAGACACACATAGAGACCACTTGTGTCGTAGCTGTCAATTTCCATAATGGAAAGGTTGCACCATACTAATGGGCTTGTAATATCTTCAATATTCAGCTTCTTTCCCAATCACTTCTTGAAAACTCCAAGTAAATAATGCCAAAAACTTAGAAATAGTTGTTTTTTCCTATAATTACCAGCTTCACTGGTTTTCCCGTACAGATATGGTTTGATCGAATGGAAAAGTTGGAAAATTTAAATATGATGGTGTTATAGTCTTATAGTTATTAGTTGAGATTTCATCAAATATATGATTTAACAAACAAAATAACATTTGAGTTGATTCTCTGCTTGTGTGAAAACCTGCAAAAGTTAGTAATACAAAGAACAAAACAGTCTGTACACAAATCTAAATATTAAATTGAAGCTTTTTTTTTACTTTGTTTTTAGTTCACTTATAACAACGAAGTTCAAATATTCAAATTCACAATAGATCTTAATTGATTAGGAAGAAGATGTCTGACACAATCTAGCACATAAGATATTCCAATTAGCATTGAATCGTGAAGTCTGGAAAAATAAATTAGTCAACAGTCTAACTTAATCGGTACATTGTTTAAGATCCCAGAGTTAATACATAATTTGTGTATCAACGTTTACAAATCCAGTTCAATTAGTCGATTCCTTATAATAACTGTATGATGCATAGCATCCACAAATTGTTGTAGAATAAAAATATAAAAATCAGATTACGAAACAGTATAAAAAAGGGTAAATATGTGGAGAATAAGAAAAGTTATGTACCATTGGTGTAAAAAATCTAATGTTGTTACATATAGTTCAACTATAAACATTCATGTTACACAGGGACTGGACTCAACCTAATGTTGTGTGTGTACATATATTAAATGATAGTATGATACACATGCCATAAATAAATCAGATCAGTCAACCAAACAAAGTCTTGGAACTCATATCATGCAAATAAACATAAATTACCATGTAGATGTAGTAATTCTGGAAATTTGTGCAACAGAAAATGCAAGGTCTTCAACAGATCTATATGGAACTGCACCGCCAAATGATTGAAACCTAACATAGAAAGGTAAAATAAGAGATTAAATATTAATGAATTTATACAATCACAATTAAAGAATAGGAAAAGGTAATAGAAAGTGTAAATTGCATATTCATTTATACAATCACAATTAAAGAATAGGAAAAGGTAATAGAAAGGTAATAGGAAAAGGTAAAATAAAATTAAATTTTAATTGTATTTTATAAAAATGGCAATAGAAAGTGTAAATTGAGGTGCCCTTAGCAGCACAAATTCATTTTATCGCAAACGATACTAATTAGTAACTAATTCAAGTCTAGAAAAAATTAACTTACTAAATTGCATCAAAAAGTGAAGCTTCTGGATCAATAACATCTTCAATCCAAACGACTTGTTCTCCTTCAACCACCTTTCTACCATGGCACATTTTTTGCGTCCCAATGTGCCCTTTTGCTACCTCCTTCAAATCTGGTGCTAGCAGCTTTACTGATTGTTTTTCTCTAGTTTGGCACCTTCAGGATTATTATCTGCGTGTGAAACAATATAAGTAAAGTACAATAACAACATGAACGCCAGGAAAGGTGAAATTTTATTATATCTGTCTTTTCTAGTTTGGCACTTATCCCATGAGTAATACATCAGAATGTAAAGTTCATCCAAGTTAATTGATTTGATATTATGAACCACACTTTCCTAATTTGTGGACAGAATTTAGAAGAGTTCCGTATACAATTTTGAAAGGTATGCAAACGTTACTTTCTACTTGTAACCTCAATTTCTTTTAAATGATGAAATATATTTAGATTTGGTCAATTTTGCTACTAGCTTACAGCTCGAAAGCAATATTGGACAACATATGTATCGAGTTAGTCATTCACAGTGCCTCTTAGGATATCACATGCATGAAATAAACTTACTGTAAGGCAAATATACATAAATATATAAGCATTTTCATAAGGAAGTATCGAGCAAAAATATGTAGGATATGGAAGACAGCCATGAACTGGACAGTAGAAAAGTGTGTTTAGAAATTTTAGTTATTTATTTATAAAATTGTGTATAAACAGTGTTGGTGGTTGGGGTTGGGGTTTTTTGGAAGGGTTTGATAAGAACATAAAACCGACAGTTGGATTAATGACCTCTTTATATCATTATAGAGGAAAATACTAATGTAGACCATGAAAATGACATAATTTTGGTATTCTCATTAGCATTTGCATAATATATACATTAACATTACAAGGACCTTGATTTATATGGCTTTTTTAATGCAGAGAAAATTTCTTAGCACAACTGCAATTATTTGCAATTACAATAAGTGGTTTTGTTAGCATTTGGTAACTCCAATCAGTAGTTCAAAAGCACTTTTGCAAGAACAACAAACTCTAAACATCCACTCTCAAATAGGTGTTTACAGAAAAATACTTTTATGAGTAGATTTGGAAATCAAGGCCTTTATTTCAATTTGGAGAGTTATTTCCACAAAGCAAATAAGATTTAGGTTTTGGTTTAGTTTGGAAACTGAAGTGCACACAAAAAAATTCATGAACTTATGCTTAAGATATCAGCTTATTCACGAGCAAAACCATCAACATCCAAAAGATGCAGTTTAGCAGATAACAGTCTTACATCACCTCCAATACACTAACAATCATAGGTTTGAAACAAGCTTTGCATATTTTATTTAAATCCTTGATACCTCTAACATGAGCTTTTGACTCACAAACCTCAACCAGATAGTTTGGGAATTCGTAAGAGCACCCAGTTTCCACCGATTCAGTTGACTTTAGATATCTACTGTTAAGTACTTCTCCCTCTTCATTCAGTATAATAATCTGAAATCAGACGAGAATAATAATGGATTACCTAACTTTGAAGAAGCTGGAGTGACGAAGGAACGCTGGAGTGACGAAGGAAATGGACGGAGGCTTTGAAATTACGGCAGTAGGCGGGCGACTTGTTTGGATCGAAGGAAAGCGGAAGACGGCTGCTTAAACCTAATTTTATTTAGGGAAGAATGATAGAGCCAGAAGCGTGACAAACATCTCAAGCAACAATTGAAACAGAATTGACGAAACTATCCAACGTCTTTGAGTTATTTACGAGAAGCCCAAATTGTTTCACGGAAATAACCGTGAGAGTATAAAATCACAATAATAACCGTTATCAATTGCTCACGGTAATAACCGTTAGAAAATAAAACGAAAAAAGTGTGACAAAATGGCCTGTTTGGTGTAGTGTTGTTGATATTGCTCTTCGTCTCGAAGAGGCTGATAAAGATAGTGATGTTGAGGTCAAACCCAACATCAACAAGAAGAGACCTTTCAAATTCAAGCCTAACCCCAACAAAAAGGGAAAGCAAGCAACACCGGTAGCAAGCACTCCTAACCCTCGTCGTGGAGAATGCTACAATTGTGGTTCTAAGGACCACTACGCAAACAAGTGCCCGAAGTCTATTTCTTGCCGCTATTGCAAGAGTTCGGGTCATACTTTATCTTTGTGTCCCAAACTTCAAGGCAAGAAGGAGGGCAAGCTAAATGTTGTACAAACCCCGGCTAACACTTCTCGTGGTCAAGGTATTTCTCATTCTATCCTTGATGGCATTATTATATTTCATGATCTTCCTATTCGAGTTCTTTTTGATACGGGTGCATCTCACTCTTTTATATCAAAAGAACTTGTTGATGCTTTGTCTTTGAATGTTATTGGCTTGATGACTTCTTTGAGGATTGCGAATCCGGTTGGTGGATCCGCAACACTTAGTTTATTATGTAAAGATGTCGAAATTATTTTATGTGATTTCTCTTTCCGTGCCGATTTGCATGTTATGCGTTACCTTGGTTTCGGAATGATTTTGGGAATGGATTGGCTTAACCGTTATGAAGCCCATATCCTATGTCCTGAGCGGACTATATATCTTCGGCATCCGCAATTTGTTAAGCAGATTCTCTCGTTCTGAAAGACTCAGACCCCAATTCGAAAGCATCTCTGTATTCTCTAAATCCTCGTGATGACGATAATGATGATGAGGAAGATGTTATTTCTTTCATTCACATTGTTCGTGAATTCCCTGACATATTTGAGCCCGTTCTAGGATTACCACCTAAGCGAGCAATTGAGTTCCGAATTAATCTAATCCCTGGAGCTCTACCTATCACTCGTCCTCCTTATCGTATGTCCAACAAAGAAAATGAGGAGATGCGCAAACAATTATCCGAATTGGAAGCAAAGCAATTTATTCAATCTAGTTCCTCTCCATGGGGAGCTTCAGTTATTTTTGTGAAGAAATCTGATGGTACACTTAGGCTTTGCATTGACTACCACAAGCTTAATGATCTCACCATTAAGAATAAATATCCCTTGCCGCGGATTGATGATTTATTCGATCAACTTAGTGGTGCTAAAGTCTTTTCACAGTTAGACTTAGCAACCGGTTTTCATCAGCTCCGTATTGCAGAGGATAACATTCCTCTGACACCTTTCCGAACTCGTTATGGATCTTATGAATGGCTTATTATGCCATTTGGTTTGACGAATGCTCCAGCGTATTTCGTTGACCTTATGAATCGAGTTTTCAAAAACTTCCTCGACCGATTTGTTCTCATCTTTATCGATGATATTCTTATTTATTCTGAAACCGAAGAGGAGCATGAAAAACATCTTCGGATTGTATTGGAAACTCTTAGGAGTAACCAATTGAAAGCAAAATTTTCTAAATGCCACTTTCGGCAATCTCGCGTGAAATTTTTAGGGCATATTATTTCTGAATTCGGAATTTCCATGGATCCTTCAAAGATTGAAGGATTCAAAATTGGAAGAGACCGGAGAGTGTGACGGAAATTCGTAGCTTTCTCAGATTGGCGGGCTATTACCGTCGGTTCATAAAAGACTTCTCTAAAATTTCCGTGCCTCTCACTAGTTTGACAAAGAAGGGAGTTAAGTACATTTGGTCAGACAAATGTGAAGCTTCATTTCAAAAATTAAAAGAACTTCTTTCCAATGCTCCTATTCTTGTGATTCCCGATGGGAACCAAGATTTTATTGTTTATACCGATGCTAGTCGTGTTAGTTTGGGTGCCGTTCTTATGCAAAAGGAACGTGTTATCGCTTATCCTTCTAGACAATTAAAGCCTGCCTAGACTAGATATGCCACTCATGATTTAGAACTCGCGGCTAACATTTTCGCCCTTAGAATTTGGCGTCATTATCTTCTGGGAGAGAAATTTGTTCTCTACACCGATCACAAATCTTTAAAGTATTTATTTTCTCAAAAGGAACTTAATTTGCGTCAACAATGATGGCTTGAGTTCCTTGCAGCTTATGATCTTGATATTCTTTATACACCTAGAAAAGGAAATCTTGTTGCCGATGCCCTTAGTCGTAAGCAACAAGCGGTTGTTTCCATGATGGTATCCGAATGGAATGATCTCGAGACTTTGTCCACTTGTGAGATTCGAGATCGTGAATCCGATTTATGTTCATCCCTTGTTTTGTGTAGCCTTGAGGCTCATCCTTCTCTTTTAGACTGCATTCTTGAAGCTCAAATGCATGATCCCGAATTGGTTCTTCTTGGCCAAAGTTGTAGGGATAAAATTGACATTAAAGGTTTAAAAGAGTTTGATATTGATGCTCGTGGTGGTATTCGAAAATTTGGTAGACTTATTGTACCAAATACCATTGATCTTCGTAAAGACATTTTAGAAGATTCTCATCGTTCTAAATTTACCATTCATCCCGGTAGTAGTAAAATGTACGCGGATATGAAGCGACTTTATTACTGGGAGGGAATGAAATCCGATATTGCTAACTTTGTTAAGCGTTGCATGACTTGCCAACTCGTTAAGGCCGAGCATCAAAGGCCCGATGGATTATTGCAACCATTGGAAATTCCAATATGGAAGTGGGATCAAATTTCCATGGACTTTATTGACGGTCTTCCCCGTTCTCGTTCGGGTCATGATAGCCTATGGGTGATAGTAGATAGACTTATGAAATTCGCCCATTTTATTCCCGTTCGGTCCAATCGGACCGTACCTATTTTGGCTAAACTCTTTGTCAAGGAAATTGTTAAATTGCATGGAGTTCCTACTTCTATTATTAGCGATCGTGATCCATTGTTTGCTAGTGGATTCTGGAAAGGTCTTCAAAAAGCTTTGGGAACAAAGCTTAATTTTAGCACCGCTTATCATCCTCAGTCCGATGGACAAACCGAGCGTGTGAATCAAACTCTTGAAGATCTTCTTCGTGCATGTATTCTTGATTTTAGTGGAAGTTGGGAAGACCATATTTCTCTTGTTGAGTTTTCCTATAATAATAATAGATTCCAATCTAGTATTGGTATGCCACCTTTCGAGGCACTATACGGAAGGTCATGCCGATCTCCTTCGTGTTGGCTTGAAGCCGGTGAGAAGCTGGTTTTAGGTCCAGATTTTATTCGTGATGCCACAGAAAAGATCGACCTTATTCGACATAGGATGAAAGAAGCTCAGAGTCGACAAAAATCCTATGCCGACAACCGAAGAAGGAAATTAGAATTTTCTGTGGGAGATTTTGTGTTTATTCGTGTTTCACCTATGAAGGGTGTTGTGCGTTTCAGTCGATCGGGAAAATTAGAGCCTTGATATATTGGCCCATTTCCCATCACCAAACGCATTGGTTCCTTGGCTTATCGCCTTTTATTACCGGCTCTGTTTTCCGCTATTCATGACGTATTCCACGTCTCTCAGCTACGGAAATGCCTTCGAGATTCCGATTTTATTCTTAAGCCTGGTGTTATTGAAGAAATTGAAGTCTCGCCTAATTTGAATTATGAGCAACATCCCATTCGAATCATTGCTTCGGAGGGTCAAACACCTTCGAAATAAAGATGTTCCTCTTGTGAAGGTTCAATGGTCCTCAAATCCTAAGGATTGCTCTTGGGAATCCAGAGAATTCATCGAGCGAACACATCCGGACTTGCTCTCTCGTGCTCCTTAAGGTGAACTTTTTATTTCAAATTTCTTCTTTTTGTGTTGATATGCTTTTGTTGTTGTTACTTTTTATTTATTTCTTAAAGATTGCGAGGATGCAATTTCTTTAAGGAGGGGAGTCTGTAACAACCCGCATATTTTAAAGTTTTGAATATTTAAATATTTTATTTAAATATAGAATCGTTAATCGGATTAAATGCTGAAAAGCTTCTTTTTGCAAACAGTCGAATAGGGACTCGAGACCACTTCTATTGAGTCCAAAATGGCGTATGGGACCTTTTTAAGTATAAACATTGATATGTTTGGAGCTAGCTAGAATTTCGACCTTTTCACTTAGGGTTTTGGGTTTGGGGTTCAGCCTATTTACCCAACATATCAACCCAACTCCACTCCACTCCTTTTCCTTACTTCATAATATTTCCTACAACTTAAGCTTTATCAAAAATGGTGGTGGAGATGGGAAATTAAAATCCTAAACCTTAGTTTCTTTAGCAAATACAAATTCTTGCTCCAAATTCAAAGAGAAGCTTTGGTAAGTATCTCCATCTTCCTCTCCAACTCATTCTCTCTTTAATTTCAGAAATTTCCTAAACCTAACTTTGGAAATGTTCTTCCTTTGAGCTTAGATTCAAGCTTCTAGGGTTGGAGTTGAAGTGTAGTTGATCTCCCTTTGCTTTCGAGCTTCTCCTTCATCGTTTTGGGTTTAAAGGTGAGTTTTTGAACTCACCTCTATTTCTATAGAGATTGTAGTCGTTGGGTATGAATTCCTAACACTAATTCATGTTCATTTTCTTTCGATTTGGATTGAATTGGTGAATTGTTAATTTTTTGGTTTTTGGAATCCAATTTGCTAAAAATCCAACCTTTGATGTTTGAACACGTTTGTGGAGTGTTTCGGAGGGTCATACAAGGCTGGGTGGTCGAAAGGCGTAAATCCTCAGTCGAAGTTGCTCAATTCGTCGCTTCCGTCGTATATCGAACTTGCCCCAAAGGGGCTAGACAGACCCAGAACATGAAAAATGTTCGTTACCAAACGTCTGTAGGGAAGCTCAGACGTCTGGAGATTGTTTCAGCGAATTTCCTAAAACTTACTGCAGACGTCTGAGTGTATACTGCAGACATCTGGAGTATGTTATTGCCTCAACAAAATTGATTATTTGTTTTGATTTCCAATTTTTATCGATTCGTGATTTTCGATTTGTCGTTATCGTTTATTATCTTCTCTGATGACTTCTTATTCGGGATTTTGGTGGTTATCCATTTTGATGGATTCGGTATCGAATTTATCTGGATTTGATTCACGTCTTCGTATGTGAATTTTTGATGGTTGATTGTTTCTACAATCATTTCTGTGACTTGTCACTTTAAATTACAAAGGTTTCTATACTAGTAGTAAATATTCAAACTCTTTTACTAAAATGACTTCAACTCTATTTTAATACAAAGTTCGTTTATAAAACTGTTTTCTAATCTATTAGTATATACAAACCTTTACCTCATTCATAAGAGAAAATCTAATTAAATGGCTTAGCAAAACAAGTGGTATGAAACGCTTGCGTTTACTTCGTCGGTTAATTTATGGACTTGTTCGATTGAAAATCTTGTGACAATTTTCAAGTGGAAATCTACAATTTATTCGTAAATATTTAAGTTAAGCTAGTGTTTATAGGACATGAAGCTAAACTCTTATATTTACTAGCTTAGTGTAATTCACACTTTTTATGAATCGATGATGATCATTTTGTGATTTAGACTAGCGATGTGCGATGTCTATTTGTCTACGAGGGAGACTAAACCCTGTTTTATGGAACTTCGGTTAAATTTAGCGGGGTAGCGACCTGTGGTCTTCGGACCGTTTGTGGAGCTTCGGCTCAAAATTTATGGTTAGCAACCATGAAATAGCATTCCGTTTGTGATACACGTGTTGGTGAGTTTTCATGCTCCCGTTTGTGATAGGCCTTCCCTCCCCCCTTTTGTGATTTCTGGATTTCTGATTGATGATTTCTAGAATTTGTGTTTCACCAACTTTTGCGATTGGCATTAATGTGTTTGTTAATATTTGTAGTTTGGTGAATAAAATAAAGAATATGATATTCTTTTTGGTGCTTTGAGATCTTTGAGATATTGTATGATTTTGTTGTTGTTTTATATCATATTTGTTCTAGTATGACATTGTAGTTATCATACATTCTTATTATATCTCTGCTTATATCCCATTCCTTTATCTGATATTTATAGCTAGACTGATCCATTTATTATTTTCTTATTAAATAATACTTGGGTCAAACCGAGATGTTACAGGTGCTTCTGCTTGACTCCTTATCCGGGATCATCTTCTGACTTTTGCCTAACTACATCACATTTGTAGTTTTTGTTGTTATACATTCGAGATATAGACTCCATGTTGTATAGTCATTCTTTTGTCTAGCACTTGTATCTATTCTTTTGTGATATTGTGGATCATATTTGACCACTACTCTGATGTACACCATTTTCTGTTATATATTCATATCTGTTTCCGCCTTTGTGATATGAACGTTTGTGACTGATTTGTGTTATGTTTATTTCTATATTTGTTTCCGAAGGCCTCATAGCCACTGTGTGGTAGCTTTGAGTTTGCATCGGTATGTCGGATTTCCTCTTGAAATGAAATGCATGTTATACTATCTGACATATCGGTGCTCGCACAAGGCAATTACACATATGGTCACTCCTCAACAGCCTTATTCTTCATGCTAGTCGACAACATTACCCAGTAGTGTTCTTGGCTAGCGCGAGTATAGAGGTGGGGCGTCACAGTACATATAATGTCCGTATATTAACCATACAACGTGTTTAGCAAAGCCTGATTCCAAGTTGTCAAACAGATGGAGGAGTAAACAAAGCGGGACACCCTCAAAACCATCCGTATGACCAACTTAGACCAGTAAAAAAAAACAAAAAAAAAACAATACAAATCAACCATTACACGTGTACCAAGCAAAGCCAAAATAATAAAAAATACAAAAGACAGCAAGAACAAGAGGGTGGCATCAAATCATCTTCTGAGGAGAGAGAGTCCTCATTCACGAACCATAGAAAAATTACTTAGATCTGGGAATATCCATGGCGACTTGGAGAAAGCAAAATTGCTAAGTCTTCAAATCTAATCGGAGAAAAATAGCAGAGCCTTCACGATATAACTCAAGAGTTACCGCACAATCATGAAGGACGGTAGTTAAAAGACTGGTCTGTAGAGATTCCAAATTTAAAGAAGACAAGTTCGAACTCTTTACTAATTTTGGTAGCATCCAGTTTATGTTGAAGTAGATGTTTACAGTCTTGTATAATAAGCATGTTTCGAACTTGAACTGGGAGTTCAATTCCTTTGAAAATTCGAGTATTTCTCTCACACCATATATGCCAAATCAATGTAGTAACATAAGTGTTAATAAGATGGTTGTAAAATCGATTACCTTTCTGGTTGTGGCACATAACAGTTAGGATATGTTCAATATCAAAAACATTCCTGAAAGTAATTTTGAGCTTTGTCATTAAATCTTCAAGAAGTTGTTTAGAATAACTGCAATTGAAGAATAAATGGTCCATATCTTCAATATGATTAGAATAGAGCACACAAGATTGATTGACACCCGTATTCCACCTGCTAATTCTGCTTTTAGTGTTCAATTTGTTTGATCTAGCTAATAAAGCACAAATTGACATCTTAGGTGCACATAATTTGTCCCAGATAATATTAGTCCAGTTTAATTCTGTGTTTCTACACCTAATGTGATTCCAAGCCGAGCTCAGGGTGAATTGTCCACTGACTGTAGGAGTCCAGAACCAGTAGTCTTTCTGCTGCTGATTGTGGATTTTGATGGTATAAACTGTGCTATGAACTTGACTAAGAATACCATCTAAACTTGATTTCCATTCATTACCATTTATCAAAGAAGATACTTTTCTGTTCTGACTACCATATAGAGACATTGAATTCCCCCCCCCCTCCATAATATCTACCAAAGAGTAACCATTAAACCACGGGTCATGCCAAACATCAGTATGTTCCCCATTTTCAATTTTCCTGTCAATTACCCCTTTACACCACTGCCTAGCTCTTAGAAGAGTCTTCCAGGAATAGGAGGCATTATATCCATAACCATTGGCCAAATTTTTTTATGTTTGCAGTACTTATTACTCATCCATTTGGCCCATAAAGAATTCCCCTGAATATATCTCCACACCTTTTTAACAGCAACTCCTTAGAAATATCATCTAATTTCCTTATGCCAAGGCCACCTTCTTTAGTTGTTTTACAAATGTCATCCCAACTCATTTTATGTGCTTTTGATTTCCATAAGAAATTAGCACATATCGAATTAATTTTCTGAATAACATTAGAAAGGAATTGTGTGAATTGCAACCAAAATTGAATCATTGGGTAGATAACATTTCTAATAAGTTCCAATCTACCACTAATATTGAGCATTTTGCTGTTCCAATGATTAATTTTTTGTTTATTTTGTCAATTACGCATCCAAAATCTCTTGCTTTAAGTTTATTATTAGATAGAGGGATGCCTAAATACATGACTGGAAGTTGGCCAATTTTGATATGTAACATGTCAGCAATTTGCTATTTGGAGGTTGCTCCTTTACTAAAGTACAAAGTAGACTTATTTTCATTAAGATCAAGACCAGTTAGGATCTTGAGTTCCTGAAAAATATTATGAATTTTCTCTGCATTAGTGATAGTAGCTTAGGACATGATTAATATATCATTTGTGTACAATAAATGTGTGATCATAGGCTCTACTTTGTAAATAAAAGAAAAATTACCTTTCAGATATTCCACTTCAAGGCTAATAGTCAGAAATTCCATTGCAATAGAGAAAAGATAGGGTGAGAGAGGGTCTCCTTGCCTTAACCCTCATGAACTTTCGATAAACCCATAAGAAGAACCATCTATTAGCACTGAAAATGATGGGGTAGAGATACATTCAAAAATAAGATTAGCAAAAATCAGTGGGAATCCCATCGAGATCAGCATATGATGAATAAATTGTCTATTGATTTTATCATAGGCTTTCCGCAAATCAATTTTCAAACAAAAATTGTTGGAATTTTTCCTATTGAAGCCTCTCACCATTTCATAAGCTAGTAGAGAATTTTCAGTGATTAATCTACCAGGAATGAAAGCATTCTGATTATATGAGATCAAATCATTCATATAAATTTTCATTCTGTTGCATAGTAGATTAGCTAATATTTTATACATGACATTACAAAGAGAAATTGGCCTAAAATCATTGATATTAGCTGCTTCAGGCCTCTTTGGGATGAGGCAAATGAAAGAGTGGTTAACTTCTTTAATAACTTTTCCTGAATAAAGCATGCCATTCATGGCATTCAAAATATCAGTTTTCAATTGCTCCCAGTGAAGTTGATAAAATTTAGAATTGATACCATCTGGACCTGGTGTGCTATTGCCATTGATCTGAAAAATAACATTTTTAATTTCCTCTAGCTGAAATGGTTGGCTTAAATTATTCCTGGCTTAATCTGAAAGGATTTTCTTTCAAATAATGTCTGGAAATTGACTTGCAACCTAAGATGAATTAAATAAATCCGAGAAGTAGTTAACTGCTTCCTCTGCATGTTTTTCTAGATGTTGAAACCCAAACACCATCAGCATTAAGAATAATGTTACTCCTTCTGTTTGGTAAAGTAGTATTAACCTTGTTATAAAAGAAAGTAAAAGTCAAATGTTGATTTTTCTAACTGTGGTGTTTAGTTTATATTGCAATTTTCAGCATCTCGCCTCACAGAATTCTGTTCGCATACGAACCGCGAACGACAAAACAAAAATACGATCACGCACAAAAATACGATACAATGTCAAAACAATAATAATATACACCGGTTATCTTGTTCTGTAAAATATCCAAAATACCATACTTTGCCGAAAAATACGTCAAACGATAATTTAAGTATTTTCCAAATTAAAAATTATGAGAAAATCAAATAAATCAAATAATAAATATGTCAACAAAAGTTGAGTCGTTTTATTAATAATTATTTTCTTATTATTTATTAAATTCGAATCAAATCAAAATATTTAAATAAATTAAATACTATCATTCGAAACGTTAAAAATTTCGGGTCGTTACATTTTTCCCTCCTTAAAAGAATTTCGTCCTCAAAATTCCCATAGGAAGAAAATGTCTCTAAACCCTTAAAACTTTAAATCTAATTACTAACCGAGTTATTAAACCATTAAAATCTCATATGTTACGGAAAATTTGGTAGCACCTTATTTACGCGGCTCAATCCGGAAAAACTACAACTCGCTGCAATGAGCCCAAATCTATAAAAGAAAACAAAAGTCAAAAGGTGGCCTCCCATATCTTGAGCATAGAGTCGTCATCAACAACATAAACATGTACCTATTAGTCGAGCCATCAAAATTTACTCATGAAACCAAAAGAAACAAGCTAGCCTTTGCTTTCCTAAAACTGTATCTCGCTTACAAATGATATTCAACCATATAACTTGCATTTTCTAATGCCAAAAGCATATAATAACATGAAAGACCGTACAATGCACATATGTCATCCGTACGCAATATCAATTACGATCACTTGCTCGATCACACAAATTTCACTTTCGAACCAGTATTGCTCACTTAACTTCTCTAGTGCGGACTCCGGTCAGGTTCCTTGATTAGAAACTTCTGTTCTTCTTACATAGGCATATACTATGATAGAAAACTTCGAGACCAAATCAAAAATCCGTATCAAATGTTCGTCGTCAAGAATCGAGTGAAAAATCCTTGTTTGGATCGGTGTAAGTCACCTCGAAATCCTGTACTCGAATCTGGATCAAAACAGTTATGTGAATAAAATGATCTGCATGGAACTTATGTATTTATCCCATTGGTTTCTTAACTACACCAATTACTTTTAAATTTAAATCACGTTCATTTTTACTTAGTATATTTCCTTTAATACCAATAATTTATGAACCATTTCATAAAGCTTTTCTTAAGTTTATAAACATCTTATAAAACACAACTTGTGATTATCCATACTTTAAAACTTAAGTTCATACTTATATAATACACTTCTACATCCTATGAGTACATATCCAATATCAGATTTGTTTTACTTAACCAGGATGTTCAATAAATTTAAAAAAAAATTGACTTACTACCTTCTCGGATTTATAAGTTACAAAAACTTATTTTCTTATATTTTCTCAAAAACAATTAGTTTCAATTCCATAACTAACTCTGAAGTTTTCGACTGTCCAAAATCATCGAAAATTCCATTTCATTTCAACAAATGAAAATTTACCAAACAACAAATCATAATGAGATGCACACCCCCAAACTATCCAAATGCATAGGATACACGAGTCTATATAATAACTTAACTGAAGACTTCACAATTAAACACCCGGTTTTATTTCAAATCATTTTGAAATAATAATAATTATAATAATATATACATATCTCCTTTTGTATATCAAATCATACTTTTGGAATTTAAAACAAAATTTGTTTTACCAAAAACAACTCTGAAGCAAAACTTCTATGGTAGCATTTCCCCCAGTTAGAAATTTGAAAATGAACGCCGATAATGCTGCATTCATCATCAAAATTATTTTCCAGCGACAGAAGTGAGTTCAGTGCTTTTTGTCTCCTTTAAAATCCATTCGAAAACACTTCTATACACTAATACTTTAAATAATACTATTATTGTTTTTCCAAAATTTTCAAAAACAATTTTCAAAAACACCAAGATTTAAGTTCTCAAATTCTCAGTTTAAATCTTTTTATTTATAAACTCTATTTATATATAATTTCACTTTCTTATATAAAATTATTTCACAAATATATATACATATATATATATATATATGTATATTTGTTTAGATTTTAATAAACAACTTTTATTAAAATTAAAATTTAACCCAACATTATCACCAAACGCCTTATAGTCAAACTGTGAAACTTAATTCACAAGGTGTTTATATTTAATTTAACCAACAATCAATGCTCATATACTTGCCGAGAACAAATAATCGATCAACAATTGCCAATGCTCCTAACTGGATGAGCACGACTAATCAAATAATAAATAATAATAATCGAATATTATCATTTCCTGACAAACAAAAATGCCATAAATAACTATATTAATTATTCTTTTATATATAAAATATAATTCAAGGGAAAATTATTTCATTTACCTCATTTTAAAACAATACTGTATCGGTTTGTCTTGATCAAGTGTCCAGAAACCTCTATTGGTATAGTTGTTCCTCATGTAACGACCAGAATTCACAACCACTCAACAGATAAATCAACACAATATAAAACACTTTTATAACACTAACAAATACGCTCTTTTATATATAATACACTCAACTCATTCTGGGTGTTACTAACCCTATCTCTAATGAGTCTACCTCACCAAAGTCTAGGTGTTCGCTCAACCTAAGCTCTGATACCACTTGTAACAACTGCCTTTTCGACCTTCAAAAGCACAAATACATCCACGGTATTCATGTGTCGAGCATCCAAAAACCAAAAAGACAAACTGTTGGGGTGAGAGAAAGAAAAGACAGAACATAATCCTACATCGTGACGAGTAATATAGTATGCAACAGAACTTTACAAAAAATCATAATATATATTCATTAATCAGAGTAACTATCTATCATCAGCTTGGACAGTTATAACAATATGTTTTCACAAATGCTGATAAATACAAAACAACAAATACAGCGGAAATAAAATATACGTGAATACATCTTGGAGGCATCCAGCTCATCTCTTGAAGATCCAAAACATCCAAACTAAATCTGGAAAATATGCTCCAACTGACCAGAGCATTATAAGAAAATAATGCTCGTATCAGTCTGGTAAACCAGCATGAGAAACACACATCATATGGGTTTTTAATATTATAAAACCTTTCAAAATAAAGTTATCACGTAAGACCACACCGCACATAAACACAGACGAGTTTTTACCCTACGATAACCAAGCCATTTCAAATAGAAAATCCAGTGATATTATAACAATGTCAAGGGTTTAAAATAAATATGTAAAATAGCTGGATTGCTTGCATCTCACATTCCAGAATCGTTGGGCACACCTAAGTCCGTAAGGCACTTGTTGGAGAATGGATTTCAACAATGACAATGCTACTGGGATATCGCCTTTCATAGTAAAGTTTTTAGATAAAATGTACCGAGGGCCTCATATGGACCCCTTGCATGGCAAGACCGAACTACCCCTTGCTGAATAGTGCCGAATATATTATCACCTCGGTTATTTTACAACCTTTTCCTAAGATCTCTCATGCACATACCAAATCCATAAATTCATAAATAGTGATATAGGGTGCGACCCACATAGCCTTGCGGCATGTAACGACCCGTAAATTTCAACTGTTTTAATAACGTTATTAATTGAAATTTTGCGAAATTTTAAACGATAAAATTTTGAAATATAAATTGGATATTTGGAATGCGTCTAGTTAAACATGGCAACTGGTAAATTTTCGTCCGAAAATATGAAAGTTTATTTCGCGCGTAAATTCACTTCAATTTAATCAGTTAAAAAGTGGTGAAAATAAAACATTTTCAAAACCTAAATATTTTTTCATAGAAAAATTCTAAACCATCTTCTGAGCAAGATGTCAGTTTGTCGTTTTTCCAAATTCGGACTTCTTTGGCTCCGTCGATCTTATTTTTCAGCGATTTTCTTGCATTTTCCGCTATAAAAAAAAATTCGATTTTTATAATTCAATCATACCACTGATATTTGTATACCTTTTTGATCGTCTCTTCGTGCTGATCTTCGTAGTATATTCAATTGTCAAATTCCGATGTACGATACACTGTGAAATTAATAAATTATGGAACCGTATCGGTACCCGATTTTACCCGTTTTGGTTTTCTTGCCCATTCATTTTCCCACCGTATTATATCAATAGTCTCTAACCTTTTATATTTCCCAAAAATTTACTTTCCCAAATTTACGTTTTACTTTTGCAAATTCACGAGTGAAATTTAATGCGGTGTCTTTTGGTTTCACATCCCTTCTCTGTCATTTCTATATTTTTATCTTCTCTGCCCTCTTACTGTCAAAAGAAAACAATATGTATATTAAACACCTACCCCTTCCTCCTTTCTATTTGTTTTCCTCTCTACAGAACCTTCCTCTTCCTCTTCTTCCCCTGTTCTTTTATCCCTCTCTTCACCAAGCCCATCGCTCAACCCCATCCACGTGTAGCTCAACCATAATACTCCTCATCTCCATCATGCTCATTTTTCCGCAACCCCAGGCCTACTTCCTCTTCCGACCAACTTGGCCTCATCCTCCACAGCAGCCTTCCCTATCAACCGCGCCGCTCGAGCCCATGTTAATGCCTCACTCTAGCAGCCGTGACCAAGCCCTTCCACCTCATTCCCCTCCGACCTCCCACGTCCATGTCAGCCCCTTCGACCAAGACCACATCACCCACCGAGTGCTACCCCTCTACCTCCGACCAGCAACAGCCTCACACGCCACAACCAACCTCCACTCCTTTCCATATCCAACTCGGCCCGCCACTATTCCCTCAGCCGAACACCACGCCGCCGTCTCTCTACAGCAGACACGACCTCGTCCACCCCTCGGCCCCTTACTCCACGTCACCATCGATGACCAGCACCCCATCGGACCACAACCGAAGCCACACAACAGCCGGGCACTGACAACATCCGAATCCAACCCTCCCCCACGTTCGCCACTCCCGAGCATCTTTCCTTCTCCGAACCTAATCCCGCCTGAACTGACCGAAGCCGAACACCCTGCTGCTTTCCACCAAGTGCTTGCTTTATGAAGAATATACGTATGTTGCTTATAGTTTGCCTGGGAAGCCACCGCACCCTTCTTTGCTTTTGAAAATTTTATGTGTATGTATATTCTGCAACCTGGAACCCATTTTTCTTCTCTCTAGCTTCGCTTTATAAAACTAAGATTTGGACCATGCATTCTTTTTTCCCATCTTCTGGCTATTCTTCACCTTCTTTTGCTCTTGTATATATAAAAATATAATTTATAATAATAATATATAGTTCGCATACTTTTGCTTTCTGAAACCTTGCTTTGCTTACTTCAATATTTAGCTTTCCTGCTTGTCTATAGATTTTATACGTATACTAAGTATATTTTCTTATTTAATATTATAGGGACATAGCTTGATACACCTTTATGTTTTTAAACTGCAATTTTTGGGTATTGTTCGCACATAGTTCATTTTGAAAGCAACAGTGCTTTTAAATGTAAAGAATATTGATTTTATGTATTGATTTTTAAATATGATAAATATAGATATTTCGATTTTAAAATATGTGGTGATTGTAAATTATAATATGAAGATTGTATGTAGACATTGATTTTAAGAAAGAAAATAATAATAATATAATAAATATTTTGTTTCTATTTATCTCAAGCTAGTTTGATTTGTTTTCATTGATTCCAAGTCATCAGCTTTGTTCATCGAATTCAGGTCCGTCGTGCTTTGCTTTGGATTTGTGCTTTGATTCGTCGATCTGCTCTTGTTATTTCTCTAGCCTCGAAAGGTGAGCACTCACTCACGATTAACGTTCTTTTATTTATTAAATTTGATTTCAATTGAAACGACAATTGAAATATGCTGCTGTTAGTTAAGTACACTGTTATATATGCTATTACCTGTATCAGTTCACCTGTGACATCTGACACCATTGTCTGTTTTTATACAATGATAATCCAGTTTGGTTGTTAAATGATTGATTGCTGTTGTTGACATTGGACGTTAAATTGTTAATTGTAAAGTGATAAATAATATGCAATTGAATTGATATATGATCGTTAACCATTTAAATTGAATCTACATGTTAAATTTGATTAGTCAAATTTTGTATAATGTGACCCCCTTTAAATGTTAAACTAGTTGACACGTAGAAATTTGGTTATGTACACCTTGAACCGTTGAATGTATGTTGTAAAATTGATGTAGTATTAAATTGGATAATAGATATCAATTGAAGAACCGTATAAATATTAGTGTAATAATCTTTAATCTACATGAAATGATAGTGTAGATTCTAGAAATAATTATATTAATTTACACAAATAACAATGTGAATTAATACGATTATTTCGGGATTATTTGAATTGATTATTGGATTGATATTGGTTGTTGTTATTGCTTGTTTATTTACTTTGACACCATCCCAGTTATCACACTGCAAGTTCCCTTTGCTATGTTTTGATTTTGAATTGAATTGGAATTGGGTTGAAATGATAAATACCCAAATTGAACCTTGACATAGGATAGAGAATTAAATAAAACTCGATTGGTCAATAATTTGATTTAAAAATAAAATGAAGATTTTATTTGAATAAATAATATGGTTTTGAAATGAAGATGAAATTCGAATTTTAATGAAAGGAAAATGTTAATATTTTATAATCTGAAACAAAAATATTTACCATGTAATTGATGAAAGAATGTTGTTTAATTTGAGAGATGATTGAATTAAGTTTGAAATGATATAATAATTAAGTTTGAAATTATAATTAAGTTTAAAATTATTAAACTTTGAAATTATTTAATAATTAAGTTTTGAATTATTTAATAATTAAATAAGATTGAATTATTTAATGATTAAATTGAATTGAATTCTTTAATAAGTAAATTTGGACTTTTGAATAAGTGAATTTACTTCGTAAATAATTGAAATTGAGTTTTCTTTATTAATTAAGTTTTGGAAAATTATTTAAGTAAGTAAATAAGTGAAATTGAATTTCTTTAACAAGAAATAAAATGCGATTTATTGAAATTAATGTAAGACTTGAAATTTAAAGAACTTGAGTTGATGAATTTAATTTAATTTAATTCAAATTTGTAAGTTTTGATATAATGAAGTTGAATTTAAATAATGGATTTAATGAATTGGAAATTTAATAGAAATTGTTTTGAATGGCGAATTTACTTAATGAATATTGAATGAAATAGATAAATGGATTTAAATTGATTTGAATGTTAAATTAATTTAAATGATTTCGGAATGAAACTTATATACGAATTTGAATCAATATTTGAATTGTTTTAAATGGAAATTGAAATTGAATTATAAGATTTTGAAATGGTAAATTTGGAAGTTTTGAAACGTAAATTTTGGAAATTGATTTCGAAAGACAAATGAAATGTTGATTTACAAATTCTAATTGAAATTGAATTTGATTTGGTTTGGAAATATATAAACGACCAATCGGTGTAATAATTACGAAAGTTATTAAAGAGACCGGAATCGGTTATGGATATACTCTCTATCTAAACCGAAAACCACTTTAATAACTATACGCAGAGTGATGATCCAGAATGAAGTGGTTGGAATGATGTACGTGATGACTGAAGAAAGTGAACGATAATGGATAGCCTTGACACTTGTGTCAAATTGGAAATGACTAAAACAGGAGTTGTGCCGGGCCAATGGAGGATTAACTACCTCAAGTGGACACACTTCTTCGAATTACTCATTACTTGTTGTCGATTGGTGCACCCTTGATTTTGGGAGTGTTGTTTCACGGTGTTGCGGGCGCTGCGGCGTTGCGTTCTCACCAGTCCGGATCAGGCGAACGGTAGTATCACTACCTTGGGTATTGCCTCATGTGCCTTGTCATACTTGTATTCCATTTATACGCGACCACTACGATTTTGATTTGTACCTTTAGTATATGGATTGCCCTCTGGTGACTTCCGGTTTTGGGGAAACTACGGTCTTGTATATGCTTTTGGGAATAAAAATGTGTTAAGGGTGGAATGGGCCATGACTTAACACTATTTTGATATCTTATTATTACTAATAGACATTATCTACTTAGCGTACATTACTACCTAGTAGATAGTTTAACGAATCCTTAAAGGATGGTTATTCCAAACATCCTTTGAGTTACTTGTATTTCAATTGCTATTTCACTTGAGTTGGATTTATTAATATAAGAATGTTAATCCTGACTCGAGTGTCTTGTGTTTTTGCTTTACGCTCGGGTCAGACTGAGTGCACCAGTATTCAAGACTCACCTTTGGAGTTGGAGCTTTGCTTGAAGATCAAGCCATCTATTCTGCTTTCAGTATTCGATGATTCCAGTGATGTATTCTGATTTGTATCTGATGTATCATGTCACTCTTCCGTTGTATCTGGTTTAACTCTGATGTATCGTATTACTCTTCTGTTGTAAACTCTGATGTATTTTATATATTCATATAGTAGCTTCACTGTGACGCCCCACCTCTATGCTCACAATAACAAAGGTTATTATAAGGAATAACGTCTGCTATTGCGAAGAATAAGGCTTGTTAGAAGCGACCATCCGTAAGTTATGCCTTAGACGAGTATTGATTACATCGATAGAAGTTGTATAAATTACTCCCAAAGATATATATTCAATCCAAATCTAAAACGAAACTACGGTGGCTTAAGAAAAATCCAGAACAACTCATAATAACAATAACTCAGATAGTATAATCACATCAGAATAAAATATCAGATATATAGCGGAAGACTAGTCTGGAATATATGCTACAACAATCGATAGTTCACATGAACCGATACATATACATATCCATCAATACATACATAAGATGAGGACTAATAAACCAAAAGAACTCCTCGAAGGCTAGGCAAAAGATGAAGTGATATCCCAAAAGCTGAAGCTGCAACTGAATCAGAGATAGAGACTACCCTGAAATGACTCGGTCTGACCCGAGTATTATTTAAAAGAAAATAATAAACGGATCAGTCTAATTTATTCTCAGAAATAAGTGAATGATAAACAACACTTAAACAAATAATTATAGTCTCGAATGAGACTATACAGCATAAATAATCAGCATAGTTTAAATGAAGAAATCTCAATTTAAACTCCATCAAAATCAGTTTTCGAATTCACAATTGAATTTAAAACAGCAATACGCAAATTTATAATCTCAGATGAGATTATACTCAAACTCAACTTCCAAATTCATAATTGAATTCAAAGCAGCAATTCCCAAAATCCAGAAATCAAAATAGATAACTAGAAAATCGTCAGTCATAAAATCTAGAAATCAAAACAAGATAACTAGAAAATCAGCATAAAAGATGGATCGATCCCAGCAGATGGCGAGTTTTAGCTACGCCGCACGTGCATCTCAGAGTGGCCGAAGCCTACCAAGTACTCAACATAATTTTTGGCGCCCATCAGATTGACCCGAAGGTCCGCAGAGTGACCCGAAGGTCTAGTATTGGTATTTGACCCGAAGGTCCGCAGAGTGGCCCGAAAGCCCAACAAATGACCCGAAGGTCCAACAGATGACCCGAAGGTCCAGCAGAGTGGCTCGAAAGCCCAACAAAATCATCAGAATCATCAAACAGCAGATGTTTCAATTAACGAGTCCGGAATTAACCGAAATAGTAAAAGTATGGTTCCATACTCCGTACTTTTGCTAAATCGTTTAAATATCTTCATCGTTTCCTTGAAAGTGCAAAATTGTGTATTTTATAAAATAACAATTTACGTTCTCAAACGGACAAGTCCGGAATTAACCGAATCAGTAAAAGTAAGGGTTCATAGTCCTCAATTTTGCTGAAGCGTTTAAATCGCTTCCTCATTCTTTTGAAAGCGCAAACGGCAAAATTTGGAAACAATTTTTATTTAAAATGATTTTTAAAACACGTGATTAAAACGGTAATCATCTGTAGCAATTTCGACGAGGAAATTGCGCTTCGCAAAACACCATAAAAATGGATATCAAATCATCGTTGCGGGATAATCGCTTGAAAATTCACTTTAAAATTAATGATTACTGAAGTCAAAACAACAGTAATTTTTATTCGTCAAAAATGTCATCAAAACAACATGCTTCAAAAATATAATACCGGCGTAAAATTTTCGTTATAAAAATAACGGCAATAAAATATGTTTTAAAACCAAACACCGGTTCAATGTAAATAAATCAATAGACTGCACTACTAATATTCGACGAATATAGCCCTGCAAGGACTTGAGTTTAGTGTAACTCAATTTGTACGCGCAATGTTCACAATACACATGCACATAACACTATACACAAAGTATGCTAACAGGTTATTACTACAACATGCTTTTGCAAATTAAATGATGCACCTTTATGTGATTTTGTGCCACACGTCCAAATAAGTAAACAAATGCAAATTGACTTGGAACTTATTTCTCTTTGTTTGTATGTATTTAAACCAAATATACTTGAACATAGTAACGTGTACCCTTTGAGATAATTAAATCATTGATATACCCTGGACTAAAATTCATGCAGTTACGTCAAAAAGTAATGGAACAATTGTGATTCAGCTTACACCTCTAGCGCACACATATATGAACGAGGACAAGTTATACTTGTACACACGTATGAAATGAGGAAATAAAAATGTGAAGTCAATACTAGGCCATGCGACACGTGTTTATACACGAACGTTACCCTCTGTGCACATGCAAAATGGCCTAGACCACTAAACACGAATGATACCCAATGCTAAATAATATGACCTGTTATACACGAAAATGTCTACAAAAATATGAATGACCTGACACTTGCATTTACACGCAAGAATATGAATTAAATGTTTCTCACGTACATCTTATTTTGTACGCACGCGAATAACAGTGCACACAGAAATAAATTAACACTAGTGTATGGGCAATAATTCCCAGACAACCAAGTATATATATGCACAGCAAATTACAAAACAACAACAAATTATCTTGAACCTGATTTCTATACCATATATATATTTGTATGTTGTAATAACTTTTGCCATACTTCCTTACTACTCACTCATTCATATAAGCAATGCACAAAATAAAACTTGCACGTACATAATAATATGCAGACACGCCACTAAAGTATAAAATGGAATGTTTCAAAACATTATTCTCCTTGCAGAAAATGAATGCCTGAAACTTTAATTCACACATGCATGAACAAAAATCTAGGCATAATTTCTTTGCAAAACAACTTACACGTGCATGAAAAAAACAAAGGTCTGGTCTATAGCTATACACGTAGACGTGAAAACAAAAACAAAACAAAAAAAAGAGAAGTGCACGCAAAATACCCTGGACCAAATTTGTTTGCAACAGTGCTTAGTTCAAACCAAAATAAACAACAAAAAGCATCAAAATGAAAATATACAGCACAGTTTTAAATTAGAAATGTGAGTATAAAACTCACCTTAGATTTTTCTTCCAAAAATCAGTTAACTACCAAGATCTAAAATAGAGCAATAACTGTGAGCGGCCATTAAAGCTTTTACCAAGCTACTAAAGAAGATGAAACAAAATGATGCGTCTACTGGAAATTTGAGTAATTGAATGTTGCATCCTTCACTTTTCTTTTCAAAATTGTTTTTACAAGTCAATGCAAATAAAGATGTGCCGGCCCTGCTATGGTACATAGCATTTAATGCAAAACGTGCTTCAGATGCAAGAAAGGACACACTGCTCAAAGGAATGATGGAAATGCAAAGTGTTAACACTTGCATAAAAAGAATGTGACAGCACTACACACGTGAAAGAAAATGAAAATATAACTTGGTTATTTTTCAACATGGCCAAGCTATTTGCAACTGACTTAGAAATGGATTTGCATCATTTTTTTTTTCAAATTTTAATTTAAAATTTCTTTTTAAAACATTAACTCCGACAGTAATTCAAAAATCACGGTCGTTACAGCTTTCTAAAATATTTTACGACGGTAAAAGTCACGGTCGTTACAGACACCCCCCTTATAAAAATTGCGTCCCCGCAATTTTCATACTAGAGGCAGTCAATAAACACAAATAATTCATCACAACAAAGATAAAAATAGAAAAGATGAATATGAATGCTCACCCCCACCCGAAGAGAAGAGAAAACTGGGATAAGAACGCTCAATGAATTCTCTGGTCTCCCAAGTGCAATCTTTGGGGTTTGTGGACCATTGAATTTTTCACAAGCGGGATTTCTTTATTCCGAAGGCGTTCAACCTCCGAAGCTAGCACACGAACATGATTTTGCACAATAGACAAGTCGGGTGAGATCTCAAGATCTTGCAACATAGGATCAATAATAGAATCCGAATCTCGAATGCATCGACGAAGCTGGGACACATGAAATACGTCATGAATTCCCGAAAACTGAACAGAAAGCGATACACGATAAGCAACTGGGCTAATGCGTTCCGTAATAGGAAACGGTCCAACATATCGAGGAGCCAATTTCCCGGAGTGACTAAAACGCACCACACCCTTCATCGGGGAAACATGAATAAATACGAGATCGCCAACAGAAAATTCCAAAGGCTTCCTACGATGATCGACATAAGATTTCTGCCTATTCTAAGCCTCTTTCATTCTCTGTCGTATAATAACAATTCTCTCCGAAGAATCACGAATATAATCGGGGCCGAGAACTAACTTTTCCCCCGATTCCAACCAACAAGATGGTGATCGACACGGCCTTCCGTAAAGAGCCTCGAAAGGAGCCATACCGATACTGGATTGAAAACTGTTGTTGTAAGAGAATTTAACAAGAGGTAAGTGGTCTTTCCAACTACCACCAAAGTCAAGAAGCAATCCGATTGGACTTGATAAGAATAAAATGGGATGATTTGGTCAATCGATCACAATCATCCAAACACTAGAATGGCCCGACCTCGAACGAGGTAGACCATCAATGAAGTCCATAGAAATTTGTTCCCATTTCCATAATGGAATCTCAAGAGGCTGCAAAAGACCACTGGGACGTTGATGTTCTGCCTTAACAAGTTGAGAAGTCAAGCAACGACTTATATAACTTGCAACATCACGCTTCATACCCTCCCAATAGTATAAGCGTTTCACATCAGCATACATCTTGCTACTGCCAGTATGGATAGTATACTTAGAACGATGACAGTCCTCAAGAATGTCATTTCTAAGATTAGAAATATCAGGCACGATCAATCTACCCTTCTTCCGAATACAACCATGAATATCAATATCGAAATCCTTCAGATCCTCACTTCGGAATTCCGATTTACAACTCTGGATAAGATAAGCAATATGTAGATCTTGTTTCTGGGCATCGGCAACACGATCCAATAAATTAGGACGAGCTTCCATGCTAAATAAAAGCACGGGAGAATCAGAAACTGAAGGACGGTCTCTAATATCACAAAGAGATAAAGTTTCCAAAATATTCCACTCTGCTAGCATCATGGAAACAACAACTTGCTGCTTGCAACTAAGCGCATCAGCAACTCGATTACCCTTACCAGGGTTATACTGAATATCGAAATCATAAAAAGCTAGAAATTCGAGCCAACGCTGTTGTCTCAAATTAATTTCTTTCTGAGTGAATAGATACTTCAGAGATTTGTGATCAATGAAAAGAACAAAACGCTCGCCCAATAAATAATGTCGCCAAATCTTTAGAGCAAAGACTATGGCGGCTAACTCCAAATCATGGGTTGCATAACGAATCTTGTTGGGCTTTAATTGTAAAGAAGCATAAGTGATAACACGATTTCTTTTAGCAAGAGAACGACACCCAACCAATACGACTAGCATTAGTATAAACAATAGAGTCTTGGTTCCCTTCGGGAACCACAAGAATAAGAGTATCGGAAAAGAGTTCTTACAAATAATCTTCTTTCCTGAAAAGCTAAAACTTCCAAAATTACAATTATCTTTATGAAATCATTTTCCAGAAAAATTTACTTTTTATAGGTCAATTTATTGTGTCAAATTGTCTCATCAAAGCGTTTAGGAGATTCCTATCGATAACGTTGATCAAGCGCATCGAGCAGAATTCTTAAAGCACTCAATGGGCAATACAATCACAAAATCATCTTCTATATGATAAACACAAATCCAATTATACTTGTAACTAAATCTTATGAAAAAGATTTGCAAAATTTTAAACTGTTGCTTTCATCCAAAATCAATAAATACACAAATGGAGTCATCAAGATATTTGTAGAATACTCGATTCATAAAATGGATGAAATAAGCTGGGCAAACTGAATGACATAATAACTCATTTATAAGAATCATAACGAGTGCGGAATGCGGTAAGTGGAATGCTATCTTCCATAACTCGTAACTAAATGAAAACCGATGGTAAGGTCGAATTGGGAGAAGAGCTAGAACGAATAAATGATTGGCTTCCAATCTCAGATAATTGTTACATGAGTTCCTTATTTCCTTAGCAGACATCCTCATGTGAGGACGACTGACAGGATGAGCACCAGAGATAAGATCTATACGTAACTCAATTGCCCTATTTGATGGCAAACTCGAAATAGGCTCCAAGACAATAGAAAAAAATATCACAAACAACTGGAATATTAGCTATGACATACTCCGATTGGAAGGAACAAATGAAAGCATTCGAAGTACGGTCCATACTTAGAAATACAATAGATAACTGCTCGATAGTATCAGGATGCTTGAGGTATAAAGTTCTTTCAGGACATAGGATTGAACTACATAACGGACGAGCCAATCCATACCCAAATTTATATCAAAACCAAGATGATCCATGACATGCAGATTCACATGAAAGGAAAAGCCACAAAGAATAATCTCAACACCAACACATAACAAACCAAGAGTAGCGGATCCACCAATAGGATTTATAATCCTCAACGGGTCGCAAAGACTAACAACATCTAAAGGAATAACATCAATAAGCTCTTTTGACATGAATGAATGCGATGCACCCATATCGAAAAGAACCCTAATAGAACGGACACAAAATAAAATAAAACCTTGCAAAACAGAAGGAATAAAAACTTTGGGTTGAGAAGAATCACCAGATGCTTAAGCAACATTAAGCTTCCCAGATTTGAAACCCCTAGAAGCAGTAAGACAATCAGAAACAGAGGACTTTCCTTGTTTTAACTCAAGGAAACTATAAGCAAGATTGATAAGGAATTTAACAAATGGAATACTACGGGGATATGAGATTTATCCCTAGACATACTCCAATATGTTAAAGAGGATAAAGATTTAAGAACAATGAAGGGATAGATTAGAAAGGCACGAATAAAACCCTCGAATAGTTGTAACACATGTTCCATTCTGCTTCTGTTCCGTGTTTATTATAATTTGTTCTGAATCTCAGCTCTGATACCAAGCTGTGACGCCCCACCTCTATGCTCACAATAACAAAGGTTATTATAAGGAATAACGTCTGCTATTGCGAAGAATAAGGCTTGTTAGAAGCGACCATCCGTAAGTTATGCCTTAGACGAGTATTGATTACATCGATAGAAGTTGTATAAATTACTCCCAAAGATATATATTCAATCCAAATCTAAAACGAAACTACGGTGGCTTAAGAAAAATCCAGAACAACTCATAATAACAATAACTCAGATAGTATAATCACATCAGAATAAAATATCAGATATATAGCGGAAGACTAGTCTGGAATATATGCTACAACAATCGATAGTTCACATGAACCGATACATATACATATCCATCAATACATACATAAGATGAGGACTAATAAACCAAAAGAACTCCTCGAAGGCTAGGCAAAAGATGAAGTGATATCCCAAAAGCTGAAGCTGCAACTGAATCAGAGATAGAGACTACCCTGAAATGACTCGGTCTGACCCGAGTATTATTTAAAAGAAAATAATAAACGGATCAGTCTAATTTATTCTCAGAAATAAGTGAATGATAAACAACACTTAAACAAATAATTATAGTCTCGAATGAGACTATACAGCATAAATAATCATCATAGTTTAAATGAAGAAATCTCAATTTAAACTCCATCAAAATCAGTTTTCGAATTCACAATTGAATTTAAAACAGCAATACGCAAATTTATAATCTCAGATGAGATTATACTCAAACTCAACTTCCAAATTCATAATTGAATTCAAAGCAGCAATTCCCAAAATCCAGAAATCAAAATAGATAACTAGAAAATCGTCAGTCACAAAATCTAGAAATCAAAACAAGATAACTAGAAAATCAGCATAAAAGATGGATCGATCCCAGCAGATGGCGAGTTTTAGCTACGCCGCACGTGCATCTCAGAGTGGCCGAAGCCTACCAAGTACTCAACATAATTTTTGGCGCCCATCAGATTGACCCGAAGGTCCGCAGAGTGACCCGAAGGTCTAGTATTGGTATTTGACCCGAAGGTCCGCAGAGTGGCCCGAAAGCCCAACAAATGACCCGAAGGTCCAACAGATGACCCGAAGGTCCAGCAGAGTGGCTCGAAAGCCCAACAAAATCATCAGAATCATCAAACAGCAGATGTTTCAATTAACGAGTCCGGAATTAACCGAAATAGTAAAAGTATGGTTCCATACTCCGTACTTTTGCTAAATCGTTTAAATCTCTTCATCGTTTCCTTGAAAGTGCAAAATTGTGTATTTTATAAAATAACAATTTACGTTCTCAAACGGACAAGTCCGGAATTAACCGAATCAGTAAAAGTAAGGGTTCATAGTCCTCAATTTTGCTGAAGCGTTTAAATCGCTTCCTCATTCTTTTGAAAGCGCAAACGGCAAAATTTGGAAACAATTTTTATTTAAAATGATTTTTAAAACACGTGATTAAAACGGCAATCATCTGTAGCAATTTCGACGAGGAAATTGCGCTTCGCAAAACACCGTAAAAATGGATATCAAATCATCGTTGCGGGATAACCGCTTGAAAATTCACTTTAAAATTAATGATTACTGAAGTCAAAACAACAGTAATTTTTATTCGTCAAAAATGTCATCAAAACAACATGCTTCAAAAATATAATACCGGCGTAAAATTTTCGTTATAAAAATAACGGCAATAAAATACGTTTTAAAACCAAACACCGGTTCAATGTAAATAAATCAATAGACTGCACTACTAATATTCGACGAATATAGCCCTGCAAGGACTTGAGTTTAGTGTAACTCAATTTGTACGCGCAATGTTCACAATACACATGCACATAACACTATACACAAAGTATGCTAACAGGTTATTACTACAACATGCTTTTGCAAATTAAATGATGCACCCTTATGTGATTTTGTGCCACACGTCCAAATAAGTAAACAAATGCAAATTGACCTGGAACTTATTTCTCTTTGTTTGTATGTATTTAAACCAAATATACTTGAACATAGTAACGTGTACCCTTTGAGATAATTAAATCATTGATATACCCTGGACTAAAATTCATGCAGTTACGTCAAAAAGTAATGGAACAATTGTGATTCAGCTTACACCTCTAGCGCACACATATATGAACGAGGACAAGTTATACTTGTACACACGTATGAAATGAGGAAATAAAAATGTGAAGTCAATACTAGGCCATGCGACACGTGTTTATACACGAACGTTACCCTCTGTGCACATGCAAAATGGCCTAGACCACTAAACACGAATGATACCCAATGCTAAATAATATGACCTGTTATACACGAAAATGTCTACAAAAATATGAATGACCTGACACTTGCATTTACACGCAAGAATATGAATTAAATGTTTCTCACGTACATCTTATTTTGTACGCACGCGAATAACAGTGCACACAGAAATAAATTAACACTAGTGTATGGGCAATAATTCCCAGACAACCAAGTATATATATGCACAGCAAATTACAAAACAACAACAAATTATCTTGAACCTGATTTCTATACCATATATATATTTGTATGTTGTAATAACTTTTTCCATACTTCCTTACTACTCACTCATTCATATAAGCAATGCACAAAATAAAACTTGCACGTACATAATAATATGCAGACACGCCACTAAAGTATAAAATGGAATGTTTCAAAACATTATTCTCCTTGCAAAAAATGAATGCCTGAAACTTTAATTCACACATGCATGAACAAAAATCTGGGCATAATTTCTTTGCAAAACAACTTACACGTGCATGAAAAAAACAAAGGTCTGGTCTATAGCTATACACGTAGACGTGAAAACAAAAACAAAACAAAAAAAAGAGAAGTGCATGCAAAATACCCTGGACCAAATTTGTTTGCAACAGTGCTTAGTTCAAACCAAAATAAACAACAAAAAGCATCAAAATGAAAATATACAGCACAGTTTTAAATTAGAAATGTGAGTATAAAACTCACCTTAGATTTTTCTTCCAAAAATCAGTTAACTACCAAGATCTAAAATAGAGCAATAACTGTGAGCGGCCATTAAAGCTTTTACCAAGCTACTAAAGAAGATGAAACAAAATGATGCGTCTACTGGAAATTTGAGTAATTGAATGTTGCATCCTTCACTTTTCTTTTCAAAATTGTTTTTACAAGTCAATGCAAATAAAGATGTGCCGGCCCTGCTATGGTACATAGCATTTAATGCAAAACGTGCTTCAGATGCAAGAAAGGACACACTGCTCAAAGGAATGATGGAAATGCAAAGTGTTAACACTTGCATAAAAAGAATGTGACAGCACTACACACGTGAAAGAAAATGAAAATATAACTTGGTTATTTTTCAACATGGCCAAGCTATTTGCAACTGACTTAGAAATGGATTTGCATCATTTTTTTTTTCAAATTTTAATTTAAAATTTCTTTTTAAAACATTAACTCCGACAGTAATTCAAAAATCACGGTCGTTACAGCTTTCTAAAATATTTTACGACGGTAAAAGTCACGGTCGTTACATTCATGAACTACTATCTCTTTTATTTCCGCTGCATTTATTACTCTGTGTCTGTGATCTGTGATTATTTATTTACTGTATATGTTCAGTTTTGCCAAATTTAAATTAACAACGCGGTAGTTTGAGCAATTCAATTCCGGCATGAGTGTCTACCTATACACTTATAATGGATGCGAATGGTCCAAAAATATCGGGTCGTTACAGTTGGTATCAGAGCTTTGGTAGCTCTAGGCAAAACTTAACATATAGGGTAAATGTATTTACAGAATCACTCTCATTCGAGTTTCAATCTCTTCCCTTGACTCAAATTCCTTTGAATTTTGGAACGTTCCCCTCGGTTCCGAAATTCATCCGTGTCCTTCACTATTTGTCTTCTTTCAATCATGGAGCACCCCATAACTCCATTCTGAATGTTATCTATAATAGATCGGCGGTCTCGCCAATCTTAGAATGATTCGTAAAGGAGTAAACTCCTTTACAATAGGCATTGATTTACCGGAGATTTCTGTATCATCGGTTTACGATGCTATCTATTACCTGCCATACCTGAATTCCATCTCTTGAGATCGAGTGTTGATTTACCTTGGAATTCAGCATTGATCTTATTCTTGAAGTTACGGACGATCCGGTTAAGGTCGCCCGTGAATTAAATAAACTCATCCATCTTCCGATTGTGGAAATTGAATTATCTTATCTTCTGTTTCAAACTTATTTTCGAATCAAAATTCTCTTTGATTTGATTTCCATCAAAATTTAAACCGCTATACATGTTTTGAAATCTATTCTTGTATCGTCGAGTGAGGAATTGTATTTGTAAAATTATATTTGAATGTTTTAAAATTATTGTGTTGTTTGAGTTGTTGATGTTGATTTGGGTTTCCGATCGATTCGTCTGATCAACGCTATCGATAGGATTTCCAAACACTTGAGCAGAGCAAACTGACACAAATTTCGTTTTCAACTTTGGTAAATAAATTAAAGTTTGTATGATTATATTATGAAATTAAATTGTTAATGAATCCGTTGTCAAAAATGATAATATTTGATTTTCATTTATTGTTTGTAAAACCATTGATTATTCTAATATGATAAATAAATGAAATTATAGAACATGGTTTAAAATTTTAAATTGGAATTCAAATGGATTTAAATCAGAATTTGAGAATTTAATTTCCGGTGATTTCCAACTTTGATTTGAAAGTTTTAGGTGTATAGTTTTAGGGTATTTTCAAATAGAAACCGTTTTCAAAGAATTTTTTTTAAATGTTGAAATCAGTGCTCTTCTCTTTGTCGCTGGAAAATAATTTCGGTGATGGCGGCCGCATCATCGACATTCATTTTCGAGTTTCGAAGTGGAGAAACCATTCTGTAGCTTCGCTACGGTTTTGTTTTGAGGAAGAAAAATTTTTGATTTGAATTTTTTTCGGTACATTTTGATTCACATATATATAGGTATTTTATTTTAAATTTAATTTGATTTGATATAAACATATTATATATATCTCTAAATTGATTAAAGTTAATCGAGAATCAAATTCTTAAATTTTGTTAAAGGATGATTTTAATTATAAATAAAACCAAAATTTGGAATAAATATTTAAACTTGAATAATTGAATTGGGAAATTTTTTATTTTTTTTTGTATATTGTTCAACTGCATTCCAATACAACTTACCTAAATTATTCAAGAGTTGAATATGAAATTGGATAATATATATAATATAAATTGAATTTATAAATAAGATGTGAGTGGTTATAACAAATGTTATACACTTACATTTTAATTATAAAATGTTAATAGAGATAAATAGAATAATAAGATAATTGAAAAATAAATTTTGTTTTGAAGGTTAATTAATAAATTGAAATTAGATCAACTTATGGAAATACCTTGAATTTAAAATCAATTAATGAATATAAATTAATTTAAATTGAAATTTATATGGTTTAAATTAATTTATAAGGGTTAAATATATGTAATAAGATATATTAAGTGGAATAAACTTAATAAGAATTTGGAATAAAGAAGAATTTAAATTGCTGATAAAATATGATTATAATAAAGGATTATTCAAATTTATGGTTTTAGAAATTGTAAATTGAGGATAATTGGATAATAAGATAATGAATTTAGAAGAAATTGAGATTGATTTTAGTGAAATCAAATGGATTAAATAAATTATTGAATATCAATTAATTTAAATTTGAATTTATATGGTTTAAATTGATTATTATTTTTCAAATCTATTTTTCTGTTTGGTTGTTTCTATTCTCCTACCTCGTTCCTTTTCGGGGACGAAAAGTTTTGAGTGGGGGAGAGTGTAACGACCCGTAAATTTCAACTGTTTTAATAACGTTATTAATTGAAATTTTGCGAAATTTTAAACGATAAAATTTTGAAATATAAATTTGATATTTGGAATGCGTCTAGTTAAACATAGCAACTGGTAAATTTTCGTCCGAAAATATGAAAGTTTATTTCGCGCGTAAATTCACTTCAATTTAATCAGTTAAAAAGTGGTGAAAATAAAACATTTTCAAAACCTAAATATTTTTACATAGAAAAATTCTAAACCATCTTCTGAGCAAGATGTCAGTTTGTCGTTTTTCCAAATTCGGACTTCTTTGGCTCCGTTGATCTTATTTTTCAGCGATTTTCTTGCATTTTCCGCTATAAAAAAAAATTCGATTTTTATAATTCAATCATACCACTGATATTTGTATACCTTTTTGATCGTCTCTTCGTGCTGATCTTCGTAGTATATTCAATTGTCAAATTCCGACGTACGATACACTGTGAAATTAATAAATTATGGAACCGTATCGGTACCCGATTTTACCCGTTTTGGTTTTCTTGCCCATTCATTTTCCCACCGTATTATATCAATAGTCTCTAACCTTTTATATTTCCCCTAAATTTACTTTCCCAAATTTACGTTTGACTTTTGCAAATTCACGAGTGAAATTTAATGCGGTGTCTTTTGGTTTCACATCCCTTCTCTGTCATTTCTATATTTTTATCTTCTCTGCCCTCTTACTGTCAAAAGAAAACAATATGTATATTAAACACCTACCCCTTCCTCCTTTCTATTTGTTTTCCTCTCTACAGAACCTTCCTCTTCCTCTTCTTCCCTTGTTCTTTTATCCCTCTCTTCACCAAGCCCATCGCTCAACCCCATCCACGTGCAGCTCAACCACAATACTCCTCATCTCCATCGTGCTCATTTTTCCGCAACCCCAGGCCTACTTCCTCTTCCGACCAACTTGGCCTCATCCTCCACAGCAGCCTTCCCTATCAACCGCGCCGCTCGAGCCCATGTTAATGCCTCACTCTAGCAGCCGTGACCAAGCCCTTCCACCTCATTCCCCTCCGACCTCCCACGTCCATGTCAGCCCCTTCGACCAAGACCACATCACCCACCGAGTGCTACCCCTCTACCTCCGACCAGCAACAGCCTCACACGCCACAACCAACCTCCACTCCTTTCCATATCCAACTTGGCCCGCCACTATTCCCTCGGCCGAACACCACGCCACCGTCTCTCTACAGCAGACACGACCTCGTCCACCCCTCGGCCCCTTACTCCACGTCACCATCGATGACCAGCACCCCATCGGACCACAACCGAAGCCACACAACAGCCGGGCACTGACAGCATCCGAATCCAACCCTCCCCCACGTTCGCCACTCCCGAGCATCTTCCCTTCTCCGAACCCAATCCCGCCTGAACTGACCGAAGTCGAACTCCCTGCTGCTTTCCACCAAGTGCTTGCTTTATGAAGAATATACGTATGTTGCTTATAGTTTGCCTGGGAAGCCACCGCACCCTTCTTTGCTTTTGAAAATTTTATGTATATATATATTCTGCAACCTGGAACCCATTTTTCTTCTCTCTAGCTTCGCTTTATAAAACTAAGATTTGGACCATGCATTCTTTTTTCCCATCTTCTGGCTATTCTTCACCTTCTTTTGCTCTTGTATATATGAAAATATAATTTATAATAATAATATATAGTTCGCATACTTTTGCTTTCTGAAACCTTGCTTTGCTTACTTCAATATTTAGCTTTCCTGCTTGTCTATAGATTTTATACGTATACTAAGTATATTTTCTTATTTAATATTATAGGGACATAGCTTGATACACCTTTATGTTTTTAAACTGCAATTTTTGGGTATTGTTCGCACATAGTTCTTTTTGAAAGCAACAGTGCTTTTAAATGTAAAGAATATTGATTTTATGTATTGATTTTTAAATATGATAAATATAGATATTTCGATTTTAAAATATGTGGTGATTGTAAATTATAATATGAAGATTGTATGTAAACATTGATTTTAAGAAAGAAAATAATAATAATATAATAAATATTTTGTTTCTATTTATCTCAAGCTAGTTTGATTTGTTTTCATTGATTCCAAGTCATCAGCTTTGTTCATCGAATTCGGGTCCGTCGTGCTTTGCTTTGGATTTGTGCTTTGATTCGTCGATCTACTCTTGTTATTTCTCTAGCCTCGAAAGGTGAGCACTCACTCAAGATTAACGTTCTTTTATTTATTAAATTTGATTTTAATTGAAACGACAATTGAAATATGCTGCTGTTAGTTAAGTACACTGTTATATATGCTATTACCTGTATCAGTTCACCTGTGACATCTGACACCATTGTCTGTTTTTATACAATGATAATCCAGTTTGGTTGTTAAATGATTGATTGCTGTTGTTGACATTGGACGTTAAATTGTTAATTGTAAAGTGATAAATAATATGCAATTGAATTGATATATGATCGTTAACCATTTAAATTGAATCTACATGTTAAATTTGATTAGTCAAATTTTGTATAATGTGACCCCCTTTAAATGTTAAACTAGTTGACATGTAGAAATTTGGTTATGTACACCTTGAACCGTTGAATGTATGTTGTAAAATTGATGTAGTATGAAATTGGATAATAGATATCAATTGAAGAACCGTATAAATATTAGTGTAATAATCTTTAATCTACATGAAATGATAGTGTAGATTCTAGAAATAATTATATTAATTTACACAAATAACAATGTGAATTAATACGATTATTTCGGGATTATTTGAATTGATTATTGGATTGATATTGGTTGTTGTTATTGCTTGTTTATTTACTTTGACACCATCCCAGTTATCACACTGCAAGTTCCCTTTGCTATGTTTTGATTTTGAATTGAATTGGAATCGGGTTGAAATGATAAATACCCAAATTGAACCTTGACCTAGGATAGAGAATTAAATAAAACTCGATTGGTCAATAATTTGATTTAAATATAAAATGAAGATTTTATTTGAATAAATAATATGGTTTTGAAATGAAGATGAAATTTGAATTTTAATGAAAGGAAAATGTTAATATTTTATAATCTGAAACAAAAATATTTACAATGTAATTGATGAAAGAATGTTGTTTAATTTGAGAGATGATTGAATTAAGTTTGAAATGATATAATAATTAAGTTTGAAATTTTAATTAAGTTTGAAATTTTTAAACTTTGAAATTATTTAATAATTAAGTTTTGAATTATTTAATAATTAAATAAGATTGAATTATTTAATGATTAAATTGAATTGAATTCTTTAATAAGTAAATTTGGACTTTTGAATAAGTGAATTTACTTCGTAAATAATTGAAATTGAGTTTTCTTTATTAATTAAGTTTTGGAAAATTATTTAAGTAAGTAAATAAGTGAAATTGAATTTCTTTAACAAGAAATAAAATGCGATTTATTGAAATTAATGTAAGACTTGAAATTTAAAGAAATTGAGTTGATGAATTTAATTTAATTTAATTCAAATTTGTAAGTTTTGATATAATGAAGTTGAATTTAAATAATGGATTTAATGAATTGGAAATTTAATAGAAATTGTTTTGAATGGCGAATTTACTTAATGAATATTGAATGAAATAGATAAATGGATTTAAATTGATTTGAATGTTAAATTAATTTAAATGATTTCAGAATGAAACTTATATACGAATTTGAATCAATATTTGAATTGTTTTAAATGGAAATTGAAATTGAATTATAAGATTTTGAAATGGTAAATTTGGAAGTTTTGAAACGTAAATTTTGGAAATTGATTTCGAAAGACAAATGAAATGTTGATTTACAAATTCTAATTGAAATTGAATTTGATTTGGTTTGGAAATATATAAACGACCAATCGGTGTAATAATTATGAAAGTTATTAAAGAGACCGGAATCGGTTATGGATATACTCTCTATCTAAACCGAAAACCACTTTAATAACTATACGCGGAGTGATGATCCAGAATGAAGTGGTTGGAATGATGTACGTGATGACTGAAGAAAGTGAACGATAATGGATAGCCTTGACACTTGTGTCAAATTGAAAATGACTAAACAGGAGCTGTGCCGGGCCAATGGAGGATTAGCTACCTCAAGTGGACACACTTCTTCGAATTACTCATTACTTGTTGTCGATTGGTGCACCCTTTTTTTTGGGAGTGTTGTTTCGCGGTGTTGCGGGCGCTGCGGTGTTGCGTTCTCACCAGTCCGGATCAGGCGAACGGTAGTATCACTACCTTGGGTATTGCCTCATGTGCCTTGTCATACTTGTATTCCATTTATACGCGACCACTACGATTTTGATTTGTACCTTTAGTATATGGATTGCCCTCTGGTGACTTCCGGTTTTGGGGAAACTACGGTCTTGTATATGCTTTTGGGAATAAAAATGTGTTAAGGGTGGAATGGGCCATGACTTAACACTATTTTGATATCTTATTATTACTAATAGACATTATCTACTTAGCGTACATTACTACCTAGTAGATAGTTTAACGGATCCTTAAAGGATGGTTATTCCAAACATCCTTTGAGTTACTTGTATTTCAATTGCTATTTCACTTGAGTTGGATTTATTAATATAAGAATGTTAATCCTGACTCGAGTGTCTTGTGTTTTTGCTTTACGCTCGGGTCAGACTGAGTGCACCAGTATTCAAGACTCACCTTTGGAGTTGGAGCTTTGCTTGAAGATCCAGCCATCTATTCTGCTTTCAGTATTCGATGATTCCAGTGATGTATTCTGATTTGTATCTGATGTATCGTGTCACTCTTCCGTTGTATCTGGTTTAACTCTGATGTATCGTATTACTCTTCTGTTGTAAACTCTGATGTATTTTATATATTCATATAGTAGCTTCATGAACTACTATCTCTTTTATTTCCGCTGCATTTATTACTCTGTGTCTGTGATCTGTGATTATTTATTTACTGTATATGTTCAGTTTTGCCAAATTTAAATTAACAACACGGTAGTTTGAGCAATTCAATTCCGGCATGAGTGTCTACCTATACACTTATAATGGATGCGAATGGTCCAAAAATATCGGGTCGTTATAGTTGGTATCAGAGCTTTGGTAGCTCTAGGCAAAACTTAACATATAGGGTTAATGTATTTACAGAATCACTCTCATTCGAGTTTCAATCTCTTCCCTTGACTCAAATTCCTTTGAATTTTGGAACGTTCCCCTCGGTTCCGAAATTCATCCGTGTCCTTCACTATTTGTCTTCTTTCAATCATGGAGCACCCCATAACTCCATTCTGAATGTTATCTATAATAGATCGGCGGTCTCGCCAATCTTAGAATGATTCGTAAAGGAGTAAACTCCTTTACAATAGGCATTGATTTACCAGAGATTTCTGTATCCTCGGTTTACGATGCTATCTATTACCTGCCATACCTGAATTCCATCTCTTGAGATCGAGTGTTGATTTACCTTGGAATTCAGCATGGATCTTATTCTTGAAGTTACGGACGATCCGGTTAAGGTCGCCCGTGAATTAAATAAACTCATCCATCTTCCGATTGTGGAAATTGAATTATCTTATCTTCTGTTTCAAACTTATTTTCGAATCAAAATTCTCTTTGATTTGATTTCCATCAAAATTTAAACCGCTATACATGTTTTGAAATCTATTCTTGTATCGTCGAGTGAGGAATTGTATTTGTAAAATTATATTTGAATGTTTTAAAATTATTGTGTTGTTTGAGTTGTTGATGTTGATTTGGGTTTCCGATCGATTCGTCTGATCAACGCTATCGATAGGATTTCCAAACACTTGAGCAGAGCAAACTGACACAAATTTCGTTTTCAACTTTGGTAAATAAATTAAAGTTTGTATGATTATATTATGAAATTAAATTGTTAATGAATCCGTTGTCAAAAATGATAATATTTGATTTTCATTTATTGTTTGGAAAACCATTGATTATTCTAATATGATAAATAAATGAAATTATAGAACATGGTTTAAAATTTTAAATTGGAATTCAAATGGATTTAAATCAGAATTTGAGAATTTAATTTCCGGTGATTTCCAACTTTGATTTGAAAGTTTTAGGTGTATAGTTTTAGGGTATTTTCAAATAGAAACCGTTTTCAAAGAATTTTTTTTAAATGTTGAAATCAGTGCTCTTCTCTTTGTCGCTGGAAAATAATTTCGGTGATGGCGGCCGCATCATCGACATTCATTTTCGAGTTTCGAAGTGGAGAAACCATTCTGTAGCTTTGCTACGGTTTTGTTTTGAGGAAGAAAAATTTTTGATTTGAATTTTTTTCGGTACATTTTGATTCACATATATATAGGTATTTTATTTTAAATTTAATTTGATTTGATATAAACATATTATATATATCTCTAAATTGATTAAAGTTAATCGAGAATCAAATTCTTAAATTTTGTTAAAGGATGATTTTAATTATAAATAAAACCAAAATTTGGAATAAATATTTAAACTTGAATAATTGAATTGGGAAATTTTTTATTTTTTTTTGTATATTGTTCAACTGCATTCCAATACAACTTACCTAAATTATTCAAGAGTTGAATATGAAATTGGATAATATATATATAATATAAATTGAATTTATAAATAAGATGTGAGTGGTTATAACAAATGTTATACACTTACATTTTAATTATAAAATGTTAATAGAGATAAATTGAATAATAAGATAATTGAAAAATAAATTTTGTTTTGAAGGTTAATTAATAAATTGAAATTAGATCAACTTATGGAAATACCTTGAATTTAAAATCAATTAATGAATATAAATTAATTTAAATTGAAATTTATATGGTTTAAATTAATTTATAAGGGTTAAATATATGTAATAGGATATATTAAGTGGAATAAACTTAATAAGAATTTGGAATAAAGAAGAATTTAAATTGCTGAAAAAATATGATTATAATAAAGGATTATTCAAATTTATGGTTTTAGAAATTGTAAATTGAGGATAATTGGATAATAAGATAATGAATTTAGAAGAAATTGAGATTGATTTTAGTGAAATCAAATGGATTAAATCAATTATTGAATATCAATTAATTTAAATTTGAATTTATATGGTTTAAATTGATTATTATTTTTCAAATCTATTTTTTTGTCTGGTTGTTTCTATTCTCCTACCTCGTTCCTTTTCGGGGACGAAAAGTTTTGAGTGGGGGAGAGTGTAACGACCCGTAAATTTCAACTGTTTTAATAACGTTATTAATTGAAATTTTGCAAAATTTTAAACGATAAAATTTTGAAATATAAATTTGATATTTGGAATGCGTCTAGTTAAACATAGCAACTGGTAAATTTTCGTCCGAAAATATGAAAGTTTATTTCGCGCGTAAATTCACTTCAATTTAATCAGTTAAAAAGTGGTGAAAATAAAACATTTTCAAAACCTAAATATTTTTACATAAAAAAAATTCTAAACCATCTTCTGAGCAAGATGTCAGTTTGTCGTTTTTCCAAATTCGGACTTCTTTGGCTCCGTCGATCTTATTTTTCAGCGATTTTCTTGCATTTTCCGCTATAAAAAAATTCGATTTTTATAATTTAATCATACCACTGATATTTGTATACCTTTTTGATCGTCTCTTCGTGCTGATCTTCGTAGTATATTCAATTGTCAAATTCCGACGTACGATACACTGTGAAATTAATAAATTATGGAACCGTATCGGTACCCGATTTTACCCGTTTTGGTTTTCTTGCCCATTCATTTTCCCACCGTATTATATCAATAGTCTCTAACCTTTTATATTTCCCAAAAATTTACTTTCCCAAATTTACGTTTGACTTTTGCAAATTCACGAGTGAAATTTAATGCGGTGTCTTTTGGTTTCACATCCCTTCTCTGTCATTTCTATATTTTTATCTTCTCTGCCCTCTTACTGTCAAAAGAAAACAATATGTATATTAAACACCTACCCCTTCCTCCTTTCTATTTGTTTTCCTCTCTACAGAACCTTCCTCTTCCTCTTCTTCCCCTGTTCTTTTATCCCTCTCTTCACCAAGCCCGCTCAACCCCATCCACGTGCAGCTCAACCACAATACTCCTCATCTCCATCGTGCTCATTTTTCCGCAACCCCAGGCCTACTTCCTCTTCCGACCAACTTGTCCTCATCCTCCACAGCAGCCTTCCCTATCAACCGCGCCGCTCGAGCCCATGTTAATGCCTCACTCTAGCAGCCGTGACCAAGCCCTTCCACCTCATTCCCCTCCGACCTCCCACGTCCATGTCAGCCCCTTCGACCAAGACCACATCACCCACCGAGTGCTACCCCTCTACCTCCGACCAGCAACAGCCTCACACGCCACAACCAACCTCCACTCCTTTCCATATCCAACTCGGCCCGCCACTATTCCCTCGGCCAAACACCACGCCACCGTCTCTCTACAGCAAACACGACCTCGTCCACCCCTCGACCCCTTACTCCACGTCACCATCGATGACCATCACCCCATCGGACCACAACCGAAGCCACACAACAGCCGGGCACTGACAGCATCCGAATCCAACTCTCCCCCACGTTCGCCAATCCCGAGCATCTACCCTTCTCCGAACCCAATCCCGCCTGAACTGACCGAAGCCGAACACCCTGCTGCTTTCCACCAAGTGCTTGCTTTATGAAGAATATACGTATGTTGCTTATAGTTTGCCTGGGAAGCCACCGCACCCTTCTTTGCTTTTGAAAATTTTATGTGTATGTATATTCTGCAACCTGGAACCCATTTTTCTTCTCTCTAGCTTCGCTTTATAAAACTAAGATTTGGACCATGCATTCTTTTTTCCCATCTTCTGGCTATTCTTCACCTTCTTTTGCTCTTGTACATATAAAAATATAATTTATAATAATAATATATAGTTTGCATACTTTTGCTTTCTGAAACCTTGCTTTGCTTACTTCAATATTTAGCTTTCCTGCTTGTCTATAGATTTTATACGTATACTAAGTATATTTTCTTATTTAATATTATAGGGACATAGCTTGATACACCTTTATGTTTTTAAACTGCAATTTTTGGGTATTGTTCGCACATAGTTCATTTTGAAAGCAACAGTGCTTTTAAATGTAAAGATATTGATTTTATGTATTGATTTTTAAATATGATAAATATAGATATTTCGATTTTAAAATATGTGGTGATTGTAAATTATAATATGAAGATTGTATGTAGACATTGATTTTAAGAAAGGAAATAATAATAATATAATAAATATTTTGTTTCTATTTATCTCAAGCTAGTTTGATTTGTTTTCATTGATTCCAAGTCATCAGCTTTGTTCATCGAATTCGGGTCCGTCGTGCTTTGCTTTGGATTTGTGCTTTGATTCGTCGATCTGCTCTTGTTATTTCTCTAGCCTCGAAAGGTGTGCACTCACTCACGATTAACGTTCTTTTATTTATTAAATTTGATTTCAATTGAAACGACAATTGAAATATGCTGCTGTTAGTTAAGTACACTGTTATATATGCTATTACCTGTATCAGTTCACCTGTGACATCTAACACCATTGTCTGTTTTTATACAATGATAATCCAGTTTGGTTGTTAAATGATTGATTGTTGTTGTTGACATTGGACGTTAAATTGTTAATTGTAAAGTGATAAATAATATGCAATTGAATTGATATATGATCGTTAACCATTTAAATTGAATCTACATGTTAAATTTGATTAGTCAAATTTTGTATAATGTGACCCCCTTTAAATGTTAAACTAGTTGACACGTAGAAATTTGGTTATGTACACCTTGAACCGTTGAATGTATGTTGTAAAATTGATGTAGTATGAAATTGGATAATAGATATCAATTGAAGAACCGTATAAATATTAGTGTAATAATCTTTAATCTACATGAAATGATAGTGTAGATTCTAGAAATAATTATATTAATTTACACAAATAACAATGTGAATTAATACGATTATTTCGGGATTGTTTGAATTGATTATTGGATTGATATTGGTTGTTGTTATTGCTTGTTTATTTACTTTGACACCATCCCAGTTATCACATTGCAAGTTCCCTTTGCTATGTTTTGATTTTGAATTGAATTGGAATCGGGTTGAAATGATAAATACCCAAATTGAACCTTGACCTAGGATAGAGAATTAAATAAAACTCGACTGGTCAATAATTTGATTTAAAAATAAAATGAAGATTTTATTTGAATAAATAATATGGTTTTGAAATGAAGATGAAATTTGAATTTTAATGAAAGGAAAATGTTAATATTTTATAATCTGAAACAAAAATATTTACAATGTAATTGATGAAAGAATGTTGTTTAATTTGAGAGATGATTGAATTAAGTTTGAAATGATATAATAATTAAGTTTGAAATTATAATTAAGTTTGAAAATTTTAAACTTTGAAATTATTTAATAATTAAGTTTTGAATTATTTAATAATTAAATAAGATTGAATTATTTAATGATTAAATTGAATTGAATTCTTTAATAAGTAAATTTGGACTTTTGAATAAGTGAATTTACTTCGTAAATAATTGAAATTGAGTTTTCTTTATTAATTAAGTTTTGGAAAATTATTTAAGTAAGTAAATAAGTGAAATTGAATTTCTTTAACAAGAAATAAAATGCGATTTATTGAAATTAATGTAAGACTTGAAATTTAAAGAAATTGAGTTGATGAATTTAATTTAATTTAATTCAAATTTGTAAGTTTTGATATAATGAAGTTGAATTTAGATAATGGATTTAATGAATTGGAAATTTAATAGAAATTGTTTTGAATGGCAAATTTACTTAATGAATATTGAATGAAATAGATAAATGGATTTAAATTGATTTGAATGTTAAATTAATTTAAATGATTTCGGAATGAAACTTATATACGAATTTGAATCAATATTTGAATTGTTTTAAATGGAAATTGAAATTGAATTATAAGATTTTGAAATGGTAAATTTGGAAGTTTTGAAACGTAAATTTTGGAAATTGATTTCGAAAGACAAATGAAATGTTGATTTACAAATTCTAATTGAAATTGAATTTGATTTGGTTTGGAAATATATAAACGACCAATCGGTGTAATAATTACGAAAGTTATTAAAGAGACCGGAATCGGTTATGGATATACTCTCTATCTAAACCGAAAACCACTTTAATAACTATACGCGGAGTGATGATCCAGAATGAAGTGGTTGGAATGATGTACGTGATGACTGAAGAAAGTGAACGATAATGGATAGCCTTGACACTTGTGTCAAATTGGAAATGACTAAAACAGGAGCTGTGCCGGGCCAATGGAGGATTAGCTACCTCAAGTGGACACACTTCTTCGAATTACTTATTACTTGTTGTCGATTGGTGCACCCTTGATTTTGGGAGTGTTGTTTCACGGTGTTGCGGGCGCTGCGGCGTTGCGTTCTCACCAGTCCGGATCAGGCGAACGGTAGTATCACTACCTTGGGTATTGCCTCATGTGCCTTGTCATACTTGTATTCCATTTATACACGACCACTACGATTTTGATTTGTACCTTTAGTATATGGATTGCCCTCTGGTGACTTCCGATTTTGGGGAAACTACAGTCTTGTATATGCTTTTGGGAATAAAAATGTGTTAAGGGTGGAATGGGCCATGACTTAACACTATTTTGATATCTTATTATTACTAATAGACATTATCTACTTAGCGTACATTACTACCTAGTAGATAGTTTAACGGATCCTTAAAGGATGGTTATTTCAAACATCCTTTGAGTTACTTGTATTTCAATTGCTATTTCACTTGAGTTGGATTTATTAATATAAGAATGTTAATCCTTACTCGAGTGTCTTGTGTTTTTGCTTTACGCTCGGGTCAGACTGAGTGCACCAGTATTCAAGACTCACCTTTGGAGTTGGAGCTTTGCTTGAAGATCCAGCCATCTATTCTGCTTTCAGTATTCGATGATTCCAGTGATGTATTCCGATTTGTATCTGATGTATCGTGTCACTCTTCCGTTGTATCTGGTTTAACTCTGATGTATCGTATTACTCTTCTGTTGTAAACTCTGATGTATTTTATATATTCATATAATAGCTTCATGAACTACTATCTCTTTTATTTCCGCTGCATTTATTACTCTGTGTCTGTGATCTGTGATTATTTATTTACTGTATATGTTCAGTTTTGCCAAATTTAAATTAACAACGCGATAGTTTGAGCAATTCAATTCCGGCATGAGTGTTAACCTATACACTTATAATGGATGCGAATGGTCCAAAAATATCGGGTCGTTACACGGCATATCCCCTATCTTAGTCATTCCCAGTTGTGAGGTTTGAGGCAACGTTTTACCTTTTATAAAGCAGATCCCACTTGGAATGCTAACACTGCCCTCTAAGCAACAATGCAATGCCATCATTCATCCATACTAGTTGTTTATGATATGGACAAACCGAATGCACTACTTAAAAGGAACTAGACCAGCCCGCGGCGGAAGAAATGGATGAATGCCAAAAAAATTACCATTTTGGATCATTAACGGGCCTATGAAGTCTAAATGTATTTAGATCTTATCTAAATTTCTTTTAAATAAAATTAGTATTTTATTTAATACCATTTTTTGTTTTATTAATTTGATTATAAAACAATAAAGAATGGAATATAAAAATAAGGTTTGAATATATCAAATATATTCATTTCTTAATTGTGTGACAGAACAGTTAAACATAATGCACGTATGATCAATTGATAACATGATGTATATGAATAAATATGAATAAGTTTAAAGGCAATCACATAAGTGACAAAAAGGAAAGAAATAAAAGATGACAAAGATGAATGATTCATCTTCCCCTTTTGACAAACTTTATTTATGCAGCATTCAATTAGCAATCAATGAATCATTATGACATAAGATTAGGAATAGACAAAAATAATTCATATGCATAAACTACTGCCTCGTTTAAAATTGTTTGATATTAATAAAGCATTTAATAAACCATACAATTTGAAATATAAACATTAAGTTTTATATGTACATATATATAATTATTTCTATATAAAGATTAACCCAAAACTTCTTAATTAATCCAAAATAAGCTATATAACATTTAAATTTTCTTGATGTATTTATGAACTTATACGAACTTAAATTAGTTAACAATATATATATATATATGTATGTATGTATACAATTAAATCAAGAGATGCAACCTATATGAATTTTTGTTACAAAAGTGAAACATACTAAACGGAGCAATATATTAACAATACTTAAATAGTATTAGTCATGTCAAATAGGGTAACAAATTTATAAGTTTATTGTAATCAATTTATCATTAAAACATCCTTTAATCATGTGTGGGTTTCAATCACAATAAAATGCAGATAATAAGAACAAATAAACTTTCAAATCTAAAGAGCTTCAACCTATCCGAATAATTTTTCTAAACAAAAGTGAAACACACTAAACTGAGCAATATATTAACAATCCTTTGAATACTTAAAGAAAGATATTGATCATGTCAAATAGGATAACAAATTTATAAATTTATTGTAATCAATTTATTATCCAAACATCCTTTAATCATGTGTGAGTTTCAATTACAATAAGATGCAGACAATAAGAACATGTAAACATTCAAATCAAAAAAAATTACGTTTTGATTTGAATGTTTAAACATAGATCTAAAATTAAAATATTGTCTAATCATATACAAGTTTCAGTTTCGATTTATCTAAATAAAGAAAAACCAATAAATCATATAATAAACAATTTGAAGCATAAACCATTTTCAAATCAAATGAGACAATATTATACACATATAAATTAAGATATTCTATTTTGTTCATTAAAACATTATATCAAAATTATTAGAATAAAAAGATCATACCTTAATTCCAAAGTCTTGAAGTACACCTTGAAACATTGTATTTTTTCTCTAGATGTAGCCAATGAATCGTACCTTGAATGATGAATCAAATCTCCTAGATTTTGAAATCAGCCTCTTGATGTTGTAAGGATCAAGAGGAATAAACCACTTTTCATAATTGATTTTATTTGTATTTGATTTTAGGAATAATTGAAGCCATGGAAGATCTCATATTTTCAGCCATTAGAGAAGGAGAGAACCAGAAAAGTTACAGAAAGAAGAATGAAAAAAATGAGAAACTCAATTGTACGTACAGAATGAATTAGAGAATATATTTTATTTGAAAGAAGGAAACCTTTCCCATTCTTTAATTAAAATTGATTCTCTTGATAAACTTTATCTTTTCACTCCTATTTCTTTACATGGTATGGCTGAAAATTACGTGCCATCAAATGATATAAGATTCCATAAATTAACGCATGTAATTACCTTTTATTTAATTACAATGATATCATATATCAATGCGCGCAAATATAACTTTTATAAATGCATTCAAATAATTACAAATAACTCCCAAACATCAAATAAAATAAATAATAATTAATATTTCTCAAATACTAATTAATTTGATTAATTTACAACTTTTAATAAATTAATTAAATCATGTGATTTATAAATTATAAATTAATTTACAACTTTAACAGTCAGTACGCAATCCCTAGGTGCCCCAGCAATCATGAGTAATACACTACCCAACATTTAGAGAGCGTTACATACTCTAGTCTCAACAGATACACCGATATCCAGTCTCGATGCATCTTGAATAGGAACATTTAAAATGGTATATTTGTTTTATTGTGATAAATTACTCACGGTTAAAAACACTTTGTAACTACTATCACAGAATATACCATTTATGGATTTTCTATTAAATATAATTTTAATTAAACTAATTAATTAGTATAACCACATTATATCAAGTATATAATAGAAAGAAACACTTTTATTGTGAACAAGATTGTTCAACGAGTTAGATATATGTAACAAATTACATAATTACCCGTAGGGCATACCCCTAACTCTATCACTACTTCTACTACATCCATTTTAGAATCACCCTTAGGATTAATAGCAAGTAGCCCTTGCACTTTAAAGATCTTTGTCTTCGATTCCATCATTTTCAAGATATCTCCAATTCGAATGCTTATGTCGATTCGAAGTGGTTTTTGAGTTATGTATGTGATCCCAATCTCTCCAAACCGACAATGATAGTTTTAAAACCGGTCAAGATTTGATAGTCGGTTATTTAACATCAAATAAACAAACAATTCAGCTAGAGATTTAATTCCCTATAGAAACCAACTTTGGTTAAGAACATAAGCAACCACTAAGTCTCTTTAATTAAATCATTTCATTAACTTAAAAATCACTTTTCAAATATTTGTATTAAAATACCTTTTTAGAAGATATATTCCCAAACCCTCTTTACTCTTTCAATACTTGAAAAATATTGATATACTTATCTCAACTGTATAAGTATACTCATAAAACATTTCACTTTCATACTTAGAAAACTTTTCTATATAATTATATCAACAATATAAGTACATTCACAGAACGCTAAATTTCCAATACTTAGAAAATGTATTCATATACTCATTTAACAATATAAGTATATTCACAAATCTTAAGAAAGATTTCATTTTCAAAAACCATACTTATTTGGGTTAAAAAAATGCAACTTAAACATTAATAAAAATAAACCCAAAACACTTTTGGTATAAGTAAATGGATCGTACAAAAACTAGAGTTACCACCACTTCTCGATTTCAAACAGAACTATCCCTTGATTAACAATGAAATCAGACAAGTTAGAAAACTATCCTTGCCTTGACACACATTCTTACTTCTCAAGATAGAGATGACTTTCCATACCTCGGAATTTGATGTTAAGTATGAAAAGAACACTTTTCGTACCATCATAATTTATGAAGATCATTTAGCAAAAGCATATCTCAATCTTTTTATAAAATTCCTTTTTATAAATCTCTTTCAATAAAATATCAAAGTATAAGTATAAAACTCCTTTTATAAATCTTCAAATATAATTATAAACTCTAAATTCATTTATAAAATTCCTTTTTCTAAAACTCATTTCTATTTATTACTCTTTTATAAAACTCCTTTTATATTTATAAAAATACTTTTAAAACATTTCTTTCATATTTATAAAATCCTTTTAAAACATTTCTTTCATACTTATAAATTCATTTTATAAATTCATTTTATAAATTCATTTCTATTTATCAAATACCATTTATAAATCTTCAAATCTATCACAACTTTCAGTTTCCAAAATAAAATCAAATACTTTCCATAAAACGATCATTTCACATATTACTACAAATCCACACATGCGATATATTTTCCAATTTATCACATTTGTATCATTTCCATTTTAAAAATATTATTTATATAAACTATTCTTTTATTATAAAAACACCACTTATAAACTATTCTTTTTATTATAAAAACTATTCTTTTTATTCAATATTTTATATAAAACGGTTTACAAATATTTATTCCAAAATATTTCTATCTTCTTTTAAAAATAAAATCACCTTAGAATAAAAGATAAACCCCTTTATTTTCTTTTTTAAAATAATCATTCATTATTATAATAACTTTTCCATAAAAGAAATACTTCCTAAAATAATTTAAAACATTTCCAAAAGGTTAGAGTAAAATAATAAAAAATACAAAAACTATTTTTAAATAAAATATTACGGAAAATCCAAAAAGTTAGGTTCAAAATTATTTCCCGAATCAAAATCATTATCAAATCAAAACAACAATTAATAGTATTTCAAAATACTATACCGAGGCCAATAGCTACCATAACACTTAACCAATGCTATTACTACCTTTAACACTAAAAATGTTCAACTTTCAACGTATATCAGTGTCACACCCGATATAGCCAAACTATCAAATTTTTGACATTAATAATCTATATAATAGATTTATAAATAAAATTAAAATCAACAGGTATACAATTGAAATTTAAAATCACTACGGCGAGAAATCCGGATTTCTCTATAAAATTCACTTTATTTCATTTTATATGACATTCGCTTTTAAAAGCAGAAATTTAACCAAACCAACCCAATAAATCAGTTGAACACAATAATTTTTATCCACTATATATATCTATTTAACCAAACTCACCGAAATTCCAACGGACGCGTAAACATTTCGATTTTAGCTCAAAATTCCACTTGCTCCAAACTCGACGAATCAAGTTCCAGCTTGTAGATATTACTCCTATAAACGCAATGCAAAAGACTGTGTTACGATTTGTAGCGATCCTGACTTGGCCTTCGAAAATCGGCACCCGTACTTCACTTGTACTCGAAATGCCACAGATTCAAACGCCAAATCTGGCTCATCGGAGCTTATAACACAGTAAGTATAACAACACAGCAGAAGAAAGAAATGAATGATATCATATACATCACAAATGATACAATATCCAGAATAATATACAACAATGATATCAATAATATACAGCAATATCAGAGATAAATAATGATACAGCGGGAAACAAAAGTGATAACTCCAAATGATCCTCAAAAGAGAATGACTCCAACAACTCCAACATCAGCTCGAACTACCATCACGTTGCACCAAGATAAGCAACGTCAGTCATCAACTCTGATGAAGTGAACTAGCTCCAGATAATCTACTAGACCTGACTATCTGAAAAACCCAACTCTAGACTGCCTGTGTGGAAAATTATGGGCACCCAGAGTTAAGGAAGGGAACAATAAACTCCGAGTCAGTCGTGGGACTGGTGTGAGTAACAAAAACAGTTTATCTTTAAAACAAACACAAAGAATTTTAAACATTGAAACCCGCAATGCTTTTGAAAAATGAAACTACCATAAGACCTCCCAGCACACACACAATGCAAACGCAGAATTGGAGGAGATTTCTTCTTATGATAGTCAAACATGCTTAATACGCAAAACAAACTCTTTTGATATTATTACTAGTGCATAGTGAGGAAAACATTTCGAAAGTATAATATTAATCTTAGCCAGCATAGGCATTCCACACTTATGCCTACTATAGCTACTATGTTCAATAGCAGGTTACCGCCACATTCCATAGCAGGTTATACAACTAAAACCGTAAGGTTCGTATTATTTCTTTGGATTTCCAACAAATGGTCAGGCTAAGGAACTTCCTACTGCCACATGGGTACGCCTCTGGATGGACGTCCCGAGAACTAACTAGCTCTCTGCTAACACAAGGCCGGGTTACCTCTGTCACTAGGTAACTACTACACGATTATGCCACCCCCCGGTCCTTTGGGACCTTTATCCGAGCGCTCGATAACCAACATCACACAGTAATAAATATAGTGTGTCCACATGAGTAAGTATCTGGGCTCCATACCATGATACCACCCTTTTCCAGAAGGAAATGACATACCCTAAAGGGTGCGACCCTCATAACCTTGCCACATCATTCCTGTTTCGACCATTTCCGGTCTGTGAAGTTCGATGAGGTCTCATCCACAAAGCTACGCTTTACACGAAAGCCATGCTTTGATCACAAATGATCAATAAATGATCAACACACAGCAACACTCAGCATGCCACATTACCAAATTAGGAATATATCGTTGATAACCTTCAACTACATAACATCTGAGCTCGTACGTCTCAGAGAAGGGTGTTAAGCTAAGAGAATAAATTCTCCACCACCAACAGAAATGTATTTGAAAGAAATTAGCTTTATATCTCAAAATGTAATGTCAGACATACAGCCATACAAGTCTGTTCCAGGTTCGAACAGAACCAAAGACACTTCCGAAGAAGCCCTTGCAATCCGGGTATTCACAATCTCGATCGGACTTCCCATCACTTAGGAAATCTCTATACTGGAGCAACTCAGTGCAGAGACAATCGATAGGTTATCCTATCGTTCTCGCAAACACCCGGTCTTCAACACCGGTCTTCAACTGCAATCCATATATGACGTATCACTTATTCGGAATGGGTTATGTGACACAAAGGTCCTTTCTCGGCTAAAACGAATAATGAGCGTAATATTTAAAACATATGGATATTGATATTTCAATTAAGTCACAACTTATTACCCAAAACCTTTCTTTTAAATGGTTAAACAAATTACCATTTTAATCTTTTACAAAAAAGATTCATCTCATAAAGTTTACCCAGTTTCACAAAGATTCATTCACAGATTTTCCAAATCAATTTTCTTTTCAATTGGTTTAACTCGTTAAATCTTTAAAACAAAGATTTAACTGATAGCTTTCAAAAAGAATTCACTCATAACTTGGAAAATCATTTTTCAATTCAAACTTGAAATTCCTTTAACTTAAATTGGAATTTCATTTCTTATATGAAAGCTTTTATCATTTGAAAACAAATAGTTTTCATTTTGGAAAATCTGATTCATTTAAACGAATTACAATCCTTGGGTTAAATTCATATTCTCAAACCAATACTTTTAAAATGGTATAATTTCATATAAGCACATTTATAACTTGTATCACATTTTTAAACCAAAATTTTCAATATAGAATTCAATTCCTTATTTTGAATTCTAATTCAAATTGAATTATTTAAAATTCTAGATATTCAAAATATCTTTAAAACTCCTTTCAAAAGCTTTAACATTTAACCCAATTTCATTTCCAAAATCAATTGAAATTAAAATTTCAATTTCAAAAATATTAAATTAAATCATCTGTGACTTAACCGATTTCCTTATGAAATCCATATTTGTGTGTGTAAAAGTGTGGTCCGGGGTTTTACATAGTAGTGCAACATCAATGAATCATCACATATCAAGATACAAAAATATAGTTGATAAGCGGTATAACTATAACGCTTATCGTTCATTTACAGATCTCAGATCACAGATATATAAGTCACAGATAATAATTTGCATTCATCCGAGACAAATAAATTACATTACAGGTCACAACACAAATCAGGATATATCACAAAACATCACATATCAGGGATATCAAACAATTCAACAACCAATATAATCCAAACATCCATAAGTAGGATCAATTTAATTATCTGACTGATTTAAATCAGATTAATTTCTATGAATAAATTCACTAGCCATGGTAAATTAATAATCAATTAATTACAATAACTAATTAATTACTTCTTAATTAATAATTATTTCTTAATCCCTTTCATGAATTTATTAACCTTTAATAAATAGCTTATCCTTAATTAATTGTTCTTAATTAATTACAATGAGCAATTAATTTCTTAATTATTTCCACAAAGTAATTACACTTAAAAAAATTCATAAATGATTATTATTAATTAATTAATCTAATTGATAGTTACAATTAATCACATCAATTAATTATTACTTAATCATTTATTAATTAAATATTAATTGTTCACTAATTCACTTTTAATCCTTAATTGATTTATCTCTAGTCATTGCTGAATTCATCTTTAATTGATCTCCCTTTTAATTAATCATATTGATTTATGACTTGATTAACCTTTAATTAATCACTTTAATTGATCATCCTTTAATTAATTAAGTGATTAACCCTTCATTTAGTTACATTTGCAAACAATCAAAAATTTAATAAGATAATTGACTTAATGCAAAATTATATAAACCAAACAATTTTAAAATAATTTAACTTTAAAACTTGTTCGAAGAAAAACTTGTTTAATAGAGTTACTTTGAAAACTTGGTTCTAAAACAAAACCCGAACCCAACACTCAAATACCCGAGCTAACTTCCATTTTCCCCGAGTAAACCTCTCCCCCTCTCGTACACTTCTTCTTCCTCTTTTAATTTTTTTCCAGTAAGTTAAATTCAAATTTAAATAATAACAACAGACAACACGCTCACATACTCGAGCTTATACTCGACCCAAAACCCGTTCTTCCCGAGTAAAACTAGGGCTTCCTGAATACGATTGTTCTTCCCCAAACTTCAACAACCCAGATACCCAAATGGCACGCGTGCACGTGCACCGTTGACCGCCACCGTTTCGATCGAGTCGCCACCCACCACCAAGTCGACGTTGGCCCCCCCGAGCTTCCCACACACCCAGAAATTCAAAATTGCCCTCAAATCGAAAACGAGCATTTCCATTCTTCCTGGAACCCAACCTCATCACCAAAACCTGCCCCGTGGAACCACCTCCGGCCATCTGAGTCGTCGCCACTTCATCCACAACTTCGTCACAACGTGACGCCACTAACCCCCTCGGTCCGATGACCTGAATTGCCTCGACCACACCAAAACACCTTCATCTACTTCATTGGAAAATCTGGGTTGTTAAACCCTAAAATCGAGTCGTGCTGTCACCACAATTGACTATCACCCCACCCAATATTTTTTTGATGATCTCTGACCACCAAGCAAGCTACAGCTTCGATCGCGAGATCTAACTTCTTCCCAATCGCCAGAAATCACTCAAAATACATTTTCTGGTCAACTTCAAATATCTCTCTCGATACTAACTTAAAAATTATGATTTAGCTTTTAAAATTCCTAGTTTTCGAAGGCAATTCCGACTATACAAGTAAATTCAAAAATCATCATGTTTGAAATTTACCCATTTTCTGATTTCCACTGTATTCATGAATTTTAAAGAGTATTGACTAAATACATTCACTTGAAATTATTTTAAAAAACAAGAATACAATGTTATCAACATTTTTCTTTCAGTAATCAACGTCTAGTTTTGATTATACAGGGAGATAGAAATTATTATTGTGATTGAAGCTTGGCCTGTTACTAATAACAGAGCACAATATAAATATATATACAGATATACACACTATTAAACAAGCAATTTCATACATTGTCAAGATGAAATAAATCATCCAAGCAATATCACAACTTTATCACATAAGATCATCACTTGCAATACTTAAAAACTGTTCTTAAATAAAAGATTTACTCACCTCAGAAAAATGCAGAGAGATTTAAAACTGGATTGCTAAAACTGGAAACTTTGTGAATTGTTGAAGGAAATACTTTTAATAGAAATGCTTTGAGACTTTGATCAATACTTTGATGATTTGCTTTTGCTCTGGTCAAATTTTCCAGGCTGAAGTTGCTTTGTTGGTTTGTTTGGAAAAACTTCACTTTGATTTTGTTTTGTTGTTAAAGTTTGAAATTATATTCACTTCAGACATTACTCAGTTTTTTTTAGAATGATCGAACTAAGATGACAAGCTGATGTATATAAATTAAATTAACAGGTGATGTTATATTTTTTTGTACAAGTTGATATAATTTGGTTTGTACAACATGATATATTTTCTTCTCTAGTACAATTATAAGAAGGGATATTTTCTTTTGCTTTGGGGCTGATGTATACTTGTTTTAATTAGGCTTGTACCATATACATTTTTTATTTATACGGCTGTACAATATGAAGATAGTTGTTGGCTTCTTTTACAAGCCTTTATATACATGTATTTTATTTTCTTTTGTTTCCCTTTTAACTTGTCTTCATACATATATGTTTTGTTCATATTTAAGTATATATATTTCTCTCTTTACTTTGTAATATTACTTTATAATATAAATAAATTTCTATTTTAATTTTGTTGTTAGATTTTAGTCAATTTGTTACTTCATTTTTCTATGTGTGTATTTCTATTCTTATCTATTTATTTTCATAATTTATCTTTTATTCATTTCTATTTCTAGCTCAGATGTTATTATTATTTTTATTTAATATTTATTGTCTTATATTTATTTTGTGAATTCAAATCATTATTAACCATCAATTCTAAGTTTAAATCATTTATTTATTTCCTTGTGTCAAAAGTCTATATATTTTTATATTTAATCTTAAACCGTTTATTTAAGATTTAGATTCAAATTCAATAAAATTTTATAATTTCAAATCTACTCATATAGGCATAACTATATATATTCACATATATATACAATTCTTAAATTTAAACGATTTAACATATTTTTATTTGGATTCGAGGAAACTCGAATCAATGAATTCCACAAATTTTTTTTCAAAAGTTAAATTAATTATCAACTTAAATTAAATTAAAATCCGAGGTCGTTACTGACTTCCCCCCTTAAAAGAATTTCGTCCTCGAAATTGCCAGGGAGACACAAAGATAGATGAAGAATATTACATCAAATCAAATTGAACATCTATTCTGCATTTGGCTTACCAGATCAGAATATCAATAATAGATATAAGAACGAATCTGTTTTAACACTTCAGAAGATACTCGGGTTATCCAGATCTACGAAATATACAATGGCATTGGTCAGTTCGAAGGGATAACTAACCATTCGTAGAATATATTGGGACCCAAAGAATATATAGATATATGTATATAATTTCAAAACTTTTAGTTTAGAACTAAAGTATACCTATCAACCATAGCAAACAGAGCAACCAATTCATCCAAACAAACAATTTTGGCTTATTTGGAGTTTATGTCCCATATTAATATATAAAATCTCCTTCCTGGATCTACCAGGAACTATCGAAGAATTGAGAAGAGATGTTTGAACAAAAGAGATTGATAGAGAAAAGATTGTTTCCTTGTTGTTACAGGGTATTGACCATTTATAGTCGTATCCCCTGTCCCCTATCTCATCCTCTTCTTACACTCATACTCACTATCAGTGGATAGCAAGAGAATTTACTGAGGCATACGGACGGATATCTGAGAATTACTCATTCTAGGGTATACTTCACCCTATCTCCACTACACCAAACAGGTTCATTTGTAACACTTTTTTCGTTTCAATTTGTAACGGTTATAACCGTTATAAATTTCTAACGGATATTTCCGTTATAAGCACTTACAACGGTTATTTCCGTTGCCAAATTTGGTAATTTCGAAAATATTCAGAAGTCTGATGGACAAAACTGTCATTTTATCTATTATTATTCTTTGTCCATTTTCTCACGCTTCTTACTCTCTTTTCTACATTCGCTAAATCAAAATTTCATTCTAGGGTTTTCGCCCCCTCCGTTATCGGCACCTTCGCCTCTAGCGCCCCCTCTGCAGGGTCGGCTTTTGCCCAAAGCAACAAAAGAAGCTGCTTTAATCCGCAAATTCCTAGGGCACAAACAAGTCTCTTTTCTCTGCATAAAAAATATCGTTTAGATTAAACTTTGAGGCTCGAAGGGCAGCTACATCGGCCGATGTGGAAGACCAATCAGAAGACAGCAACGCAGCGCAAGTGGCAGGAAGCAAAAATCTTTGAAGGCTATTTCAGGTTTGGGTTTTAATTTTTACAATCTGGTAATTTCAGTCAGTAATAATTTTGATTTCAATTTTCCAATTTCTTGGTTGCTGAATTTGGATGAAGGGAATTAGCAGTAATTCTTAATTGATTTAGAGTTTTATATTGACACAAAAAATGATTAACTATTTTCCAGTTTGGGAAGAAGACAAATAGATGTAAGAGTAGATTTGAAGTTTTAGAAGTTAAGTGTAGCGTCAGTGTGAAATGATCAAACGACTTAACATGAATACTTAAGACTTAACATGAATAATAAGAGAAGTGCAAAAAAGGATCGTCAGTGTGAAATGATCAAACGACTAGTGCCTAACTCTCCAATTATATTTATAAAATATAAAAAATATATGAATAATAAAATAACTATATAAAGAGTTGTAGGAGGAGACTGAAGTGGACAGTGATAGGAATCAAAAGTATAATGTTGTTAAGGAAGGATTAGCTGAAGCTAACTATGCTGAAACATGTGACCGGGATGGAAGGCTTGCGCAAGCTGGATAGAGTATAGGAAGCAACTGGAATGCATAGGCTATGGCATTTTGTATCATAGCTAGTGGCAGTACATGGCATGAAAGCAAGACCGCTGTAGACGGAGATCACCGGAAGAAAAGATAGGCTATAAAGGAGCATCGACTGCAATGATAGGTGGAAGCACTGCAGTGTAGAGCAGCGACTGGTAGAGTAGCACCTGAAATGCAATACAGGAAGAAAAGACAGGCAGCATATGGAGTGATTGAAAGGCTTTTACAGGCTGAGTGCTAGAATTGCATGTAGGTGGTTTGACATGTGCTGGCTATAGGCTGTAATGCAATGTGTTGAACACTGTTCTATAAATGCATGCGTTGAAGGTAAAATCAATGTGCTGGAAGAGAGCAGAGAAATGAGAGGCTTGCAATTTATAAGGATTGGATAACCATGAAGCAAATGAAGCTGGCAATTTGCTGAACGTCAAGCAACTACACCTAATGGACCAGGCCGAGACGCATCAAGAAGGTGGTAATGTGATGCTTGCATCAAATGCAAAGCAAATAAAGACTATCATAAAACATTTTCTCCTCTTTAAACTATATTCATGGGTAAACTATGATATCCTTTTGCTTTGTTAATGAAACTATCATAAAACATACATCATTGACTTTTTAGCTAAATATTGTTTACAATGCTATCCTGATTTATGCTGATTGTTTTTGTCCAAATGGTATGGAGATCTTTCTACAAATAGCTTATAAATAAAATAAATTTGTTGTCTAGTAAGAGAAAATAATTTTACTTTTTGGAATATGTTAAGCTGCATACATTTTTATATCGGGACGGTTGCATGTTGGTTAAAACCCTTGAATGTAACATGATCGTACAAAGAAAACTGAAACCATGCAGTTAGAAAAATATAAATTTTAATTTATAGTGCTTTGTTAAAATTTAATCACCTCATACATTTTCATATTTATAAGAATTGCTATTTATTGTGATTTTTTTGCTCTGAACTGCATATAAAATCCTGATGTACTTTTGGGTTTTTGCTCCGAACTGTTTAGGTTGATGAATTATGCGTGGTCATCTATAGTTTGACTGGAAAAGTAATCAAGATAACTTGGCCTCGATACAAGGTAAGTAATAAAAACTTGCACTTACAAGAAAAGTAATCAAAATAAGTAGTACACGGAATAAAAGGTGTAGCTTTTACTAGCTTACTGAATGTAATTTTAAAATATCACACTTTCACTTGCTTTCTATGAGAACTTGAGAGAAAATCACCCTCATCATGATTATTCTTTACGTCTACTTCAAATGAGTTCAATTTGCTCGTTTTATAAAATCTGAGCAAATCTGAGCATTTTTCAGTTTTGCTCGGTTTTTAAAATAGAGCAATGGCACTCGGTTTTTAAAACTGAGCAATGGCATTCAATTTTCTAAACTGAGCGCAATTGCTCGGTTTATAAATTGAGCAATGCTCAGTTTATAAACCGAGCAGTGATCAAGTTTAAACCGGGCATTTGCTCTTAAACTGAGTGTAGTTGCTTGATTTATAAACTAAGCATGTGCTCGATAGATATCCAATGCCATGTAGCATTATTGATACTTCTTCACGGTATATTCCATGTAGCATTATTGATACTTCTTCACGGTATATTCTATTAAATATAAAATTCATTTTAGTTCTATTGTTTAAAACCTATATGGCTATATTCACATCTTAAGATGATGCATTGATCCATATTAGTCTAAGTACACATTTATCATGGACTTTCTAGACCTGGATCTGGGCTTGACTTGGTCATTATTACGGTCATGTATGGTTTCCTCACTATCCACCATGGTTTGGATCTGATCCTGATTGCTAATATGCCTGTGCATTTTAGTTTGCACTATTTTGTCTGCTTGTAGACTTTATTTGTGCAATTTTGTTTATAATCTGGTTTCGTCGTTAGCCAATCCATTTGCAAGCTATGTTTGCATACATTTTAGAAGGAAAAATATGAATGAGAAATATGATGTTAGCTTGATCGATTGATAAGCACACACCTGAGATTCATCATCCAACATGCAGCAGCTCATGTTTATGAGCCTGGCTTTCATTTCATGCATTTTTTATTCTAGTTTCCACTTCATTAGCGTGCCCTCTTGAACCCCGTCCTCCATTTCTTTCCCTGCATGTGTTTAGTTTACCATTGCATATATATAACAGAGCTCGTGTGAATATCGGTATATATAATAGATGTATGTACGTGGTGGCTATGTGCACGCGTATAATAGGCCTGCATATCTTTATATTATGCTCTGTCAATGTTTATATTATGCTCTGTCCTCAGTTTCTTAAAGATTATATTAGTGGAGCTGAGAAAACAAATTTCCTCTTTACAAGGTAAACTGTTTTGTATACTAAGCTTATTATTTTTGATCATTTATTCAGTTCTACTCATGTTGCTTGCATACCATTATTTTACAGTGCTGTTGATCAGTTTAAGCAATAGTTTGCTCATCTTGAGGAGAATGGCGGTAAAAATATTACTGTAGTACCAATAGATAGGAAGCATGCTTCTCTCCCTAGGTACTTATGCCACATGTAAGTGCAAGGATATGGAGTTTACAGCATTGTCTTAAATTATTCTGGTCCGTTGTTGACATATTATAAAGCTTGTAAACATGCCTTCCAGCCTCAGTCATCAGGCCCATGTTTGGCATAGAAAATAGATTTTCTTTGCTATTCTAGTGCTTTTAGTGTGATTTAGAATTTAGGCATTGGTTCTAAGTTTGACATAGAAAATTATCCTGTCCAATCTTTTATTCTGTTTTTAATTAATTAGCTAATTAATCTTTTGACTGCATTTTAGAATTCAAGCATCAGTGCCCAATTAGAGCGACATACATATGTGTTAGACCTGGCATTGCATGATTTGATTGTCAATCTTGTAGTATAAGAGTGTTATGTTGTCAAATACTCCACCTAGGCTCTACTAGCTTTTGAAACTATATTTTTTGCTTAACATCCATATGCCTTACAGTATTATAGCTTCAGTGTTGCTCCACCCACAATAGCTTAGAAAACATGTCCTATGTTCAAGTAGTTGACCATGGTAAAATACATGTGCTTTCAACATTGTTCACATCACTAGCATGCAATGTTCAGTTAGAGCAAAGTAGTTCAGGTATCGCCTTACATATGGCCTGACCCATAAACTGGCATATTGGCCTATCTAACATAATAAAATCTCGTTTCCTTGGTTCACTTAGTATATTCGTTTTTTATGATCTATGGTTGACTGCTTTGTCTGTTGTATATTTCAGCTTCTCTTTTTGATGCACCGCAAAATGGCCATTACACGCTATCCGAGCTAGTTGATGGGGGTTTTGTGATCTGGCCTGAGTATCGTTTGTGATATCAGTGAAAATATGTAAGTTAATTTTTTCTAGATTTGAATTAGTTACTAATTAGTATCGTTTGGAAGCTAAATGAAGATAAAATGAATATGCAATTTAGTAAGTTAATTTTTTCTAGACTTGAATTTAGATGTTTCCACCTGCTGTTGATGATGTTCTTGTAACATATTTGTCCTCATTTCCATCCATGTAACATATTTGTGTTCTTGTCTGTACACTAAATATCTGTTTGTATTTACAGAGATACTTTCAAGATTTCGACTATCCCACAGCAACTTTCAGGTTCCAGTTCAATATGCAGCTCTCAATAGTTTGGAAAATGGCATTGTCCTATAGATGCTAAAATAGTAGTTTGTAACTCCTACCATTATGTCTAGGAGAACTGAAAATATTTACGGTCATGTTTTAATTAGTTCTTTTTAGCTGTTTTGTACGAGATTTATGTATTTACAAAAACTATCCATAGTAATGCACATGTCAATTGCTATATGAAGTTTATTTGTTTGCATGTGCAATATTGACGTCCATATTAATGCATGTGTTGGTAGGTATATATGCATATTATAAAACATAGTGTGTTGATACGTATTATCAACGATATGGATGGTAGGTAATGATTTGTGAATGTTTTGAATACTCACGCTTATAACCGTGGTGAAACCCCAGAAAACTCACGCTTATAACCGTTATACTTCAAATTACGATTAAATTCAGATTTAACACACTTATAAACGTGATAGATATGAAATTTCCCACGTTTATAACCGTGATTCATCATTCTCACGCTTATAACCGTGAGTAAACACCATAACTCTCACGCTTATAACCGTGAGCAATACCCAAAATTATCACGGTTATAAGCGTTATTTTTTCTGTGATAATATTTGCCCACGCCACTTGGGACAACGCTTATAACCGTGGGGAATTTAATTTATCACGGTTATAAATGTGATAAAATGGCCTTTTTGGTGTTGTGCTCTAATGAGCTACTTAATGTGTTATACTCCTAAGCTAAAGTTTTACCCTTAGCTCTGATACCAATTGTAGCGATCCTGACTTGGCCTTCGAAAATCGGCACCCGTACTTCACTTGTACTCGAAATGCCACAGATTCAAACGCCAAATCTGGCTCATCGGAGCTTATAACACAGTAAGTATAACAACACAGCAGAAGAAAGAAATGAATGATATCATATACATCACAAATGATACAATATCCAGAATAATATACAACAATGATATCAATAATATACAGCAATATCAGAGATAAATAATGATACAGCGGGAAACAGAAGTGATAACTCCAAATGATCCTTAAAAGAGAATGACTCCAACAACTCCAACATCAGCTCAAACCACCATCACGTTGCACCAAAATAAGCAACGTCAGTCATCAACTCTGATGAAGTGAACTAGCTCCAGATAATCTACTAGACCTGACTATTTGAAAAACCCAACTCTAGACTGCCCGTGTGGAAAATTGTGGGCACCCAGAGTTTAGGAAGGGAACAATAAACTCCGAGTATGTCGTGGGACTAGTGTGAGTAACAAAAACAGTTTATCTTTAAAACAAACACAAAGAATTTTAAACATTGAAACCCGCAATGCTTTTGAAAAATGAAACTACCATAAGACCTCCCACCACACACACAATGCAAACGCAGAATTGGAGGCGATTTCTTCTTATGATAGTCAAACATGCTTAATACGCAAAACAAACTCTTTTGATATTATTACTAGTGCATAGTGAGGAAAACATTTCGAAAGTATAATATTAATCTTAGCCAGCATAGGCATTCCGCACTTATGCCTACTATAGCTACTATGTTCAATAGCAGGTTACCGCCACATTCGATAGCAGGTTATACAACTAAAACCGTACAAGGTTCGTATTATTGTTTTGGATTTCCAACAAATGGTCAGGCTAAGGAACTTCCTACTGCCACATGGGTACGCCTCTGGATGGACGTCCTGAGAACTAACTAGCTCTCTGTCAACACAAGGCCGGGTTACCTCTGTCACTAGGTAACTACTACATGAATATGCCACCCCCGGTCCTTTGGGACCTTTATCCGAGCGCTCGATAACCAACATCACACAGTAATAAATATAGTGTGTCCACATGAGTAAGTATCTGGGCTCCATACCATGATACCACCCTTTTCCAGAAGGAAATGGCATACCCTAAAGGGTGCGACCCTCATAACCTTGCCGCATCATTCCTGTTTCGACCATTTCCGGTCTGTGAGGTTCGATGAGGTCTCATCCACAAAGCTACGCTTTACACGAAAGTCATGCTTTGATCACAAATGATCAATAAATAATCAACACACAACAACACTCAGCATGCCACATTACCAAATTAGGAATATATCACTGATAACCTTCAACTACATAACCTCTGAGCTCGTACGTCTCAGAGAAGGGTGTTAAGCTAAGAGAATAAATTCTCCGCCACCAACAGAAATGTATTTGAAAGAAATCGGCTTTATATCTCAAAATGTAATGTCAGACATACAACCATACAAGTCTGTTCCGGGTTCGAACAGAACCGAAGGCACTTCCGAAGAAGCCCTTGCAATCCGGGTATTCACAATCCCGATCGGACTTCCCATCACTTAGGAAATCTCTATACCGGAGCAACTCAGTGCAGAGACAATCGATAGGTTATCCTATCGTTCTCGCAAACACCCGGTCTTCAACACCGGTCTTCAATTGCAATCCATATACGACGTATCACTTATTCGGAATGGGTTATGTGACACAAAGGTCCTCTCCCGGCTAAACCGAATAATGAGCGTAATATTTAAAACATATGGATATTAAGATTTCAATTAAGTCACAACTTATTACCCAAAACCTTTCTTTTAAATGGTTAAACAAATTACCATTTTAATCTTTTACAAAAAAGATTCATCTCACAAAGTTTACCCAGTTTCACAAAGATTCATTCACAGATTTTCCAAATCAATTTTCTTTTCAATTGGTTTAACTCGTTAAATCTTTAAAACAAAGATTTAACTGATAGCTTTCAAAAAGAATTCAATCATAACTTGGAAAACCATTTTTCAATTCAAACTTGAAATTCCTTTAACTTAAATTGGAATTTCATTTCTTATATGAAAGCTTTTATCATTTAAAAACAAATAGTTTTCATTTTGGAAAATCTGATTCATTTATACGAATTACAATCCTTGAGTTAAATTCAAATTCTCAAACCAATACTTTTAAAATGGTATAATTTCATATAAGCACATTTATAACTTGTATCACATTTTTAAACCAAAATTTTCAATATAGAATTCAATTCCTTATTTTGAATTCAAATTCAAATTGAATTATTTAAAATTCTAGATATTCAAAATATCTTTAAAACTCCTTTCAAAAGCTTTAACATTTAACCCAATTTCATTTCCAAAATCAATTGAAATTAAAATTTCAATTTCAAAAATATTAAATTAAATCATCTGTGACTTAACCGATTTCCTTGTGAAATCCATATTTGTGTGTGTAAAAGTGTGGTCTGGGGTTTTACATAGTAGTGCAACATCAATGAATCATCACATATCAAGATACAAAAATATAGTTGATAAGCGGTTTAACTATAACGCTTATCGTTCATTTACAGATCTCAGATCACAGATATATAAGTCACAGATAATAATTTGCATTCATCCGAGACAAATAAATTACATTACAGGTCACAACACAAATCAGGATATATCATAAAACATCACATATCAGGGATATCAAACAATTCAACAACCAATATAATCCAAACATCCATAAGTAGGATCAATTTAATTATCTGATTGATTTAAATCAGATTAATTTCTATGAATAAATTCACTAGCCATGGTAAATTAATAATCAATTAATTACAATAACTAATTAATTACTTCTTAATTAATAATTATTTCTTAATCCCTTTCATGAATTTATTAACCTTTAATAAATAGCTTATCCTTAATTAATTGTTCTTAATTAATTACAATGAGCAATTAATTTCTTAATTACTTCCACAAAGTAATTACACTTAAAAAAATTCATAAATGATTATTATTAATTAATTAATCTAATTGATAGTTACAATTAATCACATCAATTAATTATTACTTAATCATTTATTAATTAAATATTAATTGTTCACTAATTCACTTTTAATCCTTAATTGATTTATCTCTAGTCATTGCTGAATTCATCTTTAATTGATCTCCCTTTTAATTAATCATATTGATTTATGACTTGATTAACCTTTAATTAATCACTTTAATTGATCATCCTTTAATTAATTAAGTGATTAACCCTTCATTTAGTTACATTTGCAAACAATCAAAAATTTAATAAGATAATTGACTTAATGCAAAATTATATAAACCAAACAATTTTAAAATAATTTAACTTTAAAACTTGTTCGAAGAAAAACTTGTTTAATAGAGTTACTTTGAAAACTTGGTTCTAAAACAAAACCCGAACCCAACACTCAAATACCCGAGCTAACTTCCATTTTCCCCGAGTAAACCTCTCCCCCTCTCGTACACTTCTTCTTCCTCTTTTAATTTTTTTCCAGTAAGTTAAATTCAAATTTAAATAATAACAACAGACAACACGCTCACATACTCGAGCTTATACTCGACCCAAAACCCGTTCTTCCCGAGTAAAACTAGGGCTTCCTGAATACGATTGTTCTTCCCCAAACTTCAACAACCCAGATACCCAAATGGCACGCGTGCACGTGCACCGTTGACCGCCACCGTTTCGATCGAGTCGCCACCCACCACCAAGTCGACGTTGGCCCCCCCGAGCTTCCCACACACCCAGAAATTCAAAATTGCCCTCAAATCGAAAACGAGCATTTCCATTCTTCCTGGAACCCAACCTCATCACCAAAACCTGCCCCGTGGAACCACCTCCGGCCATCTGAGTCGTCGCCACTTCATCCACAACTTCGTCACAACGTGACGCCACTAACCCCCTCGGTCCGATGACCTGAATTGCCTCGACCACACCAAAACACCTTCATCTACTTCATTGGAAAATCTGGGTTGTTAAACCCTAAAATCGAGTCGTGCTGTCACCACAATTGACTATCACCCCACCCAATATTTTTTTGATGATCTCTGACCACCAAGCAAGCTACAGCTTCGATCGCGAGATCTAACTTCTTCCCAATCGCCAGAAATCACTCAAAATACATTTTCTGGTCAACTTCAAATATCTCTCTCGATACTAACTTAAAAATTATGATTTAGCTTTTAAAATTCCTAGTTTTCGAAGGCAATTCCGACTATACAAGTAAATTCAAAAATCATCATGTTTGAAATTTACCCATTTTCTGATTTCCACTGTATTCTTGAATTTTAAAGAGTATTGACTAAATACATTCACTTGAAATTATTTTTAAAAACAAGAATACAATGTTATCAACATTTTTCTTTCAGTAATCAACGTCTAGTTTTGATTATACAGGGAGATAGAAATTATTATTGTGATTGAAGCTTGGCCTGTTACTAATAACAGAGCACAATATAAATATATATACAGATATACACACTATTAAACAAGCAATTTCATACATTGTCAAGATGAAATAAATCATGCAAGCCATATCACAACTTTATCACATAAGATCATCACTTGCAATACTTAAAAACTGTTCTTAAATAAAAGACTCACTCACCTCAGAAAAATGCAGAGAGATTTAAAACTGGATTGCTAAAACTGGAAACTTTGTGAATTGTTGAAGGAAATAATTTTAATAGAAATGCTTTGAGACTTTGATCAATACTTTGATGATTTGCTTTTGCTCTGGTCAAATTTTCCAGGCTGAAGTTGCTTTGTTGGTTTGTTTGGAAAAACTTCACTTTGATTTTGTTTTGTTGTTAAAGTTTGAAATTATATTCACTTTAGACATTACTCAGTTTTTTTTAGAATGATCGAACTAAGATGACAAGCTGATGTATACAAATTAAATTAATAGGTGGTGTTATATTTTTTGTACAAGTTGATATAATTTGGTTTGTACAACATGATATATTTTCTTCTCTAGTACAATTATAAGCAGGGATATTTTCTTTTGCTTTGGGGCTGATGTATACTTGTTTTAATTAGGCTTGTACCATATACATTTTTTATTTATACGGCTGTACAATATGAAGATAGTTGTTGGCTTCTTTTACAAGCCTTTATATACATGTATTTTATTTTCTTTTGTTTCCCTTTTAACTTGTCTTCATACATACATGTTTTTTTTCATATTTAAGTATATATATTTCTCTCTTTACTTTGTAATATTACTTTATATTATAAATAAATTTCTATTTTAATTTTGTTGTTAGATTATAGTCAATTTGTTACTTCATTTTTATATGTGTGTATTTCTATTCTTATCTATTTATTTTCATAATTTATCTTTTATTCATTTCTATTTCTAGCTCAGATGTTATTATTATTTTTATTTAATATTTATTGTCTTATATTTATTTTGTGAATTCAAATCATTATTAACCATCAATTCTAAGTTTAAATCATTTATTTATTTCCTTGTGTCAAAAGTCTATATATTTTTATATTTAATCTTAAACCATTTATTTAAGATTTAGATTCAAATTCAATAAAATTTTATAATTTAAAATCTACTCATATAGGCATAACTATATACATTCACATATATATATACAATTCTTAAATTTAAACGATTTAACATATTTTTATTTGGATTCGGGGAAACTCGAATCAATGAATTTCACAAATTTTTATTCAAAAGTTAAATTAATTATCAACTTAAATTAAATTAAAATCCGGGGTCGTTATACGATTGGACCTCGTAGGAGAAATTATTCATTTTATAAGTTTTCGAATTTAAATTATATTAATTAAATCACTAATTACAATTTAATCTTAATTACCCATTTAAACCTCTTCCCTCCTAAACTCTAATTACTCCATACCTAAGCATGATACACAGAGACACCTAACCCTAGCCGTGCACTTCCTCTATCCATTCTCCCTCACTGCTCGATGAAATCACAATCCGCTTACGCCCTCAAACTCCTCATCACACGAGCTTCCAATCCATCACACCTACGTCACACTTGATCCACCGTACAAGATGCGACCCTAAACCTACCGCCTCGACCATACCAGGTCGCGCCTCCCAAAACGTCACCGAGCTCCACCATTTTCTGGTCGCCTATTTCCCTTGCCACCACAAACTCACATCCAACCATGATTCTAACCAACGCCTCCCCCATCGACTAAAAATTGGAACCCTAGTTTATGGAAAACTGTTGAGTAATTCAAAACACAATGGAGCTTCACCAAACATACATAGGTTTGTAGATCTCATCATTACGGACTCAAAGATCCTTGTTTTACAATTTTTCGTTAAGTAAATCCTTTTATTTTATTTTATTTTTTGAAGCAAGAAGATTTTATTTTCTTTTACGGTAAAAATGAAAAAAAGAAAGGAGGAGGGAAATTTGAAAAGTGAATAGGGAAAAGTCATTGTTAATTTTTCTAAGTGTAATGTTTAGTTTATATTGCAATTTTCAAAATCTCGCCCCACAGAATTCCATTCGCATACGAACCGTGAACGACAACACAAAAATATGATAATACACAAAATATGACATGATCTCAAAATAACAATAATATATACCGGTTATCTTGTTCTGTGAAATCTCAAAAATACCATCGTTTACCTTTAAAATACATCAAACGATAATTTAAATATTTTCCAAATTAAAAATTATGGAAAAATAAAATAAAATAAATAATAAATATGTCAACAAAAATCGAGTCGTTTTATCAATAATTGATTTTCTTATTATTTATCAAATTCGAATCAAATCTATATATTTAAATAAATTAAATACTGCCATTCGAATCGTTAAAAATTTTGGGTCGTTACAAAAGTAAATTTGATTGATTCATTCATTCTATGGATCATTTAATTTAATTTGTTCTATAAAATGTTTAATTTAAATCAATTTTTAATGCAAATTCATTAAATTTATCATGTGGATAGATCTCATGGTGTTATATTAAATGCAGACAACAAAGAAGCATAGGGAAAGATAGTCACAATGTTAATGGTGAAGCAAATTTAGACATTTTGAAATTGATATAGTTGTTGAAGTTTTTGATTCCGATAAAAAGAAAATATACTGCTTTGTAGTTAGATACACTTCATCCATATAAGAGGTAAAGAAGGCTCAAGCTATATGAGATCCAAAAGCACCGGTTATGATCAGTGCTCCCTAAAATGGAAATTATAAGCTATGTGGTATTATGGATAGAGCTTTTGTGATACGATCGATGTGTCGCATCCATATCTGTGGACATTTATACTTTACTTATGAACACTATATTTTGTCTATTATTATTCTAAGATGATAGAATTCCTGATTTGATAACTTTTGTGTTAAACATATCGTATTCAAAACTCTATTATAAACATTAAATCTTTATTCTGTGCATATTAATTTTGTTCATTGATATTGATATGATTGTTTGTTATAATTTATTAATCTGGAATATTTATAAATTATAGATGTATATTAAATTGGTACACATTTTACATTTGTAACTTCTGTTAAGTGTTATAAAAGTACATTTTTAACACATTTCCGTTGGTGGAGTGAATTTGGTAATACATATATGTGTTACAAAAGAAATATTTATAACACTTATATCTGTTGCCATTTCTATCCTGCAAATGCTCACACCTCTAAGATAATGGTTATGGACATTACACAAATTTATACTAATGGTTATAACCATTAGGAATACCTTTTCAATATACGCACTCAATGAAATGTTATATTGTAGTCAATAAAACATCTATTTTTAGTTTATAAATATCAACTTGTATTAAATTAACATTAGGTTGTTATTAACAAAATGTTAATTTGTAACCAATAAGATATTAATTGTTAATTGAGTATAGCATTTATTCTTGTAACATTATATATCAATATCATTATAAATAAATAAAAGATTGAATATCACATAGGAAATGTCAAGTTAATACTTTAGGAATAAAAATAAGTGTACTGATAAAAAAATGTAGTGTAATAATTCTCAATAAATATCAATATATCGATTTATAAAACAAAAGTAATGTAACCATTCACATTTAAATTTATATAACTACTCTTTATTAAATCTCAACCAGTAGTATAAATATATGTTACAAAGACTTCTTAACAAGTGTTAAAACAAAATTGTGAATTGGTGAAATGATAAATCATATGATAGTTATGATATACACAATAAATGTAAGAAACATAAATTCTCTAAACTCGTCGTGCTAATAACATGTTAAAAATGTAATAATAATAATAATTTGTAATATAGATCATTTTAACTAAAATAATGAACATGAGATAGTACATATGTTAACTATGAGAGATATATATATATAAATGATACCAATGTTATTGTCCGTCCATTTGTTGAACTATCATGTTGGTTACATCAATAACATTTAACCTCGATTATCATCTTAAAACCATTTTAATCACCTTAGACTAGGGGTGTAATGGGTCGGACCAGATGGAGGTGTGTCCTAGTCTTGTCCTATAAGAGTTTAGGACGAATACGGACTGGACAAGCTTTAAGTTCGAACATTGTTCGTATGAACCGGACAACGGACGGACAATGTTCGGACAATAGAAAAACATCGAACATTTTTGGATGGACATTTTTTCGTATATATTTTTTTGTCCTAATTCATATCCTAAATGAGAATCATACGGACATGGACTGGACACCATACAACCTCGGACTGAGTCTGACAACGGACTGTCCTATCCGATATACAGCCCGACCTTAGATCATGATATAATCATCCTAACCTATTAGTTTCACCCAATTTTATTTAGTCAAAATTCAAAGAGGTATATTTTGAGAACGTAGTTATAATAAGTGAAATTCACATTATCTTCTTTAGTTATGAAAATTTTCTCCCAAATTCTTCTTTAGTTGCTAATTACCTTGAAGTTTCGCTCTTTTTGTTCATGCACTAAGTTTGTTTTTGGTTATTCTTTAGAAAATAGAATTGGGCTATTAGGTAACGATGTTTAAAGAGGAAGGGTTAAGTTAATTTAACATGTTCAATAACCTATTTAGTTGATGTTTAAATTTGTTAGCCCATACTAACATAATTCATCCTCTAAATAGCTATACCAATATATATTTGGTCAAATACAAATTTCTAACATTCATATGAAATAAGGATCCCCGCATGAAACATTTCAGGCCTTAGAGCATCTCCAACAAATACGAGTATAGATTTCAGAAAATATGCATTTCAATTTTGTAATTTGATATTTTCTCCAACAGAATTTAACCAGGCGCTTGTTCAACAGGCGCCTGATGTTCAGGAGCCTGTTGAACAGGCGCCTGACATTAAATAATTATAAAATATATAATTCAGGCGCCTGAGATATAAGCGTTTGTTGAACAAGCGCCTCACTCAATACCAAATTCTCAGCCCGAAGGCCCCTTTTCTGCACTATCGTGTATTCTCGCACTCTGTTGGGGTTAATTCTGGGTGCGGATTTGAGAATGTTGGATCTGTTGGAGATGCTCTTAGAATCGATATTTCCAATTATTGACCTTTCAGGAAAAAGGAGTTACGACAGTTCCATAAGGTGGCAACACGATGAATGTTCAGTAGCACATAAGCTATGAAGCTTTTATGGTATGTAAATTTGATTCTTGAAATTTTTCTTTAATAATGAAGGAGGCACAAATTCTATTTGAATCGATGAAGTTGTTGAGTTACGATATCACATAAGCAGGTGAATTTTAAGGGGCTCAATTCAGAATATATTTTCATACAAGGGGTCATGTTAGTTTTATATTGATTAGATTACGATATCACCCCTTCTATTTTTAATAACTCCTTGGAACCATATTTATTTAGTATCCTCTTCAATCCTAAATAAAAAACTACACTCTAAATAAAATATAACTACACTTAAATCCATCAAGTCTAACTCCGATCCACTGCAATATGAAACAATGTATTTATACAAAAGTTGTTTATTGTATGTTTATTACCGTCTTCCTATAAAATAAGTCGATTTTATATCTTTAGTTATTTTATAAAATCAAATAAGTGATCAATAATTCATTTTGTATGAGAAAATATATGATTTTTTGCAATGGATGATCGATGACTATAATAAAATTGAATGACTTTGAATGCATCAAAGGTGATTGATATAATGTAAAATAATAATATAAATGACTCAGGTTTGATAATTTATGACTTTAGACTAAATATAGAATTAGTAGTTAAATATAGGTAGTGTCGGCCTTAGAATATGGTTGGCCTAGCCAAGTTTGAGCAAATAGAGAAATAAACATGAAGCATAAAAAATGTTGTAAAACAGGCTCGAGCTTTAGTTTAACGTACAACTCAACTGATAAACCACTCAAGTAAACTATAATAATAAAAATAATTATCTTTTTATTCAACTTGACCATGCTATTTGTAAGAATTTTAAGAATTTGTTGCCCTTCTCTAGCGTATCACTAAAGACAACTACCTTTGTAACCTTGCCTTAGCCGAGCTGATTATAAGAATCAAATATTGAGCAACTACTTATAACAATAATTAGATTAAAAAAAACTTGAATTCCTTTTAACTATTTTTGGAGTCACTTAAAAATTATTATTTTAAAAAGGTTACAAAGAAAAATTTGTCCTTCTATATTTTCTATTGCTCATTCTTTGTTTCACTAGATTCGTTTAATTTATTCTGAATTTTAGTTCAAAAATCAAAAGTCACCTAAAAGATGATGGATCTTATTGAAGAAAACGTATTAGATAAGAAATTATAAGTCGTAATTTATTTCTTCTCATTTTTTTACTTTTTTTTGTACATACAAAATTTTAGATCTTACAAAACATGAACTATGGAGCATACTAAATCATCCACTACTCTCCATGCGTGGTAGCTTTAATAACTTATTGGCCATGTGTAGTAATCAAGACTATCACCCAATGTGCCTACGTTATAACATGAGTTACCACTCAAGAAGTCTACGTAGAAAACTTTGTTCGGAAAAAAGAAGGGTGGTATTGTAAACTTTTTTAACCCGTTGTGTAAGGACCCGTAAATTTTTAATAAATTTTATTTGTTTTATTTATATATTTAACTGAAATTTTGTGAAATTTTAAACAGTAAAATTTTAAAATAAAAATTCAATGTTTGAAATGCGTCTAGTTAAACATACCAATTTGTAAATTTTCATCGGATAATTTGAAAGTTTATTTTCTAGTGTAATTTTATTTCAATTTATATCAGTTAAAAATTGATGATAATAAAAGTGCTCCGAAACCTAAATATGTCAACATGAGAAAATTTATTTAGAACACTCTAAATCAGACTGCGAAATTCGTTTCGCGAAATTTGGACGTTTCTAGCTTCATTTGGATTTTTCCGTACGGAATAGCAACGTATATCGGTACCGATTATCGACTTTTGATCGGATGATCGTACCACTGATATCTGTATACCATTTTGATCGTCTCGTCGAGCTGATCTCAACAGTGTATTCATTTGTGTACTTCGGAAATCCGGTACACGATGAAATTTGTGAAACGTTTGCCATATCAGTACCCAATTGGGACCTTTTGTGTTCTGTCAACTTTCGTTTGCATTCTGAGACAACCAATAGTCTGTAATTATTGTTATTTTACGCGTGACTTTTGCTATCCACTATTCAATATTTTGATGGTTCATCTTATATCCATTCGTCTGTGCAATATTTATTAAAATTAAATTTTATATAGTATAGCCTAGTTGGACGTAGTTTTGATTTCCTGAAGCAATCTTAAATATAAAAGCTTTGTCAAAATATTTTTCCCTTCCTCCTTGTAGCAAGCCTCACCAAAACTTTCACCATCGGCCTCTCCTCTCTCGGCAGCCACCATCCCGCGACGCCGAATCATCTTGCCCCTCCACCGTGGCTAACCCTTCCCTTTCCAATTCGAACCCAGCCTCTCCTGAACCGAGGTAGCCAAACATCTCCTCACCGAGCCCTCCGACTCACCGCCACCTGACCATCACCGTGTACCTCATGACAGTCGATGTGCCTCCCCATCAACCCGCGACCGCATCGGTTCCTCTTCGCCTTGCCGAACAGCCCTGGCTACCCACCAACGCAGAACCCTTCGAACTCATCATCTCATTGCTTAATATCCGCTTCCCGACCTGTTACCCTGTGCTCCGACCCTCTCTGCGTTTGCATACTTAGTTATATCATATCCCAGCATACTCGTTTACTACTGGTCGAAGCTGCAGGTATGTATACTTTACCTATATACATATTATAACTTGCACTCGATATTTTAGGTATAGTTGATTATATATCTTTCATATTAAGGGTCTGCATATATGTCTGCTTTGTAAATATTAGGAGATTTAACAAAAAGTTGTCATTTTCCGGATTTATTTGTGATGTAGTATTTGATTATTGATTTTTTTTATAAGGACCTATATGTCCACAGTACCTGTTTGGTATATATTATATGTTAAGAAGTTATACGGTACATATATCATATGTATATAAAATCTTCAGTTACAGTTTTGTCTGTTGATTCTAAATCCATACGTATATAACAAGATAAGTTTATATAATAGTATGTATGTATATAATTATAGATTTGTTCAGTTTAAAAGTAGTATCTGGTCTTCGTTCATATATATTACATTATTTATAATTTATCAGTTACAGTATATATATATATATATTATAGTGTATATATATAAGTTTATATTAGTTCTATATATTAGTCTGTAGCTATTAATATAATAGGTTGTTTATATAAATTTTAACTTCTGCTATATATAGTAAAGTTTATATAAGTAATGGTTCTGCCAGGTTATATATATATATATATATATATAAGTTATATAGATTTTAATAAGTTAGTGTATGCTTGAGTTGGTTTTGAAAGTATGTATATATATATACAGTGTTGTATAGTATTTTGTTATATGCTAGCTAGCTGGAAGTTGTAGTACATCCATTTTTGAAATATCTTTTACCGCTCTGACATCTTATATTATATATATATATATATAGTTTCGAATACACACATATATATATATGTTTGGATTTTGCTTACTGGCAGCCATATGCGTGTGTTAAATAACTTACACCTATATATATTTACTTGTATATAATTATATTATGTTATATTTAAGCATCGTATGATAGTAAGTATGTATATATATATTTGCAGTAAGTTGTTGTTTACAGTTCTATATACTTCAAAAGCTTAGTTTGTATATGTATGTTTAAAGTATTAACATTTTGTAGTTATAGGTTATATTTTGTTAGACATTAAAAGTATATACATATATATATATATATACATATATATATATATATATATATAATATGCTCTGTTATATATATTGGTCTGCATATGCCTATTTGTTCACATTCTCTTGTGTCTGCACATAAGTAGCCTGCAAATGTATACGTTGATTTTGTACAAGTAAGTTACATAACAACTTATATACATGTGTATATATATATACACACTATTGATTTCAAAGTATACATGTATATTGGTTTATAGAAATATTTATTTTTCAGTGTGCATGTGTGTGTGTCTATATATATAGGTATGCATGGGTTGGTTTTCAAATTTTATTTATATATATTATTATTTTAATGTATGTTTTAAATTGATTTAGAAATTTATATATATATAGACATATCTTGTTCATCGATCTCTTGTTCACTTGACTGACATTCTCAATATCAAATTTATCGCAGCAAACTTCTAACTTGTCACCGTCCCTCTCGCTTGATCTATATGCTTGTCTTTGTCTATTCGCTTTTAGTTTCGTTCATATCTCTAGCCTCGAAAGGTGAGTAATCACTCAGATTAACGTTCTTATATTTATTAAATTTGATTTCAATTGAAACGACAATTGAAATATACCGCTGTTAGTTATTTACAATTGCTATATATATATACCGTTATCTGTATCTGTTCACTTGTGACATATGACACCATTATCTGTTATTTTATATTGATGATATATGCATGTTGTTGTATTATTATCATATCTGTTATCACTCTGCAAGTTCCCTGTTAGTATAGAATTCACTATGGGTTGAAATGATACATACCCGAACGATCTGTAGAATATGAGAAAATCGTTATGGGTTGAAATGATAAACCCAAGCGATTTTCATTGAATTGAATTTGGGATTGCGGGTTGAAAAGATATATACCCGTATATATATTTAAATTACGGATTGAAATGATAAATATCCGTATCACTTGACCATAGGATAGAAAATTATATACAGACACCGTTGGTCTATATATATATATATTTTGAAAATGACTTCTATGGTTTTGAAAAGAATTATATAGTTTTAATAAATATTGATTTTAAAGATTTATTAAAGTTGATTTAATAAAAGTTGATATATAATATGTTTAAGTATTTATTTAAAATTATATTTTCAAATATAGAGTTTGAAATGATTCAGGTTGAAAAGATAATTTGAAATTGATTTGAAAATTTATATTTATTTAAGAATTATACTTAAATAAGTTTGATTTGAAATTTATTAAATTTGAAATTTGTAAAGATATGTTTATAACTTGAATTTGATTAAAAGTGACTTAAGTGAATATTTCAAATTTATATAAATTTAAATGGGATATTCTGTTTATTTAAATTTGTAAATTGGAGTTGTATTTAGATGTTATTGAAATGATTAAGTAAATATTTCAAAACTAAATAATAGTAAAGTGAATTTGAGATATAGATAATTATCGAATTTAGTTTTGGAAATGTGGAATATTTAAACTTTGAAATAGATTGAAATTAAATGGTTTATTTTGTGGTTCAAATCTGTATTTGAAATCGATATAATTTGAAATGATTTATTGAGAAATTGAATTGAGTTGAAATTTATGAATTGAGATTGAATTAAATGTGAATTTTGGAATTCGAGTTGATTTGAATTGATTTATGAATTTGTGGAAACTATTTATTTTATAAAGTATTTAAATTATATTTAAAGCTATTTTATATTATTTTATAAACTATTTTTAAATATACTAATTATTTTAATATAAACTATTTATTTTAAATTATTTTTAACTTATAACTATTTTATATAAACTATTTTATTTTATAAACTAATTTATTATATATACTATTATTAATATCTAAACTATTTAAGGGTGGAAGTTATGATTTCAAAGTTAAGGTTTTCCAAAATATTATGATTTCAAAGTGTTTTGGTTTCGGAAATGTTATAATTTTGAAAAATGCTATGATTTTTGGAAATGGATATTTGAAGTGAAAATGATATCGTTTTGATAAGGTTTTGAAATGGAAATGATATTTTGGTTTTGAAGTATAAACTATTTTGAAATGACCACGGTGTTATAATAACGAGTGGTTGTTAAAGAGACTGGGATCGGATATGGACATACTCTCTGTCGATACCGAAAACCACTTTAACAACTGTGTACGCGGTGGAGATTCCAGAATGAAGTAGGATGGTGGCGACGATCCTAAAGGTATATACGTGGACCCAACTCCCGTGAGTTGGCATAAGGTGGCTAAAACAGGAGCGATTCTCGGGCCAATGAGGTAGCACCTCTGATCGGGCGCATTTCTTCGATACCATTCTATTACTTTGTGATTGATTTGGTGGCCACCCTTCGATTTTGATTGGGAGTGTGTTCCGAGGTGGGCGGTAGTGGCTGCTATGCGTTTCCACCAGCCCGGATGCGTAATTGGTATATCTACCCTGGCATTGCCTCGTTGTGCCGTGTCACCTACTATATCGAGCTTTACTACGAGTTTCTATTTGTGTCGTACCTATGGAGTATCTTCTCGTAGCCTCTCGAGGTATGCAGGTACTGTATAGACTATTGGCACTATTATGTGTTAAGGTGGAAAATGTAAAGCCTTAACGCTATTTAAAAGTAAGTTTATTTTATATTAGACACTATTATAATAGCGAAATATTACTACATAGTAGATAGTTTAACGGATCCTTAGAGGATGGTTATCCCAAACATCCTTTGAGTTACTCGTATTTCAATTATTATTTCACTTGAGTTGGATTTATTGATATAAGAATGTTAATCCTGACTCGAGTGTTTTGTGTTTTGCTTTACGCTCGAGTCAGACTGAGTGATACAGTATTCAAGACCCATCTTTGGAGTTGGAGTTTCGCTTGGAGAACCCACTATCTATCCTATTTTCAGTTGTTCAGTTGATTCCAGTGATGTATTCAGATCTTGTCTTTGATTATTGTATTAAGGCACCTATGTATTCATGACTTCTGTTGTAACTTGTTTAACTCTGTTATATATATATAGTAGCTTCATGAACTACTATTCTTTTGTTTTCGCTGCATTATTGTTATATTACTCTATGTCTGTGATTCTGTGATTATTTATTTACTGTATACTGAGTTTTGCCAAATTTAAATTAACAATATGATATTTTGAGCAATTCAAATCCGACATGTATGGATGCGAATGGTTGAAAATTTCAGGTCATTACAAGTTGACTTAGCAATGCAAAGTGCTTTAGATTTGTGAAATTATAGGGGTAACTTTGTAATTTGGTTGGTTGAAACATAATTGGAGGCTAGATTGCTTAGTACAAAATAATTCTATTCTAAATCTTAGTTTAATTGCCATAATCAATCATCTTTGTCATCTTTATTATCGTATGACAAGTAATTACTTATTTCCTTAGTTTTAATATGATAAGTTATATGAATAGTTGGAACTATGCGTTTGAATTAGTTTGATTTATTTGTTGATTTGATTTTCAAAACAAGTATAATATGTTTTGAGGTATTAGGTTTTATTATTTTTTCCATTATATTTCACCCATCATTCAGTGACCTAATTGATTGATTATTATACCAAAAATGCGATTACAACCTGATGGGGTTAGGAAAACAGGTAGGCTCCCTAGGACTTGACCAATGATAAACAAACATGAAAAACAACATGTACTTATGTCTTTGTAGAAATTTTGCAAGTAGAGTGTTGTTTTACTCTTTCTTTTACTAGTAATTACTATATTTCTATTGGAATTTGATGACTACAACTAGATTTTTATTGTGTAGTCTTCTCATTTTCCTTCTCAATTGATAAGATAAACAAACCCCCCTATACTTTTAATTTTTCTTGACCAACGTTGTTATTGAAGCCTCCTTCACGTTGTTTGTTTCCACCGTCTTACTCTATGTTTTAGCTGGTTATCTATATGTTTGGTTGTTGTGCTTCTTACTATGTTTGCATATTGTGATTGATTGTCTTTCATGCTTCATCTACGATGACTATATCTACTGTACTCTTATATTGAACCTACTACCTTAGAACTTTTTGCACCTCCTATATCGTCTAAGTAATATACCATTACATGCTTGCAAATAGAAGTATTAAGAAACTAGTTTATAGAAATTTAATCCATTTTTGATGATCTTTCCAAAACTTGGATATAAGTTAGATTATTTAGAGTAGTTCAACAAGAATAGAAGTTAAATTATGACCTATCTGGAATCTTCTATACTAGTGATATTGGCCATAAAAAGGATAATAAAAATATTTACTTCAATACAAATTTTGTTTGCTGTAATTGCTATGTAAATTAAAATATTTTTTAATGAAAATAATGAAATATCTTTTTTTTTAAACAACCAATATTATTATAAAAAGGAGAAAAAAAACCTTTCTCCAACGGCTCACAAAACACGGCAAGGCATACGAAAATATGCCTCCCACACAACCGAAAATAGATACAGTACAGTAAAGAACAAAGGGAAAAGAAAAGGCAAAGCTAATAGCAGCACCATAAGACATAGCTGAAAAAGAAGGAACAAAAACCCGCTCAACCATCATCCCCGCTACACCAAAAATGGTGTAGGCCAGTCCACCAGATAGAAAACCAACCACCGCCAGAGGGAGAGAATACCAATAGTGAACCACAAGCCAAAGCACGCTAATCCAAGAGACCCAGAACATGCGGCCTCAAGCAAACCCTACCGGCCAAACGACAGGACCCGATGAGCTCCGAATTCCAACACCCGAAAAGAAGATCGAAAATCTGAAGTGCGAACCGAAGGAAAAAATCCCCAGCCAAAGACAACGACCAAATCTCCCTACAAAGCCTAAACCTGAAAAACTAGCAAACACATCAAAACAAAAAAAGGGGGAGGGGATGAGAGAATCAAGAGTGTCGGATGATGGCCAACGCCCCGACTGGATCTGAAATATCTTCTTAACAACCAAGAGGTGATAGTGATTGATTGATGATTTGTCAAACGAAGTTATTATGATTGCTTTTAATTAATGAAAATTAATATCCAAAATGTATGGATCGTATTTTAATTTCGCAATAATATCAGTTTTTTTATCTTGATATCATGTTACATCTCTTTGGTTGTCAATCTTTTCCATTCTTCATATTAGCAACCTACAAAGGAAAATTATGAAAACTGCTATGTGAAGTTGTGTTACATGATATTAATGGGATGGTTGCCGAAGAGGGTTGATCTAGTTAAGGATAGAAACTTGTTACTTACATAGTTATACTAGTTTAGATGTCTAATCTATACCAAAGTTCTATGGAGTTTCTAGCCAATATAGGTATTATGCTAAATAATACATGTTTCTTGTGTGAGAAAAATGATGAAAGTCGAGATGCATTTTAGTGTGACTACCATGCATACATACAAAACAGGGTCAAGCAAATCTTAAGAAGCTACTAATGGTGATATACAACTCTTAACAAAGGTGGAGTCTATTAAAAAAAACATTTACCACCAATGATAACAAAATGACTTGGTCAAATAAGTGCTTTATATAAACATATGGATGTATTGGACTAGTAGTAGATGATGCTGAAACTTGTACAAAGAATAACTAAAGAAAACACATTTAAAGAATAATTAAAGAGAATAACAAAGATGTGGGAATTAGATGTCGAAACAAATGAAAAGTTAATTGATCATCGTGTATAACCCTAGACCGGGTAGAATTGGGCATAAAGGGTGGAGATCAATTCATGTTATACGAGAGTGGGCTTGGGTCTTTAACTGCTCTCTTGACTCTATCTTCCTTGGCAAATTCCTTTATTTCTTCACATTCTATCAGTCTGCATATTTTGCAATGGATGATTATGTAACTATTATACGCCTATGTAATTCAGAATTTTTTAATGGCGTTAGTCCCAAACATTCATGTCACTTGAAAATTGGTAAAAACTCTTTGGACAATGGATAATCAATAAGTATGAAATTATTAAATAAGTTTACCTAGAAAATTAACTCTAAGTGGTAATATCAATGGATAATGGCTCAAATTTTATTTCATTTTTTTGAACTTGATTGCCTCGACCTCAGTTACTAATTTCCAAAAAAAACATGACATAGCGCTTGGTAGTAATGTGTTTCTTCTTTCCATTACGCTTATCATCAATTAAGATAAGATACCATTTTTGTAAGTATCAAAATTAATATCAATGAAGGTACGTCTCTTGATGCCGGAGGAATACCGTTAAGTCATTTGATAGATTTGTTATCTCTTAGACATAATCTCTTGCCTTAAAGCATATCAATTTTTTACTACTTTAATCATCGACTTTTTGACCAAATACTTATGATTTGGGTAATGATATAGTTTTGTTTCTTTGAACAATTTTTGTCGTCACGACCATGGTTTCTAAAATGAGAGGAAGTGGAGTAATAACTAGTAAAACTATGTCAGACGCTTCAATAATTAGCACTCTTGTATGTATACTCGCATAAGAACTTAGTATTTAACATTAATAACCAATACTTTTGGTTTCACAAATATAAGTGACATAGTTCTGTTAAATGTTACTTTTCTTGGTCTATAAACCTTGACAAGTATGATGAGAATAATCTTAACAGGAAACAAAATTTTACCAGTATCTAGATCAAAAGTATTCTTTACAATAACCAATGGTCAAACTAGAATTAAATTCATTGTGATTTAAGGTGAGATAATTCCTAAGAGATAAGAAGTTTATATGATGATTTAGGCTATACGGCACTATACCGACATAAAAAAACATGGCTCATGTTGAGTAAGAGTTCAACACTTATGCAAATGGTTTACTATCTACTAGTTTTCCAAGGTAGTGCAATGGTAAGAAGCAAGTAATTATATCATTGGCGATTGTACTTTTCCAAATGGTTATATATGTTTTGTCTATTCCATATTCCTCATGTAGCCATTTTTATCTCTTGAACATATTATTAATTCCTATGTTTCAGTTAATAAGATTATCCCCATTTCAATCATGTAATATAAGAATTGAGTACATCAACTATTAAAAGAGAAAAAGCATGAACTAATAATACAAACAAATTTCCCTAAATTTTTTGACAATAGTCAAAGAAAATAAAGTCCCTTGGCCCTCATGTGGAGAAGACCAATATGGCATTAACAAATAATACCAACAACTATTTATCTGAGCAAATATCAACTATAACTGCTCACCATGTCTAACTAGTACCATTAGCAAGTGCTTCCTTAAGAATCACATCCTTCGTCTCCAACACCTCAAATTCTTCTTAGATCTAAATGTCCAGTTTTTAGAATTCAACATAAGAATGTTCAATTCCTCCCAAATTGTGTAGCCTGTAGGCCCCTTCAAACTTAGTCCTGTTTATTAGATGAGAGGTCTATTTGATTATTTTGTTTCATATCTATGAAACAGAAACTACCAAACTAGGTTAATAAGTATCTCTTAATTATTTTCTCCTAAAGTGCCAAATTTAGTAATGTAGCTTCTTTCATCAAATTGTAGCTTTTGTCCCCTGACTTGTCTAGATTGTTATTGTCAAATGTCAAAGTTGATTAGTGTATGGACCATTCAAAAAGTGGTGTTTTTATCTTCAATTTGCAGTTCACACAACACAAGACTTATTTAGGATCCCTAATCGATAAATCTTTATCTTGTTTGAAACACATCTTTAATTATTATTAATCTAATTAAAAGACATCCTATTGTAATTTAAATGATCCTAGATTACATTTGATCATTAGACTTTCTGAAGATGAGTTCTAATGCCTTTTTGGATTTGAAGGAGGAACCTTTGCTTGACATGTCCTAAACCCTATCAACTATTTTGCTTCTTTCTTACTTGGAATAACATTAATTTCAATGTAATTTTTTTTGTAAAAAGTCATATCTTCATTAATGACTCAGAAGAACAACACTAAGTACAAAATTTCTACCATCATATGTTTTTATACAATCCCAATGCAAAATATCACCAAGGCACTTATTATTAATCCAAGGATCATTACATAATAATGTACTACCATCTATAGCTTTCCTTCATGTTTTTTGTTGTCCTTGATCCATGACATTTAAATATTTTTCCAACATCCAAAAGTATTATGGTCTAGTTGCATTATTTATAAAGGACAATTATCACATCTATTATGCAACCATTTAGTCCAATTCCCTTCCCCTTAAGATAATTCATAAATGCTCAAGTCTAACAATTTTTTTGCTTTTTTTTACTAAAAATGATAATAACACTACTACGAGACAGAACTCTTAAGAAATATTTCTTTGAAATACACCACTGTACTAGTGGACATTGTGTTCACAACATTTCTTTTAAAGATATTGTAAATAAGTTATTAGTGGAAATATTTTCTTTTCGAATGTTAAAACTTTTTGGTTACTATGATGTTTCACGATATAGTTATTGACTCACCTTCAACGAGATTGTTGTAACACTATATAAACAAAATTTTCTTATAATATTTAAAGCATGTTATTGATCTGCTTGAATCTAACGATGTTTTTTCAAGCATTATAGATGTATCATGCGTAAAAGTTTATTAATTATTTTAAACTTCTTCCTAACAACAACGTTACACAAATATGTTAAAAAATAGTTTGAGTCACATGGTTTATACATTACTATAAAAGTGAAAAATTATGACATCTTTTTTTTTGAACACAATTCATTAATGCCAACAAGTGTCGATCTCGAGGATCGAACTCATGACCTTTTATCTCGTAGTCTAAATTACCAACCAACTGAGCCAACCCTATTAGATATATGACAACTTTCTATAAGTATTGTAAATGATTATAGTGAAGAGTTAGAAAAAATCAAATACTATCAAATTATTTAATTTCTTTTCAAAGGTTTCAAATAGGAAGAAATCCAATTATTTATAAGAACTTATTTCTTAAGAAGATTTAAACTTCATTCAAAAATTACCTTATTTACTATTATGTGTGTGTCTATATATACATATATATATACATAAATACATATATACATACATATATACATACATACATATATACATACATATACATACATATATATATATATCAACATATTAATTGTGAAGTGGATTGAAACTTTTTGTCAAAATTTTCAATAAAACTTTTTAGCCTAAGTTTATGGCTTATGCATCCAAACATTCCAAAGCAAACTTATGGTTTAAAGCTTTTCCTTTTTGTGCTCTCTATGAGTTAGTTGGTAGACCCATAAATAAATAACTTATCTGTAACACCCCCCAATCGTAACGATCGAATATTTAAATACTTAATTTAAATATCTAATTGTTAATTAACGTAACGCCCATTATACTCAATTTTTTAGAGACGAATGAATTGGGTCTCAAGATACCCGTGGCTGAGACTGCTTTTCCAAAGCAAGAAAAAATAGTATATAAACTTGGCTATGTTTGGAGTCGATAAATTTCGATGATGAATAATGTTGAATGGTGAGGATTTAGGCTAAAGGCTATATGCTAGCCTACAATTTAGCTAAGCCCCTTCATAATTCCCATTCACTTCTCATTCTACATTTATTTTCCTCTTCTTCTCTAATTACTTCTATAATTCACCTTTAATCCTCTTGCCCTAAATCACCAATTCATGCTCAAATAAAATTCTATAAATCCTGATAAAATAACTGCAATTCCTCTCCTCTCATTCTCTATAAAACCCATGAAGGAATTAGCTTAAACCACATTTTGGAGCTTCATCCAAGATTTAAAGAGAGTAAAATGATGGGTTTTGGTGATTTTGGGCTAAGTTTGAAAAGGAAGAGGTAAGTGAGATGGTTCTCCTACTTAATTTACTTGTTAAACTTAATATATTTTCTTATTGATGATTATGAAGTTATACGAAATGATTTAGAGAATGTTTGTGTTGATTTGGGCCTATTCACGTTGTTAATATGATTATATTAATGCATTAATTGTTTAAGACCTTAACCACCATGTTTAGAAAAGTTAGTAAGCCCTAAAATTGATTTTGAGTTAATTAGATGATTATTTATGATGTTGTAGTTTGATTTGTGATTAATTAAGTAGTATAATGATGTGCATGTCATTAGAAAATATTTATTAAATCATTTAAATTGATTTAAGGAAAGTTAATAAGCAAATTAAGCGATTTAGGAGATCTACACTTATCATTTAAAGTGATTAGAGGCCTAGTGGTGCTTAGTTAGTACTTATAAATATTATTTAAAAGTAAAGGAATGATTTTTATAAGTGAATGGTTTGTTTATAAATATTATTTATGTAAAGAAATAATTTTATAATATAAAAGTGATATTTTATCAAATAAGTGATTTTATAAAAAATATATAAGTGATATTTTATAGAATAAGTGATTTTATAAAATAGTATAAAAGTGATATTTTGTAAAATAGTATGAATAAGATATTTTATAAAATAAGCGATTTTATAAAATAATATAAAAGTGATATTTTATATAAATAAGTGAATATATAAAATAGTATAAAAGTGTTATTTTATAAAATAGTATGCATGAGATATTTCATAAATATACGAGATTTTAAAAAATAATATAAAAGGATGTTTTACTTTTATTGAAAAAGTTATTAAATAAAAGTAAGTTTTGATTTAAGTAATAATTGAATTAGTTAGTCAAACATATGTTACACATATATGCATGAACGAGTATGCATTTACGTGTATTTTTAAGAAGTATAATAATCAACATAATTCTTATGTCGTAGTTAGAATTGTCATGTGTAGTTATGTGTGTATATATATAATTGTATATATATATATATGTATCCATATATCTTTATTTGTGTACAAACACATTGTGGGAATCTCATGTAACCATAGCGACTATCGCATGCGCTAAGTTGTATGAGAAGATACCAAGCTGAGTAATTTCCACGGTGAAGTTCAAATGTGATTTATATAATTGAAGTGTGATTGTGCATTCATGTATGTATAAACATACACAAATGAGTGTATGGGTGTACATCTAGGCAACACATAAGATAGGAAGATGGTTTTGTTGTTTTGGTATGTTAGAGGAGGCCAGGTGGCTAGATTAACCACTGAACTCTATATGTGCAAAGATTGCAATTCGTTTCAAAGTTGGTTTTCGAACATGTAAGGAACCACTTCCAAAACATTAACCAATGAACTTCGTAGGAGGTCAGATGTGATGGAGGCAGGGTTAGGAAGCTAGGCGGCTCATTAGGTAAAGCAATGGAGGAACGGTGCGTGAATCGATGGCCATCTAGGTCGGGTGGCACCTGCCCTAGGCATTATTACCTGGGATAGGCTATTATCGATCGATCGATCGATGGGGACCACCGGTGGTGCACTGACTTTGGAATTAAATCCTAGGTCAGGTACCATTCTATCTGGGTTTCTTCCTTCATTTTAGATGCGATTCATGCGGAGCTTCAGCGCAACTTCAGGGATAACTTTGGGCTACTCTGGAAGGTGGAATGCAGGGCAATGCAAGAGATCTAGATGCAGATGCTAAGTGATTCCTATGGTATCAATAAAGATCGGGCGCGGGATCGGTATGGTGATTGGTCACGATCACACCCGATAAGCATGTATGATTGGAGGGAGTAAAATTGAACCTTCAGGCTTTGACCTTTGGGTACGTATAGTTTGATAAAGCGTATTGGTCTTATATTAGTAACTGTACATAGTATTGATCTTATATTAGTGATCACACCCTATATTAGCCTTATATTAGTGGCCATGCTTATTGTTGGTCTTATAGTAGAGGCCATCCATATTAATAGATGATGACGAGATATCAATCTTCGTTTGTGATAGACGTATCTGATTACATGATGTTATATTTGATATTTATTTCTTTATGGCATCGGTTTTCCTTTGTGGTCCCGATGGCATATTATACGGGGTACACCCGTTGTTATCTTTTGAGAGATGTTATTTGAATTTATTAAGAAATCCATAATGGCCGAGGGGTAGATGATGACGATCATCTACGGGTGGATCATATATTACTTATGCTCATTGAGGGCTACGGTAAGATCCATATAGGTTCAAGTAAATAGAGTAGATCATATATCACTTATGCTTACTGAAGGGTACAGTGAGATCTACACGATACCCATCACCAAGGATATGGCTCGCGGTCTAGGTACACTGACGTACTGACTCTATTTATTTTGGACCCTCAACAAGAATCATTGGATTACGATAGGTGTCCAACATAGACTCTGGTTTAAGATATGTAAAGTAGGTCATATATCTCCAATGCTCACTAAGAGGTACGGTGAGGCCTACACGAGTTTGACCACACTGGGTGTGGCTCAGGGTCTATGATATACTGAGGTACTGAATCTATTTATCTTAGGCATGAGTCTACCGTGACTCCACCCATCAGTAATGATGAGTATCAATTTGTATTCTCTTTCTGTAGCTTATCATTATTTTGTGTGTGTTATATTAGTTAGTTGATAATATTATTGTGTATTCTAGGATATGCTTATATCTTGATGCTTATGTTGTCTCTGCATTTGTACATTAAGTTATCTTATCATGGTATACCTTTACGATTAGTCATATTATATAAGTTGTGCTGACTTATTGATTATAGGAGAAGATCTTAGTTATTCTCATACTTTGTTCCCCTAAATATACTGTGAGCAAGTCACGGTATGATTTCTTACCTTTTGGATATGTTTACTTTACTTGTTTATGGACAGTTTGGATTATACCCCGAGCCATGTTTATGGAGAGGTCCGGTTGTACCTTAGTAGTTCCTCTTCTATATGTAAATAGTTTTGATATATAATATTTTGAGATAGTTTCCCTCACACCCAGCTTTATGTCTGACCCGTGTTTTGTCTGTCTTTTTATGTCATGATAACTCTTGGGTACTCAATTGAGTGGTTTGAGAGCTAGGTGCTTTTGAGGATACACTATTAGAGTGGCACATCTGGAGCGTTAGAGGCGAAGATAATACTTTTGTATATATTTGATATTGTAGTTGTACATGACAGATATGTTATTTGTATATGAAACTTATATCAAATATTCTATGCTGACTTTCAGTATTGATTTTTACTTATTAGTTTCTTCCACAAGTGCAGTCTCTTATATATTGTTCATCCTATTCTTTTCATGTATAATCAGTATATTATATATTATCATTCTATTCTGAGATCTTATTGATATTATGGTCTGATGTTTTATTTTAATTTTATCCAAACAATATGTCTTTTGTGGTATTCGAAAGTTGGATGATGATGTAAGGCACTGATTTTTGGGTATCACAAAGGACGAGTTGTTATTTGGTATCAGAGCTTAGGCTCAACACTTAGACCAAGTAGACCCGTTTGAGTTAATCAATCTGATAAAAGGAGATATGTTGAGAGAGTGTACTTATATTTTTCTTCTATATTATATTGTATACACTGCTTGTCTTCTGGACTTTAGTTTTTTTAATCGCTAGTTGCTAAGGTAACTTTGTCAGGCTATCAGTATGGGTAGACGGAGTACAAGTGCGACTGCAGATGGGTAGTCTGAGATGCTTAAGTAGTTCAAAGACTAATTAGCTGATGCAAGGGATGTTCCGTCATCTACGAACATCTCCCGCAGATGCGATTGGCATCAGGGGTGGTGTGGCCCTTACCCTTAGGGCACCCGTATTTCTAGCTCCACCAGGTTTAGACTCTTCGAAGCTGTACCAGCATTTTCTTAGCCTTGGAGGGAAGCCATATTTGAGTCTTGAGGCTGTTACTAAGACACAACCTTCAACACGTGTACGAGAGGGCTTCTATCGAGAAAGGTCTAGAGAATGTTTTTATAAAGAAGATTGCTTCTCGACATTTGGAGAGGGGATACTTTGACTGGGTAGGACATAGTGTTTGTGTGACTGATAAGTATGCCCGTGACTTGGAATGAATTTAGGTGTCGCTTTGTTTCTCAGTTCATTTCTAAGATCATGAAGGGCATGTAGCTTGAGCATTCCATCCATCTTATGCAGGACGGCTTGCTGATGAAAGACTATATTGACCAATTAATCTTTTGGTATTTGGGATTGAGATTGTCGATAAACCATTTGTGTAGGCAAAGGAGTTTGCCTTGGGCCTTAAAGCATCAGTTGGGTTTCATTGCTTAGTCTTATCCCCATTGGTGGCCACTCATGAAAGTCTCGTTGGATGGTTCTCCTGCGTAAGACTACCCGTGAGGTACCATTAGAAATAGTGATAATGGAAAGCAAATTAATGCTCCAGCTGAAGTTCGAAGACCAAGATACAAGGAAGATCGAGCTTATGCAAAGAAGAAAGGTGGCCTAATATGTCACTCCTATGGCATTTAGGGCATTTCGGTAGGAGATGTCATCCAGCTAAAGCGGATCGTAACTGCTTCAATTATGATTGGCTTAACACTTGAAGAAGTATTGTCCTACGTTTCAGAGAGATGGGAAAGCGATGATGACTTATGCCTTACGGGTATTATCGAGTCATAGTAGGCCTACTGTTCAAGGAAAATTAAAGGAGCTTATTTGGTGAGAGATGCTCTATTTTGAGGAACTTACTTTAGTTCCATCGGATACTTGAGTGGTATATTTCTCTATTGCTAGTTACTAGGTAGATAGGCTAAATTTGACACCTTTCATAGTAGGTAAATTCTTCAGTAAAGATAAACCTTATATTGGTAACTTAGTAACAAGGCTAAGATGAAGAAACCAAGAGTACTACCATTCGAATATGATGTACGAGCTTTCAAGTTGAGTGGGATTAGTTGATGATGTGAATTGGATTCTTATCTTAGTAGGGTTTGGTGGATGCCCACTTATGAGCAAAGATCGAGAAGATGACTTATAGGCGCTTGCCTAGAGTCGTTCATGTTAGAATTTTTTTTCTTTTTGTTAGTAAACCTTAGGTGATGGGAGTATCCAACGTGTCGAAAGTGGTATTTTCTTAAGACTGGTCCTTTCACGTACCAGTTCTTAATCACTAGTTTGAGCGTAAGGTTTCTAGGTGATTTGCACCAATTAGGAAAGAATTTTTTACTCAATTCTTACAAGCAAGCACTTGAGTTGGATTCTTGAGGTGACTAGATTTTCGAAGTATGGCCTTGGTCGTGTGAGGAGATTTCAATAGTTGGGTCAAGAAACCAGATCAGAGTTCGCATAAGAAGGGTAAGGTGGCTGACCCTAATTAAACAAAGAAATCTTGCAAGAAAAAGAAGGGTTTGAACAGACATCGTGTAATTTTGGGTGAACTTTAGTCATTATAAATTATATGTATGGTATAGCTAAGTTTGCTTAGGGTAGTTTGGGAGAGGATTTCTCGACTAGTTTTGTGGTGATTCAGATAATCTTCTAAGTGACGAGATAGTACTTGCCTTGGCAAGCATCATAGTGCAATTAGTATATTATCCCTATTGACATTGTGCGGTTTGGGTGAGTCTGGACCTGAGCAAACCTAGGCATTTGTAGATCATCATCCAATGATGATTTAATTTGTAGAATTTCCTCCTTTGGAGAATAAATTCTGTTCGAAAGAGAAGGGAAGTGGAGACTTAGATTGCTAGATCTATTCAAGAGTTTGAGACTCAATGATCTAGTATATCGTAGAAGTTTTCCTTTTCGTAGCAGGAGGTGTAATAGTCTTTCGCGTATTGTATTCATAAAAGAAATTGCACCACTTAAGCATTTTGTCCATCTTGGAAGTCAAGCAGGCTTATGGGAGTTTATAGTTTAACATGCACGCTTAGACTGTTGATTGGTTACTATGTGTGTCGATATAGACTCTTTTTATGTGCTAATTATTTTGCGTATATTCTATTGTTGTGATTGATTGATTGATTGTTGATGGTTGATGCTGCTTGCTATTATTTTCCATTTCTCGTGTTTGCTTACTACCGTTTGATGTTGGCTGATTTTTTTATTTTTGTTGTTTTTTTGCTTGCTTGCATGTTTGATAGTTTATATACTATTCATTGTTGCTTATTGTTGTTTGCCATCGATTGATTGTTGCTTATTATTCCTTGTAATAGTTTGTTATTTGTTATTGCATACTACCGTTGGATGGTTGCTTATGTACTAATTTTGATTTTGTTAAGACGAGAGAGATAATGGTTGATTTTGTAAAAAGGGTTTTGAAAATTTAAATGGGCTCGGAAAAGGTTATAACATCCCATAAAAGTTTAAAAGAAATAAATAAAATAGGTAAATTGATTAAATAAGATAAGGCTAAAAATGGGAATTTTGCAAAAGTCAGAGTTTGACCATGGAATTTAAGCCGCTACGTTCGTGGAAATTTTTTGATCAATTTCATATATAATGTTCTGAAAACGAAGCTCGAATGAAAAAGTTATGGATGTTTGAAGTTTTAAGGTCTAAAATAATTTAAATAGAATTTAAATTCAAACATATAAATAATTCTCAAATTTGAAATTTGAAAAGTAATAGTAATTAGACTTGGGGTTAAGTAATCGTTAAAATTAACGTTAACATTAAAGGAGTACTTAAGGAATAAAATAAATAATTCAACGTTAATTAAAAACATTCCCAAAAATAGGACCATGGGTAGACCGCCTACCATGGGTCGGTCTGACCGAAAGGGTAGGGGCAGTCGATCGGTCCCTCTGTGTGGCGGCTAGGTTTTATGCAAATGAACATACCAGATTTTATTATTTCTAACCGACTTTAATCCGAATGTCGGTTTTGGCGCGTTCCAACCACTATAAATTAGAGCATGACCCCCTCACTTTTGTTCACAAATTATGTTGGGAACCAAGTGAAGCTCTGTCAGTCTCTCTCTTTAAATCGGGAAAATTCTTTAGGGTTTCAGGTAATAGATTCTAGATGTTTATTATTTTTGTTATCCCGCCTTCTGGCAAGGCCGTGACACCAAGAAACTGACTAGAAATCAATGACAATCCGTCCTGAAAATTAGTTACATCACAAGAACACGGTGGATATCAATGAATTTTGTCCGAGTCCGGATCTGGCTACAATTAGCAAGACATGACAAGCGAAGCCATAAGAGTCAACATTCCAAATTTCAAGTCAATCTGAATCTGTATGCTCAAGATATGATCGATGCAAGTTGGAGAAAATAGCCTCATTTCGTATCCATCATTACACCTCAGTTCGACTCCATCAACTGCGTATTGATACGAACAGTCACTGCTTCGTATCCACCAAGTTACCCCAAGTTCGAATCCACCAGTGATGCTAAAGTTCGAATCCATGAAGGCACTCCGCTTCGAGTCCACGTACGATGATATGTTCGAATCCATCAGGTTGCTTCGTGTCCATTTGCGTTCGCATCGACCAAGAAGCAAATTAGCCTCGCGCTTACCTGGTTCGTATCCCTCAGGATGGAGTGCTTCGAATCCACGAAGTTGCTCTACTTCGAATCCATCCTATCACAACAGCTTCGTATCGATCGACCAAGGCTCACTATGATCGATACGAGCAGACTTCCATTTGAATCAATGTGTGGAGAAATTCCCTCGAACCCACCAAGTCAAAACGACGAAAAACACGGAGTCGACCCAGTAAAACTCGGAGAAAGAACTAGATCAACCAGGGTAGCGCGTGCCACGTCAATGCCTTCGCTCACCAGGCCATCGATTCGACCCTATCGATTCGAAGGGGATCGATTCGAACAGAGCACATCAACCGGAAATGCAATCTTGAATCGATCATATCTCGAGATCTACAAGTCCAAATGCTACGAAATTTTCACAGAAGCTTGAGCACATATTGAAGAATGTCCACACCAAATTTCAGATCGATTGGAAAATTTCTTGATCGATTCGAATGGAGCTCGAATCGATCCCAAAGCGGGCCCGGATTTCCTGAGAGCGGGCATGTGGGCCCCCTCACGTGCTAGAACTGGTCTCCCGAGATTTAGGCGAAATATCAGCCCCCTACACCTATAAATAGAGCCCCTGGTCATTCAGAAAAGGGGTCAGACAATTTTAGGAGCTAAAGAGCGCCCAGACCCTGCCAGATTTACTCAGAATCACCACTGCTTCCTTAGATTAAGATTATAATCATAAAATCAGTTGTACTACATCAGAAGAAATTGTAATCATCAAGTGAACATCAATAAAATCATCAACTTCAGAGTGGACGTAGGCAAGATCGCCGAACCACTATAAATCCTTTGTCATTTATTGCTTTCATCTAATTTTTCGGAGAGCTCTTCATTTTTATTTCTCTACATATTTGATATTTGTGATCTGTGATTGCGAACTGGTGCTTTCACGACATTCGGGGTTTGTGACCAATTTTGGCGCAAACAATTTTATTTCTAATTCTATTCTTCTACAATCCCTAAATTTCTGAATCTAATCTTTATACAAATCCCTTGTTGTATATATCAAAAATGGGAGATTTGAAAGAGATTATTGAACGTGTGACAAATCCAAAAAATAAAGAGCTAAGAACCTGTTGCGAGTGGAAAGCTTAGTTTTTCTTATTTAGTAATTAAATAATATAGTTTGGACTTGATATATGCCTTGGAGAAATTTGGTTTAGGAAAAAATCACATTGTGTAACGACCCACTATTTTGGACCATTCAAATCGACAATAATCCACATATGTCGGACTTGAATAATGCAAAATAACATATTATAATAAAATTTGGAGCAAATAAAATCATTCACAGAATCACAGACAGAATATCAGAATAACTCGCAGCGGAAAATAAAATAAATAGTGGTTCATGAAGCCACTGCAATACAAAGTCTCAAAACAGATACAAAATACATAGTCGAAAACAAATACAGTTCTGAAACAAGTTCAGTAAAATCCCAAATACATAAGTCTCTAATACAAAAGCCGAAATAGAACAACTGAAACTGAAATGGATAAATAACTAGATAAGCAGAATCTCCAGCGATTCCTAGCTCCAGAAAGGTGAAGTCCAAAGCTGTGAATACTCAGGCTGACCCGAGCGTAGATAAAACACAAACACTCGAGTCAGGACATACATACTTATACAATGTAAACCAACTCAAGTGAACTGTAATAAAAGGTACAAGTAACTTAAAGAATGCTTGGGATCGCCCATTCTTTAAGGATCCGTTAAACTATCTACTATGTAGTAATATTCACTATTATAATAATGTCTAATCATAAAATAAACATACTTTTTAATAGCGTCAAGGGGTTACCCATATAGCCCTTAACACGTAATAGTCCCAGTAGTCTATCCAGTATTAGTATACTCCCAAACGGGGGCTACCCTCGATACTCCACAGGCTATGGGAGAAATCCAAACTCGTAGTAAAGCTCGCTATGGTAGGTGACACGGCACAACTAGGCAATGCCAGGGTAGATATACCAATTACGCATTCGGACTGGTGGTAACGCATAGCAGCCACTACCGCCCACCTCGAACAACACTCCCAAATCAAGGGTGCGCACCAAATCAATCACAAGTAATAGAATGGTATCGAAGAAGTGTGTCCGATCAGAGGTGCTACCTCATTGGCCCGTCGATCACTCCTGTTTTAGCCACCTTATGCCAACTCACGGGAGTTGGGTCCATGTAAATATATCTTTAGGATCGTCGCCACCATCCTACTTCATTCTGGAAACTCCACCACGTGCACAGTTGTTAAAGTGGTTTTCGGTATCGACAGAGAGTATGTCCATATCCGATCACGGTCTCTTTAACAACTAATCGTTATTATAACCCGTGGTTATAAATTTAAAAATAGTATATATTTCAAATAAAAATACTTCATTTAAACCATTTAAAAGTGAAGTCATTATACTTTTAAATCAAATATTTAATTCCCAAAAATTTAGCCTTTTCTGAGTTCGTTTATTCACTTAAATATATTAAAACATTAAAATTTCAGCTTTCACAGCATTTAGAAAGTGCCGCGGTAAGTTATATTTGAAAACAATTCAATTCAGCAAAGACAGCATTTATAAACTGCTGTAATAGTTCAGTTTTAGTTGAAAAATAGTTCAATTCAGAAAAGACAGCATTTACAAAACTGCTGTAATAGTTTAGGGTTCAAATTAAAGATTTAATTCAATTCAGCAAAGACAGCGTTTAAAAACTGCTGTAGTAGTTCAATTATATTCAAAAATCACATTTCAGCCAACTACAGCACTTAACAAGTGCTATAATAGCTCTTTCATTAGTTTCAGGTTCAAATTTAGTTCCTGCCACTACAGCACTTACCAAGTGCTGTCATAGCCTTAGTTAATTTTAGCTTTTAGTTCATTTGTATCAACCACAGCACTTACAAAGTGCTGCAGATTCTACTTAGTTCAGATTTTAGTTCTTTCCAGAAACGATAGCATTTCTGAAGTGTTACTAAATGAATTTCCATATTTTAAATAGAATTCTAGCCATAAGTAAACTTCAATTTAAATCAATTTAACTTATAAAAATCACATTTTTCCACATCAAAAATGTTCATTAAATTCTCTTTTACTTATGGCTTTTATAAAGAAAAATTTTACAATAAAAATCAAATTTTCCAACAATTTCACTTATCAAATTCAAGTGTACATTTCCTTATTCTTTCATTTTTACAATTTACTTTACACTTAAATTTAAATTTCCATTTTCACAATTTAAAACTTAATTTCCATTTTTAATTTAATTAACTTAAATTTCCATAAAAAAATCAAATCACAAATTCCCAAATTAAGTTATATTTAAATCACAATTTTATATTCATTTATTTAACATTTTTAATACATAGAAAATCATTTTCACTTTATTAAATCATTTAAAATTCAATTTAAATCAAATTATTATATTTTTACATTTTAAAAATACTTAAAAATTTCTAGAAAACTTTATAAAATAACCACGGGTCTGTATAATATTTTCTAGCCTAAGTCAAGTGATACGGATAATATATCATTTCAATCCGTAATTTACAAAGAAAATCCGGGTTTTATCATTTCAAACCCGCAATCCCAAGTAAATAAAATTAAATAAAAATCGCTCAGGCTTATCATTTCAGCCCATAACGATCTTTCCCTATTCTAAAGTCCATTCGGGTATGTATCATTTCAACCCATAGTGATTCTATTCTACAGGGAACTTGCAGTGTGATTTAACATAATAGAATAAACAGTAAAATAAAATATAACGGAGTTTGAATTAGACTGACCCGTGTATTATTTTCTTTTGAATTAATACTCGGGTCAGACCGAGTTATTTCAGGTTGTTGATATCTTTCTTTGGGTTGCTGCTTGAGCTATGAAGTCTCTTCATATCTTTTGGAGTAGTCGTTGTCATAGTATAGGATGATATGTATTCATGTATATTATTTACAATAATGTACTGTAAGTATGTATGCTCCGATACCAAATGAAAGTGTGTACGCTTGTGCACACTAATTACGGATCGTGTAATATGGACTGATAAATGCGGAATGTTATTTACAATTCCTATACAAGTAAATATTCAATAAACTAACTATATAGCAATTCACAGATATAGAATAGTAAATGCAGTAAACTGTAAAAATCACACCAGGGATTTTTATACTGGTTCGGACCTCCCGTCCTACGTCCAGTCCCAGACTCCTATCTGGATTTTCACTACCAACTACCTCGCTTCACCCGGAGGAACAGGTTTATAACACCCGAACAGCCGAACGGGATTTCGTGCCTCTTACAACACCGAGGACTTCAACAAAAATAAATACAATTGTCGTTGACAACTTGTGCTCTTAACAACACTGATTTGTCACTTGTAGTACACCCTTCCTATAATCTTATCCTCAAAATATGTGAATGATGTTTGTGAAGATTGAAGGAAGTATATTACTTATTTGAATCAAAAGATATGAAATAATTTCAATGATTCAATAAGCAATTGAAATGTTTGAGAGCTCAAGACAGAGATCAGTAGAATAGAGATTAGAATAATTGAATTGGTTATTCTTATCTGGAATAATGATTTCATGATGTTTATATAAGAAATAAACAGTTGTAACCCTTTGTGAAAAGATACAAACAAAGGTCATGATCATTGGTGAAGAGAAAGAGAAGCAACCGTTGAAGAAAAGGAAGTGTCTGTACGAAAGGTTGCTTTCTGTTTGAAAACGGTCGACAGGTCAAAAATGGCCGGTAGACAGGAATTTGAATATATATACGTTATGTACACTTGTGCACGTTATCTGTGCATTCTGGACAAAAACGGTCGACCGCCTTGTTTTAAACCGGTCGACCGGTTTAGCCCAGACTGCACAGTTAATGTGCACTCATACATATATACATTTATATTCAAAGATTGAAGGTATGAGATTATTTGAGGATAGATTTTAACATAAATAACACTACTAACATACCAAATAATCAACCTCTAATGTATGGAGCTCTTTGTGTCTCTTTAAAACAATGAATAACTTCTTTTTGTCGATCACGGCTTATCCCTTTGTCAGAAATCAAAACTCTATAAAAATCTTGACTCAACATTCTCCCCCTTTTTGATTGATGACAACATATATCTGAAGTTCTGAATCTCCCCCTGAATATGTGATCTCCCTGAGATTTTGTCTGTATTCTTTATATATATATATATATATATATATTCCTGCAAATAATTGTTAGCTCTTTCTCCCCCTTTGTCATCGACAAAAAGGAGTAATAGATAATGGAATAATATAGGAATGTATCAACCAGAATATCCATTTTCCTCTTTTCTTAAGTGGTACCTGCAAAAAATATAATTAAGACCATGGTACCCACTTTTTATAGGGTCCTAAGAGTTAGATCTTAGGAATCCAAACCCATACGGGTCCGTTATCCCCTTTATATACATAATTAGTATTAAAATGCACAGTATTCATGAAATTCTGAATATATTTGTTCCTAATCAAATTGTTATTTGTTTTAGGAACCCATATTTTGATAGTCTTGACATTTTTCTTCTGAAATTTCACAACTGGTTTTGGTTTGGAATATAATAAACTAAGATTTTTCTTAACTTCAGTCTTTTGTCTTTTCTTTTTCCTTTCATTACCAAGATGTTTCTTGGTTTCTTGTTTCCTATATCCCAAACCTTGTTTATTTGAAACAGATTGTGAACTTTCAATGATTTTTGTCAAATTTTCTCGACCTTTGTTAAAGTTAGAAACATTTTGAGTTATGTCATCTAACTTAGTTTGTAAGCTCGCCTTTTCTAGGTCCAGATTTTTGACTTTTGCCTTAAGCTCATGATTTTCAATAGTGAGAGCATCATTTTTCTCTTTTTGAGTTTCAATTTCTTGACTCAAAAGAGATAATTGAGAGTCAACATTAGATGATGATTCTTGAAGTTTTTCAAGTTCTTCTTCTAATATTTTCTTCTCGTCTTTTAACATATCTCGTTCAAACTCTGCTCTACTCAAATCTGCTTTGGCTACTTTTAATTGACGTTTTATGTCTTTATATTTGACTATCAACTCAGAATTTATATCAAGTAATTCATCAAATGTAGGAATTTGTACCTCATCTTCTGTTGCCATAAAACAAACATTAGCTTGTTCATTTTCCTGATCACTTTCACTTTCAGATGAGGATGAGTCTGAATCATCCCATGTTACTGAGAAGGCTCGTTTCTTTGACTTGTCCTTCTTATGTTTGAATTTATCATTTTCTGACTTCTTCTTCTGTTCTGGACAATCCTTCTGCATGTGCCCCTTTTTGTGACAGTTGAAACATTCTATAGTTGATGAAGATGGTTTGCTTGATCCAGGTTTCCTTTTGTTGTAGCGACTGGCTTTTCGATATTTTAGGAATTTTTTGAATCCTTTTGCAATGAATGCCAAATCTTCATCTTCAGAATCTGATTCATTTTCATCTTTCTCAGCATGAAATGCTACATTTTTCTTCTCTTCTTTCTGTTCTTTTCTAGCCTGCAAATTTGCTTCATAGGACATTAAATTTCCTATCAATTCATCTGGCTTCATGATGGAAAGGTCATTAGCTTCTTCAATTGCTAATACTTTTCCTTCCCATTCACTAGTCAGAGAATGTAGGACTGTTGAAACAACATCAAAATCTGAATATTTTTGCCCTAATCCGATAAGTGCATGATGAATAGTTTGAAACCTTGAATACATATCATTGATTGTCTCATTCGGTTTCATTTTGAAATTTTGAAACTGACTCTTCAGCATGGCTATTTTGGCTTGTTTAACCTTGTTAGTACCTTCATGAGTGGTTTTCAGCGTTTGCCAAATTTGATATGCAGTAGTGCAGATACTAACACGGTTATATTCATTTTGGTCTAATGCACAAAACAACATATTTATTGCCTTTGCATTTACAGCTGCTGCTGTTTTCTCAGCCGTTGTCCATTCTGAATATTCAGTTGTTGGATTTACTATTTCTTTTTGAGTAGCATTCCAAGCATCATAGCTATTTGATTGCATGAAAAATGACATACGTGTAGCCCAATAGCTATAGTTGAGACCATTAAAGAATGGAGGTCTTTGTGTTGATTGACCTTCCGTGTAAGTGCTAGAGCTAGTGCTTGCGTTATTTGCCATATTACAAGAATATATCAAATAACGGTGTTACGGTTATATGATAACCTTGCTCTGATACCAAATGTAAGTATGTATGCTCCGATACCAAATGAAAGTGTGTACGCTTGTGCACACTAATTACGGATCGTGTAATATGGACTGATAAATGCGGAATGTTATTTACAATTCCTATACAAGTAAATATTCAATAAACTAACTATATAGCAATTCACAGATATAGAATAGTAAATGCAGTAAACTGTAAAAATCACACCAGGGATTTTTATACTGGTTCGGACCTCCCGTCCTACGTCCAGTCCCAGACTCCTATCTGGATTTTCACTACCAACTACCTCGCTTCACCCGGAGGAACAGGTTTATAACACCCGAACAGCCGAACGGGATTTCGTGCCTCTTACAACACCGAGGACTTCAACAAAAATAAATACAATTGTCGTTGACAACTTGTGCTCTTAACAACACTGATTTGTCACTTGTAGTACACCCTTCCTATAATCTTATCCTCAAAATATGTGAATGATGTTTGTGAAGATTGAAGGAAGTATATTACTTATTTGAATCAAAAGATATGAAATAATTTCAATGATTCAATAAGCAATTGAAATGTTTGAGAGCTCAAGACAGAGATCAGTAGAATAGAGATTAGAATAATTGAATTGGTTATTCTTATCTGGAATAATGATTTCATGATGTTTATATAAGAAATAAACAGTTGTAACCCTTTGTGAAAAGATACAAACAAAGGTCATGATCATTGGTGAAGAGAAAGAGAAGCAACCGTTGAAGAAAAGGAAGTGTCTGTACGAAAGGTTGCTTTCTGTTTGAAAACGGTCGACAGGTCAAAAATGGCCGGTAGACAGGAATTTGAATATATATACGTTATGTACACTTGTGCACGTTATCTGTGCATTCTGGACAAAAACGGTCGACCGCCTTGTTTTAAACCGGTCGACCGGTTTAGCCCAGACTGCACAGTTAATGTGCACTCATACATATATACATTTATATTCAAAGATTGAAGGTATGAGATTATTTGAGGATAGATTTTAACATAAATAACACTACTAACATACCAAATAATCAACCTCTAATGTATGGAGCTCTTTGTGTCTCTTTAAAACAATGAATAACTTCTTTTTGTCGATCACGGCTTATCCCTTTGTCAGAAATCAAAACTCTATAAAAATCTTGACTCAACATGTACTTGTATATGTAACTTCCAATGTCGACAGTTGTAGTTGTATCATACGTATTGTATCACATGTATTGTAACTGACTTCAATTATATATATATATGAGATTTATATTATCTGTGTTCCGCATTTAGTTTATCTATGTTATTATTATATATGTGTCCTAAACTATTATGAACCATCGTAGTTCGTTTTATACTGGAATTGGATATGTCGATGGGAGTAAATAAACAAAGAGATGAAAAATATATATACCACTCCTATCGAGATGGCTACTCCTATCCAGCCTTATTCTTCGTAATAACAGACGGTATTTCTTTTAATACTCTTTGTTATTGTGAGCATAGAGGTGGGGCATCACAGTTGGTATCAGAGCCAGGTTTTGATCCTGGGACCTGTGGGTTATAGGCCCACCATGCTTCCGCTGAGTACAGTTGATCCTGGGACCTGTGGGTTATAGGCCCACCACGCTTCCCCAAATAAAATATTAAATAACCAAGGGGTTACGCTAGGTTATATCTTTACAGGGGTCCACTTTTGGAATTTGGCCATAAATGACGCGGTCTGCCTATTTTCCACTTGGAAGTATTAATTGGCCTATAAGATTCCGTACGATGTCAGCTAGATAGTCCCATTGAGGAGCACGCTTCTGGAATTAGGCCTTAAATGGCGGGGTCTGCCTATTTTTCACTTGGAAGTATTAAGTGGCTTGGGTGTCGTCTCTTACAACATTAGCTATTTATGACGTATGATTGGGATATGGGATCTACTTTTGGAGTGGAAGGTATTAAATGGTTGGACCCACCTCCTTTCTTTATAAAGAAGTATTAAATGATTTTAATGATTTTATGTTTGTAGACATATTCTTATTTTGAAATGTACTGCCCAAGTACTGAAAAGGTAAGACTCGAGGTTTTTATTCACTAGACACTTGTTGTTCTGACTTCCTCCTCATTACAACACAGGTTAAGGGCGGAGTGATGGCAGTGATGATGCTTAAAGATGAGGAAGCTTGGCACGTGGCGGTATCTATTATTATTTTCTTTCATGTGTACTCATAGATTTAAACAATTGTTGTAACATATATTATATTATGGTTTTTATGGGATTTTGTGTTATGACATTTTATGGTTTTTGAAATAATTGGGTACACATTACTATTATATTTTGTTCCATCTGCTGTGAGTTCTGAAATTTAGTTACTGCACTGCAATGTTATTTCTGTTTACTACCAACAACTTTCCTTAGAATGGATCTAAGTTTAGATGGGCCTTTTTAGGGTCGAAATTTAGGCATGTTCCGGGGTGGGTTGTTACATTTGGTATCAAAGCTCTAGTTACCCGATCAATGGGGAAAAACTATACGTATGAGAGAGTTATTTGATATTTTGACAAAGAATTTTCAAAAAGAATTTTCAAAAGAATTCTTACTATATATATACCTTTACCTCCTCTTTTTGAACATACGCACATACACTCGGAAAACTTTTCTTTTCTTTCAGCATGTAAATACTATCTTAGGAAATCGTCACTAAAGTTTAACCTACAGATAGTTGGTATGGCCGATAATCAGTCTTCTTCCAAACAAGGGTACCCTACATGCGGAAGACCACCCATTCGTGGAATGCCCGAATGGTTTGAACAATATCTTAGGACTATCAGGCATATTCCTATTCCTCTAGCTACACCAATTGCACACACTGCTCCGACCGCTGATGCAGCACCCCATCCTGCCGACTTTCCTAAGCTATGTAAGGAATTTCTCAATATGGGAGGGAAGACATACTCTGCAGCTAAAGGATATCCAAAAGCTAAAGCATGGATTGGTAACCGTGAGAAGGTATTTAGAGAGCTTGGTTGGGATGATCAGTTAAGAAGAAGAATGGCAGCTTGGCACCTCAAGGAAGAAGCTTTAAATTGGTGGAACTTTATAATTGATGAGCAACCAAGCAGGATATTCTCCTGGGATGAATTCAAGAACCGATTCAAGATGAGATTCATGTCTAGAGAAAGGTTAGCTTGCAATTGGAAAAGTTCATTTAGCTGAGACAAGGAGATTCTACCTTTACATGAGCAGAGGTGTGCTCATGTATGGCAGGGGAGTCTGAGTGTACCCATAAGTTGGATAACTAAGTGGTTCGAATGCCTATCTAAGTGGGCATGAGTTCAAGCATTGAGTACCTCCTACATTGAGTAGTTGCTGACTATTTGAGTTAGTTATATGAGTTCTCCAATAGCATCTAATTGTGTGATGCAAGATTTGACTGATGATTCTCATGTTTTCTAAGTTTCTAAGATGGATGTCATAAGATGTAGTTGCTATTGAGCTAGGTACCCCTAACACCCAATATTGTACTTTTAAGTATTAGTACACCATATGATGACAGCTTAGCATGTATATCAATCTATATGCTAACTTGTTGGATGTGTGGAAAGGGAAGGTAAGATTTCTCATACTTAGTGTTCCAATTTATTATACCAACCTTTTTAGTATTTCTAGATTATTGATCGCTCAAATTAGATAGTTTTCTGACTAGAGGTTTTATGTTTTGCTTCTTATCATCTTTATTACCCTTAAATTATTAGATTACATAGGAGGTATGAGATAACGCATGGGGATATGCAAAGGACAAGTAGGTGGCTACACTTGTTATATATATCTACCTTTGGAGCTTATCTGCTATACTTCTATTGTCCAGTACTGTAGAGCTTTGCGGTGCCATGCTATTATTAGAGACGATCATTTTAGAGTTTATATTTTTGATTTATAAAATCTACTTTCTATTTTATATAAATATGGTGGATCTATTGCACTTTGATTCCATGGTTTATTCTATATATTACTATCTCTCATGTTTTATATATGTGTTGGCTATAATATTTAATCATATGCACTACGAGATATACGATAAGTTTTGCTTTAGAGTTATTGTTACTTTATCCTTGGATACTGCTCTATATTGGTCGAGTACCATTCAACACACTTTACGGGTATACTGGAAATCAAAGGTGTGGGGTGGTCGTCACATTTAGCATCAAAGCCAATGGTAGAGAAATGACTTAATTTGATATGGAATCCATTAGAGATTAGGAGGAGTCACCTTAGAATGGATCGAGTGATATATGGAAGAAAATATTCGTTATATATTTTGGATTTCAAAACTATATAGTATATACAGTAGTGGTGGTGGTAGTAGTAGTAAGTCGTATTACATATATAAGTACCATTTATGCAGCTTTCCTTTTTATAAGATTGATCATTCTTATTATAGTTTATAAGAATGAGCTGACAAATAAGGAATGTTGGAAGGACTTCTGCCTTTGGATTATAGGATGGAGCGGGCTTAGGTGCAGCTGCTAACCTCAATTTGTAGACCATGTTCAATATGGCAATGATGAACATGCTACAAAATTCTCAAGGAGGTGCTCCTAATGTTATTGGTGGTGGTGGTGCTCAAGTGCAAGCGACCAAAACTAAATTTTCTAAGTTGAACAAAGACTATTTTAGCCTTAAGGCCAAGCCATTTCTAGGAAAAGAATCAGCTATTGAGGTGTAGGATTGGTTGGACACCTGCGAATGCTTCTTCGAGAACTTAGAGTTGGAAGATGTGATGAAGAGGAAGCTGGCCTCTAGGCAACTTCAATGACTGATGATGGGATGGTGGAATGCTATTAAGATTGCTACTCTTAAAGGTCAGTTTACTTGGGAGTAGTCCAAAACCCGATTTGAGGAAAACTTTATCATGATTGCCCAGAAGTCGGTGTAGTTTATAAATTTTTCTAACCTAAAGCACCGGGAGATGACCGTTTCAGAATATGCAACTGAATTTTACATGCTTCCGAAGTACAAGTTGTCTTTTATCAACACTCAATGAAAAAAATGAAAAATTCATTATGAGCTTGGATGAACTTAGGGAGAAGCTGGTGGGCCATATTCATGATTCCTTTGAGAAGCTAGGTGAGAAGGATTTGAGACATAAGAATTCCTATCCAAGGTCCAAATCTATTGTTGTTGCAAAGAAGAGCCTAAGCCGCACGTGAGCGGGGGAGGTAAGACGAAGTGGAACAATAATAAAAATAAAAAGCAAATTCAAGCTAATGGTGGCCATAAGAAGGGAAAATGGGAGTCTACTTGATTTCATGTGGAGAGAATAGTCATCTTAGCAATATTAGCAAGAGTGCAAATAAGAAGAGCTTAAATTGTAATAAGGCCAGACACACAAAGAGGGGCAGTCTAGAGCTACAAAGGAACAAGCAGTTATGTCTAAATATGAGCTTAATGTTATTCCTACTTCGTTGAGTGCTTCATCAACAAAGGATAAGGGGAAATACCTTATTATCCAAGGTATGATTTATGTTTACCTTATTATCTAAGTGGAGAGCTACTATCGTATTTATCACTAAAGCAGATGGCTCTTTGAGACTTTGTGTGGACTACCATGAGCTGAGTAAAGTGACGAGAAAGAATAAGTATCCTCTTCTGCGTATAGATGACTTATTCGAACAACTTCATGCTGTGAAGGTTTTTTCTCAATTAGACTTAGCATGGGGTTTCCACCAATTGAGAGTAGCAAAGGAGTGTATACCAACTACCTCATTCTATACTCCATCAAGATTCTATGAGTGGTTGGTTGCACCGCACAGGCAAACCAATGAGCCATCATACTTCATTGATCTTATGAATCGTGTTTTCGAAGATGAACTAAATAAGTTTGTAATTGTTTTCATTAATGACATTCTAGTCCACTCATAGATGGAAAAGGAACATAAGACACATTTGTGGATTGTGCTAGAGGTGTTGAGAAAGCATAATTGAAGGCAAAAATTTTAAAATGTCATTTTTGAAATAGGGATGTGTGATTCTTATGTCATGTTGTTTCAGAGCAGTGCACTGCTATGGATCTTGCTAAGGTAGCAATAGTCTAAGTTCTAAATAGACCCATGGGTGATGCAGATGTGAGGAATTTCCTTGGATTAGTGTGATATTATAGACAATCTATAAAGTACTTCTCAAAGATACGAGCATGCATTTGTGAGTCTGATGTAAAATTATAGGTGCACCTGTGTTACTCATTCCAAATAGGAATTAGGAGTAGACAGTATATACAGATTTATGTTATTGTATTTGGTGCGGTATTGATGTAAAGAGGTAAGATTATCGCTTATGCTAGTCGACAATTGAAACCACATGAGAAGAATTACCTAATGCACGACTTGGAGTTAGTGGCGGGTGTTGTTCACTTTGAAGATACGAAGGCATTACTTATTAGGAGAGAGGTTTGAGTCATTCACCGACCACAAATCGTTGAAGAACCTTTTGTCATAGAAGGACCTTAAGCTTTATTCGCAATGATGGTTAGAGTTTTTGGCCTCCTACGAGTTTGACATTTCCATATGCCTAGTAATGGAAATGCAGTCAATGGTGATTTGAGTATGAGACATGATAGCTTGGGAGTTATGTTCCTAGAGTGGATGCAGTTAGAGTATATTGTTGGTTATGATTTTCGACCTAGGTGTAAGTGGATTTTGGAAGAGCTTATATGAGACGTTGGAGACAGAGTTGCGTTTGAGCATCGCTTATTACCTACAAATTAATGGTCAGATCGAGAGAGTGAATCGTATTTTGGAGTATCTCTTGTGAGCTTGCATTCGATTTTGGGGGCTTATGAGATGATCATTTTCATTTGGTTGAGTTTGCATATAATGATAGTTATCAATCGAGCATTGGTATGGCTCCATTTGAGGCATTATAGCAATGCCCCTTCATGTTGGTAGGATGCGAATAAGAAACTGATACTAGCGCAAGATATGATTAGAGAGATTTTGGAAAAGATCAAGATCATTCGATAACAAATGAAAGCTGCTCAAGATAGACGAAGAGCTATGCCGATAAGAAAAGACTTGATTTAGAGTTCTCTATCAATGATGTGGTGTTTATCAAGATTTCACCATTAAAGAATACAGTTCAGTTCATATTAAGAGGAAGTTGGCATTGAGATTCGTAGGTCCATTTCTAATACTTAAGAGGGTTGGGAACCAAGCCTATAGAGTTGAATTACCTCAAAAGATGACGGGTGTGCACAACATGTATCACGTATCTCACCTTAGGAAATTTGTGCATGACTCAGGCGTGATTGTGCAGCAGATCAACTAGATGATATAGAAGTTGAACCTAAAATATGAAGGCTTTAGATATTGATTCGTGTAGTCACTTGGTAAGAGCTCTACACTTGGTAAGATATTTGTTCTTATCATTAGCTTTCACATTTGGTATTATATATTATTTAATTAGTATCTTGCAACGGTTTTTTTTCTTGCTTGTGTGTTCATGGTTTATGGTTGGCATGCTTGTGTAGTTGTTAGTCATGCCTGGTATCTGCATCGATTATTTATGTGTATAGTGAATATCGAGGGCGAAATTCCTAAAATGGGAAAGAATGTAATGACCCACAATTTATGTATCGAAGATCATAAAAAAATTATTTTTATAATCAAATTGGGTCGATTAGGCTAAAACTGTGGGAAATGTTGAGTGTTGATACTTTAACCCAAAGAAAAATATTTAGTGGTTTTAACCATGAAATTCTAGGAAGGCCAATATCTATTGATAGGAGCTATATTGGCTCTTAAAATCACTTCCAAAAGAAAGATTTTATGGTTTATCTTTCCATAGAGTGGTCATAATAAATTTTTGGATCTACGGTTTAGGAGATACTAACATTTGAAGTTTGGACAGTTTTTAGGCTGATTAGTGGGTAATTAGACAAAAGTTCGGATTAGGACCATTAATCCATCTTGGGATTTATGCCTAATACGGTCGAAAATAGATCCCTTAATCACTTTTATTCCTCTCAAATGCTTTCCCTAACCTCCATTAAACTTCCTTAAGCCAAAATCCATCAAATCACTTACTAAAAATAGTCAAATTAAGAGATTATAGGAGCATAAGAGACCATTGGATTTCATGATTTACTTCATTGTCGTCATGTGTGTCTATATTCTTATTACCTTGTTTTTGGTACAAATTGGTAAACATGTGAGTGATTTATGTCACTTACTATATTGATTGTTAATATGGGTTAAATAATGTTTTTGAAATGATTTTGAAGTTAAAGACATGATTTTTAATATATCAAACTTAACCATGCTTTCGAAATGATTTACAAGCTTAAAAATGAATTTTGTGTTTTGGAATGATTTCAATGATATGATGATTCTGTCAATTACATTAGGATGGTATGATGTATGTTTGTTAGTTTTTGTGTGGTAGATTGATAAGGATAGGAAACAGTGTATCGGCTTAGGTTTTGGTAGATTGGTATCTTTGGACTATGGATCATAACTAGAGATTTTGGAATTGGATTACTGCAAAGCATGCTGCAAAAAAGTAGAGGCATTCAGATTAGAGAAGGATGGAAAAAGGAACTGCTGAAAAATGACCAAGTACTGGCCGAAATTGTTTGGTAAAGATCGATCGACCAAAAATGCACTAATCAAGGTTAGATCGATATGAGGCATATGGATGGGTTTTTAGAGGCTGCCTAATCGATCACATGATTTTTGGAGCTATGGCTCATGAGATAGAAGCCAAATATGAACGATACTACAATGTATTGAAGTAGTTGAGGGCAGCTTCGATCAAGTGGAAGGAAACACGGTAGGAACTTCTGGGCATGTGGAGGAGGCTTTGACGAAGTTACACTTAGCCAAAATTTGTCCATATATAGGAAAATATAGACTGGTATCGATCCATGTAGATCGGTACCAATTGATTATACTTTCTTGGAATGCATACCTTGTTATGAGGGAATTAAGCACAATCAATCATGAGCTAATTAATCAGTGGTTTCAGATCATATACGTGCTAAGTTATCTACCTTGATCATATGTTTGTTTCAACATTCAGCCGTTTGAATGGTATGATTCAGCCAGCTGAATTCTATGATATAAAAAATTACCATAGCTCATTTGGTTAGAGCACTTGCCTTCTAAACTAGTGACCCGAGTTCGAGCCTTGCTCTAGGCAATTTTTGAAAACTTGATTTTTCATTTAAAATATGAATGTATATGTGCGTACACCACTTTGAGAAGATTTTAACATTTGTAAACTCTAGACATGACACTCTATGACTAATAATACTTTGTTTGTCACCTTCGTCTTGTCTCTATCGTGTATATCTCTTCTTTTATCTCCATATACATACTTTCATCCTCTTTTGTATTGTGTATCTTCATGTTGAACGTATTTGTTTATCTCATTTTGATACTCATGAACCTGCAAGTTAGCTTAGAGATTCTTTGGCATAATTGTATAATTGTTGTCATTAAAATCCAGCAATAGAGGTTCTAACATTCTCCCCCTTTTTGATGATGACAACTATACAATTTTTTTAAAATATTCATTCTATATATAAAACAATATTAATATTTGAAAGCTCCCCCAAAGTATGACATCTCCCCCTAAGTATAATATCTCCCTTTATCAATATGTATATGAATTTCTCCCTTTTTGTCATTATCAAAACGATTGAGGGAATATAATAAATTTTATAAAATATTTTGTAAATAGCAAGATAACTCAATATTAATTATGGAGAAAAAAAAATTAGATTTTACCGTATTTTCTTAATTCCATGTTTCATTATAAGAACGTAATTATATTAAATGTATGGAACATCCTTTAAAATTCCAAAATCTATCCTTTTCCTTTTGTTTCTCCAAGTACCTGCTATAAATAATAATCATTTTTGGTACCCCCTTACTATGTTAGGGTCCAAGGATTAATCATAGGATGAAAACCTTGCCAAAATAGGTGTGGTTGTACCCTTAAAAAAATAAAACAATTTTAAAATAACCACTACTTATAATCTAAGGTATCAGAAAAACAATTAACATTTAAAGCATGCGATTCCCAAGTTTCTTATAATATCCTAATTTTTAGGAAATCATACCCATTTGGGTGTGGTTGAACCTTTATAGATATAGTTTTCATTACAAATCACATTCTTATAATAGTTGCTAATATAAAGTTGTTTATCATGATCAATCATATTAGCTAGAATCCATATCTTAATACTATTAGTCATTAGCTTAGTACTTGAAGAATAATTTCTACCATTTCTAAAAAAAGTACTATTATGATTGTAACTGGTTTTAAAACTATCTTGGTTACTAGTACTATCACTAAAATTAGTATACAAGAATGCATATCTAGTACTATTTTTACTTTTAGCTTGTTTATAGCCTAAACCGCTTTTATCATTGTGAGCTTTTGAATTTGTAACTAAGGAAGATAAGATATCTTTACCTTTGTTAAAATTTATGGTTTTTGTATTTAAACTTTCAAAATTTTCTTTAGAATCACAAACTTCTTTTTGTAAAATATTATTATTAACTTTTAAAATCTCACATTCTTTAGATAATTCTAAATTCTTTTTAATTAAAGCTTCATTCTCTTTTTCAAGAGACAAAATTAAAGAACTATAATTATTTAAAGAATTTTCCAAAAATGTATTTATTTTGCAAAACATTGATTTCCTCCAAAAGATCATTATTTTTATCTTCTAACTTCTCATTTTATTTTTGTAGGAAATCTTTTTGTAAAACAAGTTCTTCTACGGTATTGTCAAAACATTTAGTTTGTTTTACCAAAAATTTATTTTCCTCTTTTAAATTGGAAATTTCTTGCTTGCAATCATTTTAACTTAGCTAAAGCAATTCTATTAACTTTATTCAAAGTTTTACAATCTTTTAATAATTCATCATGTGCTAACAGAAGATCTTTATATAAAGAATCTAAGCATACCGATTGTGATCTGAGTTTAGCTATGAAGCGTTTGTTTGTTTGCTCATTTAATTCTTCTTTATTGCTCTTCCTCTTCCTATTGCCTTGACTAGATCTCTTTATGGCCATTTATTCTAGGATGTTGTTACGATCTCTAGAATCTCAGGCTCGGATACTAAATGAAAGTGATTGTGCAATAGGATCGTGTAATATGGATAAACTACTTGTGCGGAATAATGATTAAGAAAGTAAATGATTGAAGCAGTAAAGCAAATGACACCAGATATTTTTATACTAGTTTGAACTCGCATTCTACGTCCAGTCCCAGAGTCCTTCTGGAATTAAACTAGAAACCCTCACTTAATCCTGAGGAATAGGTTTACACCGCTTGAGCAACCGAACAGGACTTCTACCGCCTAAGCAACCGAATAGGACTTCTACCGCCTGAGCAACTGAACAGGACTTCTTTACAAATAACAAAAGTATCTGATTGTAGTATGCTCTTTAAATAGTACCGATAAGTCAATTAAGTACAATCTTCCTATAATCTTCTCCTTTATGATATATAGTGTAATGTGCTTGAGAAATGTGAAAGATAGAGTGATCAATGATCAAAGATTGAATGCAGTTAGAGTGCAATTTGAAAACAGAGAGTAAGAGATAAGAATTCAAAAATACTAAAATCATTTAGGTGAATTGATTATTAAATTCTAAACTCTATTTATATAGATTTAAAAGTTGCAATCTTTCATGAAAGAGAACGATGAAAAGAAACAGATGCAACTGTTAGATTTGAGATGTTTCTCTTCGTTGAAGAGAAATGTCTTTTCATAAAAACTAGCCGTTATAAATAATCAACCGGCTGAAATTATAATTCAGCCTTCTGAATTTAATTAAATTCGAAACGGAAAGGAAATATGCATTTTTAGGCCTAATTCAGCCGTCTGAATAAAGTCATTCAGCCGACTGAAACTTCATACTAATTTATGCTTTGTTTCAGCATTCAGTCGTTTGAATCGTATGATTCAGCCGGCTGAATTCTGTTGATAAACAAAAATTACCATAGCTCATTTGGTTAGAGCACTTGCCTTTTAAATTAGTGACCCGGGTTCGAGCCTTGCTCTATGCAATTTCTGAAAACTTGATTTTTCATTTAAAATATGAATGTATATGTGTGTATACTACTTTGAGAAGATTTTAACATTTATAAACTCTAGACATGACACTCTATGACTAATAATACTTTGTTTGTCACCTTTGTCTTGTCTCTATCGTGTATATCTCTTCTTGTATCTCCATATACATACTTTCATCCTCTTTTGTATTGTGTATCTTCATGTTGAACGTATTTGTTTGTCTCTTTTTGATACTCATAAACCTGCAAGTTAGCTTAGAGATTTTTTGGCATAATTGTATAGTTGTTGTCATTAAAATCCAGCAATAGAGATTCTAACAATATATATGTGTGTGTGTGCACGCACACACACACTCAGATATACAGATATATAGACACACATACAGTATTAGTCTTATCCCTATCTCTTTGGTGTAGTTGTATCTGTGTGAAATGAAAGTTTTTGATAGATGGAGTAAAATAAAGAGTTGTTAGCCAGACCAGTACTTTCGACGTTGGTATAGGTGAATAAACCTCTATGTGGCTCTGAATATAGTAGACTGGTCCAATAGAGATCAGAGTGCACAGGAGCTGATAAATTGCTTTTCGCTGAAGGCGTTCATTTATTTATTTATTTGATGTGTGTTTGGTTGTATTATTATTGTTTTCATTTGGCTTAGTCTAGAATGTGGAAATTAAGGAGGAGTGATCACTCGAATATTTCTAAACCCATCTGAATATGGACGGAGCCAAATACTAATAGAATCCAGCAGTTTCTTCATTCAAGGAAGAAATTGCAAGGGGCTATGTATATTTGTTTTATAAAAGAGAAATTATATATATATATATAATATTATAACTAGAATGGGGAATAGAAAAATTAAATTAAATTAATTGAATGCTTGATTGATATTATAGATGTGTGATGATTTGTACTGTTATTAATGATGTTGAATTAAATATATATACGAATTTCGAAATTTAATATCTTATTTCGAACAAGCATATGATTTAATAAAATTGGAATGTCATTTTATAGAGTGATTGGAAATATTTTACTAGCTTTTATTGGATGTTAGTTTGTCCTTAGAGTGAGTTAAGAATTATGATCGATACATCTGATCAACGTTATCGATAGGGTTTTCTAAGTGCTTATATAAGGTTGCCCGACGTAATATTTTTAAAAATGATATAAGATTTACCTATAATTGTGCATTGTTTTATAAAGTAATATGTTGTTTTAGAAAGAGAGAATTAGGGAGAAGGACAAACTTTGGAAAAAAATTAGGCTGAAGGACAACAAGTTTCATTTTGGGCTAAAGGATAAACTTCGGAAAAAAATTAGGCTGAAGGACAATGCTAGTTATAACTAGCATTATATTCAGTTTTTACACTATACAAAATGCTAGTTAAAACTAGCATTATATTCAGTTTTACACTATACAAAATGCTAACTATAATTAGCATTGTCCTTCACCCTAACTTGTTTCAAAGTTTGTCCTCAGCCCAAAAATGAAACTTGTTGTCCTTCAGACTAATTTTTTTTCAAAGTTTGTCCTTGTGCCTATTTTCCACTTTTAGAAAATGGAAAATATTATTTTTCTAGATTTAAATATTTTTAAACAACATCCCCAGCCATTGGATATTACTGTGAAGTTGAGGTCACTGGCGAGGTAATGTTGATATATTATCCTAAGTAGTCAACATTGCAGCCAATTAGTGAAATGGATTGCTAAAATTCATGCCAAGACAATGTTGTCTATTTTAATATGAAATTGATTTGTGGATTATTGTACGTAAATATAAATATTTTTATAAGATAGAATTAAAAGAATTTTCTAATGAAATATATATATGTATGTAGATATATAACAAGTTTGTTTTGACTTAAATATAAAATTTTCTAGAAGATAAAAAATGTTTGAAATCGTTTCAAAAAAACAACATTCATTAAAAAATATATATTTACTATTTATGGAACAAAGGATTAGCATATGGAAAAAAATGAATGAATGAAAGTGTAATTTGATTTTTGGAAATGTATATATGAATTAAGAAAGAAATATACCATATAACAATATTTAAAAAATAAATTTAGAAAGTAAGTTCTTCAAATATTAAGTAATAGATTTAAAAAAATTAAGTAAGTTTATAATTTCGTGAATAAACGGAAAATTGTAAAAAAATAAAAACTGATTGATATTTAAATTTTAAAAGTGAATTAATATATTGACAAATGTTTGAGTAATTAAAAATCATAATTTAAGTAATGTCTGATCATTTGAAAAGAGAGATTTTCATCGTATTTTATATTTGGGAAAAGAAATTTTGATCCGTGTAATACTTTGGGGAAAGAAATATGAAGAGAGAGATAAATGAGATGAGTTTGATTGTTTAAAAATTTTACACTTGAAAGTTTCTATGAATATCGTTGTAACTTTTGATTGTTTTATCCAATTTTAACAAGTCTTCTTTCATTTCAAAGACATTTTAATATGGAGAAACTTTTGTGTTTATCACTTTTGAAAATTTTGATGTTTAGAAGTATTTAAACATGTTTAAAAGTTGATTGACAGTTCTGGCTTCAATGTGTATTGTCTTTAAAATATGCTATGTTCATTCAACCATAACTTTCAAATGATTTATCCAATTTTGGATGATCTTTCCCATTATAGTGAGATAAGAACCTAAGTAACAACTTTTGTTTTAAATATTTTGCAAAATTTTGACATTTACTAGGCTAAAATCATACATTTTATAAGTTGACCTGCACTTATATTTTTAATTCAGAATTTGACACTTTTTGGAAAAATATCATAACTCAAGTCATAATCCATATTTTTGCAATCCTAAAATTGCTTTGAAAAGTTATTTTACTACTCAACAATTTATTCTTTGAAACCATTATTTAATTTAGTCCCTTTGACCATTAAAATTTGGATAGAAAGTGGTTTAAATAAGAAGTGATGTTGCTTTTATTCTAATGAATGCACCTTTTATCACTCTTTATATGTTACTAATATTTGCATTTGAGATTTAGAATAGGTACATTGGGAGCATATTTGGACTTATTGGCGACTTTGTTCTCTTTTGTTGTCATAAAAGTTAATACTTGCATAAATGCTAAATTAAAAGGTACGTTTTTATGCGATATTGATATATAATATGATATTATATTGTATCCCTATGTTTTTGGATGTCCCATGTTGGGATGTGTATATATATGGTGATTATATTGTGTTTTCATTTTTTGAAACACTCTCTATATAAAGGAGACTCTACCAAAAAATTTCGTAAAATCCGACAGTTAGAAAAAATTTCACAAAATTTTATCGTATGCGAAAATAGAAAGTCATTGAATTGAAGATATTTAAACTATAACATACATTAAGAGAAATTAGAGAAGAACCACATAGAGGATTGAGTAAGTTTGATAGAAGATCATAAATACGAAGAAAGTCGGGATATGAGATTTTTGATGCCTCCATATAAAAAATGCAAGGACGCAATTTTCATAAGGGGAGTCTATAAGAACCCTGCTTTCTATGTCATAAAATAAGTAAATTTAATTAAAATAAAAATGTTTGAAATCGATTTTGATAATTATAATTTTGAAAATAAATTTTTACTTAACTAAAATCCATTTACTAAAAGATTTTATTTTAATAGATTGAATTAATTTAAAAAAAAATTATTTCACGTTAATATGGTAAATAATTAAATAGCTAAACAAGTATGGAATTGAAGAAATCATGTTGTTATTGGAATATAATTTGTCCATAGAAGTATAAATTAATTTAAATCGGAGAAAAAAATTTACAAACTGATAAAAAGATTATTTAAAAGGAAAGTAAACAAAAGAAAATTTTAAAATAAAGTCCAAAGAAAATAAACAAGCCCAAACCTTTCTCTTTTTATCTCTAGAATACTCCCCTTCTTTCTTCCTCTATACAAAATCAATCCCAAACCCCCTTCAATATATCCTAGACCTAACTTTCCAAATTAAAATAGCGACATTTAAATTAAAAAAACATCGCGCTAGGCGATTTGCGCATGTCATCGACGATCGACGTAAGCGTAGGGGGGAGGCATGACGACAAACCCGTAGGTGGTTTGAGTTAGGTGTTGCGACCTAGGTTCGGATGCGATAGGGTCGCGATGGTTGGTCAAAGGTGTAGGCAAGGGAGGAGCATACGGTGATATGCGTGCATGCTAGGCAATCGATGGGAGGAGGAGGCTCGACATCAGGTGGTGCGCATGACGTCGAAGTTGAGACCAGAGATGTTGGTTGATGGTTGTGTTGGCAAAGACAAGTGTGTGATGTGGTTGCTAGTAGCTCGACGACACCTACTAGCAGTGGCAAAAGCCGAGAGTGGACATTGATTTGGAACGCGAGCATTGTTTTAGTGAGTTTTCTAAGCTCACGACTATATCGTTATAGCGATTCATATTAGATATTTATCCCATACATTGTTTGAATTGTTTGGTTAAATTGTTTGGTTTGGTTGATTGTTTATGATTGTAGCTGTTTGGATTGTTGGGTATATTTGTATTGGAATTGGTTGATTGTGTTGGTTGGAAGTGTCAATTTGCGAAAGAAACTCTGTCCAATTACGATTTGAAGTATATATGTATATATGTATGTATATATATATTTGTATGTTGATATGTGTGTATTTTATTGATGACCGGAGTTCGATGGAACTCGACCCGGGTCACATGATAAATTCACAGTATTGATCGGTTGATAAATATTTTTGTATATAATTTATGTAGTTAGATATTTATTTATTTTCTTATTTTTAAAAGATGTTTGAGAAGCCATGAAAAATTATTTAAGGGTTTTGAAATTTAATTAAAATTATTTTATAAATGTTTTACAAAATTTTATTCAATTTACTATTTTCAAATTTACAAATATATCATTAATTATAAATACAAATATAGTTTTCTTTTGTTTGTAAAACCATTTTAAAATCAAGACTACAATATATTATAAGCTTGGAATTATTTGATGGAAAAATATAATATAATGTTATTTTATATGATATATTATGAAAACAATTATATTATTTTAAAGAGATTTCCAATATAAAGGTTATTTAAAGACTATTGAAAGAGTTTACAAACCTTGGTAAAATATAGAATTCTTTTATGAAATAAATACAAGGTTTTAGATACGTTTTGAATAAATAAAAATCTCTTTTCAATATTATGATAATTTCAATTGTGGTGTGATTTAAAAGAATTTTTTTGTTTCTAATTAGTTTGAGCATAAAGTGAAAATATTAAATTATATTCTATGGTTGGAAATTAGTATAATTTATTTTGGAAGTTAAAAATCTATTTCTAAATAAAATTTGATTATGATAATCTCTATAAGTTATATTTGATTGGTAAGTGATTATGAATGTTTTATATATATCTAAATATGGATTTGAAATCAATTATAGTGTTAAATCTTAATTTTTGGTATTATATAAATGAGGTGAAATTATGTAATATATAAATGTTTTACTAGTTTTATTAGTTCTATAACATAAAATCATTGAAGAAAAGTTTTAATTAAAATTATTAATTTATCGAAAAGATAGTTATAATTAGTTTTAAATAGTCATTTAAAGTTTATATAATTTCTGAAAATAAGAAATACTTTCTATTTAATATTACAAGCATATTAAAAGTTATTTTATAATCAATAAGAATAATTTAGAGTATAAGATGTTTATTAACATATTTGTTTAAATGATATTCTACTAAACTTTTATGATTTCTTATTTCTTCCACATTAATTTTTATGATATTTTTATATTGGTTTTAGGGGTGGGCATTTAACCGGCTTAACCGATTTAACCGACTCAACCGACCTAAATCGAACCAATTTAACCGACATTTTCAGTTAACTGCTTATTCGGTTAACCGACTTTTATCGGGTCGGTTAACGATTAATGATCTCGTGTAAATCAGTTAGCCGTTAAATCGATCTAATTAATCAGTTTAGTTTTTAAAGGTTGCGGCCTGCCAAAGTAAAAAAGGAGAGCCCATTAACCCAAACCCTCAATAAAACCTCATACCCTTAACCGATCTTTTCACATTCATTTATGCTTTCTTTCATAGCAATAGAAATCAGAAAACCCTAGATCTAATAGAAAACCATTGACCTATAAATTTCAAATTCAACTCAAGCTAAAATTCTCCAAATCAATCGACATGATTTTGCCTACCTCCTTTTGTTTGTTGTCTTGCGGCAGCGCCTCTTGCTTGCTTTCTTACCGCTTGTCAAGTTAAGCTATGGTTATTAGGTGTTCAGTTCGCAAATCATAATGTTAGAAAATAGAAAGTAGTTCAATTTATTAACTTTATTTCTGAGTATGATCTTTCATAATTCATGCTATATTGTCAGCTATATATTGTAATTCATATTGTTGTTGGTATATTTAATAATCTATATATTACTTGAATGGCTAGATCGTTAAAGTCTGCCACATACTTTAATTCGTACTATAATGTTTCAGTAGTTAGCAAATTTTAATGTCTCGGTAGAATGGCGTATTGTTTGATTGATTGTGTTACCCTGACCGATCTGTTTGGCATTTTGATCAGTTCATATACATGTTTTATGCAATTAAATGTGATTAAACTACTGATAGATGAATTTACACACATATATAAATTTTCCGTTTGAAATGCAAATTAAATTAAATTAAATTAAACTATGTCTTAAACTCATAAACTGTTAACAAAACTATAATGTTTATATGAATTTACAATTAGTCAGTTTATATTTGATCATTTTGTCAGTTTGCATTTAAACTATAATTATATGTGAACTAAATTAAATGTGAATTAAACCGTGTATTTATTCAGTTTACATTTAAATCTAGGAGTTATAAATTTAGTTCAATTTACAATTAGTCTATTGTTTATTAAAATGTGAACAAATTGCAAATTATGTGTTATAAATTTAGTTAAGTTTGAATATAATTGCATTTTATTTCACATTTAATAAATTTACAAAACTATGTGAACAAATGTGAACGTTGTCATCTCTACTTTGAGATGGCTAGTTTTGTTCATCTCAGTTTACACAGTTCTACTGATGCACATTTATTTACTTATTTATATATGCACACAACTTTAGTTGTGTGTTTGTATATGCACAATTCACGGGTAGTTCATTTGTTTCAGAAATTTTAGTAGCACGATATTAGTATACTTTACAATCTTCATTGAAGTTATATACTCAGTTAGTACATTATTAGTCAGAAGTTATGTACTCAGTTCATTTATAACTCACAATATATGTGTGGTTAGTTCACAATTACAGTATATAAATTATAACACATGAAGTTGTATACTGAGCTATTTTACAGTGCATATGTTATATGCTCTTGTCATGTAATATATACGCTCCTCTTAGGAAAAAGAGTAAAATGAATATCAGGCAATCTTTTATTTGAAATAGTCACAGTCCTAAATAGTTTGCTCAACTCTTCATCATTTCTAAGGGCAAGTTATAAAAAAATGTCCTTAATTTTCACGCTTAGTTTGCCTCGCTAATAAGAGAAAATTTGTGCATATTCGTTTTCTATTTTCCTTTGGTTGTATATGTCTATTATGCCTTGTTGTGTCATATGATATATTAACTATTTGGTTATGGGACAAGTAACAATGAATGTGATGTTAGTTTGTATCGTTAGCCTTTATGTAAATTAGTAACCAGTAACTATTATATAGTGATTGATACCCATTGCTTCATTACAGCTCAGGTTTTGGCATGATGCAAGCCGAGTTCATGCACTAAGCATCGAAATTGAATGGACAACATATAAAATATACAATGATCTCATAATGAATAGAAGCTTTGTATTTGATTGTTTTTTTTCATAACAGCTTTGTATTTGATTGTTTTTATCACAACAGCTTTGTATTTGATTGTTAAAAGGGACAAAGAGTTAATGTTAGTGTTTTAAGATTGTTTGAAAATGGTATCAGATATGAACTAGTGAGCTTTGTAATATGTGTAACGTTTTTCATGCTTGTAAATCTGAGAAAAAAATTGATTAACCGTGCATATATAATTGGTTAACCAGCACAATTTGAATGGTTAACCGATTAATTAGTTAACCAATCAAAACCAACGGTTAATCGCGGTTAAAAACTACCGGTTTGGTCGGTACTAACTAGCCAATATGAACCGACTAATGGTTAACTGAACCACTTACAACTTTCGGTTAACCGCAAATTAACCGATCGGGTCGGTTAACCGACCGTGCCCACCCTTGATAGGTTTAGTTATCCTAGTTTTGTGTGACGATAAATCTGAATAAACAGGGTTATAATACCTTTTGGGATATTGATTTGGTAATATTTCTCATGTTATTCTTTGAACTCGTTATACATAATACTATGGAGGAGCAAGTGTGAGTTATGAGCTCTGAATAAACGGACTAGTAACATGGTGTAACAACCCGAAATTTAACCCGTAATAATTAATTTGTTAATTAATTAAATAATAAAATAACTTTGTGAAATTATCATAATTAAGCCATGGGAGTTGCACTATTGTGTCCGTGGTAATTTTCTGGTCAATTTCCATATATAAAACGTCAGAATCCGAGTTAATATGAGCAAAGAACGAAATAATCAAAGAAACGAATATATATATATATATATATATAGGTCGACCCGCCTTGCCTTTTGGCAAGCGAACGAACGTTCATTCGAACGATTCAGTGACGATTGAACACGTATTTTGCATCGTTTAAACTGATCTGGTCCCTCCGTTTCTGCATCTGATGGCCCCTATTCAGCCTATAACGTGGTTGCATCCTATTCAATCTCCAAATCCAATGGTCCGAGATCCACTTCCACACCTATAAATAGACCCCTAGACCTAACACTTTTTCTCATTCTAGGTTTTCTCTAATTGGGTTCGCCTTTCTAGGAAGGACCCTAAACGGAATAATTTTTCCAGTGGAGAAAATCGTTATAAATTAAATTATTTTACAACTCCAAGTGGATCTGGGAGGACCAAAGGAAGAGTTTAGGACCGGAGACGAGTGATTGTAATTATTTTAAGATTTCTTTAAGTAATTTAAAATAATAGGGTTTCCAATAGTTGTAGTTTTGCTACGATTTTTGGAATAGCCTTTTCGGTAATTTATTTACTGTTTTTAGAGTTATTTTCAGTCTATTTCCCTTCAGCTATTCTTTTCAGTAATTTTAGTTTATTTCTGTTAATTATAGCTTTTCCGTTTATTTACAGTATTTAAGTTTATTTGCTGTTATTTATACGTTATTTACATCTCCTTTCTACGCTTTGGATTTTCTTCTATTTTCAGTTTTCTTTTATTCCTCATTCTTCTTCGCGTATGGATTAGAATAGGATTAACGCAGATACGGATTAAATTGTAAGAAAACTGAAATAATGAAATATAAGATGTAAATTTCAAAGACTGTAATATAAATGGAATTGGACTGAAATTACGCCTAATTATGACGTAAATTGGACTGAATTAAAAAGATTGGCCTAGTTATAACTTAGAATTACAACTAAAAAGAGTAAAAGATGAAAGAAGCTTATTTTCACACTTAGACCTTGGGTTAAGTAATAAGTATGATTATAACGTAGGTTATAATAAGAAAAGAACAGAATAAGGCTTATTTTAAGACTTAGGAGAAATTAATAAGCACAGATAGTAGAGAAAAATGTAAAGGCTTATTTAAATAATTTACCTAAGTTAATAAGCAAAGATGAAAGTAGGACCTGTACCAAATAGCATTCCCTATTAGACAAAACGGTGAGCGTAGGGCACACTTATGCTAAGAATGGTAGTAATTGGTCAAATAGAAGTCCAAATCATGGGAGATTTGGATAAAGGGCGCAACTAGATATTGTTTGGATGAAGAGCCATTACCAACAACATTTCCACTATGGATTCTATAGAGACACGGTGATCTCACGTTAGCCTGAAGTGGGATGAGGGGCACGCTTATGCTGGAGTTTAAGGTAATAAGAAGACCTAATAGGTGGAGCAAAAGGTAGCATGGGCATTGTGGCAGTTACGCGTGCGACTTCCATTCGGGTGCTAAGTAATAGCTATGAGTTCCAAGCGCTTAGTATGAGTGTCTTTCTTAGACACCATTGCCTTCTGTGTAGGGAGCTATATATGTCGTCCGGATCCACAGTGGTTGCTCTGAGCATCTTTCGTAGATATCATTGGCTACTGTGTAGGGAGTTATATAGCGGCTGGTCCGTAGTAAGGTCTATGAAGTAGCATGCCGATCAAAAAGGGTAGAATTAGGGTCGCATCCTAATTACAGGATTAGGAATTCAGCCTAATTAAAGCAGAAATCAAGGACAAGTGCAAGCAATCAAACTTAACCTATCTTATAAACCGAGCAATATTTGATCGTATTTATTTTCAGTTTATCTCTTTCCTATTTCCTTTTATGATCCTTATTTATGCTAGAACTGTTGTAGAGTCTATTACTTTTATCTTGCTTAAAGACTCTAGTAATTACTATCATTCACCAGACTTTTAGCCTGACCCACTCATCTATTTCCCCCTTTTCCCCCATAGGCAATCAAGGGAGAAGTCAGTAGATTGTTGTTGCTTGACGGTTTCTTGGAGGAGTTCTCTACTATGTATTTCTTTTATTTCAGCTTTAGTTCTTTTTGTGTACCGGCTTATTATGAGGGATATTGTAACAACCCGGGATTTAGCTTTAATTTATAATCGTCGTTTAACGATTAAATTGATGGTTAACTGCTGTTTGGAATTTTTAATCAAGTAAAATTCTTTAGTAAAAATTGTTATGTTTTGAGTGGGCTTTACATTTTGAACCGTGGCCCATATTTGTTGATGCCGAGATAATATCAGAGACAAACCCGATCCTCTTTCTTTCATTCTTCATTCGAACCCTAAACAAAAACGAGATCGAACGAAAAGAAAATGTTAATGGCGGCTCGTCTTTCATTCGTTCCTCTTTATCAAAAATTAGGGTTTTCGTGTAATTCGTGGGCGCCGACCTGGATTATCTCGATCGAACGAAGCTTTGTCGACCGAGGCTTTCTTCACTTCGTGCTCGGCAGTGTAAGGTGAGTGATTTCCACTCACAAATTCTAATTCAATCTCGTATGCTTCATTGCTTGATTCCCACGGCTTGATTTTTTTTACTGTTTGATTTTCGTTCGTCTGGAATTAGTTGAATTTGTCGAGTACTTTTGATCTGATGTTTGATTATTTGTAGTTATTGATGATGTTACTGTTTATATAAGAATTGAACTCCTATATATTCGTTCGTATATGATCATTTGACTTCATCAATTTATTATCTCGGCCGTATGATTTTGTTTTAATACTTGGGATGATTTCTGACTTTGGATTGAAATCTATAAACCTGATTGTGAAAATATTTTAGATGAGAATTTAACTTGACTGCTGTACCATGATATTTGAACTCGTCTTAAGTATATTTTGATGTTGGTTCATCATTGTAGCTGCACTACTCTCTGTAGCATATTTAGATGTCTTCACCGTCGACTGATGCCTTTGTTCCATGCATTCATGTCTTAGTGATGCATCAAGTTGTTCACTGGATCATTGTAGTAGTGTTGCTAGTTGCTCCTGTGTTCATGTGCATAATTGAATTTGTTGACTTGTGGGATCTGGTTAAATTTGAACCTGTTCATGTGAGCATGTTATTTTGTTCTGAATTTCTGAAGCTTGTTTTGGTTTTGACTGTTATGGGCTTAGCACATTTGTTTGTTGCTGAGTTCGTCCATTTAGTCACCGTATATAATCGTACAGATATGTATGTGCGTATATACGTATGTTGTGATTCTTATTCACTATGCTTCAGTTTTGATTACTGTTTTACATAGTTGTCATTCCTTCTTATGTGGTTTTGACCTTGGTTCACTATGAACTTTTACCTTCAACCTTGTGTGTTATTGCCATATTTGATTGATTCAATTCTCTGATTGTTGCAATCTGCCTTTTTCATTTTCCCTGATTTCTTGAGCACTGGTACTGAACTTGAAGTCTTGTTGCGCTACTTCTGTTTTCTGGGTTCACTGACCTGGTGCATACTGGTGCACACTTGTTCCACTTCTGAACTGATGCTGCCTTAGTCATGTTATCCAGTGCTTGTTAATCTGAGTTGAGTTGTTTTGTTTGCCTTGCGCATGCTCTCTGGAGTTGTGGCATTCATTCTTTACTACCCTGATTTTGTTGCAGCCATTTTACTGTATATATATACACTGAAGGCTGTACATTTGAGTCTTGTTCATGCCATTTGGCACTGTGCTTCGAGTATATGAGCAGTTTCAATTTGAATTGAAGCTGTCTTGACCCTTTGAACTTAGTTGATGTTGGTTTTGTGATTTTTGGTTCATTGCAGCTTGATGTGAATTGCATCTTTCTGTTGCTTCATGTTGTACCATTGCCATGTGCATTTGGTCATTCGAGCCTTCATGCTCTATTGGTTCAGGTTGCATAAATCCATTTTGCCGTGTCATCATGTTTGTACCACCGCCCTTGTGCACTTGGTCATTCATTGTTGCCCAGACCTTTTCTTGGTTTTGCTGTTAACTTTGGTTTGGCTTTGCACTTGTGTTGAGTCTTGGTAACAGTGACTTGACCTCTGCATTTTGTAAATATTTTGGCTTTGCAGTTACGACTTGCTGTTAATATTTGGAGTTGCGGTGACTTTATATGCTGTAGTGGCGAGGCAGTGCACGCATGCGTGTACTGCAGCCACATAGTATTGATGTTTTTAAGTGATATTTCAATTGCTTGAATTGTTTTGTTTATTCAATTCAATATATTTTGAGTTGTATTTTGATTTGGTTTAAATTGATGATTTTGTTGATATCTAATTATCTTTTTTGAAAATTAGATTATGAGTTTCTAATTATTTATTTAATAATTAGATTTTGTTGTTAATTGCCGTTTAGGCAATTCTGTTGTTTTCATATTATCTTCATTGATAATCTTTTTATTTATCTTTGTTGATGATTTGAATTTGCTGATTTGTTGTTTAACACTGTTTAGTGTTATATCTACCGTTATCCGATTCTTATATTGAAGAGTTGGATATACGAGATTTATTGTGACCGTCATCTATTTGCTATTTAATTATTATTGCTTCTATGCATTAATAACTGAGTTTGAATTAGACTGACCCGTGTATTATTTTCTTTTGAATTTAATACTCGGGTCAGACCCGAGTTATTTCAGGTTGTAGATATCTTGCTTTGAGTTGCTGTTTAAGCTATGAAGACTTTTCACATCTTTTGGAGTAGTCGTGTCATAGTATAGGTCGATATGTATTCATATATATTAGTTGATAATGTATGTGTATATATAACTTCCAGAGTCGACAGTTGTAGTTGTATCATATGTATCGGGTCAAATGTATTGTAACTGACATCTGTTATATATATATATATATATATATATATATGAGACTTTTGTTATCTGTGTTCCGCATTTTATTATCTGTGTTATTATTATATACATTGTCCTAAACTATTATGAACCATCGTGGTTCGTCTTATATTGGAATTGGGTATGTCGATGGGAGTAAACAAATAAGAGAAAAAATAAAATATTAGTATATACCACTCCTATCGAGGTAACCACTACTAGTGTAAGGCCAACTACGGATGGCCGCTCCTATCCAGCCTTATTCTTCGTAATAACAGACAGTATTTCTTTTAATATTCTTTGTTATTGTGAGCATAGAGGTGGGGCGTCACAGTTGGTATCAGAGCTTGGGGTTTATGGACATAATATAAAACATAACTTAGATGGAACATGTGTTACAACTATTGGTCGATGTTTTATTTGTACTTTGAGTCAAAACTAAAGTTTTGAAATTTTGATGAAATTTTTAAATATCTTTATTTAAAAATAAAAAGGGAAATTGTGTTTTGTTGATTGATTGATTTGTGTTTTTCTTATTAGAGTGCGCAGCGGAAACAGTGAGTCTGTCTTCGTTGAATACAATTGGTAATCTTTTTGATTTAAAAAAATCAAAATATGAAATTGAAATAAATTTCATTTGTTGTTTACATTGCTGGGTTTATTTTGTTTCTTTGAAAATTTCGAATCCGATTTGAGGATACGAAGCATTTGCAGTTATGTGATTTTTTGTTGAGATTTTTGCTGGTTTTCTTTTATGTTAATCATATATTGATTAGACTTTGCTGTTTTGAATTATCTTCAATGAAGATACATTCGAATAATTCTTTGTTCATTTTGTAGTACGTGCAAATTTGAGTTGCACGTTACTGCATTAATTTTACATTGAACCGATGTTTGGTTTAAACGTATTTGTTGCCGTTATCTTTATAACGGGATTTTTTTTACATCGGTGCTAAATTTTTGAAGCACGGTGCTTTGTTGACATTTTTAATGAATGAAAATTCACTGATATTACATTTTGATGTGAATTATTTTGATGAGATTTTGACGTTTAAAAATTACCGTCGCTTTGGCTTCAGTAACCGTCTAATTTCAAAAAAGTGGATTTTCAAGCGGTTATTCCGCAATGCTGATTTTGAGATTCGTTTTACGATGTTTTGGGAAGTGCAATTTTCTTTTCGAAATTGCTACTGATGTTGTTGCTTTAATCACGTGATTGGAAAATTGTTTTAAAATGAAAATTGTTTTATAAAAAATTTAACAGTTTGCGCTTTCAAAAGAATGAGGAAGCGACTTAAACGATTCAGCAAAATCGAGGACTATGACCCCTTTTTTTTACTGATTCGCTTAACTTCGGACTTGTCCAGTTGAGAATATGAATTGTTATTTTTATAAAATAAATAAAATTGTTTTCAGGAATTTTACAGTTTGCGCTTTCAAAAGAATGAGGAAGCGATTTAAACGTTTCAGCAAAATCGAGGACTATGACCCCTTTCTTTTACTGATTCGCTTAATTCCGGACTTGTCCGTTTGAGGATGTAAAATGTATTTTTACAAAATACACAATTTTGCACTTTCAAGGAAACGATGAAGAGAATCAAACGATTTAGTAAAACACGTGGTATGGGACATGTGCGTTTGCTATTTCGGTTAATTCCGGACTCGTTAATTGAAATATTTGATGTTTTGATGATTCTGATGATTTGTGTGCTTTCGAGCCACTATGTTGGACCTTCGGGTCATTTGTTGGACCTTCGGGTCATTTGTTGGGCTTTCGGGCCACTTTGATGGACCTTCGAGTCAAATACCAGTACTAGACCTTCGGGTCACTCTGCGGACCTTCGGGTCATTTGTTGGGCGCCAAAATTATGTTGAGTACTTGGTAGGCTTCGGCCATTTGTTGATGCACGTGCGGCGAACTAAAAACTCGCTATCTGATGGGATCGATCCAAGCTTTTATGTTGATTTTCTAGTCTTCTTAATTGATTTCTAGATATTTGTTGTTTCCAATTATCTGCAGGTAATTGGATATTTGTTGTTTCTGATTATCGTTTTTGATAATCGGATATTTGTTGTTTCTGATTATCGCTTGTGATAATTAGATATTTGAGATTTGATTATCGTTTTTGATAATTAAATATTTGTTGATTTGAGATTTCTGATTATCACTTGTGATAATTAGATATTTGAGATTTGATTATCGTTTTTGATAATTTAATATTTGTTGATTTGAGATTTCTGATTATTACTTGTGATAATTAGATATTTGAGATTTGATTATCGTTTTTTTGATAATTAAATATTTGTTGATTTGAGATTTTTTATTATCGCTTGTGATAATTAGATATTTGAGATTTGATTATCATTTTTGATAATTAGATATTTGTTGATTTGTGATTTTTGATTATCGTTTTTGATAATTAGATATTTGTTGATTAGAGGTTTCTGATTATCGCTTGTGATAATTAGATATTTGAGATTTGATTATCGTTTTTTTGATAATTAAATATTTGTTGATTTGAGATTTTTGATTATCACTTATGATAATTAGATATTTGAGATTTGATTATCGTTTTTGATAATTAGATATTTGTTGATTTGTGATTTCTGATTATCGTTATTGATAATTAGATATTTGTTGATTTGAGATTTCTGATTAGTTTGTGATAATTAGATATTTGAGATTTGATTATCGTTTTTAATAATTAGATATTTGTTGATTTGTGATTTCTGATTATCGTTTTTGATAATCGGATATTTGTTGTTTCTGATTATCGTTTTTGATAATTGGATATTTGTTGATTTGAGATTTCTGATTATCGTTTCTAATAATTTGATATTTGTGTTTTCTGATTATCGTTTTGATAATTAGATATTTGTTGATTTGAGGTTTCCGATTATCGTTTGAGATAATTAGATATTTGTTGATTTGTGATTTCTGATTATCGCTTGTGATAATTAGATATTTGTTAATTTGATTTTTGATTATCGCTTGTGATAATTAGATATTTGTTGATTTGATTTCTGATTATCGTTTTGATAATTAGATATTTGTTGATTTGAGATTTCTGATTATCGTTTGAGATAATTAGATATTTGTTGATTTGAGATTTCTGATTATCGTTTCTAATAATTTGATATTTGTGTTTTCTGACTATCGTTTGGGTAATAGGATGTTTGCTAACTTTGTTGGTTATGAGATTTTCTAGTCTCTAATTGATTCTAGATTATGTTGGTTATATTGAATTGCTAATTTTAACTATCTCTGTTGGTAGTTAGAATTTGCTGATTACGAATTTCGTGTTTCCTAGTTGTTTGTTGGATAACTGGATAATTGTTGTTTTGCGATTTCTGATTTGTGTTTTCTAATTATCTTGCTGATAATTAGATTTTGCTGTTTTCTAATTATCGTATCGATAATTAGATATTGCTGATTTATGATTTTCTGTATTTTAATTATCTTGTTGATAATTAAATATTGCTGATAATTGTGTTTATCCAGTTTGCTGTTTTTTGATTATCTATTGATAATTAGATTTTTGTTGAGAATTTGTGAAATTCTTTTATGGAATTAAAAGATTTCTTTGGTGTTTGTATTCTCGACCTTTATTTTAAAGCTTAACCAGTTTATGTTAGAAAAATAATTATTATTGACAACCTTAATTATGAAAATTGCGGGGATGCAATTTTTATAAGGAGGGGAGTCTGTAACAACCCGGGATTTAGCTTCAATTTATAATCGTCATTTAACGATTAAATTGATGGTTAATTACTGTTTTGAATTTTTAATCAAGTAAAATTCTTTAGTAAAAATTGTTAAGTGTTAAGTGGGCTTTACATTTTGAATCGTGGCCCATATTTGTTGATGCCGAGATAATATCAGAGACAAACCCGATCCTCTTTCTTTCATTCTTCATTCGAACCCTAAACAAAAACGAGATCGAACGAAAAGAAAATGTTAATGGTGGCTCGTCTTTCGTTCGTTCCTCTTTATCAAAAATTAGGGTTTTCGTGTAATTCGTGGGCGCCGACCTGGATTATCTCGATCGAACGAAGCTTTGTCGACCAAGGCTTTCTTCACTTCGTGCTCGGCAGTGTAAGGTGAGTGATTTCCACTCACAAATTCTAATTCAACCTCGTATGCTTCGTTGCTTGATTCCCATGGCTTGATTTTTTTTACTGTTTGATTTTCGTTCGTATGGAATTAGTTGAATTTGTCGAGTACTTTTGATCTGATGTTTGATTATTTGTAGTTATCGATGATGTTACTGTTTATATAAGAATTGAACTCCTATATATTCGTTCGTATATGATCATTTGACTTCATCAATTTATTATCTCGGTCGTATGATTTTGTTTTAATACTTGGGATGATTTCTGACTTTGGATTGAAATCTATAAACTTGATTGTGAAAATATTTTAGATGAGAATTTAACTTGACTGTTGTACCATGATATTTGAACTCGTCTTAAGTATATTTTGATGTTGGTTCATCATTGTAGCTGCACTACTCTCTGTAGCATATTTAGATGTCTTCACCGTCGACTGATGCCTTTGTTCCATGCATTCATGTCTTAGTGATGCATCAAGTTGTTCACTGGATCATTGTAGTAGTGTTGCTAGTTGCTCCTGTGTTCATGTGCATAATTGAATTTGTTGACTTGTGGGATCTGGTTAAATCTGAACTTGTTCATGTGAGCATGTTATTTTGTTCTGAATTTCTGAAGCTTGTTTTGGTTTTGACTGTTATGGGCTTGGCACATTTGTTTGTTGATGAGTTCGTCCATTTAGTCACTGTATATAATCGTACAGATATGTATGTGCGTATATACGTATGTTGTGATTCTTATTCACTATGCTTCAGTTTTGATTACTGTTTTACATAGTTGTCATTCCTTCTTGTGTGGTTTTGACCTTGGTTCACTATGAACTATTACCTTCAACCTTGTGTGTTATTGCCATATTTGATTGATTCAATTCTCTTATTGTTGCAATCTGCCTTTTTCATTTTCCCTGATTTCTTGAGCACTGGTACTGAACTTGAAGTCTTGTTGCGCTACTTCTGTTTTCTGGGTTCACTGACCTGGTGCATACCGGTGCACACTTGTTCCACTTCTGAACTGATGCTGCCTTAGTCATGTTATCCAGTGCTTGTTAATCGGAGTTGAGTTGTTTTGTTTGTCTTGCGCATGCTCTCTGGAGTTGTGGCATTCATTCTTTACTACCCTGATTTTGTTGCAGCCATTTTACTGTATATATATACACTGAAGGCTATACATTTGAGTCTTGTTCATGCCATTTGGCACTGTGCTTCGAGTATATGAACAGTTTCAATTTGAATTGAAGCTGTCTTGACCCTTTGAACTTAGTTGATGTTGGTTTTGTGATTTTTGGTCTATTGCAGTTTGATGTGAATTGCATCTTTCTGTTGCTTCATGTTGTACCATTGCCATGTGCATTTGGTCATTCGAGCCTTCGTACTCTATTGGTTCAGGTTGCATAAATCCATTTTGCCGTGTCATCATGTTTGTACCACCGCCCTTGTGCACTTGGTCATTCATTGTTGCCCAGACCTTTTCTTGGTTTTGTTGTTAACTTTGGTTTGGCTTCGCAGTTGTGTTGAGTCTTGGTAACAGTGACTTGACCTTTGCATTTTGTAAATATTTTGGCTTTGCAGTTACGACTTGCTGTTAATATTTGGAGTTGCGGTGACTTTATGCTGTAGTGGCGAGCCAGTGCACGTGTGCGTGTACTGCAGCCACACAATATTGATGTTTTTAAGTGATATTTCAATTGCTTGAATTGTTTTGTTTATTCAATTCAATATATTTTGAGTTGTATTTTGATTTGGTTTAAATTGATGATTTTGTTGATATTTAATTATCTTTCTTGAAAATTAGATTATGAGTTTCTAATTATTTATTTAATAATTAGATTTTGTTGTTAATTGCCGTTTAGGCAATTCTGTTGTTTTCATATTATCTTCATTGATAATCTTTTTATCTATCTTTGTTGATGATTTGAATTTGCTGATTTGTTGTTTAACACTGTTTAGTATTATATCTACCGTTATCTGATTCTTATATTGAAGAGTTGGATATACGAGATTTATTGTGACCGTCGTCTATTTGCTATTTAATTATTATTGCTTTTGTGCATTAATAACTGAGTTTGAATTAGACTGACCCGTGTATTATTTTCTTTTGAATTTAATACTCGGGTCAGACCCGAGTTATTTCAGGTTGTAGATATCTTGCTTTGAGTTGCTGTTTGAGCTATGAAGACTTTTCACATCTTTTGGAGTAGTCGTGTCATAGTATAGGTTGATATGTATTCATGTATATTAGTTGATAATGTACGTGTATATATAACTTCCAGAGTCGACAGTTGTAGTTGTATCATATGTATCGGGTCAAATGTATTGTAACTGACATCTGTTATATATATATATATATATATATATATATATATATATATATGAGACTTTTGTTATCTGTGTTCCGCATTTTATTATCTGTGTTATTATTATATACATTGTCCTAAACTATTATGAACCATCGTGGTTCGTCTTATATTGGAATTGGGTATGTCGATGGGAGTAAACAAATAAGAGAAAAAATAAAATATTAGTATATACCACTCCTATCGAGGTAACCACTACTAGTGTAAGGCCAACTACGGATGGCCGCTCCTATCCAGCCTTATTCTTCGTAATAACAGACAGTATTTCTTTTAATATTCTTTGTTATTGTGAGCATAGAGGTGGGGCGTCACAGATATTATGTACTCTGATTTTAAGACTATGAATTTTTATTTCATAAGACATGATGGGTTTTGAGATATGGATGTTGTATTTGGTATTTGACTTATTTATGAAGTAATTATGAAGCTTTGTTTTAATTAAGTTATTATTTTAGTTTCTGTTGTTTTTACCTTTTTTTGTGAATCTTAGTCTCTGTTAGTTTCAGTTATACCTACAACGCACCACGCCTTTTAATATGCCCTTTTTCGTATATTACGGGGTGTGGGGTGTTTCACATGCGGTGGTATGAGATGATGTTTTGTTATTTATTTGATTATTCTTTGCTCATGAATGACACTCATACGGGGATTTTTTATGTATGATGGGGCTTGCTGTGGCGAGTCCCGTATTTTGCCATGTGTCGGCAATAGTATGGAGCCGTATGTTAGCATATGCGTTCGGCTGTGTGTCAACATATGTATAGAGCCATGTATCAACATATGTGTGTATATATAGCTGGGTGTCAGCTATTAAATATAAATATTCACTGTATTTGTCTATCATTGTTTGATCCCGTTATGGTGCGGGAATGAACCAAATTGGCTAGTATCCATTCTAGCAGTCCGATTGCGATGGCCGTGCCCTAGATCCGTGACACGTTATTTCTAGCCAAGGCTCTGTGTTAGCCTATTATCGTGTGTCGGTATATGTGTTAGTGCATTTATGTCACCAAGGCCAGCAGTATGTTACCATTTATGGGCACGTGTAGGGTCGTGATCAAGTCCTCGCATAGTCGAGCACATTGACACTGCAACAAAAATACCTTATTACAACATCATAAAAATGTTGTAATGGGGTATTCGCAACATTTTTACAAACATTATATTAGACCAAGTTGCAATAGGTTCGAAGCCTTTTACAATGTTTTTCTGAAGTTGTAAGAACACGTTGCAGTAATCTTTACTACAATGATTTTATGATCTTGTAATACACCCTTTTACAACATTTACTCGATGTTGCAAATAATAATTATACATACAGAATACCCCTTTTCACAACTTCCATAAATTGTTGTGTTAAATTTTTTTCACAACATTTTAGAAATGTTGTAAAAAAAAGTTTCGCAACTTTTTATTACTGTTGCAGCATATTTTTTACAACATTTTTTGAATGCTGTAGAATATGTGCTACAACTTTTTTTTGAAACTTGTATATGAGTTTCAACTTATTCCGAGCTGCACCTATGTCTCAATATCATACTATAGTACTTAGAAAAATATAACCATGGTAACTTAAACACATAAAACACGAGTAAAATAGAACAACTTTCCAAACTACTTCATTCGAAATAAGTTAATACCAACACAGACAAAAAATCATTAGTTCCAACACAACACAAATAAAATATCATTAGTTCCAACATAGTACAGACAAAATAGCATAGGCTCCAATACAGACACACATGTTGGACCATATACATACAAACAAAACAATCAAAACATACTAATGCACAACGTTCTAATCGACAACGATGATGAAATATTGTGCCAAGCAACCGTTGTTCCTATAACTTGCTGAATAGTACACACTTCTAAAGTCTCTCTCTACAACAGAGCTTGAGGTTTCACTAGCACATTGATCCAAACTTTCCAATTATCCGCCCAAGTGGAACATGGTGTACCAAAGCAGTGGGATCAATAGATGCAAGCGTTCCTCAACAACAACCTTCTTCAACCAATTGAGTAGCTTGCATTTTTTGGAAGCTGCATATGACTATTTTTGAAACTAGTACTACCATGATGCGGCGGAGTGTATGACCACAAGCATAATTAGCATGATAAATTAACACAATGGTTAATTGTAATAATTCAACAACATTGAAACTGAAACTGAAATAGTGTCACACTTATTTCATAAACTGAAATTGAAATAGTAATTCCTACAACATTGAAACCGAAAGAGAGTATTTCTACCATTTATTTCATAAACTTAACTAAAATAGTGTCATACTTCGACATGTGAAACCCATAATTATTAAACTGTAAATATATATAAAGCTAATGGAACTCTTTTTTTTCCTTCTGTATTTTTAACCTTTTAACTGTGGAATCATGATGATCTTTTTCTGTGAAAGTAATTGTGAAATGGCATTTTTTTATGAAAGAATAATGCCTCTTTTATACAAGTTTAGGGTGAAAGTGTTTTGATTGTACTGAGCTTTTAGCTTTCTACAATCGATCATACTTTAGAAAACTTTGTGTAACCGGCATATGAAAAGGAATTCTATTCATGGGGTAAGCTTTTATGAAGCTTCCTTTCACAATTCAATAACTACCCATGCAATTTCACCACACCTGCATATTGATCTTTTCATAATGGCCAGAAATACCCAACTGTTATTCACCTCAATCCCAATAAACAGAAACATCCAAGATCAAAAGGAAAGAAAAGGAAAAATAGCATGACTTGCAAGTGCTTCCCGGCAAAGATAATAAAACTGACCTTATGTTATCGTGTAAAAAGTTGAATTCAAGGAACTTTAGTGATTGATTAAACGTGTGATTCTTTTTTAAATAGGTTGACAAAGACCGAGAATTTATTGATTTAAACCGAATAAAACGACCGAACCAAATATAATTGGTCCGTCTAATTCGATTTTGTTGGCTATTTATTGATTTTAATTTTAATTTTTGATTTTTTTCAGTTTATTCGGTCTTAGTGTTTGATAACAGAATCTACCAATTAAGTTGAATATAAAACTTAAATTATTGTAGAAGATCATAATTATCGATACAGATATTATTGTTATTTATATTATCATCTTAGAAAACATTATTGTTCTTTTTATGCATATTAATTTTTTTAGAAGAGAAGCGATTAGTTTCCATAAAGTGCAACATCATAAAATATTTGAATATGAATATCATTTGTTAAATAAACAAATAAAATAGTTGTAAAGCAGAAAAATTACTAATACATCATATATAAACATGTATAAATTGTATTCTATTTTTCTATGAGTATGATCATGTTATTTATATATTCAAGTTATATACTTTTCCCTTTAATTCACTCGCTATTTGTCCACTAATCATTCATTGTATTTGTTTATTCAACGAAAAAATTAAACAATGTCATTTGGATTATTTATTGTTTTTGTTTTATAGCAATGGAATTAACTTTTTCATGTATTTAGTTTTAAGTTGATGTAGAAATACAATAATCTTTTTTTAAAAGTTAAATGATATAAAAAACTATCGTTGTTCACCCATATTATGATTGTGCTAGTATCAAATAAATTTCATCAGATTGATTTTAAGTTAAATGATATACATTGAACTCATAAGGCAATTGCTATATGGGTATCTTCCATTTTATTGAATTTATAATATTACATCAAATATTTAAATTTCATTTGTAACTTAACTATGCAGGGTCTAATTTTCTATGTTGGTTTCATTTTTTGATTGCATTTGTAAAATTAACTTGATGGATCATATATGTTCACTAAAATATAAGTGATAATCGAATATCCTTCAAATTTGTAATTTAATTGGAAAAAAATAATATGTATTTTATAAACATTAATCTTTTGAATATAAACTATGGCATAGATGATACACATTTTGAGTTATATTCCAATTTTTAACATATAATTTGCTATTTAAAAGATTACTTTCATAACTTTTTAGTTTAATAATCATAGATAGATATAAATATTAAAGAAAAATAATATTTTATTATGTATTTATATGAATACAAATAACAATTTGGCAATTTGACACACAGGTATATTAGATACACTAAATTGAACCTGAATACATTTATATTTTGACTTCCAACCTTAGTAAATGTGCTTAATATTTTGTGAGTTAATGGGCAGTAAGAACCAAAACTATAAAAGAATATACTAGATGTCAAAATATATAAATTATCTATGCATTAGCAAGAGGAGTTAATGGGCCAGCCATTAGATTTTCCCTTCCTGTCATAGACTGTAACAAGCATAATTGTCAAATATGCATGTATCAGTTAGTAATAAATATATCTAATTTACTTATAACTTACCATCATGATCAAATCTCTCAACTCTTGAACTGTATTCTGGAATCTAGTAACTTGGTTTTTAGATACAGATACTTTCTTCGGGAGCATCATATGAACTCCCAGTTGGTAGGTGAAACCCCAAAACCAAGTCCTCTTATTCTTCCATACTGTTCTTTACCAAACGTCTTTGCTACACCATCTTCACTTAAGGAGTCTGTTCCTTGAGAGCTTTTAGTACTATTGTGCCCTATTATCCTAGTTTGCAAATTTTAGAAAGAATTGATAGGTAAATATTGCACTCTCACTATACGTTAAGCAATGTTATATTCTTACTATGCAGTCACCAACAGCTGAGTTTGGCGATTTCCTATTTTTACTGGTGTGTGCTTTGCTCCACAACTCAGCTCTATCAATATCAGATTTACAGTCCTTCCTCTGCAAAATAGATTATACAAATCAGTTTAATGATGATGATCTGTTTATTAGGAACTCTTAAAATCATTTTACCGAGTGAAAAACTGAATGACAAACAATATAAAACGATTATTCTAAAGTCCAAATAATATAACACGTACATGAATGTCTCATGCCTTCATACATGAATAAAAGCATTATCCAATAACTGATAAGGAACTTATTATTTTGAATTATTTTGGAAATTAATCATGAAAACTAATAAACATCATATGTACAAACTATTAAATAGGTAGTAAGAGTACACCTTCAACCATTAGTAATATTCAAACATAAGTAACACGACTAAGACCATGAATTTTATCTCTCCAAAATTTTGGTGAAAACAAGGATTAAAAAAAAGAAAAACAAGTTGAAATTTAATATTTTTAAATCCACCGATAAAAGTATATAGATAACATAAGCTTGCTTAAAACTTAAAAGTGAAGTCAACAAAATCTAAGTACATTTACTATCCACACATCAAAAAATTATAGTAATTATGATTAATGACCAAATACTATTATAAATCTTTTCCCACTAATCATAATGTTGGGTTGAAAAGGATAATAGCATAATGTGCACTATTATGATGACATTTTTGGAGATGCATTTACTATATTAAATTACAACAAACCCAAGAATAGCTTGCTTTTCTCAGAGAATACCTGCATGTATTTATGTCTCTTTTCTACTGTAAACATGTTTGGTTCCTATAAATCACTCTACATAAAAATTTCAAAGAGTTTCATCGAGTTATTGCAAATATTGGTTTTACACTAATCTATTTTCATATGATCTACTCTAAAAATTCAGGATCCAAAGTATAATGTTCAATGATGTTTTCTATCTAATAGATCATTTCCCTGTATTCTTAGCAATTTATGCACTCATTTCCTTGTATTTTTCAAGCCGAAGATTTTGATATTTCTATGCATATTCATTTTCTTATTTCATCTTGTTCTCTCAAGAAAACATAAAATGGTGTGTAATTATCTGTTAAACAAATGAATATTCATTCTTAGGTAAATGCTTTTAACTTCTCAGATCAGTGAAAGAAATTGAAAAGGTGTTGCAAAGGATGTTATGCTTTTGTCTGCTTCACTTTCAAAGAATTCTACAACCATTTATAATATTAACATAGTCATCCGCGGGTGCGGCGCAATGGAAAGGAGGCTTGGGTTCTGGTAAAAACACCCAGGTTCGATTCCTACCATGCGCTTCCCTATCCTATATAAATTTACCCGGGGTATGGGGGCTTGGATCAGCGGATGGCTTTACTATACCCTCCATAGGAGTTTACCAGCCCGCCGGGTCCTCCTGGGTTTTCAAAAAAAAAGTATTAACATAGCCGCCTCTCATACCAGTAGAAATATAGGCTAAAAGGTATATACAAACAAAAATTCCTTTGTTCAAATTCCCTTGTTCAAACACATTCAATACACTACTAGTTCAAACAATATTACAGAAGCAAGTATATCAAAATTTCATTTAGATATTAAAATTTATAAACCGTATTTTATATTTACAAGAATTGAACAAATTCAAGGCACAGTTGTAACAACTCGGAATTCTCTCCGCTTTGATTTGCGAATATTTAATTATTCAAATAATGAGTTTTATAATGAAAATAAAAAAATTGAATAATAAATAGTGATGGTGAAATAGTTTTTCAAATTTGTATACAAAAATGTTTAGTTCGAAGAAAGATCGAAAATGTGATAAGAATTCATTTTCCGAATTTTCGATTTTTTGTCGGCTAAAAGTTGTCGAAACTGTTGTAATAAAAATAGAATAAGTATATACACATCCATTTAGAAATAAATTAGGATATGTATGTATTCATGTATGAATTAGTTAAGTGTATGTAAGTATACATATATACTTAAGATAATATAATATTATATAAAAGTAAATATCACATCATGGAAACATGTTTAAACATTAAGTACATGCATTTATGGTATGTTGGATTTGATATGAAGAGGGAGGAGGCTATGGTGGCATGAGTACAAGGGGAGGGAGGCTTGGTGATGAGGTGGAAGCATATTAATGGAGGGCAAAGGACAAGGGTATAGTGGTAATTTTCTTTATGCATTTTATATAAAAACTTTTTTTCCATTTTCTTTTTCCTTATTATTTTCACTTTTTCCATTTTTCCAAAAGTCTTCAACATTCCTAAAAGCTTTTCCAAAACCTTTTAATAGCTACTATTCATAAGTTTAAGTTTTTTAAAATCTAAGTTTAATCTTTTAAAATGATTTCAAACTTGTTTAATCTCCTCCTTTTCATTTTAAAAACTTCTTCATTTTCCTTCCACTTCATTCGGCAAAAACTTCCTCTAAAATACTCCAAATCAGGATTTACTATTTTTTAAACCATATAGAATTCCAGTAGCTACAACTTTTATTTGAATCACTTTTTCAATTTTCGAATATTTTTGGGTCAAAATTGCATTTCTTTCTGACTCGTTTTCGTACCCATATTATCAAGGCCGAAAATAGCACTCATTCTTTTGACCATTTCTTACTCAAAGCAATTCCAGGTTGAGTATTTTTTTTCAAATGATAGAGAAAATAATTTCCTAAAACTTTTCTTTTTACCACTCGTCCAAATTCCTGGATAACATGGCCAAAAATCAGTGAGAAGATGACATATTTTCGAGTGGATTTTTGTGGTTTCCAAGCTTTGCAAGTCTAAAGCATTTCATGTTCTAAAAAAAGTTTAGCGAGTAAACTTTTTAGAAATTTTGAAAAGATGTGATCATTAGTCATTTCTTATTGTTTGGTGATATATTGATTGAATGGTGAGCTATTGTGTTGGTTGATTGGTTACGTGAATGTTTACTTGAAAATTAGTAAGTTAAATTTGTGATTTGAAGGTTAAAGGTTGACTATGCATGTAAAAGCATGATTTTGATTATGTTTAGGTTTAGAGTATGTAAATGTTGTTATTGATATGTTTATATGTTTGTTTGCTAAGGAAAGTTAGCACTTTATTTGGATTATCGACGAAGAATACTTTTGTGAAAATACGAGCTTTGGTTTTAAAAGCAATTTTTTTTAAGTTAGAAACTTTGTTAGTTTCAAAATACTAACCTTGGGGTTTGAAAGGTTAGAAAATTTTCAAGTGTGAGGTTTTCAAAGAAGAAAGTAAGGAAACATTTTGAAGTTATGGCACTCGTAGTGATAGTCGATATGGATGCGGTTTCGCTTAAAAATCCAACTTTTGCAAAATTTGGTTTTATTAACTTCAAGTATTTTGAAAATATTTTATAAACTTAATAATAATGTTCTATAAAGTTAATTGATTTTTATTAATGATTAAATTTATGAATTAAGTTTAAATAATTTATAATTAATTAAGATTAAATAAGGCTTATTAATTATAATTAAGTAAAGATTAGTTATTAACTAATTGTCTTTTAATGGTAAGATTAATTTTAATTAATTATTAATTAAGTGATATTAATTTTTAATTAAATGTAATTTAAATATTTGATTTATTTTTAATTAATTATTAATTAACTATAAGGTTAATTATTTAAATAAATCAATTGTTAATTATTCTTAATAATTAATTAATTAAGGCTTTAATTTAAAATAATTATTTATTTAAGGTTTAATTTATTAATTAAGTTTTAATAAGTGTTATTTTAATTAATTAAATGAGATTAATTGAGATTTAATTATTAATCAATGTTTAAATTATTATTTAATAATTAATAAAGGATAAATTAGGATTTAAATTAATTATATAATAGTTAATTGTTGTTTAATTAGTTACTAAAGGTTTAATTATTTCTTTATTTATAATTAAATTAAGTTAAGAATTAATTAAGACTGATTATGATTTAAATAAAGAGTTTAACTTGTAAGTAATCATTTTAAAAGGGAGTTTTAAGTTTTTAATCCTTGTTTTCCCAGAATTAAATTGTTTTAAAGGTACTTCTTTTCCAAAGATGGTTTTGAACACAAGGAATTCAAATGTCAATACCATTAAGTAGACAAACAATTATGAATGAGTTATGTAAATGGTTTAATTGTGTGGACATGTGTTAGCAAAATAAATTCTCATTGTGCTATAAGTTGATTGTTTGATTGTTTGGACATTTGTTAGCAAAATAAATCTTCGATCTACTATAATGTAATTTTTTATTGTGTGAACATATGTTTAGTAGAATAAACTTCCATTTTTCTATAAGTAGTGAATTATTTGGACATCTATTTAGCAGGACAAATCACCATCCTGCTATAATTTTATTTGGACATGTATATGCTAATTGAGTTGTATCGATATGTTATTCCCTGATTTGAATATGAATTGCATTTACATATATGTTGACTTATATAAATAAATGGTTAAGTGACTTGAAAGTGAAATTGATGTTAAATGGTAACTTAAATTACTACCATTGGGTTTGCTAAGCCTCTTTTTGAAATTATAAAGTATGGTTTTAAATTAGCTCCAATTCTTTAATCAGTTTGGGGTTAAGTTTTATAAATGATTTTTCAAGTTATATTATTATTTTATAAAGGTATTTATAAATAATAACTTGTTTATAGAAATGGGTTTTACTAAGCAAAAAGGTTTATTTAAAGTGATTTAAAAGGATGACTTGCAAAAGATATTTTGTAAAGAATTTTTCTTAAAGAAGATTTATCAAAGGGGTTTTAAATGGGGAAATGTTTTAAAATGATTTTAGAGGTTTGTAAAGAGGTTTTGTAAATTAACTTGTAGAGTTATAAAAGTGTTTTATAAATTGATTTTGGAAATTTATGAAGATATTAAAATGTGAAGTGAGCTTTTAAAAGGGAACTTTTTATAAAGGATAAGTGGATCAGTTTATAGTAAGAAATGTTTTCAAAAAGAAATTTGAAAAGAAGGAAACTTTTGTAAAGTTTAGTAAATATACTTATACCATTGAGATAAGTATATAAATGTTTGTCTAAGTTTAAAAGGGATGTAAGGGTTTGGGAATAGTTTTTTGTAAAGATCTTTTGATCGAGTGTTTATAAAGTGGTTTTAATTATTTAATGATTTATTAAATAATGGTTAGTAGATTCCATATGGGATTAACTCCATGTATGAATGTTTGTTTATTTGATAGTTAAATAACCGACTATCAAAATCTGGATCAAAACATTACTTTGGAAATATCTAAGAGAAACACAGAAATTATATGGTACAGTTACCATCGGTGATGTTATATTGTATGTATAAATTCGTTTCGTTCTTCTAGGATAAATGATAAGAAAATTATACTAAAGGTTAGGAGGTAATCTCCGCTCTTATCTTTGTCTATTTATTTCCTAAAAAACCAAGGTTGAGTTTATCGAAAATTATCGAAAGTTGTTTCGAAGAGACCTGGATCTGATATGTTATCTGAAAACCACTTCGATCCAACTCAAGCGTTTCGACTTGAAGACATCTTGAAGAATATAGAATCGAAGATAGAGCTTTGAAGTGCAAGGGCTTGCTATTAATTCTGGGAGGGATTCTCCGAAAAGGATGTAACAGAAGTAGTACCTTTAGCTTCATTCAGTTACAGAACGGACTTGTATAGATGAATGCTAGCATTACATTAATGCTTGGAGGGCAATGTTGCATTCTAAGTGGGAAGTGCTAAATAAAGGTAAAGACGTAGCCTCAAGCCTCATCAACTGAAAAATGACAAAAATCGGGCATGCAGCAGTGCCATGTGGGTCACTCCCATCAGGGTATGGTCATCCAAAATCTAGATCAATTACTATCTACTCATGTATGCTTCGGGGCCCAAAGTAGGGTGATCATATTCGGTACTACTAGTTCAGTGGTAGGCCAGTCCTGTGTGGCAGGGGTACAAGATGTTATTGTCAAACCCCGGTGCATTTTATCTAGAGATGTACCATCGGAAGGTAGTCCCTTACCTTGTCATAATATGGAATTCATTCTCCAATACGTGCCTTTACGATTTTAGATGTACCCAAATATGTTGAAATGTGAGATGCAAGCATTTCAGCTATATTCATATTTTACTTGAACTATTAGACATTATTATAATATCACTGGATTTTCTATAAAAAGTGTTTTGGTTATCGTAAGGTAAATACCCATCCATGTTTATGTGCGGCGTGGTGATTTTAAAAGGGTTTTAAACATAATAATTCAGATTTTTGAGCTTACTCACACCAGACCCATGTCTGACCCAGAGTTTTATTTTCTTTCCCTAAAACTCTTAGGTTCTCAAATTTTTGTGGGTAGTCAAGTAGTTCAAGTTTTCCTTGAATGCATCTTGGAGGAGCTTGGAGCAGGAGGCTTCATCGATAGCTAGTTATTATCGTTTTCATTGTATTATATGTATCTTGTATCAGTTAGGTAGGAACAGCTTGTTATAGCTATCCAATGATAGAACTGTATTAGTATAACTCTGATGTATCATTTTGGAAATGATTTTGTAAAGAATTATGTTGATTAATATATGTTATTCCATTGCGTTGTGAGATTCTTTGATTGTTTTGTTTCTTCTTATCTTCTATCTTCTTTCTTTCCTATAACGATTGATCTTTCCGGCACTTGAATGCACGACACGCAATACAGTGGATGTATTAGTGTCGATTTTCAAAGGTCGAAGGTCGGTTCATTACAGCAGTCAATAAAAGCAAATCAAAAATGAATTAGGTTTTTGATGATACCTGAATACTACATATCGTCAGACCAATTTTACAACAGCTAGAGAATTAGATGGAGGAGCGATTAGGGTTCTTCGATTAGGGTTAGTAGGAGGAGAGGATTTTTTATTAGCATGTAGTTTCTTTTTTCTAGATTTTCCTTTTTGGGGTTAAGTTACGATGAAGAGTGGGTTAAGTGGGTCGGATATTGCAATAATTCACTTTGACCTTGTTGACCATAATGAATGTTAGGTTTGGGAATTTTTTAACTTAAGCAAACCAAATCAAGGGTCATAAATAAGTTAACAATAATTCACTTTGACCTTGATGACCAAATTTTTGCTTTATAGTATAAGATTAGGAAAATGTGCATTATTTAACAAAGTGATCAATATTTATGAATTAATAATCAAAGTAGTGACCATAATTTTTAATGATTACCATATCATAGTTGATTAGTTAACTAGTTAACAAGATGTTAATATCGATTAATCATTAATGACAAATAAGCCGAAGTAGTGAATGTCTTTTATGTTCGTACATTAAATGGTTATATGTCCATCATTACTTTGAATTTTTTTTACTAAGACCTTGGTTTTCTATGAACATGTTATTTCTTTTACGAGTTAAGAAAAATTACAGCGAACAAGATTTTAGAGTATAAATTAAACACTATAATTTACTAATTATTCATAATTAACCAAATAAATTATTAAATATAAAAAGTAATTATTGATTATAGATAATAATTAGTAATTACAAATTATTTATTAAATAATCATTAGTTATAAATTATTAATAACTAATCCATCTAAGTTTTCGTTTATAAATTATTTAAGTAAGTATTCAATATTTTTTTATTAATTATAAATTATTAATTATTATAATATTTAAGAAATACTAAACCTATTCTAAAATTTAACATAAACTTATAAGTAAAGAAGAACTACTTTTAAAAAGATGTAGTAAATTAATATCTACTTGTAACAAACAAATGTTTTTACAACTCTTTAAAATTGTTGTTAAAAGGATAAAAGACAATGTTTACAAGTAAAGGTGTAAAAATTTCAGGTTTTACAAAGTTTTTCAGTATAGCATTGTAAAAAGTCCTATTTTACGACATTTTACTAAAAACCATTGTAAAATATAAAGTTTTTACAACATTTGTAAAAAAGTTGTAAAAAGAGGTTTTTTGCAACGTTTTATTAACAAACATTGTAAATAAAACATTGTAGAAAGGTGATTTTGTTGTAATGTGATGTTTATGAGTCACGATGACCATCGAGGTAACCAAGACTGTAGGAGCCATATTGGTAGAATACGTGTGTCGTGTTCACCAATCACGTGTGTAGTCTCATGGGGCAAGTGTGTCTATCAATCTCGCATCTGGCTCTGGTGTGTGTAATATAAAGGCAAACATATGATGAGTTGTGATAATATGTGTCCAGTGTATGAGCAATCCCCATATCCTTCTTTGGGGTGTGTCACATATTATCCTTATTTGGTGTGTGTCATCACTTATATATTTTCATATGCATGTGTTGCCACTTATATCATCATAGGCTGTGTCGCCAACTATATCATTTATTGGCATGTGTCGCCATTTTGTACATTGAATACACAAAAGATTACTTATTACATTTCTATAAGTTTGACAGACCCAAGAATGTCTGTTTATATCTACCTTGGGGTATTGTTGTGTTTTCCTTATTTTACTTGATTATTTCTTATATATTGATGATGATTTTTAAGTACGAAGGATTCACCCATTTGATTTTATTTCTCAAATTTATTGTTTGACTTGTTTTATATGGGTGATGACATTTTCCTACACATGGTTTGTGGTTGATGTTATACTTGAGTTTTTGATATTGCTTATGATTTTACTATTATAACATACAGATAAATATGAGATATTTTATCATCTACCATTTAGATATAGTCTGAACGGTGTGTTATTTATATAATACTCAGGTCAGTCCGAGACATTTCAGGTTCAAGGACAGTGAGACCACCTTGTGTTGTTCTAAGCATAGAGGAGACTAGCAGGTTGTATTATTGTATATCACTTGCATATTATATAATTTCATGTACGTACATTCCGGTGTTGTATATTGGACATACCTTGTATATTCATTATTATATATTATTGCTATGATTTTGACCCTGTGTTCCATGTGTTTTATTATATATTATGTACTATTATATCCTGAAGGCACATGTGTGTATTACTTTGTGTTGATACTATGTACATATAAGTGAGTTATTTATTAGATATTCTAACATGTACCAGTGTTAACCCAAGGGAATATTCACTTGTGTACCCCATATAGCCTCATTCTCTGTATTATCTGACAGTATTACTCAGTAGTACTCTAAGATAGTACGGTATAGAGTTGGGGTGTTTCAATTTGGTATCACGGCAGGTTCGGAACTATATATTATATATAAGAGACACGAGTCAAGACCTTAGAGAGGCTTAGAGTCCCTATCCTCTTAGGTGTGTTAGATAATCACCCTATATTAAAGTAATAGTAGGAATATACGATGATTACCGAGGTAATCATTTGAGGACATACTTGTTATTTCTCCTATAATATATATATATACACACACACACACGCATACAATATTAGTCTTATCTCTATCTCTTTGGAATAATTGTATCAGTGTGAAATGAGAGTTTTTGATAGATGGAGTAAAATAAGGAGTTGTTAGCCAGACCAGTAGTGTTAGCATTGGTATAGGTGAATAAACCTCGTTGTGGCTTTGAATAAAATAGAATGGTCAAATAGAGATCATAGTACGGATGCTGATAAATAGCTTTAGCTGAAGGCATTTATTTATTTATTTGATGTGTGTTTGGTTGTACTAATTTTTGTTTTCATTTGGCTTAGTCTAGAATGTGGAAATTGAGGAGGAGTGATCACTCGACCATTTCTAAACCCATTTGAATCTGGACGGAGTCAAATACTAATAGAATCCAACAGTTTCTTCATTTGAGGAAGAAATTGCAATAGGATATGTATATTTGTTTCATAAAAAAGAAATTACACATATATATATACATATATATATATATTATAATTAAAATGTGGAATAGAAAAATTAAATCAAATTAATTAAATGCTTGATTGATATTATAGATGTGTGATGATTTGTATTATTATTAATGATGTTGAATTGAATATATATATGAATTTCGAAATTTAATATCTTACTTCTAACATGCATATGATTTAATAAAATTGGAATATCATTTTGTAGAGTGATTAGAAATATTTTAGTAGCTAGTATTGGATATTAGTTTGTTCGTAGAGTGATTTAAGAATTCTTAGATAGTATGGGTATAGAGGTGAGGTGATTCATAGATTGTTTAACTTCTTGTTGATTGAGTATTATTTTTGCTTTCTATAGTTTTTGTTGCATGGTAGTAGAAGTGTATGCATTACAATAGTTGTGCGGGAGAAATTGCATTCATTGTTATGGATGGGCTTAATTACACACCATAATTGATTGTGCTATGCGTTGTCGTATACTACTTTAGAAGTGGTTTATTAATAAGTATACTTCCATATATTTTGTATAGCTGAACATATGATATGGTGAATGTTTTATGCATATGATTGGGAGTTTATTCCTTTGGAGAATTGTAGGGTTGCAATTCGTTTAAGGAGGAGATATAATGACCTACAAATTTGACATAATAATTATTAATTAATTACAAATAACCATTTAAATTTCACTGATGATAAAAGACAATATTGAGTAGAGTTGTCGTTTTTGGAATTACGATATTTCCATTACATTTAGAAATATCGAAAACCTATGTTTTGGTATAATACATGATATTTCCCTTAACATTTCAAAATATGGGTGTTTCGGGCCTTTGTGATCGCTATGGCCCAACACACTTCATTTTGTCTAGAAACACAATGCATTATTATAACCTCCGCTCTATCTTCTTCATTTTTCTAAGCTCCTCTTGAGATCCAAATTTCTTTGGACTAATGGAGATTATGTCTTTTAATTTCTAAATACAATGATTTATGAATCAATCCAAGCTAGGCCTTATAAGATGTCATTAATGCAGCACAATGACACGAACATGGTGATGGTACTCGTTTGTTGTAGTTTGTCAAGTCTGATCAGAATATTCTCTAGAATGTTATAGAATTGATGAAGAGCCATGACCAGTTATTCTACAGTTTTGCAATCAACGATGAAATGATGACTATGTGCCAATCGAAGGGTACTGGGTCATAAAGGAGGCCGAGTGAAGTTGATTCATGTAGTCTGATCGATCCATAGGTTGGTAAGAAGGCTAGAATAATTACTCAAAGTGACAGCAACTAACATTTAAAAATTATTACCAAAATATTTCCTAGCAAATATTTTTCATACTAAAGCCTCCACAAGTATTTGCAAATATTTATACAATGTATCACATATAATTTCCATAAGATTGGGTTATGGAAGTATTGTAGGGTATATACGTAGAAAATGGGTATCCATTATCACATTTACAAAATAAACCAATTCAGATCGTCGACTGTGCCCAACAACAATACAACTCGTAAGTATAAATCTATAGACTATAAAAATTAATTTATGGAACTTAAAATTAATATAGTGTAAATCAATAGAAGACCGACTTTACAATATTCCTAATCTGATATATGGAAGATAGATCAAAGGATATAGGCTTGAAAGTAACAAAGAACTATATAAAGTGAAGAGATAAGTGAAAACATAGCAAATATTCTATATGAAATCTTAACTGACAACAAATATGGATGGAATTCTAATATAGAAACACAAAAATTATCAAAAGTTGCATTGCAACTAGAAACCACACTTGAGTTATCACAGTTAATTTTTTTTGTATAAATCTAATATGGTCAGAACAATTTCGTATGGCTATAGTGATATGAATGTTATTTCAAAATTAAAGACTAGAATGTGATTCTAGTATGAATAATATGAAGCCGAATGTGATGTTAGCTTAATTTAGTATGAAGGATTTGAATGATAGCAATGTATTTTTTTTTGAATTTTAGCAACATAAAACATTTTCTAAGAAGATACACGGTAGGCTCATATTTCCTCGTAAAACATTTGCTAGTAAAATATAGTAACCTGATATAGCATCGCTATGGAAATTTAAACATACATTAGAAAATTAATATTTTTATTGAATTTTAGTATAAAATATTTGAATGGTATTATATTAATTTTGTGTTATATTATGTTTGAATGATTTAAATGATTTCAATATAAGTTTTAGTATGCAAATTTTGAATGATTTCTATATCTATTTCTATATGAATCAAAATATGCAATATTTTAAGACATAATTACATTTTTCTATATTTGCCAAGCAAATATTTTGCTCGGAAAATATTTTCCAAGCAAAAAAGTAACATAAATATACCACAAATTCATAAAACAAAAATAAGTTCAACACAAAACTATAGAATCGATAATAAACAAAACCATAATGTAGAAAAGTCTTTAAAATAAAAAAAATCACAAATCTGTATGAACTATAATTAATTTATAAGCATATAAAGTAGTTTGTTATGACCCAACTACATAAAATGACTATAACTCTTATATTTAATAACCTCTTCAGCCGACTTAATTCGATTTGAAGAAGGAAGCCTCCCCACACCACGTCTCCTCTTAGGTGGTTGTATTCAACATATTCTTGGAACATATACCATTCGAAAGTTAACAAACTCATCAATTGGATGAGAATAAGCCACTTGAAAAAAAATCTTAAATATAGGAATAAACATCCAAATCAAAAGCAAGAAAACTTCTAACAACATCGACATATGGAAAATCATAAATACTATTACCTGCCTTTAAACCAGGCAATATCTTGACGACTAGTACCATTGAATGGTCATGAAATGAAAGCAGAAGTTCAAGTATGAAAACCAAAATTCAAGTAAAGTCCAAAGAAATGACGTTGAACCTTGCTTGCTACTATAAGATATTTAGACATTTTCTAGATAAATGAAGTGGTGGAAAGCAAGCAGGAACATTCCCAGTAAAGATCATAATCTAGTGCCAAATAGCACCCCTCGACTCGGTACCGAGTCATAATGTTGACTCATCATGCCATGTTCAAGTAAAGTGAAGAAACAACTATGGCAAACAAAGTATGAAGTTAAGAATGATAAGTTAGCACTCCTCTTTCAACAAGTTAAAGGAAAGGCAAACCATCAAAGTTCAAAAGCAAAGAAACTCATAACTCAGCACCAAGTTGTGATGCATAACGGGTACCGAGTTGACAACCAACATGGTGAGTTGGTCACGATCTTCTTCTAGAGACTCTTATGAACTTGGAGAACGTGGAGAGAAGATTTCAGAGCTTATTTCATTGATCTTCGTCTACAAACATGATGAGAGGAGCAAAAAATGAGATCCTTTTCTTACATTCTAAATTATTAGATTTTACCCCAATACTCTATTGGATTCTTACCCTAGTTGTAAGCAGCCGAGTTGTAAAATCACTATTGTAAAGGAAGTCAGAAATCATTAGCAAAGTTGATAGTGGACTTAAGCCAAAGTATTTGTCGAAGCACTATCAATCTCTTGTATTATTCACTCATTTTCAATTTCTTTATTTCTGTAACTATTGCTTGCATATCAGTTAGGTATTTATCCCACATTTGGTGTGAAAATTTTGGTGCTTTCACTGATAGTTTCTTGAAGTTCTCACCTACAGATCTACCTTGACACTTTGGATTTGTCATATCCATAAGTTGATCTAGAGAGTAGTAGTAGTAAGAACCTTGACCACTTGAATTCAAAAGAAACCTTAAAAAAGACGTAGCACCCAAAAACACTAAGGATAAATCAACTACCTCGAGGCCCACCAACGATGCTAAAAATGAAGGCTCGCAACACAAGGAAGAGACAAATCAATCCATTATCGCTGAAATTCCAAGTGCACCATGGATGGTGAGTAAAGTTGATTTGGACTGAATGATGATGGAGATGAATAGAAAGATGATAGAGAGCCAAAATGCTATTTTAAAGAAGATTAAGAAAAGCATTGATTTGATGGCTCGGCTACGCTAGAGAAAGAAAGAGTCACAAAGAGTTATCATCTTTTGATTCGAAAGAAGAGAGTTCTTCTTCGTCGGACAGAAACCAAAGCGATGTAAAATATAAGATGGAGAAAGAGGAAGCCGGGACATCAGAAATGGGACGTCGAAAAGCCCCAATGGATAGGTCACATCTCGATACCAAGCCTTCTCAACTCTAGTTTGGAGTTGACCCTCGACATATGACTGGAGACTTGGATGATGAGTTGTTCAAGGTGGTTGACGTTGATGTTGAGCAGGTTGCTGATAGTCAGAATGGTGGTGTCAAATAGATGATACTAGACAATCATAGAGAGTACATAGATAACAAATGGTTGGATGAACGATTCTCCTAGAGTCAGCTGAACCCGGACATCGTGGAACTAATCGATAGTGTTTGCAAAGCCAAACGCTAAGGCAGTCCTTGATGATCACCATCCAATCAATACGACTGATCCAGAATATGTAAAATGTATGGTTAGAAGGTCGGTGAATGAGAACCAGCATAGGAGTAATGATAATTGGGGTTCATCACCTAGTAGGACCTCATTCACAAAGAATATTTTGCATGAAGATTATCATAGAAGGTTTGTAATGCCTATAATGCCATTGTATAATGGAATGACAGATCCGAGACATCATATTTTAATGTCCAAGTAGCACATAGATAGTGCCAGAGAGATTAAGGCCTTAAAATGGAGATGTTTCCCAATATTCCTTGGAGTAGCTACGATGTGGTTTACTCGGCTCATACCGAAGTTTGTATCTTCATTCGATCAATTAGCTAAAAGGTTTATCAAGTAGTTTTGGCTACATACTACTCAGTCAAAGGTGATGTCCTTGTCGACATCCTTTAGGATCCTGGGAACACTGTGAAGAATTTCTTGAGTAGATTCAATATCTTTGTGATTGAAGTGAGTAACACGAAGGAAGATATCTTGTTGATGGCATTGAGTCGGGGGATACACCCAAAAACAAAATATGGAAAATGGCTGAAGATGAAGCAACCACCCACCATGGAGGGATTCTACAAAAAGGCAACCCAATTCCCACGCTTGGAAGAGGCAGATATGGCCACCGAAAAGGTTGGTGAGAGGCCTTCGACGAAAGTTGTGCAAAGTAATGTTGCTGTGAAGAAAACCGGTGAGAGCACCAAGAACGTTGCGATCAATGTTGGAAATAAGAAAAATAATCGAAATAGAGTAAACCAGGGCTCTGGTGGAAGGAAGTCGGGCTCCAACAAGTGCCTAAGAAATTTGAAGCTTGAAGATTATACACTTCTAAATGAGACTGCCAAAAATATGTACCTTGCAACACAAGGTACAGAGAATTACATGAAGCCAACTTGGAGGGAGTCGACCGAATGAGAAAAGCTCTTAGGGAAGTATTATCGCTTCCATGAAATTCATGAGCATAATACTAATGAATTGTGCATCAACACTGCTCCTAATCCAGTTCCACATGCATCAGTATACACCACCAATCCTTGGTTTTCGTCTGGAACTACTAACACGGGCGCATTGGTCAACAAATGCTTTAACTTAAGGAATGCTTCCTCACATTTGCCGGACCAAACAAATTTCACCTCCTTCCTATTAAGCTTAGTCAAAGGTGATGGTATACACGAGAAATCCTTAATGAATTTCCGGGAGTAGCCAATAAATCCAAGAAAACTTCTGGTCTCAGTCACCGACTCTGGTCTCCTCCAATTATTCACAGCTTCGATCTTATCCGGATCGACTGATAAGCCTTTCTCTGAAACCACATGACTAAGAAACTTAACCTCTTTCTTCCAAAAATGACACTTGGTAAACTTCGCATTTAGATGGTTCTGCCTCAGCGTCTCAAGCACGGCTCTTAGATGAACTTCATGCTCTCTCTCATCGTTAGAGTATAATAGGATGTCATTTATAAACACCAGTACAAACCTATCCAAGTACTCTCAGAAAACTCGGTTCATCAAATCTACGAAGAAAGCATGTGCATTCGTCAATCCAAATGGCATCACTAACCACTCATATGAAACATATCTAGTCCGAAATATTGTCAAAGGAACACTATCCTCCACCACTCTCAACTGATGGAACCCTGTCGCCAAATCCAATTGGGAAAACACTCTGGCTCCACTCACCTGATCAAATAGATCATCAATTCTCGGTAGAGGGTATTTATTCTTGATCGTCCTTTCGTTCAACTTACAGTAGTCGATGCACATTCTCAACGACCCATCTGGTATCTTCACAAACACTGCCGCTCCCCAAGGCGAACTGCTTGGTCTAATAAAATTCCTTCCTTCAAGATCCACTAGCTACACCTTTAATTCTTTCATCTCGTTGGGTGTCATCCTGCTAGGTGGTCTACTCACAGATTCATCTCCGAGCATAAGATCTATTCTAAACTCAACAGCTATTTTAGGTGGTAGTCCAGTGACTGGCTCAAAGACATCTGCAAACTCTCTTGCTACCCGAACCTGACTTAACTCATCTCCCATTTCCATAGCACTAAGCAAAGCACTAACACTCCGGTCAGTATTCTCTACTAAGATTATCACTCGGTTATGACTATCAGGGTGCCTCAACAATATCTCTTTATTCTGTCAAAATATTCTAGCCTCATACCTACCCAACCAATCCATACCCAAGATAATCCTGAAATCTACGAAATCAATAACATGCAAACTGCATGCAAATTTATGACCTAACAAATCAAGTTCTAACTGGTCATATCTCATCTCTAAAGTTGCATGCCCTTCTAATGGATTCGCAACCCTTAAGGAAGTAACAAGGTAGGTGGGTTCTAAACATAACCTATCAACCAAACACTAAGATATAAATGAATGTGATGCACTGATATCAAAAAGTACTCTAACTGGAATACTCTGAATCAAAAGCGTACCTTCCATCACAATCTTTCCCCTATCTGTTGCAGTAGGCCTAGGGGGTCCAATAGCAAAGACTTTTCCTTTGTCCTCCCTAACTGACTCCAGACACTGATTCTTGTAATGTCCAAATTGATCACAGTTGAAGCACTTCACTTTCTTCTTGGTTGCAGCTTTCTTCCCATTTCCTGACCAGCACTCATTCGCAAAGTGACCCTTCTTGTCACACTTATATAGAAAACTACCTCAGCCTTTGACTTCTTAGCACTATCTCCTTCAAGGCTCCCTTATTTTTAAAGAACTTCCTCTTCTTCCCTTGAGAACCCTGAGCTTCCACTGACTTCTCCTTAGCCTGATCAACAAGTAACTCCTCATGGCGAATTGCCATCTCCACCACCACATTACATGGATCACGAACATGTGTCATGGTCATTCTAGCAAGCTCGGGCCTCCATCCTCGAATGAACCTCTCATTCCTTCATATGTCAGTAGCTATAATAGCATATCCATGTCGAGATAGCTCTTCAAATTAGTAGCATACTCGACTACTGACATCTCTCCTTGAACTAAATCCATAAACTTTCTCATCAGCTCGGACATAGCAAACTCAGACACAAACTTTTGCTCAAATCTCTTTTTAAAATCAGCCCAAGTTAACTACTCTTCCGGCACTCCAGCAGTAACACTATTCCATCAATGTAGTGCTAACCCCAGTAACTGTCTAGAGGCCAACCTTCTCTTTTGCTAATCATCTAGACCCAAATCAGTAAATATATGCTCACAATGCAACAGCCAATTCTGAACTTCTATGGCACTCTCTATTCCTAAGGATGGCTTTCCACCCAAACTGGTGTAATCTCTACTCAGTAAAGCATAATTATTCCCAACTGGAGCCATAGGATTAGCTCCTCCTACATTTCCCACAACACCAACAGCAGCTCCTACTTGCATCAAACCAACAAAGAACTGATACATCGCCCCCATATCTACTGGTGGATTTCCAGCACCTATATTGGCAACAACATTTTTATTACTAACATTAGTTGGTCGACCCAGGTTTCTCCTAGTAGTGGGTCGAGAATTTCCATTAGTTGTGGTGCTTCCTCCACCGAGATTTCCTCTTTCATTTCTTGCTTTCATATCTCCTTTCTCGTAAATCTGCATATGAGCCTTAGTAAGATACAGAAGAACAGTCTACAAAAATGGGGAATACGTACTTATATATATAACTATATATATCAAATAAAAGTACGTTACTATAGCATTAACTCAAACCCCAATCTTATTATCTGATTTATTGGATTATGTTTGGAAAATATTTTAGGTGTAAGTTTCTTTTAAAGTTTCATAAACCTCGCTCTAATACCAACTTGTAACATCCCCCTACTTGGAGGCCCAAAACTAACGGGTATGGATGCTGCAGTCATCCATGGTTATTAGTCCTCGGTGACCAAATACGGCGATATTATGTACATTGATGCACGGAAACACAAGAATATTGATTTAATTGAAGATGTCCCTTTGGTTGATCATAGTACATAATAAGGTAGTAAGCAATTTGCCTTTACAATCAAATGCACAGCAGAAATAAAAGAACTTTAATAACAAGTTTGCCTCCAGCATGTCTTCGGAAGTTTTATTCATCTAAAAGAACACTTGGAAACCTTAACTCTCAACCTACTCAAAATCAATTGAGTACACGAGAGTTTAAGGGGAAAACAAAAAACTTCGAGTCAGACATAAAGCTGAATAATAATCTACCATCTCAAACCATTTGGATATCTAGTGAGACCACGCCGCTTAGCGGAACGGGTTTTTCCCTCATTAGCATCCTAAAACATTTATAAAATCATATACTGTGCTCCTGCATCAACAATGGTTAAATACATAGTATTTCAAAATATTATGATGATATGTAAAACAACAAATTTGGATTACTCATCCCCATTCATTCTGACTATCTATCTCAATTATAGTTTTAAGGGTTACTATTAACCTATTAAATGCTTATGGACTATCGGTCTGATTTCATAGTTTTCATAGGATCACTAAGAACCTATTGGTAATTCCAATATCTTTTCTCTTATTCTAGTTTTCATGGGCTAACTAGGATCATATTGACTATCTGTAAATATCTTAATCTGGATATAGTTTTCATGGGATAACTACAAACCTACTAGCCCCTACCAGTATCAAATCATAGTTTTCATGTGCTGGCTATGAACCTATTAGCCCCTACCAGTATCTTTTATTATACACAGTTTTCATGGGCTATGTAACACCCCTAATTTTAACGATGACATTATTCAGGAGATTTAAATAGAATAATGTAGATAAGGAGATTGAGGTTGATTAATAAAATTTAGTGGTCGTGCTTATTTAACTAAATGAACTTATAAATGGTTAACTAAATAAACATAAGGGCATTAGGGTAAATAACCATCCATATTTCCCACCCTTACACTATTCTCCTTAGTCATACACGTTCATTTCATCTCAAACAAAATTTATAAGCATAAGAAGAAAGCAAGGCCGGCCATTAGGAAGAGAAGAGAAAATCGAAGTAAAGCTTAGGATCAAGATAGAAGAAATCAATTTCAATCAAACTTCAATTTCCTTACCCAATCTAAGGTGAATAATAATTTCTACATCTCTATTTTGGTTTTATAATCATATGGTTTCAAATTTAAGGGTAAATCTATTTTTATGATATATTGAATGATGATATACTTGGTTGATGATTTATATGGACTATACAAAGTTGTTTAAAAGGATATATATACGGTTTTAGGGTAAAACAAAGATTTAATGATTTTGAAATGCCAAGGGAAAATTTTATGTTATGGAAAACATGATTTTGAAGTTGGGTTTCAATTTTCATAATTTTCCAAGCCGTGGAGAATTAGTTATGAATTTTCAATGGAAAATATGGTTATTTGGGTTTATAAATTTATTTTGGAAAACATATTAAGAATTTGGGTCTGAAATTTTAATATGTTAGATGACATGACTAAAGTGAATTTTTGGAATTTTTGGGGATTTTTACTTAGTGGTTTAGTATGGAAATTAAATTGTTTCGAAAGGAGGACCTTAATGATTTAATTGTTTTGATAATAGGAAGAGCTTATTTGTTAAAAGTTAACTTGATTTTAGATCTGAGAAAATGCGGCAAATTTTATCCAAATTATTTAAAAGTTTATGGAAGCCAATAATATGTTTCCAAGTAGGCAAGTTTATTACAAAAGGTTTACTTAATTTGATAAAAACGGCTTTTGTTCAGAAAAAGGGTGTTCCGCCTTCTTTGGTAAACCTTTCGACTTAAACCTTTCGACCTTGATCTTTCGACTTCATTGAAACCAACAAGGTCGAAGCTAATGCATATGATATCATTCAGGTGGTGTGTAGTGAATTTGAAAAAGGTGGAAGTTTGGTTGTCGAAGAGGTGCTATCAAAGGAGTTGGTTCCTTAGTCATTTTTGGTTTGAAAAGAAAATCACTTGCCTGTTTTTAAAGGAGCTTTCGACAAGGTCGGAAGCTATGGTTTTGAAAGGTTTAGTTTTAAAAGAGCTTTTGACAAGGTCGAAAGCTATGGATTTGAAAGGATAAGTTTATAAAGAGCTTTCGACACAGTCAAAAGCTATTTTTTCGAAAGAGTATTTCAAATGGGCTTTCAAAAGAGAGCTACCGCCTTTGTTTTAAAGAAATAGCTTTAGAAGGAGTTACTTAGGTTTTGTTGAAAGCTTTCAAAGGGTTAGTTGTCGACCAGGTTGAAACCCTTTTGAGAGTATGTGACCTCCCGATGGCATCGAAGGCATCGATGCTGTCGAAAGGTTCAATTGTTTTCCCAGATATTTCAATACTTTTGAAAGGATGGTTTTAACACCATCAAAGTTTCCCAATATGTTATAAAATAAAGAGTGGTTTCGAAAGAGATGCTTTCACCTATTTTCACTTTGACCCAAAGTAATGTTTTAAGCCTCAACCCAAAGCTTTCGAAGGGGTCGACGTTGTCGAAAGGTTTTAAAACCCTAACTCAAATTTTTAAAGGAAAACCAACGACTTATAGAAAGGAGTTTTGTAATGTCTTAAAGTATGTAGTTTTGAAGAAGTATTGCCTTGATAAAAATATAAGCTAAAGGGGTTAACTATGTTGTATATGAAAAGTATTTCAAGGACCTTAAATCCAAAGGAGTGGTATTGTTAAATTGTTGTTTTGCTTCTTCAATTATGAATATATTCACATGATCACCCATAACTGAATTTTGGGAAAAAGGGGGTAGAAGAACCAGCTAGGTTAACTCGGTATTGAATATAAATTGTTTGAACTCCTGAATGAGTAGAATCGCATCCAAGGAGTCAGGGTGACCAAAAATATAGGATGCTTAAACTTAGTAGTTATTAGAGGTAACCAAAAGGTTCATAGTAAACCCATGAAAACTATGATTATGTAGTTATTGGAGGTAACCAACAGGTTCATAGTAAACCCATGAAAACTATGTATTAAGGATAGTTAGCAGGGGCTAATTGGTTTGTAGTGAACCCATGAAAAATATATCCGGATTAAGAATTGACATCAGTCAATAGGTTCCTAGTCAACCCATGAAAACTAGGATAAGAAAGTAGCTAATGGAAGTATCAGTAGGTTCCTAGTCAACCCATGAAAACTAGGAGGTGAAGTGAGTTACTGGATAAATCCATAGGTTCCTAGTCAACCCATGAAAACAAGGATAAGGTGATAAGTTATTGGAATGACTAATAGGTTCAGGGGGACCCATGAATTAATTAAGTCAACTGGCAGGAGTCTATAGGTTCTTAGTGATCCTATGAGAACTATGAAAAGAACATGATGTTCATTAATTATATAAAGGTTATTAGTAAACCCATGAAAACTAAAAAGTTAATAGTGACTCAAGAAACTATAATTATGACAGGGAGTCAGATTAAACTAGGGATGGGAAATCCTAATTGTTTTAAGTATGCATATCATCAAAATATTTTGAAAATGTATGTTTTAACCATTGTGGATGTAGGAGCACAGAATATGGTTTTAAAAAGGTTTAAGGATACTAGTGAGGAGAAAACCCGTTCCGCTAAGCGGCATGGTCTCACTTGATATCTAAAATGACTGAGATGTTAGATTATTATTCATACTAGGCTTTATGCCTGACTTGAAGTTTTTGTTTTCCACTTAAACTCTCGGGTACTTAATTGATTTTGAGTAGTTTGAGATTTAAGGTTTCCAGGTTTTCTTCTTTGACGAATAAAGCTTCCGGAGGCGTGCAGGAGGCAGATAGTTATTTAGAATTGTCTTTTCCGTTGTGTGTTTTGTTTGTAAAGGCAAACTTGTTAGCCTTACTATATACTCTGATCAACTAAGGGGGCATCTTCATATGTCGCTCTTGGCATATTTAAAATAATTATATTTTGCTGAATGTGGTTACGTTTTTGGGATTATGTAATGAACATCAAGTGTTTTGATTTGAATGTGGAAATATGTTTTAAATTGTTAAATTTTTTCCATATTTCTATGATCTGTGTATCAATGTATCTAGCCCCGCCGTATTTAGTCGTAGAGAATTAATAACTATGGATGACTACAGCATCCGTAGTCGTTAGTTTTGGGCCTCCAAGTAGGGGGACGTTACAAGTTGGTATCGGAGCATAGGTTTATGAAACTTTAAAATAAAAGATAAACCTAAAAGCTTTTTTGAAACATAATCTAATGAATTTAAAAATATAGTCGAAGTTTGGGTTAACGCTATAGTAACGTACTTGTATTTGATATATAGATACATATCTAAGTATGTATTCCCCTCTCTCTTAGACCGTTCTTTTGTATCTTATTAAGGCCCGTATGTAGATTTACGGGAAAGAGGATATGGAAGTAGGAAACAGAAAAGGAAATCTAGGTGGAGGAAACACCACTACTAATGGAAATGCTCGACCTAATACTCGGAGAAACCAAGGTTGACAGGCTAATGCTAACCAAAATGTTGAGGCCAATGTTAGTGTTGGAAATCCACCAGTAGGTTATCAATTGTTGGCTAATCTTTTGCAAGCAGGAGTTGCTGGTAATGTTGGATGAGCTAATCTTGTAGTTCCAGCTGGCTATAACTATGCCAAACTAAGTAGAGACTATACCAGCCTAGGTAGGAAGTCGTTTGTTGGAATGGAGGATGCAGTTGAAGTTGAGAACTGGCTGTTGAACTGTGAAAGGATCTTTATAGATTTAGGCTTGGAGGATGGAGAAAAGAGAAGGCTAACCTCTAGACAGTTGCAAGGGTTAGCGCTTCACTGGTGGAACACTATGATGGCCGGAGTTCCGGAGGAAGAGCTGACATGGGCTGATTTTAGAAGGAGGTTCAAGCAGAGGTTCTTGTCTGAGGTTATCAAATCTGCATTGATGAGGAAGTTCATGGATCTTGTCCAAGGAGGAATGTCTGTGATCGAGTATGCTGCCAAGTTTGATGAGTTATCTCGATATGGTTATGCTTTGGTTGACATTGGTATCAGAAGAAATGAGAGATTCATTAGAGGATTGAGGCCAGAGCTAGGCAGAATCGCTATGACTCATATTAGGGAACCTTATCATGTGGTGGTGGAGATGGCCATCTGCCATGATGAGATGCTTGCTGTGTCAGTTAGAGAGAAGCCAGTTGAGTCCTAGGGTCCTCAGGGAAAGAAAATGAAATTCTTTAAGAAGAAAGGAGCCCAGAAAGGGGAGGCCGCTAAGAAGGCAAAGGCTGATTTGGCGTGCTATAAGTGTGATAAGAAGGGACATTATGCCCACGAGTGTAGAACTTGTAAAGGAAAGAAGCCTGCAGAGAAGAAGAATGTGAAATGCTTCAACTGTGACCAAGTTGGGCATTATAAGAACCAGTGTCCAGAGCCCGTCAGGGCGGACATAGGAAAGGTGTTTGCTATTAGACCACCGTCTTCTTCTAGACCTACTACAGCAGAGAAAGGGAAGACTATGATGGAAGGTACGCTTTTGATTCAGAGTATACCAATTAGGGCATTTTTTGATACCGGTGCATCACATTCATTTATATCACAGTATTTGGTTGATAGGTTATGTATAGAACCCACATACCTTGTTACTTCCTTAAGGGTTGCAAATCTAATAGGAGGACATGCAACTCTTGGGATGAGATGTGACCAATTAGAACTTGATTTGTTAGGTCATAAGTTTGCACGCATTTTGTATGTCTTTGATTTCGTAGATTTCGGGATCATTTTGGGTATGGATTGGTTAGGTAAGTATGAGGCTAGGATATTTTGCCAGGATCGAGAAATATCGTTGAGGCACCTAGATAGTCATAACCAAATTGGTTTCTTAGTGGAGAATTTTAGTAAGACTGTTTGTGCTTTGTTGGGTACCCTGGAAGTTGGAGATGAGCTTAGTCAGGTTCGTGTAGCAAGAGAATTTGCAGATATATTTGAGCTGGTCACTGGATTGCCACCGAAACAAGCTGTAGAGCTTCGGATAGACCTTGTACCGGGAGCTGAACCTGTCAGCAAACCACCTAACATGGTGACATCGAAAGAGATGAAGAAATTGAAGGTACAGCTAGTGGATCTTGAGGGAAGGAATTTTATTAGACCAAGCAGTTCGCCTTGGGGAGTGGACGTAGTGTTTGTAAAGAAACCAGATGGGTCGTTAAGGATGTGCATCAACTATCGTAAGTTAAACGAAAGGAAAATCAAGTATAGGTACCCTCTGCCGAGAATAGATGATCTGTTTGATCGGTTGAGTGGAGCCAGAGTATTTTCCCAATTGGATTTGGCGACAGGGTTCCATCAGTTTGTTACAAAAGGTTTACTTAATTTAATAAAAATATCTTTTGTTCAGAAAAAGGGAGTTCCGCCTGCTTTGGTAAACAATTCGACTTAGACCTTTTGATCATGATCTTTGGACTTTATTGAAACCAACAAGTTCGAAGCCAATGCACATGATATCATTTAGGTGGTGTGTAGTGAATTGGACAAAGGTGGAAGGTAGGTTGTCGAAGGGGTTCTTTCAATGGAGTTAGTTCCTTAGTCATTTTTGGTTTGAAAAGAAAACCACTTGCATGTTTTTAAAGGAGCTTTCAACAAGGTCGAAAGCTATGATTTCGAAAGGTTTAGTTTTAAAAGAGCTTTCGACAAGGTCGAAAGCTATGGATTTGAAAGGATAAGTTTATAAAGAGCTTTCGACACCGTTGAAAGCTATGTTTTTGAAAGAGTATTTCAAAGAGGCTTTCAAAAGAGAGCCGCCGCCTTTGTTTTAAAGAAATAACTTCCGAAGGAGATACTTAGTTTTTGTTGAAAGCTTTCGAAGGGGTAGTTGTCGACCAGGTCGAAACCCTTTTGAGAGTATGTGACCTTCTGATGGCATCAAAGGCATCGATGTTGTCGAAAGGTTCAATTGTTTTTATAAATACAAGCCGCTTCCTAAAGCCTTCGAAGGGGTCGAAAGGTTCAATTGTTTTCCCAGATATGTCAATGCTTTTGAAAGGATGGTTTTGACACCATCAAACTTCCCCAATATTTTATAAAATAAAGAATGGTTTCGAAAGAGATGCATTCATCTATTTTCACTTTGACCCAAAGTAATGTTTTAAGTGTCAACCCAAGGCTTTCGAAGGGGTCGAAAGCAAAACTTTCGAAGGGGTCGACATTGTCGAAAGGTTTTAAAACCCTAACTCAAATTTTTAAAAGAAAACCCACGGCTTATATAAAGGAGTTTTTTAATGGCTTTAAGTATGTAGTTTTGAAGAAGTATTTCCTTGATAAAATATAAGGTAAAGGGGTTAACTATGTTGTATATGAAAAGTATTTCAAGGACCTTAAACCCATAGGAGTGGTATTGTTAAATTGTTGTTTTGCTTCTTCAATTATGAATATATTCACATGATCACCCATAACTTTATTTTGGGAAAAAGGAGGTAGAAGAACCAGCTAGGTTAACTCTGTATTGAATATAAATTGCTTGAACTCCTGAATGAGTAGAATCGCACCCAAGGAGTCCGGGTGACCAAAAATATAGGATGCTTAAACTTAGTAGTTATTGGAGGTAACCAATAGGTTCATAGTAAACCCACGAAAACTATGATTATGTAGTTATTGGAGGTAACCAACAGGTTCATAGTAAACCCATGAAAACTATGTCTTAAGGATAGTTACCAGTGACTAATTGGTTTGTAGTGAACCCATGAAAAAATATCCGGATTAAAAATTAACATCAGTCAATAGGTTTCTGGTCAACCCATGAAAACTAGGATAAGAAAGTAGCTAATGGAAGTATCAGTAGGTTCCTAGTCAACCCATGAAAACTAGGATGTGAAGTGAGTTACTGGATAAATCCATAGGTTCCTAGTCAACCCATGAAAACAAGAATAAGGTGATAAGTTATTGGAATGACTAATAGGTTCATGGGGACCCATGAATTAATTAAGTCAACCGGTAGGAGCCTATAGGTTCTTAGTGATCCTATGAGAACTATGAAAAGAACATGATGTTCATTAATTATATAAAGGTTATTAGTAAACCCATTAAAACTAAAAGGTTAATAGTGACCCAAGAAACTATAATTATGACAGAGAGTCAGATTAAACTGGGGATGGGAAATCCTAATTGTTTTAAGTATGCATGTCATCATAATATTTTGAAAATGTACCATTGTGGATGTAGGAGCACAGAACATGGTTTTAAAAAGGTTTCAGGATACTAGTGAGAAGAAAACCCGTTCCGCTAAGCGGCATGGTCTCACTAGATATCTAAAAGGATTGAGATGTTAGATTATTATTCATACCAGGCTTTATGTCCGACTCGAAGTTTTTGTTTTCCCCTTAAACTCTCGGGTACTCAATTGATTTTGAGTAGTTTGAGATTTAAGGTTTCCAGGTTTTCTTCTTTGACGAATAAAGCTTCCGGAGGCGTGCAGGAGGCAGATAGTTATTTAGAATTGTCTTTTCCGCTGTGTGTTTTGTTTGTAAAGGAAAACCTATTAGGCTTACTATACACTCTGATCAACCAAGGGGGCATCTTCATATGTCGCTCTTGGTATATTTGTAATAATTATATTTTTCTGAACGTGGTTACGTTTTTGGGATTATGTAATGAAATCAAGTGTTTTGATTTGAATGTGGAAATATGTTTTGAATTGTTAAATTTTTCCATATTTCTGTGATCTATGTATCAATGTATCTAGCACCGCCGTATTTGGTCACCGAGAATTAATAACTATGGATGACTGCATCATCCGTAGCCGTTAGTTTTGGACCTCCAAGTAGGGCGGTGTTACAGGCTAACTGCGAACTATTGGCCCCTGCCAATATCTTTAATTTAGATTTTAACAGTTATTAAATTATATTCACTACTGGGTTAACCTAGCTGGATATTCTGCCCTTCTCCCAAAATACAGTTATGGGTTAATAACAATGTGAATGAAGAAGTATACATATCAACAATTTATACCAACACCTGTGGTCTATTACCTTCTATATTTATATATATTCTGGTTAAACCCTTTAACCTTTATAATCAATGAAAACTTCTTCATTTCAAAATCCTTTGTTTATTCATGCCATAGTTATTCCTTTAAATTGAGATTGAGTTTGTGTTTTGAAATCTTAAAAACATCTCTTTCGAAACCAAATACACCATTCGATGGTATCAAAACCTCCTTTAAAACATAGCTTCGAAATAAATGAAAATACCCCTTTCGAAAGCATTGGGTTTACTCTTTAAAACATTCTTTGGATCAAAATGGTTATGTACGAAAGTATTTCTTTCAAAACCAACTATAAAATTGTTTTAGGGAAAATGTTGATGGTGTCGGAACCACCTAGTCGAAAGCAACAACCTTTAAATTGAAACCTCAAAGGATAGAGTCGAAACACCCTTTCAACTCCATTGCCTTCGAAAACCTCACCCCTTTCGAAAGCATTCAGGAAAAAGGCTTAACTTAAACAAAATAAGAATAACCAGTTTAAAGCATTGTTGGCTTCAGTGCAGTCGAAAGGTAAATTTGCGGCTGGGTTTCGACTTGGTCGAAACCAATCTTGTCGAAAGCCCTTGTTTAAGGAAGAAGTATCCCTTCGAAAGCTATTTATAGAGATCCTTTTTGAAAGCATGGTTTTCGACTATGTCGAAGTCTTTAAGTAAAATAGGGCAGGAGTTTTAACTTTTGAAAACAAACTAAGGTTTCGACTCTAACGAAAGCATCCCTTTCGACACCCTATCTTCTGCTACTTACTAATTCACTTCGTATCAATACCATTGATACCATGTGCATTGGTTTCGACTCTAATGGTTTCGAATGGGTTGGGACGGAGGTAAAGGACTCGAAATGTACTTCTGAAATAGGCGGAACCAACTTTTTCTGTTAAACGTTGGATTATAGCTAAATATGGCTATCACTTTATAACTAACCTGCCTATTGTAATTCCTTGATTGGTTACTTTGAAACTTTTCAAATATTTTACAATTAAAAACCGTCGCATTTAATTAGATCTAAATCAAAGAAATATAACGTTTAAGCCCTTCCATATAACAAACCAATATTTACAGAAAAGTCCCTCTTTTAAAATAATTTATTTCCATAATAGATCAACTGGGAAAAATCATAAAAAATCTCTTTCATCATGTAATCCATTATATTAAAATTTCAGACCCAATTTCTTCCTAAAATATTCGAAATAAATTTTAAACCCAATTATATCATATTTTTCTTTAGAAATTCAACATAAAATTTCCATAGCTAGGAAAATTCTATAAATTAGAACCCATTTCCAAAATCATGTTTTACTTAACATTAAAAATTTCCATGGCATTCTAAAATCATAAATCCTCGGTTTTACCCTAAAACCGTGCATTCTTATATGTAAATGAGTAAAGATAAATCAATCATAATATAATCCATGCATATCATCATCTATATCTTCATAAAAATGAATTTAATCATAAATCCGAAAACATATAATCATTGAATAAAATAGAGATGATATAAAATTATTATTCACCTTAGATTTGATAAGGAATTTGAGATTTGTTGTTGATTAATCCTTCCTAGCTTTGATCTTTAGCTTTAGATTGAATTTTCCTCTTTTCCTCCTTGTTAATGGCCGGCTCTATTTTAGTTTTTGATTTGCGTTTGTGAATTTAAGAAATAAAACGTGAACGGGTAAGGTTAGGAAGTGTATGGCTGTATATGATAAGGAGGCTATTTTACTAATATGCTCATTTGTAATTTAATTAGCTTAATAACCTAATTAAAGTCCATTTACTTTATTAATAAGCATGGCCCTATATGTGGTTTATTTAAATCTCAATCCCCTTATCATCATTATTTTATTTAATTTATCTAATTAAATTTCCAGAATAATGTTATCAAAAATTAGGGATGTTACAACCGGTTTCATCAAAATCCAAGACAATGCTCCAGAAGGCTATTTTCAAATGTTAATTAAAACGAATTATTATTAAAACCATTTTAATCACTTTTAATTCCAAATTAAAATTTTATTATTATCATCCTTATCTAAATAGAATTTAAATAAGGTTTCTAAATCATTTTTATCCAACTTAAATCTTTAATTTAATTATTAAATTAAAAATTCACTTATTCAGATAAATCCTGATATTTGAAATTAAGTTGTTCCACTTATAAAATTAATATTTCAATATTTAAAATAAATTAAATATTTCAAAATCAGATGACTAAAATTCTGGGTCGTTACAAAGCTAGTTAGCATTAGGGATGCATAGCATATGGGATTGTTCCAGTAGATTTTTATTGGCTTCGAGCATCGACCAAATGGATGTTGATTAGTTCTTGGAGGCCAAAGTGGAGAAGGTGTCATCACGACTCTAATCAAAGAATACTTGTTGAAGGGAACTTTCCCGAATGGGAGAAATGAATTAAGGAAACTCCTACACAAAGTACCATGATTTTTTATCCAGGAAGGAGTACTATATATGAGAGAATTCTCCGCTCTCCTACTACGATGTGTCACTAAGGAAGAAGCCAAGAAGATGCCTGTCGATATGCATAATGGAAGTTATGGTGATCACACTAGGGGCAGACGTTGGTAAGGAAGATTATTTGCTATGGATATTTTTAGCCAATAATAAACCAGCATGCGGCTGATTAAACTAGAAATTATGTTAAATATCAAAGATTCATGATTATTCCTAGAGCCCCATCTACTGAACTTACACAAATGGTTAGCCCATGACCATTAGAAGTTTGGGGACTTAATATAATCGATGTGCTATCGATTTCCAATGGAGGAGTGAAGTATACCATTGTTGCAGTTGACTATTTCACAAAGTGGTCTGAAGCAAAACTGCTGGCTATGATCACTACGAAGAAGGCAATCAACTTTGTAGTGAAAAAATGTCATATGCTAGTTTGGAGTTCCTTAGAAAATTATCACCAACAATGGAACCTAATTTGAAAGTGTTGAATTCAAAGGTTTTGCAAAAAATATCAAATTGGAAAGATATTTGCAGTTGTAGAACTCTCAAAAGTGAATGGGTAGGTGGAAGTGGTGATAAAGGTCAACAAATCCATCATGAAGAAACTATTAACGAAGGCCAAAGGCAACTGGGTTGATGAATTACTCTTAGCATTGTGGACTTACCGAATGACTCATAAGTCCATGACTGGCTACTCTATTTTCTCTAGCCTACTGATCAGAAGGCATGTTTTCAATTGAATTGGAAGTTTATTCTCATTAAAGTACTCACTACGATCCTAAGATGAATGAGGAACTCTTGCTTGAGTCCCTTGAAATGATCGACAAGAAGCGAGAAGAAACTAATTTGGGGGTAGCTTCTCACCAAAAAAGAGTTGCAAGACAATTCAGCGCCATGGTCAGGAACCAAACCTTTCAGATATGCAATCTCATTTTGAAACGATTCTTTCCTAGTCCTAGGGTACTTGGCCCAAATTGATAAGGTCCTTTTGAGATTGAACATAAGCTTGGAGATAGAACTTTTAAGCTGGCGATCGTTGATGGAATCTCAATTCCATGGGCATGGAATAGCGAGCACCTAAGATGATATCTCACTTAGATTTATCTTTGTAAATATCAAATTAGACTCTGATATAATAAGGTAGAGTCTACCATTCTTATGTCTATAAAAGGAACTAGCTTTGGGAATCAATGGAACTGTATTCTTAAAAGCCTGATTTTAAGCTATGCGAACATTAGCAAAATTGAAATATTCAGTGCTTTTGAAAATGCAGATATCTAGGTAACTGGAGATAGGTACCGACGACTCCTTCGATCCATAATCGGATTGTGGGACTATAATCATGCTAGGGTCGATCATAATGATTCGTCTTATATTCCTGATCTTGACCGATTCCCAATGACTGGCAAGGTCTAAGACCGTAGCCTAGATACAGGCAAGGTATATTGATAGGCATCTGAAATATTAGGTCCTGGAGATAGGACCTAGTTGGAGATTGAATCCCCTTTTACAAGTACGATAAGCACTTTCGTCAACGCCCGGAGATAGGCAAGATCGAACATGGATATCCAGAGATAGACGTCCAAAGCCTCACTTCCTAAAGATAAAAAGCGATACGAAGATGCAATCATGTATTTGGTCAAATGGAACCTGACCGAAGGTAAACAAGATAAACCGCAGAGTTGGTTGAGAAATTACAATTCTATTAGTCAATGAGGAGATGTTTTGGCAGTGATACATAGAATGAAACAATGAAGTACCACTAAGCAATAATTTTTTTATTCATATATACTAAGTTATGCTAAATAATATCATTGGCCTAATTTACATATGATTATCACTAGATTCAATCAAACCAAGTATATAAGCATTAAATATAATAAGACGAGAGTCTAAAAGAAAACGTAATTTTATTCATAACTGAAGAACTTCAAAAATAAAAGTAGGGGAGTGCCCATACAACAATGGCCTGTATACACTAATCAAGACTAAAAAAACAACTACACAAGAATACGACATCTAAGCATTTTTCTTCTTCTTCCTTATATTCTTCATTCCCTTTGGAGAAGATAAGGTTAGCCTTTTGACATATCTACTCTTTCTTCCCTCAGATAGGTAGCCCTTAGGATTCTTGTCCCAGTCATAGTCACCTCCCTGAGACTCAAGAGTGTGTCAGCATGAACACCAGTTGTTTCAGGACCAGAGATCAAAATGTTGATTAGGTAAATGGGCAAGAAACAAAGAGCGGGGGAGGAACATCATCAGTTTTCTCCTTCTTAATATCCTTTACCTTCTTGATTTGTGAGGTCTACTTTTCAACATTGACAGCTCGAATTTATGCTATAAGACCCTAGTAATAGTTATGTCTTTATCTCCATGAGACATATAGGGTTCATCTGTAGTCTCTTCAGCCAATGCGTAAATCTTTTCGGCATTAAAATCGGGAATAGGACCAGCTAAAGAAGTTGGGATCTAGTCGGGACAGAAGCAATGACTAAATTATTGAAGCTTGTGTGCCCAAAGCAAGATTCTTCTTTGGTAAAGGGGCAAGGGCAGGTGGACTTGAAACTTGAGAAAGTGAAAATAGAGATTAGAAACATCCACAGGTGTTATCTGAGCCTTCTTAAACATAGAAGAAGTTAGTGATATACCTCCAGAAGAAGCAGAGATCGTTTAAGAAGGAGTCCCCGTATAACTCCCATAAATGATTGGGGATAGAACATGTAGCTTTGGAGCAGACTTAGGCATTATATAACCGGCTCCTTGGGATTGTATTGGATATCGACTAAAGATATCGAAGAATTTATCACTTCTAAAGTCACCAAGGTGATTGGAGCTGTAGAAATACCAAAAGGAGGGGTATAGACTTAAAAGTAAGAGACCCTAATATGGAAGAAGTGACAGCATTAGAGGTAGCCACCATCACAATACGAATCTCAGTTGGAAGTCCATGAGAAATGAGAGTTGAACTTTCAACCAAATCATTAGAATTAAATTCAAGAAGGACTCCAACAAGTGCATCATTGAAATAAAAAGCCTCGGTAGCTAATATAAGCTTGACCACAACAGGGGCACCCAAATCTTCATTCTCTAGAAGTTCAGTTTTTAACTCCTTCTGGTCCATGACCATATTTGAACTTTCTTTCTCCTGCTTTATTATCTCTTCCTAGGCCTTGGATAATGCTATGGGGTATGCATTATCAAGCCCGTTAAATTTCTAGACTTAATGGTGTTCGCATAGAACCGAACCAGAGTGTCTATTTTGGATTTGATTTTTTCTTCAGCATTTTCTACACGAGTTTCTACATCCTTGTGCGCTTGTTGAGCATCAAGCGGTTTCCCTATGTACTCCTAAGCCTAACCGAGATCTTCATCCTTCTCCTTTTTCTCTCCTCTAACGTGACCTCTAATTTTTGGATTTTTTGAGCTTGCTCGTTAACGGTCTTTTAAAGAGCCTCTTTTTCTACAGCAAGGTTATGGTTCCTATGATGTGCGGACTCTAGGCCTATAGCATTTGAGACTTATCTTCAAAAGACTTTCCTTCCTCCTCTAAATTTTTCTCCATGGTCTCGTGAGACTTCTTGATCTTCTCTACCTCCTTATCCAAATTAGTGATGATTCGCTCAATGTCTTTCTTTCCTATCTCTTTCTCTTAAAGAGCTAGCTACTTCTCCTTATTAACATCGGATAGAGCTTGTGCAAGACTTCTCCATATAAAATACTAATCACATACATCTGCCACACAAGCCATGATGTCGTTGGCCACTTTAATAGGAATTTTTTCAAATGATAAGCAAATTTAACCTCATCGAAGTAGAGCGTGGGGAAAGCTCATTCCATCTTGGCAAGTTATGGATTTGAGGAAGATTATGTCACTTTTGTAGGAACATGAACAGAAGCATGCTCTTTGCCAGATCTTCATTTAAAGGGATCGAAAGTTGTAAACCCAAATAGTTGAGTAGCCTATTTAGGTTTATGGGAGGAGGTCATTGGTTGCATGACAAGAAACGCAGACGTAGGCATAGTTGGAGCCTTCGAAAATGGCATAGGATCGGGCTTTGACGAGTACAAATCCATATGTACTGACAAAGGGGAACAACTGCGACATTGCAAAGCGGATGTCCTACCTGACCCAAAATAGTCATGTGACCCTCGATCATGGTCATCGCGATGTCTTTGTTCTTCTTTGCGCCTTTCTTGTTCTTTCCTAGGATCTCTTGCCGATTTGGATTCATATAACGACTCCCTATGTCAATGCGAGGAATTATGCTTGCAATAACTAGTATAATGATCTTAGTGCTCATCAAAAATATAGGGGCATCCCATTGTACCTAAAAAGAAAGCACAACCAAGTTAAGATTTGAAAGTCCAGGAGCAACAAGTGTAGTCTAAACGTGTTGTAACTGTGAATGTCGTGTGTAGTGTTAATGTGCCTTAATGCCCCCTACGGACCTAGCTCATGAAGTTTGCCATGTAGAGTTTCTCCCCCACAACAATCGAAGGCATGTCTCCAATCACACAAATAGGAGATTAATAACTCCGAGACTAATACTATCGAGACCATAAGAAGGAATTTTATCTGGAATGCTCCCAAATGAACCATATACATCATCGGTGGGTTGGTTGGAGCCTGATGTGGCTGAGGAACCAAATGAGGAGAAATGATCTTTAACTTTGGAAGATGGAAGTAAGCGGCAATTGACCATCACCACCCATCTCTCCCATGGGGTAATGACCAAGATTCACATATTTTCATCACCCTCATCCTCTTCATCATCATCACCTCCTACTTCCTCATCATTGCCATCACCTCCCTCATCCTCCCTTTAATCAACTGTAGGATCCTGAACAGGAGGAACTTCTAGGTTATCATTAACTTGAGGTTTGAGCTCAGCCTCCTAAGTGGGTTGGGCATCTCTACGAGTAGTAGGAATGAGGCCAAGACTATGATCATTATCAAGAAAATGAAATTGCCGCATCCTTTCATCTGTAGGAGGAAATTTCATTTTTTGCTTTTTGATAGTAATAGCTTGAAGAGTACATGTGAATGCTTTACTGCCTGGTCATTTTGGAATATCTATAAATTCATGAAATGATGGAATTAGCAATTTGAACGAAAATAACTCCATCAAAATAAAGGGTAGTAGTAGAACTTACATCCCGGCAGCCACTTTAGAGCAAAACCGGGTGGATAAGGTAAAAAAGAAGTATTCATCTTTGAAATAACTGAACTTGTTTCATAGACCGACGAGTACACAAAAACTCTTAGATGATTCCAGGTAAGTAAGAGAAGGGCTTCCCTCTCGCTTTTTGAAGCTATATAGATATCGAATCTCCTCCAGTATGGGTACCCTGCCCAAATGGTGAAGGTTAACAAAATAGATTCTATTCAAAGAAGCATAACTATATGAGTGAAGCAGAATAAGGGAAAGCTTCATAAAATGGAGGATGAGTTGGATAAAGTTATTAAAAGGAGGAACACCTCTAGAGTTGTGCAGCTAAAGCGCTTAGTAATTCCATAGCAGTGGAGGTGTAAAAAGTTATAGCGGGGATATAGCGGAAAATAGCGGAGGAGAAAAAAGCTTTATTAGATTTAAAAAAAAAGTTAATTTAATCTCATTCTCATGTCATTTGTGTAGGTAAAATAAATATCATTAAACTTATATAACAAAACTAAAGAATATCATGATTTATGCAGTTTAGATTTGGTGGCTATAATATCTAACTTATATTGAGCAATTATGCCTTAAATTTAGATCCTTACCTTAACTTTTTCGATTTTTTTAAAAAAAGAATTAGTCAAACCAAACTTTTTATATTTATGTTGCTAAAGCCGATGCTAGAAAGCCTTGATTTAGCAGGTGTAGTGGAAAATAGCAGGGCTTAAAGCAAATCTACTATTTAATAGCACCATATCGAAAAATCATAACGGTCGAAAAGCGCTATGTGCTATAGCGGGGCTTTAATTACACAGCTTCAGAGAGACACATATAACAGTTATAGGCAGTATACCCCTTGGGTGGATCACGTGTCATTTGAAAGGGATTTAGGACTAAAACATCATCAAAAGGAATTCCATGCCTTTCCCAAATTCCCTAACGCCGGCTTCACCCCAAGGAGATGCTGGAGAATCTTGGGGTTATCGTGATTAAAGCACCTTCAAGATAAATATCAAGGGCAACACCACACAAGCATCATCTCTATTATGAAAGGAAGCACCTACAAATGTAGATGGTGAAAATACAATGAAGTAGATGGTGGAGTAAATCCAAATATAGAAGCTAAATCAATTGTAGGTGAGATGAACTCTAATGTAGATGGATTTGCACTAATCATAGAGAGACGCGAGTGTTAGAGCAAGATTTCCCAGATTTTGACGACAACTCCACACTATAGTCTAAGTAGGAAGATCAATGCAAAGTTAACACAAAGCTCTAGAAAGATAGAAGAATGCGCACTCTAATTTCAAGGAATTGTTTAAATGAAGAACACTCGAAGACTGTATATATGTGAGCCGTTTTGTCTTAGAAATATACTACTAAAACTCATAAGAACCACATAGTACAATTCCAAATCCTTAAGGATCCTTAATATAATTTTTAAGAATTTTTATGATTTTTTAAAATATTTTTAAAGCTTCTAAAAGCCTTAGAATTTCTGACTTCATTTGTCTACTGGTAGATCGGTGGAAGGCCATCAGTGCATCAGTGAACAAATTCGTTCTATAATTCCAAAGTGCAATTTAAATTTTCTTTTCAACCCGAACAGTCATGTTTCTACTTCTTCCTCCACACGCGATTTTATCCAAAGAAAAACAATCATATCTCCTCTTCAAACCTTTTTCAATTCTATAAATAACTTGGTCTTTAAGAGGATTAATCACCTTACATACTTTCAAATTCTCTAATCTATTTTCCGAAATCTTATTTTTCCTACTCCTTTCAAATAATGACCATTTAACTCTTATCATCAATATTATTATTCTTAACCTCCTATACATCTGCACATTCATCCACAAACCAATTCTTATGAGTTATAGAAGCTTATACTGTATCGGGCATATTAGAGTATCTAGACACATATATTGCCAAAGTCTGTTTGTATCAAATTAGTGGAAAAGACCTGTTCAATGGCTCCGGCACTTATATAGACCCTTTCTCCAGGTAAAGCGAGGGTGTTTAGTAAGTAAAAAGCCAGAATAGAGATTCTGGGACTGGACGAAGGATGGTGGTCCAAACCAGTATAAAAATCCTAGTGTGCACGTTCTTTGCTTTACGTATTTTATCTTATGTATTCTTCATATTTTACTTATACAATTAAATCGATAAATTAACCATATATATACACAATCTACCATCCTTTCAGTGAGGAGCATTTACAGTTCATGACTACTAAAAATCTCTACAAGTGAGCAAGGTCGGTTAGAAATTGACTCTAGTCTTCATGCTAAAATATACTATGTAATCGATGTAAAAGACCCAGTGGTTGGCCGATCGGATCTTACATATTGACAGGAGCAATGATGTGAAGTTCAATCTATATAGTGTGTGTCATGTGTCCAAAGCATGGTGAACACGAACACTCTATGTAGATTGCTCGCTCATGTTAGAAAATAAGCTCCGCTGCACTATATAACCATGTATCACAGTTTACCTTTTACGTACGATTTACGATAATAGAACTGTCGCCCAGAGCAACATGGAACTTTACTTTGTAGGGACACTGGAGTGTAGAGCTGGCTTGAAATAGTAATGAATGATTCCACTAGACATCGAAGCGCATTCAGTGTAACCATTATATGAAACGGTCCTACCAGAACTCAATCATCGATCCACGGTCAGCCACAAATTGTCAAAAGTAGTCATTTTCCATCTTAAACTTGAAATAAATTAACCAAATGTTAAGAATCATTCGTCCTATAAAAAACCCCAAAGTGGAACCTAAGAAAACTCAGGGTTGACCGAAGTAATGTGAATAAAGGCGACGACCCGAATCATGCCAAGAAGATTTATGAGGAAACTTCAAGTCAATCTGAAGCTTTCAAAGCCAAATTTGAGTCCAAATCTTTTGCATGCTCTGGTCAAGTTCATAGAGGAAGATGGAGTGTGGAGACATAGCCGAGTGTAGTTGACTATCGTGGCTGAATGCCAACAGCCCCAAGAGGTGGCGCTACCTACCTAGATCGAAAAGTGATGCAAAAGGCGGCAGTTAGATAAATAAAGTTAAGGGGAAATTTAAATTAAATCTTGGGCAAGATGCTTAAACGGAGGTCAGATGACTCAACTAAATGCTAGCTAGCAACGGCCATTGCTATGCGGTGGCAAAGTCGCAAGTGAGTGATGGAGCTGGCGATGGTGCTAGTTGAAGTTTAAGTCAAAGATCGGTCGAGATTAGAAGGCTAAAATCATAGATTGGAGAAGTAAGGCAAAGGTAAAAATGAAGAAGAAATGAGCCTAAGTATTAAATAATACTTAGCACTTAAAACACATCAAACTTAGGTACTGGGTCAAGGCACATAACTCGGTACCGAGTAGAATAATTAAAAAAAGATAGAATGGGTAATGAAAATAAAAATGAAGACAAGAAAAATAGGAAGGTGGACTCCTACCTGACTGACCGATCAAAAGAAAGAACTTCCAGGATTTCCATACCTGAATACAACTCTAAATAAAATATTGTAGCTCTTATATTATCCAAATGATATGAATTTGGAATTTCTTAAAGCGACATGATGATCCAGAGAAGATGCACACTTTGTGAAAACAGTCCAAAGGATGAAGTCATCTATTTAGATCATAGTTCGGAGTCAATAGCTTTTCCTGGTCCAAAGCATGCCTTGTTAACATAAGGCATACTTTTGGGGGCAACTATTATCCTGCCTTTAAACTAGGCAACATTTCGATGAATCAGAAATGTGAATGGCCGTGAAATGAAACCAAAGTCTATAAGTTTAAGTCTGGAAACCAGAGTTTGAATAAAGTCCAAAGAATCAGTGCTGAACCTTGCTCACCGTTAGAAAATACTCAGCCATTTTCCATATAAGTGAAGTGGTGAAAAGCAAGTGGGAAAATTCCAAGTAAAGATTACAACTCGGTACCCAGTGGAAACCGTTGACTCGGTACCGAGTCATCATGTTGACTCGGTACCGAGTCATGATGTTGACTCGGCATGCCATGTTCAAATAAAGTGAAGAAACAACTACAGAAAACAAAGTATGAAGTTAAGAATGATAAGTTGGCACTCCTCTTTCAACAAATTAAAGGCAAAGTAAATGAGCAAAGTCCAGAATCAAGAAACTCATGACTCAACACCAAGTTATGAGGCACAACTCGGTACCGAGTTGACTGCCAACATGGTTTACCAAGTTGACCGCCAACATGGTGAGTTGGTCACGATCTTCTTCCAAAACCTCTTGATGAACGTAGGGAGAAGGTTTCAGAGCTTGCTTCGTTGATCTTTTTCTATAAATATGAGGAGAAAATCATTAAAACAATATCCTTTTCTTACTTTCTTAATTATTAGATTTTACCCGGATACCCTATTGGATTCTTACCTGAGTTGTATGCGATCGAGTTATAAAATCACTATAGTAACGAAAGTGAGATATCATTAAAAAAGTTGACTGTGGACATAGGTCAAGTATTTTTCGAAGCGCTATAAGTCTCTTATGTTATTTCCTCATTTTTAATTTCTTTATTTCTATAGCTACTACTTACATATTGATTAGGTGTTTGTCCCACTTTTGATGCAAACAAATATGCCATATATAACAACTATATCGTCTATTTCCCAAATAAGCATGATAAGATTGAGAGGACTAGACTTCATAACATCCACAGTTGATCTAGTAACTTTCCATTGAATGTCTTCAATATATAAATCCCTGAGATAACTTTTCATAATAGAGAACAATTGAACATTCCAAGTATTACATAGTTCATGCCTAACAAACATAAGTTTCATAAGCTTCAACCTAGTTCAATCCAAACATGCAGTAATAGGTAGTTAACTTGCCTCTAATATCCAACAGTTAAAGCTTTTTGCACGGTTAGGACTTATTTCCCTATAACGTTTTCTAATAAAAAAATTAGAAAACTTCTCAAAAGGCAAACCCTATAATAAGATTCTACTTCAACGCCACCAACACTCCTAAATTTAGCCAAAGCTTGATTAAACTCATTCAATGTTGCAGCCTTAGCAACACAAAAAAATGAAATGATCCATTCCTTTTTATCTTAAAGACATATTTTTATAAAAAAAACTCTTCAATAGTTCCTCAAATGGTAATAACATAATCCATGTGCTGCACCAGGAAATGCTTGAGGAATGGAAAGAACATTTCCCCAAGCTTAGTAAGAAACCAATACCAACTGGCTCATCTTCACCATATACAATTCCAAAAGCAAGAGGAAAAAATCCTAAAACAAAGACAAATACAAAAAATTATTGAATAAAAACAAGTATAGAAAAAATAAAAAAATTAACCTAGCAATAATCAACCAAGAAAATATTTTTCAATCAAGTATTTGGTTAATAGATACTTGCTAGGCAAATATTTGTCAAACAATAGTAAGATTCGTAAATATTAGCCAGACAAATATTTGCTAGGTAAATATTAGTTAACCAATAATTTTTAGAATTAAATCATATCTTGGTTACCACTTTTATCAGTTGCAGACATAATTCAACCTTGACCTCTACCTCTCATAAAAGTCCCATACAAAAATATTAAAGACGACGATATGAAAATCCAATTCGCAAGCTTCTTAACCAATAAAAACTCTCTCAAACTAATAACTACGAGATTTACCTTGAAGCTCTACTGTGTTACCTAGATCAAACTAAACTAAAGCTTCACAAAAAGGTTTCAAATGATGATATAAAAGTTGGATCTCTTTGAGAGCAAATATTTTTCCAGTATATGCAAAACGGTAATTTAAAATAACATTGTATTTTGTTAGTTTGAAGTAAATAAACAATATCTTTTGTCTTCATTATAGGGTTAGATCGAACAAAATCAATAACAGATTTCTTAGCAAGATTGCTAGAAATAGATGGATGGTTAACATCTAAATTCCTACATCACAAGAATGATTAGGTTGTGTAGCTTTGATAAAAAAACAAGAAGACTAAGTTTAAGAGATAAATGAACATGGAATGAACAACCTTATCATGAGAAAAATAACAATAGCATGCTCCTCATCATTCTTAAGGACAAAAACTTTATATTCATTTTTAATACAATAATCATAAGATATATAAAAAAAATTCAACATTCCCAAGGAATCTTTAACAAACACCATATTTCTAAATCACTTTTAACAGTTATTTCAAATATGAACTAGAATTAACTGAAGAAATCGACATTGAAACACTCAAATAACTAAATGACACCCTCGCTAAAAGAACGAACAACCAAAGAACTATGAGAACCAACATCAACTGAACTAGATTTAGAATGCTTTGAACTAACTAAAAAACTAGCAACTCCTCATAATTATAAGCAACGAACAATAATATTACACAAATAAGAATTTGTTTCAATAACTCTTCTTTTATCATCCCTTTTAAATTACAATTCAATAGACAAAGGTATTAATTCTAACCAATGCTCACATAACTTAATTTTTAATCTTAAGTCACAATCATTCAAACTAAGTCGCTTGCTATAACTATCATTACCCAACATAAAAAGAACAAGAACATCAATAGTGGAAGACCTGCAAAACTATATATTAAATATCAAATTACAAAACAAAAAAATCAATATAATATATATATAATATTAATGTAACAAACATTAGTGTGGAAAATATTTACCGGACATGTACTAGCCTGGAAAATATTTTCTTAACAAATATTACCTAGAGTAAACTTTATTATTAGTATGGCAAATATCTGGCAAGCATTTGTTAGGGCAAAATTTTCTATTTGTTTAAAAAATATATGTCAGGCAAACATTTGAAAAACGTGTATTACATGCAAATTTTCATACATAAACTGAAAAAAATTGTATTGCAGTAATTAAATCAGAAATATATATCATAAAAATATATCCAAAAAAAACTTGAATCCATTATTGACAAACTAATGAATATAAAAAAGTTGAATGCAAAATCCTAATCAATCTGAAAAAATATAATAAACATAAAAACAAAAAATAATCAAATCTAAAATATAAAATACTAAAATATATACGACTACCTCACACAAATAACTAGTGCTTCATTACAGTTGAATACTTCATAACTAGGGATGAGGACAAAGTGTGATTTGGGTTAAAGATAATGCATGATTAGGGATTACGATTGAGGATCGGGTACAATTAATGATTAGAGCATCGACTTTTTATTCCATAGAATTTAAAAACACAAGGGTAAAATTAGAAGTTAAAAAAAAGTAAAAATAATGAACCATATGTAATAGAGATGTAGAATATAGTTTACAAAAGGCATGGATGTAAAAATGACAATGTGGGATGTGCCCCCAAATTACCACTAAAAGTAAAGCAAAAGAATTTCAACCTTCTCGGCATTTCCAAGAATTTTCTTCACTTTTCTTAATTCACTCATGATAATGTGCTTCCGAATCCCCGCATAACTTATGATTTTTACAATAAATATAGTGATTTACATTATTATCTCCAAACACTTTGCATTTAAATACCTACATTTTGATATTTCTACGATTTTACAAAGTTCTCCTCGATTTGTTTCTTCGTTTTACATTTACATCAATATATTTTAATCGGTTATATAATTTTAAATTTAAACTATTTGATTGAACCTAATTAACTAACATTCATTGATTTATCCGACAAATCCTTAAAAAAAATTAATACTTTCAATATGTATACTGCATTCGTATTAACAAAAATGATAACCCTAAAAATCATGTATACAAATATATAAAATGCATAATAAATCTTCAAAATACATAATGATAGAAACTAGGATCTATAATTCATTTATCATAATAAATCAACAATAAAAACAACTTTTAACTTACAATTCATTTAATAAACTTTATATCAACTGGTATATTAAAATAAATGATAAGACATAACTATTAATTTATTAATGGAATAACATGAAGTAGAAGAATTTTCAGCACTCCCGTTAATTCTATGAATTTTTAGCCTTACCATTAATTCTATGAAATAAAATTATATAAAATTTTAAAATCCATGTATAATTGTTTATCTTTAGAATTTATTACAATGTTTTATTGAGTGTTTCTAACATCTTACATCCAAATACTTGTATTTTGTAATCACTACAATTATTACAAAGTTCGCCTTAGTTCACTTTTTATTTTACATTTAAGTCGATGTATATAAATTAATTAAATAATATTAAATTTAAGATATTTAAATAAACTCACCTAAATAATAGTGGAAACTTAGATCAGCCTCTTATTTTCAGGTTTGACACACAAAAGACCCTTCTCAAAAACAAGTTTACACTACACCCTTAAAATTATTTTGTCATTTTTCTTTGAAAATAAACTCTACACTTAATCCTCAGTTTTTATGAATGAAAATAATCTTTTTTATTTTTGCAAAAATGCAATTATTTGCAATTTTTACTGCAAAAGATTTATCGTATACACGGTAAAATTTTGCATTATAAACTACGAATATTTATAGTTTCTTGAATTGCAAATATCTATAGTGAAAACTGCAAATATCTTTAGTTGGGCTAAAACGAAAAACATGGTTGTTTTTAATAACAAGTTTTGGAGGAGGAGCGGTTGTGTTTTTTGAAACTTAAAAAGGGTGTCTTACAAAAGTTCGCTTAACTAATATTCATTAGTTCGTCTATTAAATTCTAGAAATGAAAATTTTTATATGCATACCACTTTCATATTAAAAAATGTTAAAATTAAATTTTGATTCGAATATAAGAGAATATTAAACACATAAAAAATGTTATAAACATAAGCAATAATAACAACTTTATTTTAGAATTCATTTATGTCAATAAATATCACTAATAACAACTTTAAGTCATGATTCATTATCACAATAGATTATTTGTTAAATTCATCAAATTGTATTAAAGTAAAAGAATTTCTAGTCTTCTCATCATCTCTAGCAATTTTTCTCCCATCCCCACCCCTTTTAATAACAAGAGTGATACTTAAATTAACACCTTTAATTTATAATTCATGTATCTTAATAAATTATCAATAATAACAACTTTAATTTATGATTCATCGTCACAGTAGATTATCTACTACATTTACTAAATTGTATTAAAGCAAAAGAATTTCCAGCCTTCTTATTATTTCGAGCAATTTTCTTCCTTTTTTTGATAAAAAGAATGATATTTAATATAAGCAAAACACTCATTTAAAGTCTCGGGGATCGAACCCAAGATCTTTAGAACTACAGGCCGAATATCTTACTACTTGAGCTAGTGGTCTTTGACATTTTCACCTCTTTTCTTAATTCTCCCCTGATATTTTTTCTTAAATATCTTTATTTCTCATCGACTATTTTCATTCAAATATATATATGTATATGTATGTGTGTGTATGTATATATATATTTTTCTAATAGCATACACACACAGATATATATATATATATACACACACAAGCTAGAAAGTTATACTCTGAACTATTATTTCACATTTAACTACGTACATTTAAATTAAGTAGAAATCACAAATTTAAACTATTTAAATAAACCCAATTAACTAATATTTATTAATTCATCAATTAATTTAAAAAAAGGACAGTTTCAATATGCATACCACATTTATATAAACAAAACCTACAAAAGTAAAATCCTGAATCACATACAAAGATATTTGAATCACATATTATATACACACAAACAATAAAAACAACTTTAAATATGTTTTAATTATATTAATAATCTGTTGATTTAATAAGAAAAAAAGAATTTCCAACTCACATTAATTCTAAAAAGCCGCATCCCCATAATTCTCTCATATGTATTTTTCTAAATCCTATAAGCTATCATTTTTATGATTATTGACAATGTTATGTTATGTGTCTTTCTATGATTATATAGTTAAACATCACCATTTTCATAAATCTATGATTATTTAAAAGGTTCTTAATAATTGTCTCATATGGTTTTACATTTAAGTTCATATATTTAAATTAATTAAAATATAACCAAATTTAAACTATTTAAATGAGTTCAAGTAATCAATAGTCATTAAATTTCTCACTTATTCCTAAAATTTAGCAATTTCAATATGCATACCACATTCATATTAAAAAAATGGTAAAATTTAACTTTTATTCAAATATAAAAATATAGATCGCTTAACAAAAAATATATAAAAAAAGATTCGATTTATAATCGATTTATCACAGTATATTTACCGTACATTTCAGAATAAGATCCTATTTTTAACAATATTTAAAGTATAGAAAATATGACTTTACAACATTACTGTGTGCAACGCAAGGGATACACACTACTTGATAATATGAAAGGGCCTAACTCATTTATATAGGAAACTAATTTGTTCACTTAAATAGAGGATATAATGGTTTAAACATGAATTTTCAAAGTGGGACAAACAATTAACAAATGTCAAAAATGTTGCTGCTGTTATAACTACAAAAAGAAAAAGAAAAACAAAATTCTACAAGCCTAATATTTTTTTTTCTTTGGGACTTTTTACAAAATTGGATTTTCACTGTATTATTCATTTCTTTATATATATATATATGGGCGGCTATTTGGCCATAAAATTAGACACAATTGGTGACACAAGCAATCTGAATCGTTAGATCTTTTTGTCCTTATATGAAAGGTGTAATTCAGTGGGCAATCCAATGGTGGAGATATATTGTGTCACCAATTGTGTCTATATTTTGTGTCCCAATAGATTTTCTCTATACATACATATCATTTGTTTGAGTTAACCAATGGCTACCGGGAAAATAATTAGGCGATTGAACAAAAGACAAGATTATCTTCATTAAAAATGTCACAAATACCTTTTAAAATAATACATAAATTAGTAAATCATTTATTACCGCCAAAACGGTAAGTAATTGTGTCTTTTACTTCTAATACATATTTGATGGGTACTACGGATGATAAAAATATATCATATTCACACAAAATTCATATTTGGCATATCTCCATATTTGCCTAGTTGTCAACAAATTAATAAGACAAATATGCTTGATCATAGGCTATAAAATTGAATTGCAATAATGTTAGCTAATTATGAGCATTATTTTTTCTTAATTGAGAAAACGTCTCTTTTAATTCAATTTTGAACGCAATAGAGGAATATTTTTGTTCTCTTAGAATCCACACTTACAAAATGCTCTAGTTGATAAATCGGTACTTTTTCCTTGAACAATAGAGTTGAAGGGTTAAAGGTAGAAAAAAATGGAAGACTATTCATATCTTTTCCCTGAAGAATCACTCTCCCCTGAACGTTGCAATGGAACCAAGGTACAAAAATAAACAAAATTCAACTTTCTCTTTGGATACTAGATGTCAATATATATTCACAGGACAATGATCAACTACACGTCATTCTGGCTATCTGATTTCAACAACATGTTCCTATTTAAATGATTATAGTTGTTCTCTCATGTCACTTCATACAATTATTTAAATGGGAACTATAGTTGAAATAAGAGGATTTGAGGAACAGTCAAAATGAGATGTAGCCGATCTTTGTTCATATTTACAGTATAAGATATATGTACTATTGTTTTATACCTTTATTGAATTCCAAATCTTCTATTTGCTTCATTTAAATTGTGATTAGAATTTGATTCATGATATCATTTGTTTTTAGAGATATGCTGTTATCACTCTTCCTTATGATAATCACCAATTATTATGTAAACCTCACAAATTCTATCAATGAGGCGAAGAGTGTTCAACTCTACCAATAAGGCAAAGAGTTTGTGTCACTTTTGTTTTTCTTGATAAGTTAAAAGTTGTAAATAATTTGGTCCCAAAAACTTTTAGATTAACAAATTAGAAATGTACTCTATTTCATATTTTCATGAGGAACTTTCAAAATTAATTAATAATTTTTAATAGTGGTCAAGTGGTTCCAATGTGTTTGGATCTCATGATTTCTTGATAGACAATATAAAGATATATCGCTGATTCGTAAAGGACTACCAAAGTTTTTTTTAACATGGTTAAATGATGCAAATGAGATTCGACGTCTTGTTTTAGAAACATGGCACTATCATACTGGAGATAGGCTTGTTTTTTTAATAAAGCCGTTTAAATTTAAAAGTCAATAAGTAAAAAGAAACACAAATAATTTTTCAAATATTTGCCGGTTCATTTGATAAGTTTATTTTCAATCCAACTGTTAAGAATTGTGTATTTTTGTGTACCAAAATTTACTTTCAACTCCTTTTTGCTTTGAAAAGACCAAAATACTTTTTGAAAACTAGTTAAAAGAGCTAAAAAATTTACAAATGGTTTAAAATCCCCTATATCTCGCCCGAAATCTCCTCCGAAATCTTCTTTTCACACTTAGATGAAATGAAACATTAAATCTTCTTTATATCTCCTCTGACACTCATCTCGTTTGAAATATTCAAATCTCACCCGAAATATGAATTAAACTCTTAATATGAGATCTTACTCGAAATTATATATTTTTTCTATTTTTACATTTTTTTTGCATATAAATTCAAAAGAAACTACTCAATCCAATTACTATTTACCAACCCCTTGAACATATTTTTTACTTTTTGCCTTGATGAGTCACAACAAAAGAGTTCATTTCTTTTTTATCTTCAAATAAGAGAATACTATTCGATCATTATCAAATAAATTAAGCAATTCGAGCTATCACTCTTCTTCAAAACATTAATTTCAATTCTTTTTCTTATGCAAATCAAGTATGTTACCATTTTTATTTTTACTTTGAAAATTATAGTTAAATAAATTATTAAAAATCAATTTTAGATACATAAGTTACTCCGAGATATTCCCGAGATGTACTTTAAGATCCGAGATGTTAATCCGAGATGTACACCCGAGATACACTCATCTAGCCCGAGATCTCCTTCGATATGAAATAGTTTATGTAAAAATTACGAGATAAAACATGACCGAAATCGAGATTTAAAACCTTATTTACAATGTATACATTGTAATGTTAAATAGCTAGGTACATGAAGTTCGGTAAAGCGAGTCTAAAGCGCTTGCATTCTTTGATCGTTACACTTTTATAGCTTAATACTCTTAAGTAACGAATCAGCTTAAATTCCATTATTTACCACTAAGCTAGCCAAATCATGGTTTTTTTTCTTTCGTAACCGCTATAGGTGTTTTAACATAAAATTTAGTTTGCTCGGTATTCTTTTAAATTTCCAATTTAATTTAAATCATTATTTCTTGCCCGAGGTTTGAATCGTAAGGTTAAAGTCATTCTTAGGTTTTTATATCAAAGCGAAGGACATTTTTTTTTCTACACAAATTATGTTGAACTAATGATAAATTTTCTTTTGAAAATTGGATTTGTCCTAAATATCACCTTCGCTATTTTCGTTATATCCTATCATCTTCGCCATATCTTTTATACCTTCACCATCATGGATCTGTTGACCACTTTACTCGTACGGATATACGGAGAATTACCAAATTTCTCCTTGTTGATGTTGTTATATACAATAACCCTGCTTATTTAGCACAATTTGTAGCTCCTTGATATCGGCCACAAGTTTGCATTTAAATATTAGGTCCATGTGACAGGAGATAAAACAAACAAATATTTAAACAGAAACTTATTGCTGATATTAGAGGGCTACAAAATAGTGTTAAATAAAGGGTGTTATTCATCCTAGCTCATATATAAAATTTCCATTCTTATATATGATTTTTAATGAACATATAATGTTTATGTGGTTTTCAACCACACCAAGAACACATAATCTGTCCTACAAAGGCGGTTATGTATTATGCGGACATGATCTTTATATATTTATATATTCTTTTTTTGGTTTTTACTTAATTTTTTATTTTATTGTTTGGGGTTTTTTGGTTTTTACTTAATTTTTTATTTTATTGTTTGAGTGGGTGAGTGTTTTTGGGTTGAAAGTGGACTTAAAATTCTAGTATGTTGTATTTAACAACAATTGGAATAAAACAACAATATAGTTTTAGTTTAATGTAAATAATTATAAATCATTAAACAGCGCCATTACCACTATTTTAATTTTTACGGAAAAATAAAACATCTTACACAAAATATTGTGTTAAGAGCATCTGTATTGAAGATCCAAAATGTTATCGTTATAATCTAATTATAAAATAGTAGCCACGTTGAATAATTTAATTATGGCGTTAATGGTATATAAGTATGTCAGATTTTAATATATTTGTTAGCTGCAGCTAGCTGCTAGCATTCCAACGAACTAGCATGTACAATACATAATTGTTGGTTATTATTCCATTTCATGATGTTGTATAACTTTGTTTGGGAATTTTTTCAAACATATAGGAAAATATCAAAATTCACTTTCGTCCCCTATCAGAAAATAGTTTCATGAAGCACTGCTCTTAAATTTTTCAAAAAAAATATGCAGTTTAAATCGTATATATTTGCAGTAAGAACTGTAAATATTTACATTCAACGATATAAATAATTGTTGTTCTAACTGCATATTTTTGTAAAATAAAAAATTTACGGTCCACATTTCAAGAATGTGCATTCTATACTTTAAATATTTACAGTCCACATTGCAGATTTTCATTTTATACAAATGTACAGTTAGAAATGCAAATATTTGCATTTTAAAATATGAATATTTGCAGTTCTACCTGCAAATATTTGCAGTTTAAAATAAATATTTTTATCGGAAATTTTGACAGCGATATTTCGTAAAATTTATTTTTTAAAATGGTTTTTCAGGTAGATTTTCACATTTTGTTTTATCCATCATCGATGGACCTTAAGCATTCTTTGTTTACTATTGGTAAGTGTATAAAAATAATATTACTAGTTAAACTTAGCCAAACTTGTTATTGTATTCTAGTAAAAATTAACCCATGGTTAAAATTGTCTAAGTGATAGCTTAGTTTGTGATATTATAGGCACATAGAAACACTATGGTTCCAAACAAAGAAATAATGACTTGAATTACGTTCACAAATAAATATTAGGACAATTTGTCAAGAACTCCGAAAAAAACTTATTTTAAGTTTAGACCTCATTTGAAACTTAAAAAAGTAGGCATTTTTTCCTATGCAAGATATTGTAGATGATATCGTAGATGCACATTCTGGAAATGTATATATATAAATTTAAAAATATATATATATATTTGTGTAGTCTGAAAATAAGCAAGTACAAATCAAAAATTTGTTCTTATGCAATTTCAGTGGTTAAATAATGAAAATAGATCTATTTTCATAATAAGTTTGGAACGATGCTCAAACTTGAAATAAGTTTTTTCAGTGTCCAGATTGAAGATTTGTCCTAAATATTATCAATATGCTATGATAATAACTAAACTAGCACCTTCAAAGAGGAATTAAATTTGACCCCGTTTTACTTGAGTGGTGCAAAATACACCGTATTGCAGTGTCTAAATAACTCGGTGTCCTTCTGCAAGCAGTATAATGCCAAATGAAATTTCGTTTAAAAAAGGAGAAATTTTACTTCATTTGACGGTATGATATGGAGCTTCACAACAACACGATTGTTTGCTATCGAGTAAATTTGTTGGGTGAAACAGGGTAACCAATGTGGTACATTTATCATAGCTCTTAAACTATAACATGACTATTGTGTCTTAATATGCAACAGGTTAGCAAAATGTCAGAAGATGCACGGAGAAAATCAGTCTCATTTGGAAGATTTTCATCGGATTCATTAGACTGGGGGAAATGGTCGATTTTTTGCCAAAAGAAGCACTTGGAAGAAATCGAAATGTGCCTTACTCCTGGCTCGGTAGCCAAGAAAAAAGCTTTTTTTGAAGCTCGACAGTCAAAATCCCTGCCTTCAAAATCCCTTTCTTTTCTTGAAGAAGAAAATGCTAGTGAACGACAGAACAACAATAATGTCAGTCATGCACAAATGGTTCATAATTTGAAACAAACTAGAAACGTCCATGATGCATTGAATGAGAACAAGAAATCAAGCTTTAATTCTTTGAAATCTTCCACTGACATCACTCCTGGTTTCAAAGGAGAATCAAGTCACGGGTCTTCAACATTGAATAAGAACTCGAAAACTCCACGAAGTGTAAGACTTTAGTAACATTGACATGAAGCTAAAGAATTTTCTATATCAAATAATGTTAAAATAACGTTATGTTAAGCTTATACTTTGTTGAATTTCTTTTAAGGAGATTGGAATTCCAAAACATGGGTCAAATAGTGTACACTCGCCAAAGCAAGGAAGGTATAATTATGAATTAACCTTTACAAATGTTCATGGATAGTAGACTATTATTATATGGTAATTATAGAGTTAAAGACTAATATATCTGACTATTACAATTTTTAGCAGATATTCAAACCATTTGAATGTTAAGAGGAACCAATCAAAGGTTGAGACTGCATCATCTTCTTTTCAATCTAGAGCTACTGAAAAGGCAGAGAAACCTGCAAAGGTATATATATATAGATCATTTTTAAATATATATTACATTTGTTACTCAAACTATTCTTACATTGTGTAAAACAACATTCAATGTTCAAACTAATAGTACCTTAGGTATTCCACAAAGTTGACGCCTTTGCTATTAGTGCGTTTACTGGAATGGAAAAGCTTCAACTTCTAGAAACTAGTATCATAATTTGGTCATAGATTCAATGTATTGTTTGAATTTAGTTAGGTTCAAATGATTTGCATCCACATCTATTTGTTTTTTTAAAACTAAAATTAAGAAGTGTTTTGGACAACTCACTAACCGGAAGAAATCTTCTATACCTCTATTTTCTGTCCCCAAATAAATCTCAATCATTGGTTACAATGATTTGACCAATATGTGAGATCCACTAACTCAAATCTAATGAAAAAGAATGGTGGGTAAAAAGTGAACACATAAAGATAGAAGATTTTGTAGCATACTTTATTTAACATCATTTTATAGCCTTGATACCAGCCATAAGTTTATATTTAACTATTTGATCTATGTGACAAAAGAGAGAAAGAAGTAACGTTTTTAAATAGAAACTTATGGTTGATGTCAGAAAGCTACAAAGTGATGTTAAATAAATGGTGCATTTATTACTCAAACTATTCTTACATTGTATAAAACAATGTTCAAAATTCAAACTAATAGTACCTTAATTAGGTATTCCACAAAGTTGACACCTTTGCTATTACTGCATTTACTTGAATGGAAAAGCTTCAACTTCTAGAAATTAGTTACTAGAATCATAATTTGATCATAGATTCATATATTGTTTGAATTCAGTTAGGTTCAAATGATTTGCATCCACATCGATCTATTCGTTTTCTTTTAAATTAAAATCAAGAAATAGTTTGGACAACTCGCTAATACGGTACATTCTCTCTCACACACATATCTGTGTGTATACATATATATGTGTATATATATATATATATGTATGTACATACATACATATATACACATATATGTACACACATATATGTATTCAGTGGTACTTCAATCAAATCTTACATATGTATGCATATGTAGTGCTTGCTAAATATATTTTTCATATATGTCAATTTAAGGCTTCTCAGAAGTTGATTTTATGCAATAGGGAAGGAAGAAAGAATGGCCCTGGAGCAAACTCTTGTTCAAGTGATCTTCCACCACGTCAACCTTCAACAACATCAAGATTTAGAAAGCAAGAATCAAAAAGTAAAAAGTTTGCCAACATTTGATATATATATATATATATATATATATATGTATTCTCTTTTTTCCTCTCTATTTGGAAAACAATGGTTTTATTTAACTTCTTCAGGAGTGTTACATTTTAAGTTTTCGTTGTATTTAACAATACAAGGTTTTCATTATTTATATGTTGCACCTTATATTACCCGAACCAATGTCTGGATTATGGACACATAACATACTTGTGCTTATATATATTTAGATTCCTATTGCGTTGAAAATTGATAAACTTCAATAATATAAACATAAAAGATGCAATATTATATGAAACTAAAGATTGCTTGTTTTCATTTATGTTTTTCCTTGAGCACACTATAATCGTTTCAATATACTTCAGAATTAATCAACTATGAAACCCTATATCCTAAATTATTAGGTCAGTTTGAGTTCACCATGAAGAATATAGAGAAGATAAACACAACCAATACTTGAATACATTGTTGATGATTTAGAATAAACTAATTTGGTTTGATCTTTCAAATCGACACAAATCTTGGATATGCAAATATCTCCGTAGAAGAGTGTTATATAATATGTTAAGGTTTGTATAATTTGGAGATTATAACCCTATATTTATAGTAGACTAGTATTATGACATTTTCAGTTTGACCCTTCAATAAATTAAAATTACACTGGTATCTGCACAATATATATTTACATGACAATTATACTTTCAAGCCTTAAAATATATATTTATGAATAGACGACCACTTCGTATAGGCTTAGTTAAAAAGTAGCACGTTACATTTAAATTTTAATATATGTGGCCCCATCCTGTTGAGTTATTCCAACAATTTTCCATTGGACCACATATGTAACTTTATAAAATATACTTAACTTTATGAACTCTCAATTTTTTTTATATTAGCAGTAATGTATATGCAAAAAACTCTTGTTTATTAATTGTGTTAACATAGGATCGAAGCAGCATTCGTTACCATTAATGTAACTAAACTCATCAATGGTCACATATAACAATACAATCAAACGACATAAATCAATCATGTTACGTAGCATGAAATTTATACGAAATGCGATCTGTAAATGTCTATTTTCAAATGGTCCTATTTTACTTCGTGGAAATTAGGAACACATCCATGTTTTCTAAAATTATTTGTTTTACACCATTCACTTTTAGAAACTATTTTCTATATCCTCGTTTTTAAATTTCATTCATTTTTGCTTCTCTCGTTTTCTAATTTAAAAACGGCCACTACGACGTGTATTACGGCGGTCATGAGTTATGGGCATACACCCTAATAATGCATGTTAAAGTTAGTAAAATTATCAAAATATCCCCATGAATTTCACCTTTAAAAAATATGGATGTAATTTATAAATGAAAATTAGGAGGGACCTAATGCTAATTTTTTTACAACTATTAGGATGTAAACCAAAATTTCCTTCTACTTCAGTGTGATCAAAAGTTCTATATATGAACTAATGGAGTGCAAAGAAAAAACTTTATTACTTTATTTGTGATTAGAAAAACTAAAATGATGATGCATGTATCAAAATATAGAGTGTCATATAAAAAATATATATCATACATACAAACTACCTCTGAACCAAAATATAGTGGCATAAGAAGTACACTCATTCTAACAACATGCTCATAAAAGACTATTGATGGTAATTCTTTGGTAAGTGAATCCACTAGCATGAAGTTTGTTCTAATATGCTCTATAGATATCAATCCATTTTGCATTCTCTTTTTCACACCTAGAAACTTAATGTCAATATAATTTGTCTTACTTGAGCTTCAATTGTTATTGAAATCTAATATTGTTGAATTGTTGTCATAATACAAGTTTAATTGTCTTTCTATATCAATAATGCACGGCTCAATGACAAAATTCTACGGTCATTTTCTATGGTTAGATGTCTTGTAACAACCCACGAACTCTACTTCCATGGTAGAAGAAGCTACGAAATTTACCACCATTCCAAGGTATAGCTCCTCCACTTAACAAAAATATGTATCATGGAGCAGATTTTTTGCTATTTGGACATCCAACAGAGTCGGAATCAAAATACTCGGCGATCTTCAATTGATATGATCTTAATCCTTTATTCTCTGAAGATATCTCATAGCACTTCTGATCCATTCTATGGCTACTGCGATACATATCTAACAGTGCAAGACTCCCTATAGAAGATGCATAAGGAACCCTTTGCATTTCTTTAACTCCAATGATGTTTTTAAGGCACTGTTTGAGATAAAATTTATCTCCTTTAGCAACAGCAGTATCACCTGGTTTATAGTCTTACATACCAAACCCCATAAGCATTTCTTTTATACATAGCTCTTTTGTCACAATCCAAGACTGTCTCGTGAACGATCACAATGTATTTGAATCCCTAAAACAAAAGAAGCATCATCAAGATCTTCCATTTTACAATTATTAGAAGAAGAAAATATTAGAAAATAAGGCCTCATTTGGCTTGTCGTTTTTAGTTTTGTGTTTTCGTCTATACAAAAACGTGTCCGTTGTATGTATTGTTGAAAAACACAATTTTGAAAAATGAAATTAACATGTAAAATATAAAACAAGTTTATTTTGTTTTTCGTGTTTCGAGGGATAACAAAAGCACGAAGAACAATCTAATTTCTTCGTTGTCCGTGTGTCGTCGCAATGACTAAGAATTATAAATTTTCTTCTCCTCTTGCTATTTCTTAGTGCAAGTTGAAAACACAAAACTCAAAATACAAAATGGAATCAAACGGACTCTAAATCTCTTGGTTTCATGCAACATATCTAAGTCAATACCGACAGACAATATATCATCAACTTATTCAAAATACCTATCACACAATGGTAGTTAATGGTCTTCCCAACACAATGGGCCTAACCTTGAAGTGGAACGTCAATTTCTATGTTGCAATAATTTGCACATGTTGCGTTTCAAAACATTATAACCACACATCTAGCTTTTATATGACAAATGCAACATGATAACGTCCAGAAAGATACTTTCCTTTATCAATATTTATCTTCATAAGATACAACCGAGGGTGACTTAAGACTAATATCAATATCACCTCATTTTCATGGGCCATCCCAATCAAACATCAATCTGAATATTGAAGAACCCAATGTGGGCTAAATACAATGTCATTTACTTTGTTTACATATCATCACAATGTTAATTTACATTAAAAAAACACAGATGGGCACTGCAGGATAAAGAAAGCAGAGCTAAACATGCTTTGTGTCCTTATCAAAATGTTATAAAACTAAAATGTCTATAAATATTGAGTATGAGAGCATCACAATGTATTTGGATCCCTAAAACAAAAGAAGCATCATCAGGATCTTTCGTTACGAAATTATTAGAAAAAAAAATCTTTTGATTTCATGCAACATATCTAGTCATTACCGGTTGACGATATATCATGAACTTATTCAAAATACCTACAAAATTAACATTGTAATATTCTATCTTGGATTTTAATAGACATTTTTAAGTTGGAAAAGATTTAATATAAAAAATAAACAAAGATAGCCCTAAATAAATAAAGCAATTTTGAAATATATTAGATAAAAATATACTAATTGAATTTGAACCTAAGTGCTTGAGTTTAAAGTAAATCAAGGTAAGTCGAATTATTAAATATAACCGTGGTTAGTATGATTTGAATTTGTAACATTTTGAGAATATACTAGATCAATCAAGAAAACTTAGGCAGCGTTTGGTTTAAAATGAGTTTTGTGTTTTGAGTTTTCAACATTAATTATAAAAATAAGAATAGTTGAGAGACGACGGATAGGACGGAAAGAAAACGGAGGGGACCACGGAAGGGACGAAGGAATGATGAAATGATGGATTGTTTCACATACTTCGTTTATTTTTCAAAACATTAAAAATAAATAAAAAAGTCGTTTTCTATCTTGCATGTTAACTTTGTTTTATAAATTGATTGTTTTCTGTAATATACATGCGTCATGTGCATTTTTGTATGAACGGAAATTCAAAATTAAAAAGGATAAACCAAATGCTACCTTAGTATTTAAACTCAAAGATTACGATAAAAAAGAAGAAAAAAGATCTTGGGTGAGATCTGATTTTAATAAATATAGTATGAAATAGCATGTTATTTGATAGTTGCACACATTCAAACCTAGATAGGTCTACCACAACAATCTTTTCACACAATGGGCCTAACCTTTAATTAGGAGGTCAATTTCTAAGTCATGCAATAATTTACACATGTTGCTTTTCAAAACATAGTAATCACACCTAGCTTTTAAATGACAAATACAACATGATGATACTTTTGTCCTTTATCAACATTTAACTTCATAACATACAACCGAGAGTGACTTAAGACAAATATCACCTCATTTTCATGGGCCATCCCAATCAAACATCAATCTGAATATTGAAGAACCCAATGTGGGCTAAATACAATTTCATTTACTCTTCTGCATATCATCACAATGTTACTTTACATAACAAAACACAATTTAGCACTGCAGGATAAAGAAAGCAGAGCTAAACATGCTTTGTGTCCTTATCAAATGTTATAAAACTAAAATGTCTATGAATATCGAGTATAAGAGCTTTGTAGTTTTTCCTTCTATGATTCCTTCTATGACGGATTTCTCAGACGTTATTCTCTGCAGAATTAGCCGCCGGCTTTAAAAGCGGCTCGATTGTTTCCTGCATGATCGTTTTATTGATTTCTCCATCCTTCTCGGGGTAGAGAACGTAGTGTTGAACGATGAAAAGAAGGTCGAAAACCACTGTTTCCTGCATAATAATACTAAGTGTTATATATTTCTCAAATAATCAATTATGGCTCGCTCTATTCATAGATCCTTTTTTGCTTTACATACACCCTGATTTAGTACAAAACATTATACACCTTTTTTATTTTACATACATCCTGAAATTTTCAATTCTACCCTTTAGTAACTTTTGATCTTTTACAATTTCATTTCTCCTCTTTCGGAATTCACGTACAAATCCTAACAGAAATCATGTCACCTAATGGAGTAACTATGAGGAAAAAATAAAATGCTAGTAGGCTCTCTACGTGGTTTTTTTATATACCGCGTACCGAAGTTGTGTTCATCGCGAATTCAAGCATCTCCACTACCGTAGAAAAAAAAGGAAAAAACAAAAGTCATTTATTTCTTTCTTTTTCAGATTTTGCTCCAAAATCATAATGGAGCTCTATTTCTAATCCAAAATCACAATCTTCTTTTGGTTGTAACCTATATTCTTCCTCATTTTTCATTTCTAGATAATAAAAAATTGATTTGCTATATTTTATTAGGTCAATTAGGGTTTTTGTTTTAAGCAATAAAAAGTAAAATAATCAGAACATATTATTTTACTGCTGTAAATAAGGGTACTTTTGACTTTAATTTCTTTTTAAAAAAAATCCGGTGTATACAAAGCAAATTTCGGTGTATAAATAGAATCAACCATCAATAATCAAGCATTGAGATTATGCCATACATACCAGAGAAAGCAAAGCCTTCCCGATGTTACCATAAAAGTTCACCCATGTACCTGTATTAGCATTAAAACTTTGTTAAGGCACTGAAAAAAGGAATCCAAACAGATATAATAAAAAGAGTTGTAGCAGAACTGGCCTTGGTCTATAGCCTGAACACCCATTTGAGCGAATGTCAATATGCCACCGATAAAGTCAAGCATGATATTACCGATACTCCACCCGATTGTACTCTTGCGCTTATAGTTCATGAATACCTGTCAAATTATATTCAATACAACACCATCAATAGCTATGTTAACTGCCAAATATATTTTGTACTTCTGTAAAACACCAGCTTTAATGTTTCAAAATACACAGCCTCCACTTTCCAAAAACAGATTAAGGACTTTTGAAACCTGTAGAAGTGAATGGCTCACGGCAAAAGAAACTGACAAAATGGATCCACTTAAAATATGAATTACAAACTTATTTAGATTACAGACTTTACAATAAGAATTTTAGATGATTATTGCATACCACTTTATAATTTAAATTTTAAAATAAAAATACTGTAAAATCAAATTTTAGAATGACTTGGGAAAAAATATTTTAGATTTCACAATGTGCTATTTCAAAAAATTTAGCACCCATCTCATGAGTTAAGTGCCACAAAAGATTGAGAAGTTGCGTGTGGAAAATTTTATGTCACACGTTATTTTTAAGTGTAATTAAGATGATTAACTAAAATAGACAAGTGCAAGTGTTGTTGTGACATAGTGGCAACACTGCTTAAGGTTCTGCAGGCGGTTCATGGTTGCTAGCTTAAGGTTAAGACCAATTAACCAATAATAGAAGTACATTTAAACCATAACACACAAGCAGCTTTGCTGCAGCTTACATACCCTTGATTTTTATTTTTTTTATTTAAAAAATGAAGATTGCCGACAACCCAAAATATAGATGATTGTGTACCTGGGGAGTGTACTTGATTGCTGTCATGATAACCTGTAGTGTACTGCAGAATTACATTGTCAGGTAACTTACTATTGGACATTGCAAGACATTGCAAACTCTAAAAAGTTATAAGCTAAAAAGATTTGACATGCACATATACAAACACATTACAAAAGACTATACTAAATATAGACATGGATAATTAAGCTAACTAAATAAAAAAATTATGATCCAGTTATAAGCTTACCTAAACACTGATGTAAGCCAAAGCCATGAATGATTTGGGATTGAAATGATCAAACAGAAAATAGCAGCACCCCAAGCCACTGAAACAATTCCTATGCAAGTATTTGAAACTCTTTGAGTCCCTCGCTATAATTGCAAACAAGAAGGAAATATTATCACATTTGATATTTAATGGATGGAATATGAAAATTTTAAAAATTAAAGGATTCGAAGGAGCAATTACATCGTATATAATAACTTGAAACAATGTAAAAGCGATAACTAGAACAGCATGAATTGAGAAAGCGACATCATTTGCAGCTACAGGAATCAACTGCAAAAAAGAAAGAAAATATAAAACTTCATGCAAGCGCATTGGAAGATATATCATCTAGAAATAGAGATCAAGAGATTCAAGTAATCCTATATTAACTCAACATAGCGAAGCAAAATTGGTATTATGGTAAGAAAAATGAATATGTTTCCACCAGTTGAAAACCCTTTAAAATACTATATATCAAGGTAAACAAAATAATGTGAATCCTTGTATATTGGATTACGCACATTATATGAAATGTTAGTAGTTGGAGTGTAATTACGTATGGACTAAATCGATAAAAGTAGGTAAAAGAAGAATCCCGTGTATCTAACATATTCCCCGATAATCACAATAATAAACCTGATACTTACTTGAGGAATGATGAATACGGGTTTCTGAGGAATGTCTTAGTTACTTATTATGAGTGTAAAACTGCAGCAGCTTCAAATTACAAAGGAACATATCCATCTCAATAAGAAGATGAAGAGACCATTCACATAAGTAACTAGGACGTTTACTTGGTCATTTAAAACATCAAAGTGAAGGCGAAGTTAGATTGTCATTTAAAAGATACATATATACTCTCAACTAACATGCTTGTAAACACATGTTGTATTTCCTTGATACTGCATGTTGGTTGTTGGTTGTTGGTTGTTGAATACTAAAATAGTTGTTAGTTTACTTTTTAGAATTCTTATTGGACTGTCTTTTATTAGTTAGATAAGGATTATGACAATAATAACCTTTAATATCTCTAAATAAACAATTTTCTTAATTTCAAATGGATCCAACCTAATATAACATCAAATGATCGAAGAGTAAAACTATAGTTTGTTTAAAAATAACAGAGAAATTATAATGAATTTTGATCAAATTAAATGTGATTATCTTTTTTCACAAACAAAATCTTAGTGTTTATCTTTAAAATAATTAATAAATTTAAAATAAAGCGGCAACAACTCAATTGAATATGAAAACAAATTAATATGGAAAAATACGAGAAAGAGAAAAAATTGTAAGATATAAATATCTAAACTCAATCACCACCTAAAATGTTCCCATCTAAGGGTATAATTGGAAAAAAACTTATCATCTAGCATTCAGAGGTTGTAATAAGCACTAATATATCACTTATTAAGGTTGTATTAAAAGCTCTTAACATTTTAGTGTTGTATACTTATTGTATATAAATAACCCACTTATCTTTATATCTTATTCGGATTCAGTTATTGCAAATAAACCTGCCTTTATTCATTCAGTATGATGGTCTTGAAGTAATATTGAAGTACCAGATCATGTATATATGAGTAATGTTGACAAGTGTAAAATATCGACAATAGCATTTGTAACATAATATGTTTTGGTTTAATGTAGGGTAATGTACCACCACCATTTTTCCCTATGAATCATGTGTCCAATGGAGATACTACTAACACTATCCTATATGCATACATACATACATACATACATACATTTATGTATGTGTATAGCATATATCATAGATAGCCATATATAACAATATAACACCAACCTCATTTGATCCATATTTTTCACGGTATTGCTTCTGAACAATAGGACTGAAGAATAGTGATGCGTTGTATATGAGATATGATGTATGTTTCGTGAAGTTCAGCACCACAAAATCAAAGTTCAGACCCACCACGCTTCAAAAAAAAAATCATAAATGGTATTAGATGACTGTAATCAAACATGTAAAATTATATACTAATTAAATAACTATTTGCGCTAACAGTAAAAGCTCATTCTAGTAAAAAATTGTTATGTTCAATTCCCCCTTCTTAATTACCTTGGGTTCATATTACTATCACATGGTGGTAACAGCCTCATCTGTGTCTGCGAACAATTGCAATTAGAGAATAACAACTAAATATTGCTAATATTATTAAGTATACATTCAACACAATCATATGATGATTCCTGGAGGAATCACAAGAATTTAGTGTGATCTTTTAGTGGGATATTAGTCATGGTGACGGATATTAATCTATCCATTTTTTCCATGATTTTAATGCTGAAAAACACTAAAATAATGACAAATTCATTCTTTTCAGCAAATTGAAACAGAACAACAACAAAAGACAAGCAACAAAGTAACAAAAATTAAAGAGAATAACTGATTTAGCATCTGTTTTTTTTTTTCGTCACAGCAATCTAGAACACTCAATGGTGAAAATTCATATTATCTCCATGGATCCGGAAAGATATATTAAATTCTTTTTGCACAGGCAATATTCAAGAATTAAACAGTAAATGCGATTGTAAATCGTACCCAGATGCTAAATTACTACGAACCTCAAGCAGATAAAACCAAATCTGGCAAATACTAGAGAAAAAATCAAAGAAATTTATACCTTTTTCTCCTGTAGTTAAGGATAACTTGAGGGTAGAAACTTAACGACCATGAAAAGAAAGCAATCCAGCCAAAAGAATGATATAAAATCGCCATAGCGGCTGAATTCCATGAAGCCATTTTCTCCCCCTTCACTATTTTATCGTTTTTAATCCGTTTATTTGTTTTCTTTCGATGGAGATGATTATGAATAGAGAGAGCAGCAGTGTAGTGGTTGTTATTATAGAAAGAAAAATGGAACCAAAAGTATCATGCGTACACGCGATTTAGAACTTCGGTCGTATTAATTGGGCAGTAACGACAGAACTTTGCCTTAAATTTGTAGGCCCCCCGCTACCGGATGTCTACGCTTAATTATATAAAAATTAAATTAAATGATAAGGCTAAGCACTGACCTTTAAAACCAGCTGCTTTGTGGAAAATGTAGGGTTGTCAATGGATACCCGAAAAATCCGAAATCCGTCTGCATCCGTATCCGAAAAGCGGATAATATCCGATATCCGAAAAAACGGATACGGATACGAAGACATCCGCATCCGAAAATTATCTGTCCGGTCTTTGTCAATATTATAGTACAAATTGTGTGTATTTTAGTATAATGAAAGATATTTATTTGTTGTTTTATCAAGTTAATAGTTTATATTATATACATTTAATGCTTATTAACTGTTCAAAACTATTTATTATCGCCATATTTGTTTATATTTAACACTTTTATGATCAATTGGATTGAAAAAACTGTATGTTAAACTTAAAATTTATATTTATATTTCTTGATTTATCGGTCGTTAGCGGATAGGATAATTATCCGATATCCGTCCGTATCCGCGGATGCGGATATCCGATATCCGAAAATCATTTCATATGCGGATGCGGATATGACACTATCCGCATCCGAAAGTATCCGTTGACAGACCTAGGAAAATGATACGCAATTATTAACAATATATAGTTAAAGATTGATATATATTGAAGTACAAGCATAGGCTGTCTTATTTTTTGAACCGAAAGGAACAAACGAAATAGACACAGGAAAATGGAAGGAAAAACGGTTGGGTCGCGAAATGAGAATGTGTTCTTTTTCAAAACGAAATATGCATGGAGAAGGGGCACGGGGTGTAAATTAGGGGAGAAAAGAGAAATGGGCAAACGAACCGTTCGTGTGAACTGGACTGGAGAGTGGGGGCCCGTGTCGACGCGTCGGACGTTCGACGCGGACGCGAACTTTAACTGTCCAGTCCACGAAAAGAACGGTACCATACTCTCTTTGGAAGCTGATCGTCTCGTCTCATTTTCTCTGCTCTGATGCGTCGAGTCGATAAAAACACTGAGATTTTTTTGCGTAAAAATCATTTCTCTCCATTAAAGAAAGAAGGTTTTGCAAAATTTACGAAAATTGAATGTTTTTATTGGTTATCTCACTAGAACAGAAGAATGGGATTAAGTAGGGCTGTTACGGTAACGGTAAATTGTAACGGTAAGTTTACCATACCATTACCAGTCAATCGGTTACCATTTTCAAGTTTAATCGGTATACCAGTTTAATCGGTATGGTAACTGTAAATTTACCATTTTCTACGGTAACGGTAATTTTACCAGTCAATTTATAATACATGTATATTCATGTAACATGCTTTATTATAGGCATTTAAAACCAAGCAAATGATTAAATTTAGTTTATTAACTAGGTGAGATAATGTTAAATATACTTCACTTCTTTCTCATTTATTTCTTTTATTAAGTAACACTATAAATTGTATAATAAAGTACCGTTATGGTGTGAATACGTGTTATGTTACTAACATTTTTTAGACAAACGGTAATTTACCATTACCAGTGTAACGGTTACCAGATTATCGGTATACCAGTGTTCGGTATACCAGCCTATCGGTAATGGTAACGGTAAGCAATTTTCGCTTACCAGTAAAAATGGTACGGTAACGGTATTTGTGAAATGATAACGGTAACCATTACCATAAAAACCCTAATAACAACCCTAGGATCAAGTGATTTCCACCTCTCTGTTAGAGTCCACCACCATAAAACTAAACGCATAGCCAGCTCAGTATACAACGTTCAACAATAATTAATATTTATTGCAGTCTTGACCTTGACCCTTACTATTTTGCTGTTACAAAAAAGGGCATCCTGAATAAATGGCACGTCCGTTATTTAAACGGACCTTTGTTTATTTTATTTTATTTCTACTATTTTGCTTCTGATTTTCCGTGTGTTTAAGTAGGGTAGTTTGAAAGGAACAACAATACAACATAATAAAAAGGCATTATGCTTAAAAATTAATAAAAAAGTTCATGTACAAATCAAAAGCTAATATATACATGCTCGAAGATCTAAAACATACCAGGGTATGCAGTGATGCACAAACATACAACAGTAAAAAAACGGAGTGAAAAAGCCTTGTGGACCTAGGTCCGTCAACGGATACTTTCAGAGATACGGATAGTATCATATCTGTATTTGCATCCAATCAATTTCGAATATCGGATATCTGTATCTGCGGATACAGACGGATATCGGATAATATCATATCCGTTAACAATCGATGAATCAAGAAATATAAATAGAAACTTTAGTTTAACGTAAAAATAATTCACTCGCATTGGTTATAAAAATGTTACAAATAAACAAATATGATGATAATAAATTGTTTTGAGCAGTCAATATGCATCAAGTGCATATGATATACACTACTAACCTAATAAAACAAAAAATAAATATATTTCATTCTACTAAAATACACATGATTTAAACTATAATCTTGACAAAACCGGATGGATAATTTTCGGATGTGGATGTCTTTGTATCCGCAACCACATCCGTTTTTCGAGTTATCGAATATCTATCCGCTTTTCGAATGTGGACGGATTTCAAATTTTTCGGATATTCATTAACGGCCCTACGTGAAACCCAAAGAAACACTTGAAGTTGGACAAAAACAAGATATTGTATCTTTTTAATATCGAGTCCTTTAGCATATACGTTGTTGAAACCCCATAAATGATCTCCAAATCACTACAAACTTTGAGACAAAACTGAAATTCATCGTAGACTTTTAGGGGTTTTTTAATTTAAGGAAAAACAATAAAAAGTTATAAAAAAAATACAAAATGTTGTTAGTTGGAAACAACATGACTTTCCATAACGCTTTGCAGGTTACTACTATCATAAATAATGGCATCGCTATGGCATTGTGCAATTAAAAGCTAATGATTTCGAGATATGAAATGCTGCTCAAGTAAGTTGAATATGTGCAACCCACTACCGACTTTAGTATGTGGGCTGGACATCAGAATACTTTAGCTTCCAATAATGCCACTATTATAAATATATTATACCGTGCATCAAATAGGAATCAGTTTAATAAAGTCAGTGTTTGTAAAACTAAAATTTGACCAACTTACAAGTTTCTAACAAAGGACAAATAAAGTTATACAACACCAAAGAAGAACACTCAACCTATTGCAGCTACTAAGGCCTAAAAGGACTAGCAAGGTACCCGCTATTTGGAGTAGCAATATAGAAAAGGATAGTACAACTTTTATAACAAATTTCTTATACGCACACATACACACACACGATAGAGTCAGAGGTTTGCCTTAAGGGCAATTCTATACTTTTTTGTAAATTTTTAACTCTGTAATCAATTCTCGTTCGTAACAAAGGTGTTCTCTTTCTGTTATATATATGTTATAATGTGTTACAAATAATTAAATAATTAATTAAAATCTATTTAACAGAAAATCCTTAAATGGTGTGTTTGTGATAGTAATTACAAAATAGCTATAATCATAGGTATTGTATCACGATAAAATAAAACACATCATTTTAAATATTCCTAGTCGAGATGAATCGAGACTGGATATCGATGCATCCATTGAGACTAGGGTACGTAACGCTCTCTAAATGTTGGGGAGTGTATTACTTATGACTACTGGGAGCACCAAGGGGTTATGTACTGATAACTATTGGATAATTATAAAATGAATCACTCGATAGTTTTCTATTGGTTAATATAACCAAGGTCAAATAGAAAATATCGACATGACTAATTTACACAGTTCTCTCGACTTGAGAATACTATTGATCTTCAATATGAAAGCTCTGCCTTGATTATAGTCAAATTATGGCACAACGTCCATCAATTGACTGTAGTTTAGAAGTATTGAAAGTGAAACACTATTCAAGAGAGGATTCATCTCCTCGGTTATATGGGGTTAGTATCACGGTCAACTCAAAGTTCAAATCTTTGGCCAGAGTAGTTCGGTTAATAATAATTGTTATTATTAAACCAAGGACTTTATGGTTGGACTATAGATTTGAATGTGGATGATATTGAAATTTTGACCATTACCAAATTTCATAAGTCCAACGTGATATAGTTTTGATGAACCGAATCGGTGTAAACAATAGTCATAATCGGGTAATGCCTAATAAAGTGATTTTACCGAAACCAAGTAGGTGATAAATTTGGCCAAAATGTCACACCACCTGCTAAGCGAAGTCTGCATGTTAATATTCGAATAATTCGATATTAATCGGTGACCAAATTTACATCTAACGGATCATACAACCGAAACGTTGAATACTCATTTGACCAAACGATTTAATTGATTTGTAATTGTTATATATTAATTAATATTTATGAAGTATTAATTATAAAATTTTATTTTGATTTGTTGAACAATGTTATTAAATATATTTATAATAGGTATAAATATATTAATCGATATACGATATACGATATCGATTCACATTTAAATTAGATTTATATGCAAAATAGTTTGCTCGGGCGTTAAATCGGTTTGAAGCCCATATAGGGCTGGTGTGTTTCAGTCATGATAAGGATATGAATGGATGCGATGATGTGATGGCTAGGAGGGGTTGTTTTGTGTGGATAAGGGAAAGAGAATTGGTAAGAAATAAAAGAGGATCTAGATCCCAACTTGTCTCTAATCTCTCCCCTAACAAACCACGCCTATTTGACAACTTTTGTAGCCTCCTAATCCCCTACCTATGGCCGAAAATTAAACTTCCCTATCCCTCCATTTTCAAACACAAATCAAAGTAAAACAAATATTATTCGATAGTTACGGGTCATCGGTTCAGGGACTAGCATTCTATTGGATTGGAAACTGGTTCAAGGAGTGGATCTCATCATTTCAAAGGTGTACTTATAAGCACTAGTAATAAGGTAAATTTACCGATCTATTAATGAATATTAATGTGTAGATAATATTTATATCATGTATATTGTTTTGTTAGTTAGACGACGATTTTATTATATCAATATATTATCACAATCAAATTGTTTGCATGTTTATATATTTATATTTTAAAAAAATTAACATACATCTACTTATATTATGCATGGTTCAAAATTAAAAAGACAATTATTTATTATTTTAATTAATTTAATAGACATTATTTAGTTATATATAAGCTTAATAACTTAAATACTATATCTTATTATATACAAAATATGGTTTTATAATTTTACACAAATAGTTACAAATTTAAATATTTTTGGCAGAAATAAAACAATTTTAATATGTATATATATTATTTAAACCAATTAATTATGTAAATTAATTATATATATATATATATCTTATATAAATATGGTTTATATTTTATATAACTAAGTTAGTACTTAATATATTTTCGATAAAAAAATATTTTTATATATAATTATGTATTTAAATATCAGTTGAAATTAAGAATAGATTTTAAAATTGTTTTAATTTATAAAATTATATATTAAATATTCAAATAATCAAATATCACTCGGACTTTTATAGAAATTTTGAAATTTAAAATTATGTTTCGAAAAATAATTTTTTACTTAATTTTCATTATTTTTTTATACAAATATTAATTTAAAATATATATTTAAATTAAAAAGAAAACATTTCTATGCCGTGCGCATTATTAGGTGTATATTATATATATATATATATATATTTGTATATCATATATATATATATGCATATATGTATTTAATATATATATATATATTTGTATATCATATATATATGCATATATGTATTTAATATATATATACATATATATTGGAACTAGGCTAGCCCGTAGTGGAAGTTATGAGTGAATTTCAAATTTTTTTACTCCATTAGATCTTTATTGGGTCTATGAAGTCTAGTTCATTTAAAACATTTCTAAATATTATTTAAATAAAAACTTTTATTTTATTTAAATTTATATTTATAAATTGTATAGTTTTTTTAATTTATGTATTGATATACATGCATATATATATGTATGTATGTATGTATCATATACACATATATATGTATATGCATGTGTAACATATCAACACGTGCAATATATAATATATCTGTATATAGATGTCGGGATTTACATCGCAACAGACACATTAGCTCATCCAATAAGCAATTATATATGTTGTCTAATATTTGTATGTATATATATACTAATATATATAATTTAGGTTTGATTAAATAATTTTATATAAGTATGTGTGTGTGTGTATTTGTATATATAGTCTTATAAATAAAATACTAATATTACATATACAGATTATTATAATATATTTATTTAAATATTAATAAGTTATTTAAAATAAATTAAAAACTGTGTGTAACATTATATACATATATATAATAATAAAATAATTTTTTTTTAATATATATAAATATACATACAAATATATCTAATATATCTATATATAAATTAATAAAATATTCAAGATAAAAAACTTATTTTTTATTTCAAAATCCTAGGTCTTGTGCATAACTCAGAAAATAATTTTTTTAATTTTAATGTACAATTTAATTAAATATCCATTTGAAAATTAATAAATATTAATTAAAACTTTACCAATAAATCCTAAATGATATTTTGTGGTTTGAAAAAAAATTCACAACTTTTCCTGTTTAAATTAATTTTAAAATGATTTTCTTCGTTTTTGTCCAAAATTAAATAATTAATTTAAAAATAAAAAATTATTTTTTATTTTTCTGTTGAGAGCTTCTCTAATATTGATATAATTTTATAAAATATAAAAAATAATTTTCATAACATATTTAAATTAATATAATTTCTTTATATAATAAATTGATTTAAATGATATTAAATAATAATAAAAAAATTATAAAAAAATAACTTTTACTACTGAAAGTTACTATTACTATAATAATTTATACATAAAATTGTATGATTATTTTTGACTATGGTATGAAGTTGTAATTAATTATAAAATATATATATATATAATAAAGTAATATATATTAATTTTGTAAAATAGAAATATATATTAATTTTGTATAATAGAAAATTTATATTATTTTTTATTCATAGCTACACTGACCTGATATATATATATAATAATTATTATTATTATTTGTTATTATTAAACATATGTATATACAAGCATATAACCAAACCATTTTGTGACAATGTTACTTGCATATCAGAATCGTCGCCTAACTAACAATATATAATATGTATCCATATATAATAAAACATTATATTGAGAATTAATAACTATGATTTGATAAAAATCATACCTCAATCCCAATGCCTTGAAGTACACCTTGAAAAGATGACTTCTCCCCTTTGAAACCTTTTTTTATTCAACAGAGAGCTAGTCCTTAAACCGTTGACTTTCAACTATCGGATAATGATCGAATCTGACCTGATTTGTGTTTGAAATGATGGAGGGACTATGGTTAATTTTCAACCAGCAATTGTTAAAGGGGAAGGTTGAAAAAAAGAAAATCTAATGAGGTTAGAGATGCTTATATAGTGGATGGAAAGAAGAGAAAACTGGATCTGATCTCATACTCATTCTCGTTTAGTCTAAGCCATCCAAAACCAAGCCTTTCTAACCCTGAAATGAGCCACATATACCATCCATTTTCAACCGAAAATTCTACCCCTATGATGGGCTATAAACCCATTTAAGCCTAAAATAAAATACCATGCAATTAAATCAAATTTAATGGCTTATCGATATCGTATATCGACCGATATGTCTATAACCATTATCGATGTATCTAATAATATTTATTCATCAAATCATTATCAAATTTTACAACTAATATTTCATAAGTATTAAATTAATTTATAACAATTACAAATTAATTAAATCATTTGGTCAAAGGATAATTCATCATTTTGGTTGTGTGACTCGTCAGGTGTAAATTTGGTCAGCGATTAATATCGAACTATTCGAATATTGACGTCCACACGTAACTTAGCAGGTGGTGTGACATTTTGGCCAAATTTATCGCTTACTTAGTTTCGATAAAATCCAATTTAACTTTGTTAAGCATTACCCGATAGTGATTTTTATTTACATTAATTCTCTTCATCAAAACTATATTACTTTGAACTACGAAATTTGGCAATGGTCAAAATTCTAATATCATTCATATTCAACTCTATAGTCCAAACACTAAGTCTTTGGTTCAATAATAACAATTATTATTAACCGAAATAACTGCCAAAGACTTTGACTTTAAGTTGACTTGATTTGACCATGATACTAACCCTATATAACCGAGGAGACAAAATCCTCTTTTGAATAGTGCTTCACTTCTAATACTTCCACTCGACCCAACTATAGTCACTCGATGGACAACATGTCATGATTTGACTATAATCAAAGCAGAGTTTCATATTGAAGATCGACGGTATTCTCAAGTCGAGAAAACTGTGTAAATCAATCACATCGATATTTTCTGTTTGACCTTGGTTATATTAACCAACAGAAAACTATCGAGTGAGTCATTCTATAATTATCCAATAACCATCAGTACGTAATCCCTTGGTGCCCCAGCAGCCATGGGTAAACACTTCCTAACATTTGGAGAGCATTACCTTCTCTAGTATCAATGGATGTATCGATATCCAGTCTCGAAACATCTTGACTAGGAATATCTAAAATGGTATTTTTTTTTTCATCGTGATAAATTACTCACGGTTACAAATCTTTGTAACTACTATCACAAAACACACCATTTATGGATTTTTTTATTAAATATACTTTTAATTAAGTTAATTAATTAATATAACACATTATATCAAGTGCATAATAGAAAGAAAACACCTTTTGTTTTGAACAAGATTGGTTATCAAGTTAGATATATGTAGAAAATTACATAATTGCCCCTAGGGCATACCCCTAACTCTATCAATCTCTCACTTGCACTTGGGGTCGATTATGGAATCTTATTTGTTTCCTCAAAACCAATCGGTTCAGTCCCTTGGTGAACGGTTATGTTATTATGTTTCAATTATCTACCATGTCAATCAACTCTCTCCGACGTTGATAAACTACCTTTATCATGTGGAACAGTTTGGAGTATGTCTCTTGACTTCCAATAAGCTAAGTTTTGATATGAACTATATTGTGACATTTTCATCATATAATGTTATGAGATTCTCAAATTGTGGAATCACCTTCAGCTTAGTTATAAGTCTGAGCATTTATATTTATATTGCTTTTATTACGGAATTATTCTAGGCGATGTACTTAGCCTTTTTCATTTAATCAATCATAGTCTTTCATTTGGAACATTTTCAACTTAAAAATTCTTAACATGAATTTATTATCGACATATTATACTCAATATCACTTATGAAAGTTTGAGTCCGAACACTCCTTCGTAAGGAGTTTGTTATTTCTGTAAACAATTCTCGAGTTTTTCATAAATACACGATAATACCTCAAATAACCACTTAGTGATATCAATTTGGATTTGATATTTGCTTCATGTATCAAATACATAAACAAATCACAATATCATAGACAATGTGACATGTATGATAATTCATATTGTCAGTGCATAAGGAATTCATCTTACTTGTTCCATATTAAACATTTTAATAAGGTGTCCTTGCATAACGTTTAGGACATTCTCAATATCTTTTATACTTATTATAAAAGAATCAATTACAATTCCAACGTTGAGTATTAAAACAACTAAGGCTAATTTTAACGTAAGTACATCGTTAAAACTAGCAATGTGTTATTTACTTATAGTTTAGAAATATCAATATACCATTTAACGTTTTTCTTATGAACACACGCTTCCTCTGCATTTTGACTGATAATCAAACTATTTGATACATCTATCAAAAAACTTGTTCGATTTTGATGCTTTTCAGAATGATAATTTCGTATCCGTTCTCGAATCATATCCGGAAAACCCACATACTCAATATCACTCATACTGACTTCGAGACACTTTGGTTGTTATGTGTAAATAGTCTTGTCTAAATCTATATTTAGAACTTTCCTGTTCAACGCATATATACCAAAACATAAAATCATACTAGGCGATGGCTTTTTGAGTAAAATCCGAACAAACTTGAACATATTGAATGGTGAATCTGTTATGTTAATTTCAACGATTTAAATTCACGGTAATATTCTTACCAATGTGGCTCACTATATTCCGACTGCATTTGTCTTTCTCATAAAGGCACATTTGCAGCCAGTGGATCATATCCCTTCGGATACAATAATCAAAATCATATTTTGATAATATATTTGGAATCTATTTCGGATTTGCGCATCATACCATATCATAGAGTCAATACTCTTAATGGTTTAATAAAACAACCTAGGATTATTTATTCTTGATATTGACAAGGAACTCATAGTTTCTCTTTAATCTACGAAAATACTCATCATATGGTCTAATGTATCTGCCTTCATTTAAGTTCGGTCAATTTCATTTCATCCCTTGTAATCAGTTTTATCATTAGATCATATCCAAATTCATTTTACAACCAGTAACTTCTTAAAGAAATACCTTCATTATGAAGTTGGTATTTCTAGAAACAATAGTTATTTCTAAGCGCAATGAAATGGGCATTCATAAAAATTTTATGGATTGTCTTATATAAAACTGATTTTGCATTAGTTCACAATATATTTGTTCACAACATAAATTAGTCACCCAATGACTATCGTACCCAAACTTTTTTTGGGCGATTCATACATGATCATTTACGTATAATTATTACATGCAGTCTTTTGACTTGTACAACCTGCCAACTCATTGGCCTAGGATATGTAGGGGTTTCTTATAAACCCTTATCTCATATGGTATTGTAAACTATTCTTTGGACGATATTAATTTTAGCCTTGCGTACTACTCTTAAGTACATACCATATAGGAAGAATTTAATTCAAATTCACTCATCATTAATTGTGCTTTGTCCAACAAAGTTCAATTAGTCCTTATCAATATATCATTGTGTGTTATAGGGAGAAGTTACCTTTGAGACTCAGTCTTTATTCATATTAGGTACATACTCTTTCCAATATACTCACACATTCGATCAAATTGAATCATTTTTGTCGCATGTTGCATTATTTACTTTCGTTTTATATTCAACAGGCTTATCGTAGACTTACATATGCATATTAAATACCCATGTTAATGTTTGTGATAACTCATTGGTGAATATGACGAAGCTGTGCAGTTAAAGCGCTCGGCAGATTCAATGCGGTGGAGGTGCAAAAAGTCATAGCAGGATACATCGATTATATAGCGGGATATAGCGGATGACTCTAAAATAGCATATAAAACTCGTACTTGATGTTTTTACAAATATATAAATGGCAATTAAATGAAACAATAACATTCAATTTAATTATAATTAATACATAAATAATTTTAAATAAAAATATGTGCGAATATACTGTAAATAAACGTAAAACGGTTATATAGCATAATTGAATTTAGTAGAATAATAGAGTATATTCAATTATGAAAATATATTAAAAACTCAATTAAATAAATTAATTTCATAATTTTTATAATTTATAAATGTCATTTTTCAATTCATTTCTTTTAAAGAAGATATAGCGGAATATAGCAGGAATAACTGGATATAGCGAAAATAGCGGGGCTTAAAGTGGAAAGGCTATATTTGGGGCTATATGGAAAAACCATAGCGGTAGAAATTCACTATGAGATATAGCAGGGTTATAGCGGGGTAATAGCGGGGCATTAACTACACAATGACGAAGTATGTGGAACCGTTTTCGGTATTAGTAGACTTACGATTACATACATTTATATGTATCAATCTGAAGAGTTTATTAACTCTTGTGACGCTCCCACTAAATGGGCGCACAGCCCTTAGTTGTTTGAGATATAATTAACCGGTATTATATGATTCATAATCATATAATAAAAATTATTTGTCAAAACTATGCTTTAGTCTATAATTCGAAAATAATCGTAAATAATTTTAGATGCTTCAGTATTTTCCAATGCTTACTTTTGTTCTAAAAAAACTGCATTATAGTTTTATTTCTTAACGAATAGTCATAATATTTACATTGAAATATAACCATGTCTATTTTTCAGTCCACACCGAAAAATAGTCATTATTTCATAAATAATGTTCGGTTTATTTTATGAAAACAATTTTCATAATTTAATGCAATCAATAAGTGTTATATGGCATGCTCCCACTATTTTCGTCATTACTATAATAGCTTACTAAATTTGAAGGTCCATCATTCACTTAATATGGATTATTTATTTCATATATTGCAACTAGTTTACAACGGAAAGTTCTTTGACACCTTGAACTCAAAGAAATAAATCTCATAAAAAACAATTTTTATATCAAAATACATTTCAGAATAGAGATCGTATTTTTCATTCCAATGTTAAGTATCGATTATTATTGTTACAATTCTCGTTTCTGATGTTCCTTTATGAAGGAGAAGTGACCATTCACTCTCTTCATCCCAACTGTACATTAAACCATATCTACTCTTGTACATTCATTATTCTTTCTAAATAGTTGAACCATTCAAAAGAATCCCTTTCTACAATATCATAATGAACTCTTTACAAAAATGCATTTGATTATCCTTAACATTTAAGGACAACAAATATGATGCATCTTGCGTAAATTCATCAAACTAACATTTCAACAATCGAGTTCTTAGATATATATTGTAGTTTTGGTCTAGTGTTACTTATAACACAATACAATCTTTATTGTAATCAATTAAATTGAATACTCGATCTCACAGTACAGTTCATTTGCTTATTTCGGATGAACTAATTTCATCAAAATATCGGACACTACAAACTATGACCATTCATCATATAGCATTTTTATGCAGTTTTATATGGATCAAATATCCATAGTCTCGTATTGCTTTTGAGTTCGAAACTCATAGAACGCAATATGCAGTCTCAACCAAATAAACACATAAGTGACCAAATTACAAATGTATTTAGTAGTTGGAAAATCAGGTGCTTGCATGGATGTTGAAACGTTAACATGCAATAAGCATTTATTTAAGTGTGTATATATTATATTTCTATTTGTCAATCTTCAATTCAGTTCATTTGTATATCTTAATTGATAAACGTTTCATCAATCATATTAAATGCATAAATTTATCAGTGTAGATTATTATAACATTATATACCATATGTTCTTACAATATTAGAAAGGTTAAATGTTATTATTTTATTTTTCTAGTAAGGCTCCCTCTGGTCTTTTATGTTTCACCAAATCCTAAGCGGAAACATAGAAGTCTTTCGACTTCGCTAGTGGATATTAAGGCTCGTATGTCTTGAGATTCTAACCTTGAGGAAAGCTCAACAAACCATAGTCCCACATACGATGGATAACTCTTTATCGGTTGTATCACATACAACTCCTAACATGTGGCTCCATGTCTTAATATTGCCTTTACTTTAAGGAAAGCTCAACAACTAAAGTAGGACTATTCACTCGGACCTATTATTTCATGACGGCCTAAGTATAATGCATATACCTTGAGGAAAGCTCAACAAATACGTGCAGTTATCTTACCTTGTCTATCCAATATATTAATATATAGTACTATACATAACATCCCTAGCTTAAGGAAAACTCAACAACTAAAGAGTATGCAAGAAATTTATTAATATATAAACGATAAAGGACAACTTTATATTAAAGATTCAAAATATTCAATATATTATATGGAGTGATATCTAATTATGGAATAATGTATTTTTATGAAATATCCTCGTGATTCAAGTGTCGGACACATCGAAAATTATAGTATACGTACATTTACATATTTATTTATTCCTTAAGTCTGTTTAGGTTTCTTTAATGTTCCACCTTTACTTTATACATTCATATTAAATAAGTTCAATTATTATATAACTTTTATATTTCACGTTACTTACATAATAGTCTTATGTATAATATTATATTAATTAAATCTTTATTTAATTAATTTTAATTAAGTAACATTTTAATTAATTTTATATTAATTTAATATAACATTCATACTGAATATTTATTATGTACTATAACCATTATAGTGTAACGCATATATCATATATATATATTATTTAATTAATTAACCTTTTAATTAATTAAACAGTTTTAATTGAGTTATATTAATTTCAAAATTCACTTCTTATACATACTGTATACTTATGTTATTTTAAACATTTTAAAACAACATAATATATATAATAATACATAATACATGTATATATTTATTAATCAATTAACTTATTTAATTAATTTATTTTTACTAATCTTGTTAATAAAATTTAAAATTTTTGAAATTAATTTATATTTGTCTTCATACATTTTGAAAGAATTTATTATATTATAACTTTTATTGTATATGTGTATCTTATTTTATATTTAACTTTCAAATTTAAAAGTCTTTTAATTTTAATTTTCAAACAAATTTGAAAATTAGTCCAAAACCCAATTTAAATTGGACCTTTTCTATCAGGGCCAACCTTTCGGGCTTACATATCTGTTCGAGCAAAGCCGTTGGCCAAGTAAAGCTGAGTGCTTGATTACCCAATCCTTCGACACAATCTTTCTTAAACACCTTAGTAATTGGGTTGTGAGCTTAATTGGTTAACCCTTACATGATTAATTTAAACCGAATAGGCTATTGGGCTCCGGTACCATTGTTGAAACTATGCCAGCCCATAGTGGAAGTTATGGGTGAATTTTAAAAAAAAATTATTAGATCTTTTTTGGGCCTGTGAAGTCCAATTCATTTAGAACATTTCTAAATATTATCTAAATAAAACCTTTTATTTTATTTAAATTTATAAATTGTATGTTTTTGTTTAATTTACATGTGTGTGTGTGTGTGTATAAGAAAATCCATTGGGAAACAGAATAAAGACATAATTGATGACATAATCGAGGACCTCCACCATTAAATTGCCCCTTGATTTCCACCTTCCATATAAGGACAAAATGATCAAACGGTTCATATCTTTTGTGTCCCCAATTGTGTTTTATTTTATATCCAAATAGTCAACCCCTGTATATATATATTTATTTAAATGTATGTATATATCATATACACATATATATGTGTAACATATCAACCCATGCAAGGTATAACATGCCCGTATAAAGATGTTTGGAATTACATCGTAACGTACATGTTAGCTCATCATATATACAAATATATATGTTGTCTAAATATATGTATGTATATATACTATTATTTATATAATAATATTATATATATATATATGTTAGGTTTGTTTAAATAATTTTACATAAGAATATAAATTTAAATATATATGTATGTATGTATATGTATATGTATATGTGTATGAGTGTGTATATATATATTTGTATATATAATCTTATAAATAAAATATTAATATTATATCTATATACACTTTTTTTTTGAAGAATGGTAAATTTTATTGATGCCTCACAGAGACCAAAACAAAAACTCACAAAGTCTCGTACAAAACAAGATGAAATGCATAAGACAAAACACGAAACCAAACTGGAATAATAAAACATATATTCCACAGCAAAAAGCAAGAGAACTGGCTCCTACTAGAAAGCACTGAAGCTAAAAAGTCATGGCGGATCCACTTTCCAATCTCGAAGGATACTGCTCTCCAGTTCTGACGCACAGGTAAAGATCTTGCTTTTAATTCTTTTCACTAGGATTCTGACATCTTGCTCAATAGCGATCTGAATTTGCTGATGATTCTTTGTAGTTTTTTGGAAGACTCTTTGATTCCTCTCTTTCCAGAGATGGAAAACTGTTGTGGTGAGGCAAATAAGCTGCAGTTGGGTCAACAAGTCTTCTTTCTTGCGGGAACTCAGGTACAGTAATTCATCTTCAATGGTAGAAATTGCATGCATGTCTTGATTTTTACTCTTAACATGACTTAACACACGAGTATAGTATTCACATTCAAAAAATAGATGATTGTGTGATTCTGGGTGGGAATTACATAACTTACAATTGAGATTGACCTCCATACCCCAGCTAGCAAGTCTGTCAGCCGTAGGAAGTCTTAAATTAATGGCTTTGAAAGTCGTGAATGCCATCTTAGGGTTGTTTGATCGGGACCAGATAGGAGGTGCCCAAAATCTGTTAATATGCTTAGTACGTAGAGCTTCCCAAGCACTATTGGTAGTAAAGTTACCATCTTTATTGTAGTTCCACGTCCAAGTATCATTAGGTTCAGAGGAGTAGATAGGAACAAACTTGACATCCTCAGCAATAACGTGAAGACCTTTCTGGTCAAGAATCCAATATATCTATATACACTATTATAATATATCTATTTAAATATTCATAAGTTATTAAAAAAAAATTAATACCATTAACAAAACATATACACATGTATATAATAATAAAATAATTTTTTAAACATACACATACACATGCACTAATATATCTAATACAATACATAAATTAATAAAATATTCAAGATAATTTTTTAATTTTAAAATCCCAGGTCTTGTACACAATTCAAAAATTAATTTTTTTAATTTTAATATGCACTTTAAATAAATATCCATTTGAAAATTAATAAAATATTAATTAAAAATAATTTCAAATTTTAAACTTTCAGTAAATCTTAAATGACATTATGTGGTTTGAGAAAAAAATTCACAGTTTCCAGTTTAAATTAATTTTAAAATGATTTTCTCCATCTTCGGCCAAAATTAAATAATTGGTTTAAAAATAAAAATAAAATTTTCTTCTATTTTTCTACTGAGGGCTTCTCTAATATTGATATGATTTTATAAAATATAAAAAATAATTTTCATGACATATTTAAATTAATATAATTTATTCATATAATAAATTGATTTAATTGACATTAAATAATAATAATATTCATTAAAAGTAATTTTTTACTGTCAAAAATTACTACTGCTATAATACTTTATATATAAAATTGTATAACTATTTTTGACTATGGTATGATGTTGTAATAAATTATAAACTGTATATATGTAATGAGATTATATATATATATATATATATATATTAATTTAGTAAAATACAAAATTATATTTTTTTATTTGTAGCTGCACTAACCTTATATATATATAATTTATTACTAAACATATGTATATACATGCATATAACCAAACTACTTTGTGCCAACGTTACTTGCATATCAGATTTGTCACCTAACTAACAATCTATAATATATATGTAACATTATATTGAGAATTAATATATATGATTTGATAAAAACCATACCTTAATCACAATGCCCTAAAGTACACCATGAAATGATGAATTCTCCCCTTTGAAACCTTTTCTGATTCAACAGAGAGCTAGTCCTTGAATCGTTGACCTTCAGTATCTGATAGTGATCAGATCTGACTTGAATTGAGTTTGAAATAATGAAGGGACTAGGGTTAATTTTCGACCAGCAATAAATGAAGGAGGAGGCAGAGCAAAAAAAGAAAATCTAATTAGATTAGTATGCTTATATAGTGGATGGAAATGATAGAAAAGTAGATTTGATCTCATACTCATTCTCCTTTAATTTGAGCCATCCAAAACCAAGTCTTTCTAACCCATAAATAAACCGCCTATACCATATATTTTCAGTCGAAAATTTACCCCTATGATGGGCCTTAAAACCTTTAAGTCCAGAATAAACTATTATGTAATTCAATCAAATTTAATCGCTTATCGATATAGTATATCGATCGATATATCTATAACTATTATAAATTTGTTTAATAATATTAGTTCATTAAATCATTTTCAAATTTTATAATTAATATTTCATAAATATTAATTACTTTAATTAGTTTATAATAATTAAAAATTAGTTAAATCATTTGGTCAAAGGAAAATTTATCGTTTCAGTTGTGTGACTTGTCGGGTATAAATTTGGTCAGCAATTAATATCCAACAATTCAAATATTAACGTATACATGCCACTTAGCAGGTGGTGTTACATTTTGGCTAAATTTATCGCTTACTTAGTTTCATAAAATCCAATTTCACTTTGTTAAGCATTACCCTTTGTGACTTTTATTTATATTAATTCTCTTCATCAAAATTATATCACTCTGAACTTATGGAATTTGATAACGGTCAAAATTCCAATATCATTCATATTCAACTCTAAAGTTCAAACACTGAGCCCTTGGTTCAATAATAACAATTATTATTAATCAAAATGCTCTGACTAGAGATTTTAGCTTTGAGTTGGCTTGAGTTAACCGTGATATTAACCTCATATAACCGAGGAGACGAATCATCTCTATAACAACCCGTAATTTTACCACTTTGAAAATATGATATTTAATTTATTTTAAATATTCAGATATAGAATTTTCATACTTAATAATCATGTTTTATGTGATAAATAAGAATGATAAACTTATTTCTAGAATTTGATTACAAAATCAAGAAGTTTGAATTTTCGTCAAAAAGTGACGAAAGCCGGTTTTCAATAAAATTGGATATACGTTCAATTTTTGTTTTAAATGATAAATAACTCCTTTTAAATTGTTATAAAATGATAATAAGTGATTGATAAAAGTTTGATAAGTATAAAATTACTTGTTTTATAATGGTTGACAAATTTCGTCGCACGTTGACAAATCGACATAGTATTTTTACAATTAGATTTTAATATTATTAAATATGGTTTTATAACTCAAATGAACTTGTTTTAATTATTCAAAGATGATAAGAAAATTATTTTCAAGTTTTGTTTAAATAAATAAGTAGTTTGATTAAAAACTTAAAATGTGACCAACGACCCTTTTTCAAATTTTCGACGTTTCATCATATAAAAATTGTTTGAAATGTTGCGTACACTTTTGCATATGTATACACACATATACTAGTTATAAAATATGATTTAAGAATGTATAAAAAGGTTTAAACAACTTAATTAAGTTAAGTAAAACATTGATGTGACATTTTGGCAACTTAAGTACATTAATACACATATGCATAAATGCATGTTTCCTTAGTAACTATGGTAAGGGGACAAATGAGGATGTGATGTGGTGATGGTAAGTGTTGAAAAAGGGTGATGTGAAGTTTAAGAGAAAATATTTAAGGGTATTTTGGTCCATATGCATACTTAAGGGCTAAGCTTTCTAATCCTATAAATATTCATCCATACACACTCATTTCATTCACAAATCATATTCTTCTTCATCTTTTTCTTCATCGTCTTCTTCTTCTTCTCTTCTCTAATGGCTTCTTCTTCTCTCTTATTCCCTTACTAACTGTCTTAAAAACATATCAAACCAATTTCAAACTCCACCAAACTTTACCAAAGACCTTAGAATATCATTTAAACATAGTTTAACACCTAAAAAGTGAAGAAATGATGGAGGAAGGGGGAGATAAGGCCTTAGGCCGTGAGAAAAAGGTGGAGTGGTGATGATGGTCATGAGCTTTGTGAAGAAAGAAGATGGTTTTGGACGATGTTTTAATGGAGTAGAAAATGTTAGAAGAAGTGTTGTTGAATAAATGTTGGTAGGAAGTAAAACGAATTGGTTAAAGGTGAGTGCCGATTTAAGAAATAAAGTATGAATTAAATTTTAAAATGATGTTAAATAAGTTAACATGACTATCGATAATGATTTAGATGTTTAGTTGGTTAACTAGTAATGTTTGATGGTTACTTAAGAAGTAAGAAGTAATATATGTATGTATGTATGTATGTATGTATATTTAAACATGAGAAATAAAGTGAGCACCTTTATTTTAAAATTATATTTTATTGATTTCTATGATATTCATGTTTATATATTTATGATGATATGTTTAAATTGACACCATTTAGTTAGTAATATGAAAGCTTGGATGAAATTGGTTGTATGGTTGAATATAGATGAATGTATAGTTGCAAATGTTGATTTGATCGACGTCTTAGTTAAAGTTGGCTATGGCTATTTTATTAATCATGTTTGAATTTTTTTATCCCTAGTTGATTTGAAACCACACTTCTTTTAAATCCTATATGGTGTACATGGCATGGTTAAGCCTCTTTTCGAATTAACTATAAAAAAAGAATCTGTTTCAGAAAAGTTAGAAATTGATTTGAAAACAAAAGGTAAAAGTTAAAAGTTGGAAGTATTTTGAAAAATGGAAGTAAATGTTTTGGATTTTAAAACTAATAACTTTAAAAATATTCTTGAGTTATAAATTCGAAAAAGTAAATAACTTAATGATTTTAGGAAGGTTTAAAGTGAATATTATAATAATCTAATATTCAAATATGTGATAAAGAGCTAAAAATATGATTTAATGATAGAATATTGTTTTATATGAGTTAAAATAGTTTTAATATGGTTTTAAAACAATTTTGAAGTGTTTCGAACAAGTTTCGGAATAATTCACCAAAATGGTGAAAAATCGAGCTTGTCGCGTAGGGTATTTCGTAATTTTCGACCCGTAACTTTAAATCAATGTGTAGGGTACAAATTAAGTTGAAAATCTTCGAAATAAGAATTTTTCGGATCCTTATAACCATAATTTTCAAATGGATAAGAAAAAACAAGATTTCATCTTGTAGATTTTAAGTTATACCCAAATCAAGTTTTCAGGAAAATCGCGCTTTTGCAGTTAAGTGACCAAAGTATAAAATTCTTTAAAATGGATATATTTAAATGTTTAAAAATATGAAATAAATTTGATAATATGTTAAAATGTTTTGAAAGAGATTTAAGTTATAATATGTATTTCTGAATGGTAGAAAAGTTGTTTTAATCAAATAAGCTTTTAAAAGCACTTTTCGCAGTACTTTTCTACAACAATTTTAATAAACTTCAGAAGTATAAATTTAAACTTAACCATTCTTTCCCGAATCTTTTATAAATGCCTTTAAATAAATAATTTATTATTTTAAAGATGATTTGGAAATTTTAATAAGAGTATAAATAAATGGTTAAGAGACATTGTTTATAACACTTAAACAATATAATTGAAATCATTTCCTTGAATGTAATAACAAACTGAGTACGTGGAAATGGCTAGTACATTTGTCCCGCCTATGAGATCTGAGAAGATAAAACAAGGTGTGTAACTAAATTTAGGAATGGAGCAACCAGTGCCCTGAACTTACCTGGCCTTTGTTTTCTCTTTCTATGAGAGGGGTGGAACAGATCAAAAGGGAAGTCCGGATGCTCTAAAAGGATCTCATTTAAGTTTTTCCAAAAGCAAGAAATTTTTAAAGGAGTTAATTAAAATAGTATAAGGAATATTCTGGTCAAACTTTATATTAAGGTCCAAGGAGGAAACTTGTATTATCTGCGTGAATTTAGAAAGTGATTTCACCGTTATTCTGCCGATAATATTTTTTGTTGAAAATGGAAATCATGATTAAGTATAAATTGATATAATTTTTGTGAATCCATTTAACTTGAATATTAACTAATTTGAATTTACCAAGTTAGATAACATGGTTTCAACTTATTAAAAATGATGTAATTTGGAAAATAGGAAACCTTCGTTAAAAATAAACGTTTTGGAAATAAGATGTCTTAAATAATGTCATTTTTCAACTCAATATTAAATGAATTGGGTTTTTAGAAATGATGTCTTAAATAACATTGTTTTTGACCCAGTTAAGACATGTTTTCAAAAGATGGAATTTTATTTGATTAGAAATTAAATGACTTGAAGATTTCCAAAGTTAAAAAGGATTTTGATTAACCGGTAAAAAGTTAAAATGAAAAGAGGCATAACAAATCCTGTATACACATATTCTTATTTTTATCGATAATTGGATTTCGAAGAGACCAGATCGAATTTGGGTAATTCCTATCCGAAAACCACTTCGAACTAATTTGCATTTCAAAGTAAAACATGTTGAAGATAAGATCATTGAAGACGAGGATATTCCTGATGTAGGGCTACTTGCCACTAGACCCTGGGTGAAATTTGTAATACCCCAAGATTTTGAGGAAAATCCTTTTAAATAAATGATTAAAATTCTGGGGGGAAAATCAGAATTATTATATAGGTGGGATTTTCAGTGGTGCAAAGTTGTGTGCATGTGTGCACGTGCACACTAGTTATGGCACTAAGAGAAAATCCGGAATTCCTGAATAATAAAACAAAGAAGGAAAACATTTAGATAAAATGTTTTAAATAAAGGAAATATAGGCCTAGACATGAATATTAAAATTCCTGAGGATATGTATATATATATATATATATCTATATATATATATATGCATATGTATGACTTGTCTGGAAATTAAGACAGAAGAGAACATTGATTTATAATGAATAAGTGAAATTTTAATTGAATAATAGGAGTATAGAAATGCATATAAGAATGCACATGTTTTCTGCAAATAAAAGAAGGTTAAAGTTAAACTAAGACCCATAGTTGTATAAATGTATATATATATACAGATATTATTTGAGCAGAAAATTAATAAAGGAAAAATAAGAAAAAGAAGCACTAAAATAGTAAGAACCAAAGTGCAAGAAAGCAAATGTATAAAGGCAGAAAATAGAAAGTCACACTATTATCATGTTTGAGGTAAGTATAATAAAAATACTTAAAGAAATCACTTTCTGAAAAGGAAAGAAAATGGGCACAACTTAGCCTTGTTTTAAAATAGTGGCCGGGACATTAAGGGTTAGGAGGGAGAGAATATGCAATGCCAAATGCATGATTCTGGTTTGGGCTAAAATAGGGATTTTGCATCACCCAAAACCCTAGGTAGAACCCCTATATAAATCAAGAGCCTAACCAGAAAACTACTCTCTCACTGAATTCATTAACCTAAGGAAGAAGAGGAAGAAAAGGCTATAGATTTGAGGGGTTTTCTGGATTAAGCTTGTGTAAGCATTTAGGTGAGTATCCTCACTCATATACATGGCATTAAGACCTGAGATTAGGCAGCCAAGCTTTTATATGCTATATTTTGCATGTTTTGATTTACAAACCATGTTGACTACTGATGGTTTCATGAATGCTTGATGAGATATGATCTGCTATGATGGATGTATAACTTTGTTGTTCTATTTTCATCTCTGTATGTTATACCAAAACCTTAAAGAACATGTAAGAGAGTATTTGTAACTAGTCTGAATCATGGCTTAAGACAAAGAATGAAAAAAAAAAACTATGAGCTGCATATACAATGGTATAGTGCCGAGGCTTGAAATAATTGGTTAAGGGTGCAATGGAGTCTTTCTCTATAAGTGCTGAGCCCTAAACCAAACAGAAAATTTACAAGCCTAAAAATTATGTTTAAACAAGGTTAAAAATCCGGCTAAACATAGTTGCTTGCAAAATCAAAATAAACCCAATAGAGCCATGCATTTATTCTCAGATGCAAACATTCTGGTATATGTTTGAATAGGGTGTTTATATGCTAAATAATGTGAGATGGAATGACTGGGTGTTATACCTCTAGAAAGTAACCTTTAACTTGCTTGCAATATTATGTCTGCAAGGTAACTAGTATGTTTCATGTATATAAGTGGTCTGTACACCTAGCTATCATTGACAAAATGAACATGAATACACTTAGTAATATAACTAAGGATTTTGTGCCAAGAAGGCTGCTGGAATGCTTGTCCTATTTGAAGTAGACAAGTTGACACATGGCTCGTTTAAGTCCTGAGATCTTTGTGCCATGATGTTAATTAGTTCATGGCAATGTGTCCCTTTGATTCCTTATAGCAGATGAGGCCAGGAATTTATAAGAAGAAAAGGCAACCTTAAATGATGATACAGGAAACTTGGGTCTTTCCGGGATTAGGGTTGGTATGAGGAACCTTAGTAGTTCCAGATAAAATTTGTTTTAATGCATATGTTTGCTCTTATGTATGTATATGGGAATACCTGATCAATTTATACATTAATCATTCATGATAATACCTGTCAAGTTATGCAAAGTACATTTATGCTGTATCCTCAGCTTAATATCATGGATATGTTAGAAATGCTCACACCAGATCATAGATCTGACCCTTATTGCTCATGGCACATGGGGGTGTCTCATTCATAATGGGGCAGCCACTAATGCTTTTGCAGGTCGTGATGGAGCTAAGTAAGCAAGATTAAAAAGATATGGAATAGAGAATGCTAAGATAATTAGAAATAAGAGCTAGAATGTGTTAATTCATGCATGTATTTTCTGATTGTTATGGCTATCTAAATGTATTAAGTAGGAAGAACTTGTAAGAAATATGTGTTATGTTGTTTCTGGTTATTTCTGGTCTGGTATGTATCAAGGATATTGATGTTAAACTGATTTGAAAATCTATTTGCTAAAGTTGTTTTTGATTTAGAGGAAAAACCTGGATTTTATAAGCATAATCATTTTATGATGATTTCAGTTCATCCTAAGTCCTTTCAAAAGATAGATATATAGGAAATTATATTGGGAAAATCCAGAAAGAATTATAACTATTATATTTTCAAGTCATGATGTTGATATATGTCCAAATGCAAGTAAAAGTGTATATACCCTGAATATGCATTTTTAAAAGAGAATTATGGTTAGGAAGGATGATATAAATCTGATCACAAGGTGTCTGATTCATATATATATACATGCTTTTGAAAAGAAGGAGTATCAATGGTTTAGGTAGATTCTGGTTTGTAAAATGCAAATAAAAGAATGGTCAGATTAACCACATGGTTAGACCATAGGTCAGGCCAATTGTTCACTTCAAATCAATGAAGCAAGGAACCATTTGAACCCAGTTTTCTGGAAAATGAGCAAAGACATTGACATGTACATGTATATCTGTGTACATGTTGATATTTGGGCAAAAATATAAATATAAATTCCTAGAACAGTTGTAGGAATGGGTTTTAAAAATAATAAAGCAAGAAATATTGTTTTGTATGTTAGATTATAGGCAAAAATTAAGTATATATGTGTAGATATAGGTAGATATCAGATTTTAAACCATACAGGAGAAAAATAAAAAGAAAAACAAAAATTGGGTTTGAACCGACCAGCATAGCACTCGAACTCGTGACCTCTCATGTGTAAGTTAGGCGCGTTTCCATTACGCCTAGATGTTGCTTGTGTTCACTTATGATCCACTTTCTTTTAGCCTGAGTTTGATACTATACAGACTTTAACACAATCATCCATATTAAAAGCTTGCTTTCCACTGATTATTACTTGATCATTTCTTAATTAGAATAACAGACTAAAGTACATGTTTCCAGTGGATTCTATGGTCAAAATTCAGGATACAATAATTAATCTTTTATCAGGGAATTATCACATTTTAATAGATTTAAAAGGATTTCTACTTACATATTATCATGCTCTGATTCTAGTAGAATATAACATAGATATCTTCATATATGTATGTTAGGAATGATTTAGATTTAAAACAATATTTTTATATTGTGAAAGATCCTGGATAATATGAGAATAGGGAAGGATGACCCTAGGTAGTCTTAGCTAAGTATGAAAAAAAAAAATTGGTTAAGAATTAGGGTCATTTCATTTGGTATCAGAGCGAGGTTTTAATTAACATAGCAAAATATTTGTATGCTTATGTTTATACTAGGTTTGTTTGTGATATATTTGACTGTTTATAAGTATTCCCTGAATGTATGTGTGTGCATGTGACATACACAATGGTTAAATAGGAAAGATACAACCAATTTAAAATTAAAGCGAAATATTATAAACTAATATAATGGAATACATATACTTTTAGAAATATGGTAGGAAGAGGGTCTCATCATCAAGGAGGATCTAGCACACCACAAATGCTTGACATGCAGGAATTTGTGAGAGTTTTGAGAGATGGAATTGGGCACAGACCTGAGAACCCATATGAGGAGCTCTCCAAGTTAGTGAAGACTTATACCAATTTGGGAGGCAAGAGCTTTGAAGGAACTGAAAGTGTAATGGAAATTCAAGCATGGCTGAGGACATTAGAGAGGATCTTCACTGATATGCAACTAGATGACCAAAGGAAGAGGCAAGTGGCCTCAAGGCAATTAAAAGGTGCAGCTTTGAGTTGGTGGGAGGTGATCATAGCTGGCCGGAATGAAAATGATATTAATTGGAATCAATTTAAGGAGATGTTAGAGGCAAGGTTTGTTCCAGCCTCAGCAAAAACCACTTTACTTGAGGAGTTCATCAAACTTAGACAGGGGACTATGAATGTCACAGAATACACCCAGAAGTTTGAGGGATTGTCAACCTATGGGGCAATGTTAGTGGCTGATGAAGCATCCAAAAATGATAGATACATCAAGGGATTGAACCCAGGGCTTAGCAGGGCTATATTACCTTATGCTGACAGAACTTTTGATCAAGTGATAGATTTGGCTCTGAAGATTGAGCAGCATGACAAGGAAAGAGATAAGTTTAGGAGCTTCAAAAACAATAGCAACAAGAAGAATAAAGGGAAGTACCATCCTTATGATAAGAAGAAAGGAGAGGCAGATGGTAAGAAGGCAGTAGATGCAAAGCCCAATGAAGCCAAAAGAAAAATAGTTTGCAACCATTGTGGGAAAGAAGGCCATATTAAGCCAAGATGCCCAGAGCTTAAAGGGGGAGCTTTCAAATGCTTTCTATGTGGGAAGGAAGGACATATGAAAAGAAATTGCCCAGAATACAAGCAACAAGGGAAAGTGGCAAACCTGGAAGGTAGGGGCAAGGCCATAATTGAGGCTAATGCTGAAAACCATGGTTAAGTGGAAGGTACACTATTTATTTGTACCATACCTTTAGCTGTAATATATGATACCGGGGCAACCCACTCACTCATTTCCCATGAAATAGTTAAAAGGTTGAAAATGAACTGCAAATTGGCTGAAATACCTCTGTTAATACAAAGCCCTTTAGGAAGTTCTAGTGTATTAGATATGATTTGTGTGGATGTGAATTTGAACATAGGGGGAAACACATTTGTTTCCAATTTATATGTTCTAAATTTCCCAAATATAGGAGTTATATTAGGGGCAGATTGGCTAAGACAATTCAAAGCCATAATTGACCTAGATGCATCCACCATTTCACTACAAAATTCTAAAGGCCAAAGGGTTACAATTCTGTGTGAACCTATCAAAGAAAACAGGCTAAATCATTTAATTGAATTAGAAAATAATCCCAAGGAAATAGCTATTAATGAAATCCCCATAGTTAAAGAATACTTGGATGTATTTGGGGAAGTAAAAGGTGTCTCACACCATAGACCTGTTGAATTCCAGATTAACCTTATGCCTGGGGCTAGCCCAATTATCAAAAAGCCTACAAGGATGGGGCCAAGTGAATTAAAGGAGCTAAAGAACCAGCTGGAAGAATTAGAAGCCAATGGATTTATAAGGCCAAGTAATTCATGCTGGGGTGCTCCTGTAGTATTTGTTAAAAAGCATGATGGTACCTTAAGAATGTGTATAGATTATAGAGAATTAAACAAAGTAACCATCAAAAACAAATACCCATTACCCAGGATAGATGATCTCTTTGATCAACTCAGTGGAGCTAAAGTGTTTTCTAGGCTAGACTTGGCATCTGGGTTTCATCAGATGAAGGTTGAGGATTCAAGTGTTAAATATACAGCATTTAACATAAGATATGGTTTGTATGAGTTTCTGGTTATGCCATTTGGGCTAACAAATGCCCCTTCTTACTTTGTAGACCTAATGAATAGGATATTCAGAGATTACTTAGACAAGTTTGTTCTGATTTTTATAGATGACATTCTAATCTATTCTAAAACAATAGAGGAACATGAGAACCACTTACATTTGGTCTTAACTAGATTAAGAGAAAAAGATTTGAAAGCAAAGTTCTCTAAGTGTGTGTTCTGGCAAGAGGAAGTACATTTTCTTGGACATGTTGTCTCTGCTAGAGGGATTTCTGTAAACCCCAATAAGATAGTAGCAATCCAAGCATGGAAGAAGCCTAACAATGTTAGTGAAGTTAGGTCATTCATGGGGATGGCAGGATACTATAGGAGGTTTATACAAGGATTTTCTAAAATAGCAATGTCACTCACTAACCTGACTAGGAAGAACCAAAAGTTTATATGGACTGATAAGTGTGAACAAGCTTTCACCCAGATCAAGGAGGCTTTGGTAAAATCATCAGTGTTGAGAGTACCAGAAGGCAATGAGGGATTAGTTGTATATACAGATGCATGTGGGTCAGGGCTAGGGGCTGTGTTGATGCAGCAAGATCAGGTCATAGCCTATGCATCTAGACAACTAAAACCCCATGAAACTAGATATGCAACTCATGATCTTGAGTTGGCAGCAGTAGTATATGCCTTGAAGCTCTGGAGGCATTACTTATTAGGTGCAAAGTTCATTTTATACACTGATCACAAGGCCTTAAAGTATCTCTTTTCACAGAAAGATTTGAATATGAGACAACACAGATGGGTTGAATTTCTTGCTGCTTATGACTTAGATATACTTTATACACCAGGCAAGGCTAATAAAGTGGCAGATGCATTGAGTAGGCAGCATGCAAAAGTGGCCATGTTGATGATGAAGGAGTTTAGAGACTTGACCATGCTCACTGATTTGGAAATAGATGAGAGCAGTGGGATAAGTATGGAGATAGTTGAGGAAGAAAGGAGTAAAGGAAGGTTAAGTTTAATTACTTTACAATCAAATTTGGTCTTGAAGGTGGCAAAGATGCAAGAAGAAGATCAAGACTTAGTAGAAAAGAGGTCTCTCCTATTAAAGAAGGAGGAAGTGAAGGATTATCACATTGATGGAAAAGGATACCTAAGGTACAAGGGTAGGATATGTGTCCCAAACATCATAGAATTGAAAGAAGAAATCCTTAATGAGTACCATAGGAGCAAATATTCCATACATCCAGGCAGCACCAAGATGTACCAAAACTTAAAAAGGGACTATTGGTGGAAGGGAATGAAGTCTAATGTAGCAAGACATGTTGCTAAGTGCATGGTTTGTCAACAAATAAAAGCTGAGACCCAAAGACCTTCAGGGTTGTTGCAGCCACTTAGCATACCACAGTGGAAGTGGGAAAACATATCTATGGATTTTATAGATGGTCTTCCTAGATCCAAGAAGGGAAATACAAGTATTTGGGTAATTGTAGATAGGCTGACTAAAGTAGCCCACTTCATACCAGTAAAAGCAGACAGAAATGCACCTAGGCTAGCCCAAACTTTTATGAGAGAAGTGGTAAAGTTGCATGGTGTTCCTAAAACTATAGTGAGTGATAGGGATACAATCTTCACTTCAAGATTCTGGAAGAGCTTCCAAGAAGCTATGGGGAGTGAATTGTGCCTAAGCACTGCTTATCACCCCCAATCAGATGGGCAAACAGAAGTGGTAAACAAGATTTTAGAGGATTTGCTTAGAGCATGTGTGTTAGACTTTGGAGGAAATTGGGAGGACCATCTCCATTTGGCTGAGTTCACATACAATAATAGCCACCAAAGCACAATTGGAATGGCACCCTTTGAAGCCCTATATGGAAAGCCATGTCTATCACCTGTGTGTTGGGCTGAGGCAGGAGAGAAAGCTATCCTAGGGCCAGAATATGTCAAGGACATCACAGAGAAAATAGGACTGCTGAGAAAGAGGATGGCAGCAGCTCAAGACAGGCAAAAGAAATATGCTGATGCAAAGAGGAAGTCAGTGGAATTCAAAGTAGGTGATTATGTCTTCATTAAGGTTTCACCAATGAAGAAAGTCTTGAGATTTGGCAAGCAAGGGAAACTCAGACCCAGATATGTTGGACCATACAAGATTTTGGAGAGGATAGGCTCACTAGCCTATAAGCTGGAGCTTCCAGAGGGGATGAGTGCAATACACAATGTGTTTCATGTGTCACAACTAAGGAGATGGGTACATGACAAGGAGGAAATCTTAGAAAAGCCTACTGAAGTTCAGATTAATCCAGATCTAATCTATGAGAAAGAGCCAGTGGGAATTGTGGCAAGGGAAGAAAAGAAATTAAGAAACAAGACATTGAAGCTTGTAAAGATTCAATGGAGTATAGATCCTAGTGATTGTACTTGGGAGCTAGAGGATAAAATCAGGATGGATTACCCTAGGCTCTTTGCAAATTTAAAAGGTAAATTCTTAGATTACTAAGAAAGTTTAATATGTATGATAGACAGTGACTAATTGATTTGCTCATGCATATGCTGAATAATTTTTCCCTAAGAAATTAGAAGTACTCAAAGATTATGTTGCAAATTGTGAGGACACAATTCCTAAAAGAAGGGGTGATTGTAATACCCCAAGATTTTGAGGAAAATCCTTTTAAATAAATGATTAAAATTCTGGGGGAAAAATCAGAATTATTATATAGGTGGGATTTTCAGTGGTGCAAGGTTGTGTGCATGTGTGCACGTGCACACTAGTTATGGCACTAAGAGAAAATCCGGAATTCCTGAATAATAAAACAAAGAAGGAAAACATTTAGATAAAATGTTTTAAATAAAGGAAATATAGGCCTAGACATGAATATTAAAATTTCTGAGGATATGTATATATATATATATATCTATATATATATGCATATGTATGACTTGTCTGGAAATTAAGACAGAAGAGAACATTGATTTATAATGAATAAGTGAAATTTTAATTGAATAATAGGAGTATAGAAATGCATATAAGAATGCACATGTTTTCTGCAAATAAAAGAAGGTTAAAGTTAAACTAAGACCCATAGTTGTATAAATGTATATATATATACAGATATTATTTGAGCAGAAAATTAATAAAGGAAAAATAAGAAAAAGAAGCACTAAAATAGTAAGAACCAAAGTGCAAGAAAGCAAATGTATAAAGGCAGAAAATAGAAAGTCACACTATTATCATGTTTGAGGTAAGTATAATAAAAATACTTAAAGAAATCACTTTCTGAAAAGGAAAGAAAATGGGCACAACTTAGCCTTGTTTTAAAATAGTGGCCGGGACATTAAGGGTTAGGAGGGAGAGAATATGCAATGCCAAATGCATGATTCTGGTTTGGGCTAAAATAGGGATTTTGCATCACCCAAAACCCTAGGTAGAACCCCTATATAAATCAAGAGCCTAACCAGAAAACTACTCTCTCACTGAATTCATTAACCTAAGGAAGAAGAGGAAGAAAAGGCTATAGATTTGAGGGGTTTTCTGGATTAAGCTTGTGTAAGCATTTAGGTGAGTATCCTCACTCATATACATGGCATTAAGACCTGAGATTAGGCAGCCAAGCTTTTATATGCTATATTTTGCATGTTTTGATTTACAAACCATGTTGACTACTGATGGTTTCATGAATGCTTGATGAGATATGATCTGCTATGATGGATGTATAACTTTGTTGTTCTATTTTCATCTCTGTATGTTATACCAAAACCTTAAAGAACATGTAAGAGAGTATTTGTAACTAGTCTGAATCATGGCTTAAGACAAAGAATGAAAAAAAACTATGAGCTGCATATACAATGGTATAGTGCTGAGGCTTGAAATAATTGGTTAAAGGTGCAATGGAGTCTTTCTCTATAAGTGCTGAGCCCTAAACCAAACAGAAAATTTACAAGCCTAAAAATTATGTTTAAACAAGGTTAAAAATCCGGCTAAACATAGTTGCTTGCAAAATCAAAATAAACCCAATAGAGCCATGCATTTATTCTCAGATGCAAACATTCTAGTATATGTTTGAATAGGGTGTTTATATGCTAAATAATGTGAGATGGAATGACTGGGTGTTATACCTCTAGAAAGTAACCTTTACTTGCTTGCAATATTATGTCTGCAAGGTAACTAGTATGTTTCATGTATATAAGTGGTCTGTACACCTAGCTATCATTGACAAAATGAACATGAATACACTTAGTAATATAACTAAGGATTTTGTGCCAAGAAGGCTGCTGGAATGCTTGTCCTATTTGAAGTAGACAAGTTGACACATGGCTTGTTTAAGTCCTGAGATCTTTGTGCCATGATGTTAATTAGTTCATGGCAATGTGTCCCTTTGATTCCTTATAGCAGATGAGGCCAGGAATTTATAAGAAGAAAAGGCAACCTTAAATGATGATACAGGAAACTTGGGTCTTTCCGGGATTAGGGTTGGTATGAGGAACCTTAGTAGTTCCAGATAAAAATTGTTTTAATGCATATGTTTGCTCTTATGTATGTATATGGGAATACCTGATCAATTTATACATTAATCGTTCATGATAATACCTGTCAAGTTATGCAAAGTACATTTATGCTGTATCCTCAGCTTAATATCATGGATATGTTAGAAATGCTCACACCAGATCATAGATCTGACCCTTATTGCTCATGGCACATGGGGGTGTCTCATTCATAATGGGGCAGCCACTAATGCTTTTGCAGGTCGTGATGGAGCTAAGTAAGCAAGATTAAAAAGATATGGAATAGAGAATGCTAAGATAATTAGAAATAAGAGCTAGAATGTGTTAATTCATGCATGTATTTTCTGATTGTTATGGCTATCTAAATGTATTAAGTTGGAAGAACTTGTAAGAAATATGTGTTATGTTGTTTCTGGTTATTTCTGGTCTGGTATGTATCAAGGATATTGATGTTAAACTGATTTGAAAATCTATTTGCTAAAGTTGTTTTTGATTTAGAGGAAAAACCTGGATTTTATAAGCATAATCATTTTATGATGATTTCAGTTCATCCTAAGTCCTTTCAAAAGATAGATATATAGGAAATTATATTGGGAAAATCCAGAAAGAATTATAACTGTTATATTTTCAAGTCATGATGTTGATATATGTCCAAATGCAAGTAAAAGTGTATATACCCTGAATATGCATTTTTAAAAGAGAATTATGGTTAGGAAGGATGATATAAATCTGATCACAAGGTGTCTGATTCATATATATATAAACATGCTTTTGAAAAGAAGGAGTATCAATGGTTTAGGTAGATTCTGGTTTGTAAAATGCAAATAAAAGAATGGTCAGATTAACCACATGGTTAGACCATAGGTCAGGCCAATTGTTCACTTCAAATCAATGAAGCAAGGAACCATTTGAACCCAGTTTTCTAGAAAATGAGCAAAGACATTGACATGTACATGTATATCTGTGTACATGTTGATATTTGGGCAAAAATATAAATATAAATTCCTAGAACAGTTGTAGGAATGGGTTTTAAAAATAATAAAGCAAGAAATATTGTTTTGTATGTTAGATTATAGGCAAAAATTAAGTATATATGTGTAGATATAGGTAGATATCAGATTTTAAACCATACAGGAGAAAAATAAAAAGAAAAACAAAAATTGGGTTTGAACCGACCAGCATAGCACTCGAACTCATGACCTCTCATGTGTAAGTTAGGCGCGTTTCCATTACGCCTAGATGTTGCTTGTGTTCACTTATGATCCACTTTCTTTTAGCCTGAGTTTGATACTATACAGACTTTAACACAATCATCCATATTAAAAGCTTGCTTTCCACTGATTATTACTTGATCATTTCTTAATTAGAATAACAGACTAAAGTACATGTTTCCAGTGGATTCTATGGTCAAAAATCAGGATACAATAATTAATCTTTTATCAGGGAATTATCACATTTTAATAGATTTAAAAGGATTTCTACTTACATATTATCATGCTCTGATTCTAGTAGAATATAACATAGATATCTTCATATATGTATGTTAGGAATGATTTAGATTTAAAACAATATTTTTATATTGTGAAAGATCCTGGATAATATGAGAATAGGGAAGGATGACCCTAGGTAGTCTTAGCTAAGTATGAAAAAAAAAAATTGGTTAAGAATTAGGGTCATTTCAAAATTACCATATCATACACTTATGGTGGCATTGGTACTCTGTTATGAAAATCTTCGATATTGCAAGGACTTCTCACTACTGATCCTAAGGGTGATTCCCAAATAGGATGTCGTAGGAAAGAACCTTCGGTTTCTCCTATTCGTGGACAACTTGGATGGACAAATGTGTCTGACGTTGCATTTTAAAATCACATTGATTTATCTCTATATATGTATTATCTGTTTGGTGGCGGAGAAGACAACTTCTCTTAGCTTAACACTCTTTCCTAAGACATACGAGCTCAGGAGTTATACGTTTGTAGAAATTAGTTGTGTGATTATGGAATGGCAATGTGGCATTCAAAGTGAAAAGTTAATATTCTATGAAAGCTAAACGCTACCTCAGGCCTCACACCCGAAAATGGCTAAAACAGGGTAGATGCGGCCAGGCTATGTGGTTCGCAACTATTAGGGTATGATCATTCCCTTCTAGATATATTTCTACTTGTTATGACGTTCGGGTTTAAATTAATATAGTGTATGTTAGAGCGCGCTCGGATAGGTCGGTAACGACCGGGGTGATGACATATTCAGTACTATCTAGGAAGAGGTAGGTCGATCCTGTGTTGGTGGAGGTGTAGATGTTATGTAGTCTCGATACATTTCTTTAGAGATGTACTGCCGAAAGGTAGTCCCTTCACCAGGTCATTTGTACGGAAATCCATTTTCTAAGAAGTGCTTGCCATTTTGACTATAGAGCCTAGTATGCTGGAATTTAATAATGGTAACAATTTCGGCCATTTGAATATGTTTACTTGCAAAGCGTTTTCAAAGAATGTCATTAAAAATAGTATCAAATGATTTGATAAAAATGTTTTAGTTGTCATAAGGTAAAAACCCGTCTGTGTTTATGTGCGGCGTGGTCTTATGAGATACTCTTTCTTTTCAAAAGGATTTTGTCACCAATCTTTGATCTATGACACTGTCATTTAAGATTCGTGTTTCTCATGCTGGTTTGCCAAACTGATCCGGGTACTTTTATACTTGGGTCAGATCCGAGTAGTTTCAGGATTAGCTGAAGACCTTGGAGTTTCTGGAGGAGAGCTGGAGATCTTCATCAATGTATAAACGTATTCTATTTCCGCTACACTTTTTTTTTCAGCATTTGTAAGGATAGGTATTATAACTGTCTAAGCTGAATTTAGGTTAGACTTTGATGTATATATTTTAACAGATTTTCTGCTGTAAAGATTATTGTTCAATAATATATTTTATTCCATTCGAGTGATATTATGTTCTGTCTATTTTTCTTTCTTACCTTTAAAGATCCATTCGGGTTGGACATGTGTGATTTATTATCAACTCAAAAGGTACGGAAATTTGGGCCTTTACATTTGGTATCAAAGTTTAATTTGAGCGAACACTTGAGCCTGATAGGGGTAAAGACTCATCAGAGATAGGGTTAGTAATACGCGAGGGTGAGTAACTCATTAGAGATAGGGTTAGTGACACCCTAGAATGAGTTGAGAGTATTATATATATGAAAGCATATTCGTTAATGTTATATAAAATGATTTTTGCTTTGAAAAAATTGGTAAATAAAATAATTTTACCTAGGATTATATTTTGGTTATAAAAGATATTTTCAAAATGATATAGTTATTTACCGAGTATTTGGTTGTTAAGGTTTGATAAAAATATTATCATAAATTAATAAAATATTTAAATTAAAAAGTTTAAGTACAAATACCTTGTGAATTAAGTTTCATGATTTGACTATAAGGTGTTTGATAATAAAATTGGTTTAAGGTTGAGAAATTTATTTAAGATAAACAAATTTATGAGCGTGTTTTTCAAATAAAACGATTTTGTAAAAGTTAAATATGGAAGGTATTCTATATAAATTTAGAGAATTTAAATCCTATTATTTTGGAAAAGAATCTTGGAAGTTTAATACGATTAAAAGGAAGTTATGATGATTTTAAGAAATGAATTTATAAATGGGGTTTTTTTAAACAGAAAAAATAGTATATAACTTGTTAAAAAATACATATAGTACTATTTCAAATAAAGTATTTGAAAAGAAGTATCTTAGGATAACTAGTTCGACTGGTTCGGAAGTAACTGAAAATGGGTAGGAGATGTGTTCAGATGGTAAACATAAGTTCTGTTAAGTATCACCCTTCTAGTTAAGGGGCTATATGATACTATCGGCAGCACCTAGTTCCTTGGTGTCATTTGGAGTTACTCGATCTGTATAATTTTCTTAAGTTAAAGAGATAATGAGAATCATTAATAAATAAATTGATTAGTATTAAAGAAACATCTTTATAAAAGTGTTTAAGCCAAAGATAATTTTGGATCACAAATTGATAGGATAAAATAGGATTTTCGGCGATTTTAGTCAGCCGAAAATTTCCAAATCACACCTAACTCAGAGCTAAGAAATTTATGAAAACTTTTGGTAAAAGATAAACAATCGTGAAATGTCTTGAGTAAATGAAATTAGATAAGTATAATTTATAAATAAAAAGGATTTAAAAGCTGAGAATTTGAGGATTTAAATACCGGTGATTTTGAAATTTGTTCTTCAAAGTTGAGAAAATAATAATAGTATTAAATAAGGAATAAGTTTTACAACTTATGAATTGGAGACGATAGTAAATTACAACAAGTTTTAAATTTGTGAAACGCCCTGATTTAAGTAAAACAAATTTGAAAATTTGTGAATTGTATATATACTCTTAGGATGTAAAAGTGTATCATATAAATATAGATTTAAGTCATGAACTATTTATACACTTAAGTAATGTTGTAAGAGATAATTCAAAAAGAAATGGATTTAGTATAAAGTGAATGGTTATGAAATGTAAGTTTTAAAGGGTTGATTAAACCAAAGTTGTGGTTGTAGGTGTTTATAACTTAAGTAAATTTTTAGGGAAGGGTTCCTAAGTGTTATTAGTACCAAAGGAAATATACTAAGGAAAAATGAATGTAAATAATAAAGGATATGAATAAAAAGAATTTGTTATAGAAAAAACCATAGGAATAAATACGTAAGTTGTACGTAGATCATTTCGTCACACGAATTTGATCTAAGATTCGAGTACGGAACTTTGAGGTGTTTACACCAGTCCGAGAAAGGATTTATCACTCGATTCTTGACGGCGAACATTGATGAGGGTTTGTGGTCGAGTACTTGAGTTTTCTATCATAGTTGAGAACTATGCAAGGAAAGTAAAGGTTTTTGATCAAAAAGCCCGATTAGAGTCCGCACTAGAGGATCGGGGGATCGGTACTAGTTTGGAAGAAAATTTGTGTATTCGAATAGGATATCGAATCAAATACTTTATACGGATGATTTGGGTACATCTTATGGGTTTAAGTTTATGAAATATGTTTTAGACAAACTCTTTTGGGTTTTAGGTTTGGGGTTTAATTTCTGGGATGAAATTCTTTTATGGTGGGGAGAATGTAACAATTCGTAATTTTACCACTTTGAAAATGGGGTATTTAATAATGGTAACAATTTTAGCTATTTGAATATGTTTACTTGCAATGTGTTTTCAAAGAATGTTATTAAAAATAATATCAAATGATTTGTTAAAAATGTTTTAGTTATCATAAGGTAAAAACTCGTCCATGTTTATGTGCGGCGTGGTCTTATGAGATACTCTTTCTTTTCAAAAGGTTTTTATCATAATCTTTGATCTATGACACTGTCATTTAAGTTTCGTGTTTCTCATGCTGGTTTGTCAAACTGATCCAAGTATTTTTATACTCGGGTAGATCCAATTAGTTTCAGGATTAGCCAAAGACGCTTAGATCCGGTTGTACGTCTCGTGTAACGTGTTCGGAGTCGAAGATGGAGCTATGAAGTGCAAGGGCTAGTCGCTACTAATTCTGAGGATATTTCCAAAATGGATGTAGTAGGAATAGTGCCTTCGGTTCCGTTCGAACCCGGAACGGACTTGTATGGACGAATGCTTTCGTGACATCGTCAGGTGGACGATGGGCATTCTAAGGGATGTGTTCTGAAAAAGGTATCGTTTAGCCTCAAGCCTCATCAACCGGGAATGACTGAAAATCAGGGGTTATGCAGCAAGGCTTCGTGGGTAGCTCCCACTTGAGAGTAAGGTCATCCCTGTCTAGATGTCCCTTTTATTTCGGCTTAGTGTTGCGGTTGCTGATCCCAACCGTGGGGTGATTTTATTTGGAATTATCCAGTAAGGGATGATTCCGGCCTTGTGTTGCAGGGGAGCGGGCGTACTCCTCGGTACTGTGATCTAGGCCACGTACTGTGACAGGTGGTACCCCAGTGCCTAGTCATTCGTTGGAAATCCATTCTCCCTACGTGCCTTGTACGAGTTTTGTTTGTATTACCCACGTTGTGGCTAGTATGCTGGAATTTAATAATGTAACAATTTCAGCTATTTGAATAAGTATTTGTATATAGACACTATTATAATATCAGAGGATTTTGATAAAAAGTGTTTTAGCTATCGTAAGGTAAAAACCCGACATGTTTATTTGTGGCGTGGTCTTACGAGATGCTTTTATTTTCAAAAAGGATTTTTGAAACTTTAATAATCAATTGAGTGTGATTTTCTCACGCTGGTTTTCCAGACTGACTCGGGTATTGTTTTATATGATGCTCGGGTCAGACCGAGTATTATAGGTTACAGGATATGATGCTGTGGAGCTCAGGAGATGAGCTGGATGGCGAGACGTATCTCCCGTACTTGTTTATATATATATATTCCGCTGTGTTGATTGTTGTACTCTGTTGTATCGAGGACCTGATATGGTTATTGTCCAGTTGTATGTTATGTATTCTCTGGTGTATACTCTGATGCTATATTATATAAAACTGATATAGATTTGATTTGTGTAAAGATCTGTTGATATATATTATATTTTATTCCGCTGCGATGGTTAGATTCTGATGTTGTTTTCTATTTTTCTTCTTCTACCTCTTTTTCTTAACTAAAATGGTTCGATTTTCCGGGTCTGGAAATTCGGGTCGTTACAGTGGTATCAGAGCTTAGGCTGGCGACAACCTTGGCTCTGGTGGGAATTTTGAGAGTATTAATAGATATGAGCGCGTATTTGTTAGTGAATATAAAATGGTTTTATATTGTGTTGGCTGGTTTATTGAGTAGTTTATGGATTTTGGTCGATGTGTGGGACGCCACAACATTGATAGGAATCTCTAAACACTTGAATAGAACAGTTCGACACAGTATTGTTTTAAATAGGGTGAATGAAATAATTTTGCCCAAATTATTTTGTATATAAAAGAAATAATTATTCGAAATTTATTATAGTTATATTTGGATGCTTGGTTGTTAGAAAATGACAATAATGAGTTAGTCTCATTATGGAGTAGAAATTGAAAACTTATAACCTAAGTTGAAGAATAAATTTATATAACAAATGGAATTTGAGAATATAAATTATAAATGTAATTTATAAGTTGAAATAAAACTTCATATACAAATGTGATCTAAAATTTGAAATAGGATTCCAGAGAAATATTTGGAAATAAATCGGAATGGGTTTCAAATTTGGAATTATGGGAAAGGTTTAAATTCCTTTGGATTTTAAAGATAGTTTTCAAAGAGTTTGAGGAAATAATAAGTGGTATTATTTCAGGAATATTTTGAGTTGAGTTTGGAATCTGGAAGGATTTGAAATTTAAAAATATTTGAAATGGTTTAAAGAGATAAAAGCATTTAATTCTCTTCCGGTCGCTGGGAAATAATTTCGGTGATGACTGCAGCATCATCGATGTTCATTTTCGAGTTTCCAAAGAGAAATTGCTACCAAACTGTTTTAAATTGGAATTGATTGTGAACTGGGTTGGTTTTGAAATTCAAAGGGATAATTGAATTTACCAAAGGAGTTGGATGTGATTGATTTCAAAAGTGATTTTGAAATTTTGGAAAATTGTTTAAAACTCTGGAATCTTATTTAAAGTTATTTATGGAATAATAAAAATATTTATTGGCTAAATAAAATGTATAATTCTGAGTTAAAAGATAAAAATGTGAATAAAATTTATTTTAAATAGATGGAAGTATGAATATAAAAGAATGTGACTTATAAAATTTGGAAGTAAGATAAATAAGCCAAATAAAATTGCTTGTAACGGTAATGAATATAAAAATCCAAAATTTAAATTATGAAATAGATTGAACTCAAGTAAAATTGTTAAGAGTGATTTTTGAAATAAAAATCGAATATTGGGTTTAAAATTTGGAAACAAACTAATTTGATAATAAGTTAGTTAATGGAATTTAAAGTGGTTAAATTTAGATTAAACTGTGAGTTAGCAATAGAGTTTGGAAATAAACTCGAAGTTTAAATAGAATTCGACCTAGACTGACAATGATTTAAAATTTAGCAAAGGTGTTGTAAAAATAAAACGGAATTGGATTAAAGTGGTGATGGTTTGTATTGCAAATAAAATCCAGTTTAGTAGAGATAAATTGAAATGGCCTTGCTATTAATCAAATAAATTTGTAGAGTGAAATGAGATTTGATTGAAATAGAATCAAGTTAAATAGAGATGGATTGAATAACTATGGTCTGAGTTGAAAATAAAATTCAAGTGGGAAGGAATAAATTGAAATGAATTGAATGAGATGGTGTGTAAATGGATTTGAAAGCATTTAAATTTGCATTGGAACCTTATAAACTTACTTATGGAGGTGTTTAGTGGATATTGCTTAAGTTATACAAATGTTAGCTATTGAAATTTAGTAAGATGTTAATAAACTTTGAATATTTGTCACTAACCTGTTTAAATTGAGTAAGTACAGGTTTATGGAAGTCGCTTTGCTGGTTTTGACTGCGCTAAATGCTAAAATAAATAGCCGCTTGTTTAAAAATGCTAAAATAAGGTACGCTTACGCAAAAATTCAAAATAGGAAATATGAACTGCATATATTGATATATATTGTGATTTCCGGCCTGAGGCCGATGTATATATATATTTGTGCATCCTGCGATATCGCAGAAGTCCCTCCGTACAAAGGAGACTCTGCCAAAATTTTCCGTAAATTTTGGGAGTTAGAAAATTTTTGAAAATTTTCATTTACGATAAATGATTTAAATTTGTTAAGCAAATGAAATTAAAACTGGATATTGAAATCTAATTCAAATATGAATGTAAAGTAAGTGAAATCGAAGGAACTAATGAAAGAAAAGTTCACAAATAAATGTTTAATTGAGGGTTAAATTAATTAGTAAGTGCAACTAATTAAAAATTCAAGTGGAAGCCAAATTGGAATCAAATGAAATGGTAAAGGCAAAAGTGAATAGAAAAGGGTATGAACTTCAATAGTGAAGTGAAAATAAGTATAGGTAGTATGTAAAATATTTATATTGAACTTAAGAAATGAATAGGGAGTTCTTAAGTAAATTTGTATTGAGGAAAATTATTGTAGATGAATAATTGAATGACGATTAAAATTTGAAGTTGTGAAATGAGATAGTTGTGAATAAAGGGATAACAATCAAAAAGAAATGTGAATAAAAAAGAATTGATGAAATTGATAATCAATTGGAATTTATACGTAAGATGTACGTATATTATTTTATTCGCATAGCTATTTGGCCCAGATGTCGAACACAGAATTTTGAGATAGTTTTATCGATTCGAATCGGGATTTTTCACTCGATTTTCGACGGTGAACCTGGATATGGATTGTTGATAGATTCTGGAAATTCTCTATCATAGTTGGTGGCTATGCAAGGAGAATGACGGTTTCTGATCAAGAGACCAGATCTGAGTCCGCACTAGGAAGTCGGGTGGACGATACTAGTTCGGAAGTGAAATTGTGTGATCGATTGAGCGATCGAATGTGATATTGCGTACGGATGATATATGTGCATCGTACGGGCTTAAGTAAAGCAAATATTGAAAATTTGTAAAGGAAAGTATAAAATGACTTTGGAATTGTGATTGAATATTATTGCTTAGTAGGATATACAGGTGTATAAAAGCAATGGATAAATTGGGATTTTGATTTTAGAAGATAAATTTAATGGCCCGACAAAAAGGTATGTATTTGAATTTCTATATGAAATTTGATTGGATTTTGATACAGCCACTTGGCTTTTTGTTTTCTTTTTGGGTATGGGAGGCCGTAGAGGCATTTTTGTGGTAGTACCGAGCTAGCCGCGCAAAGGAGACGCTGGCGAATTTTTCGGAAATTCAGGGAGTTAGAAAAATTTTGAGAAATTTTGATAAGTTAAAATTGAATTCAAATTTAAATTTGAATTGATAAGTAGGTGATATGGGTTGAACTTATGAATAAGTTTGGAAAGTTAAAGATGATTAGTGTATCATTGACAAAAGATTGTTCGGGGTCTTGTTAAAACTGTTTGAATTTGGGAAATAGCTAACGGGATATGGGACATTCTTCCTAACTAGTAATTTCGGGGACGAAATTCTTTTAAGGGAGGAGGAATGTGACGACCCGGAATTTTTAAGCATTTGAAATTGGAATATTTAATTAATTTTAAATATTCAGAGATTAATTATTAACTTTAATATCAAATATCACTGGTTATTGGATAATCAATTTATTTAAAATTAATTTATAATGGAAATGGAGAAAATACCGAATAAAGAGTTTCAAGCTTGTTAAAAATATTTTAAGGGCTTAGAAAATCCATATTAATAATATTGAAGATAATAGAACTTTTAAAATGGAATTTCATAGTGTTTTGTTCAGTTTTAAAAATATATCGTTTAAATCGACATTTAAAAACAGCGTTTCGAGGGACAGTCTCGGAATTCGACGAAACCAGTTCCATTGGATCCGTAATATTGAATTATTATCGGATTTCAATTTTAGTAGCTTTTTGAGTTATCGTGTGATCGTACGGTAAGCAAACGTGCTGAAATTAAATCGAAAATTCAATATTAAAACTGGTCCAAAAAGCTATCTTCTCCATACGATCAAATTTGGAGTCGAAACCTTTTTCAGTGCATTCAGAATAGGCGTATAACATTACAAACGCCTAGCGGCACGCCTCGATAGGATGTCAAAATTTTGAGTTGCGATTTCGAGACGTTTAAATTTAAATAATATTTTATATATTGTTTGACTGGTCAATTTATCTTTATATCAGAACTTTCTCGCACCACTGTAGCCAAGCTTCTTCTCCACGCCTACCCTTCATTTTTAATTCAGAACCAAGCCTTCAACGAGATTAGACAAGTTCGTATTTCCTCTTCCTTTCACTCAAATGGAATACGAGAATCATAATTTCCCTCCTCCTATTTTAAAATTCTTCAAACGAGATCGAATCGCGTTCCCCTCTTCAGCTGATTCTCGAAATTGGGATTCAAAATAAAAAAAAAACGATAACCGAACTTTCAGTTTACCCATCTCGCTATCCCGTGCCCTAGTTCCTTTTCCAATCGCGTGTTCGAAGGAGATCAAGTCGCGAGGGTATCGAAGAAGACGTAGGGATTTGGGGGCTACGATCTTCGAAGGGTTCAAACGAAGTCGAACGAGAGAGGCGACGTAGGGGGGGGGGGGTTTCGGTGGCCAGTAACGACAGGCGCGACTTCGTCGCGATGGACTAAGCGCCGCGTCAATCGAGATTCTGGAGGTCGACGTTGGATATGGAGGGGGCACTCGCGATGTTCGCTTAATTCGAGCAGCACGGGGAGGTGATTCGTGCGACGTTTTTGGGGTTCGTGTGGAAGCGTGGGAATGGTGCAGTGCTTGGAGAAGCTCGGCGATCGGAGTCAGAACTGTGATGGCGAATATTGGTGGGTTGCCGTTCATTTTTACTTGGAACGATTGATATAGGTATTTAAATTTTTGCCCTTAATTTAATTCAATATATATAGATGGATCAGACTTTAATTCACAGTAAGGTATTAGTGAATTTATGCATATAGATATGTATCTGATTTACTGCAAGTGGTAAATAGGTATATGTATATATATATGTATGTGGGTAATTTTAGAAAATACAGGAATCTAAATTTTAAAACAGTTGTATATATATGAGGTTTTCAAGAGAAAGAATTAGTTTAAATCAAAATATAGGATAAAGTCTAATAAGTAAATAGTAATTAATTGTTTGATTAATTCAGATGTTAATAAATCCTATAAATTGTTTATTCAAGGTCAATAATTGGAAATCAAAGCATTATTGGTGGGGATGGCAAATAAATGCAAAGGTGAGTTAATCTCACTCAGTTAAATTATAATTTAAATTTAAATGGTTAAATTTAAATAATTGATTGGATGATTGCATTGGTTGATGTGCTATATTATATATAGTAGTATATAGCAATCTATACATATTGGCATATGTGTATATTTGAGTTGTTGATATTCCCGCATTTATATAGCGGATGAGACCCTATGCGCCGCATAATAGCGGATGATTTTATATAAATCCCATATACCGCGATATTCCACCTTGAAGTGGAATTGGTATTTTATATTGTGCTAACGTCTGTGGATGCAGGGAAACAGGTTGGAGGGATCCAACTGGGTTCCTCAAAAGTATTAGATTATTTAATATTCTGTGTTCTGAATATTTGATATCATGTGATGATTTTATATTGGATGATGTGGTTGATTTGGATTGTCCAGTATAATAAATTATAAAATCTATGAAATTGAATTTTTGGAAAGAAATCAAGGAATAAAAGTTTAAGTAAAATAATTCGAGGAATTGGGATAAAATTTATAACGAATTGAAATAAAAATAAGGTGATTTGGAATTTTTAACAAATATGAAATAAGGGGATTTTGAATTCACAAGGGATAATAAATTTTATACTTAAGTGATATTATTTGAAAAATAAAAGAAGTTATTTTTGAAATTAAGGATTAAAGTTAATTAAAGAATAAATAAGGAGTTTTGGAAATCTGTAATCGATATTGGTAAAAAAAGGGGTTTAACTCGTAATAAGGAATAAAATCTAAAGGTTAATGTATTTTGGAATAAATGAAGTAGCAAAGAAAATTTATTTCAAAATAAGTAGAGTAAAAATGGAAATCAATTGGAAATTGATTAAAGTGTTTAAAAACTTGGATTTTTTTTAGAGAAATGAGATTTTGGAGATATAAACTGGGTTTATAAAGTAAAATAAAATATCAGTGGATATTTGAGAATATAAATTCAAGATGGGAATTTATAAAAGGATATGGATTGGTTTAAAAATAAATGTTGGTTTATTTTTAAAAGATGGAAATGAGAAGTGTATTTCTCTGGATTGCCAAGTACGTTTTTCCAAGGCAATTTTAAATACAAGTTAAAAGTTAAATATGTTTTAAAAAGCATATTTTAGAAGATTGATTATTTCTAAATGTTAAAGTCTAAAGTAAGTATTTTCAAAAATCTATTATTGTAGTAATTATATAAAAGTGATTTGCTATTATGTTTTAAAAGAGAAATTTAGTTTGTATTTGTAAAATGGTTTCATTTTAAATATTCCTTAAGTATATATTTTGTTAAGGTATTAAAGTAGTTTTTAAATTTCAATATTATAAAGTATATTTATAGTAAAGTGCTTTTAAATTGTTTTTAAATCTTAAGTATTTTGTACTTGGTGTTTCAGAGAAATAAATATTTGGGGAAATGTATTCCGTAAGCGGAAACTGTTTGGAATTGTTGTCAAAAGGAGTTTGAAAATAGGAATATATCTTGGAAAGATATTTGGGCAAATAAATAATGTGGGAAATTATTTATTGTGTGATGGTTGCTTGTGGATGTAAATTGATAGTTAAATAACCGACTATCAATATGGGCCAAATGCGTTGATCGTTTCGAAGAGACCGGGATCGAGTTTCCGTATACCGGGATTCTAGGTCTGGAGACTCGAATACCACTTCGATCCGGTTGTACGTCTCGTGTAACGTGTTCGGAGTCGAAGATGGAGCTATGAAGTGCAAGGGCTAGTCGCTACTAATTCTGAGGATATTTCCAAAATGGATGTAGTAGGAATAGTGCCTTCGGTTCCGTTCGAACCCGGAACGGACTTGTATGGACGAATGCTTTCGTGACATCGTCAGGTGGACGATGGGCATTCTAAGGGATGTGTTCTGAAAAAGGTATCGTTTAGCCTCAAGCCTCATCAACCGGGAATGACTGAAAATCAGGGGTTATGCAGCAAGGCTTCGTGGGTAGCTCCCACTTGAGAGTAAGGTCATCCCTGTCTAGATGTCCCTTTTATTTCGGCTTAGTGTTGCGGTTGCTGATCCCAACCGTGGGGTGATTTTATTTGGAATTATCCAGTAAGGGATGATTCCGGCCTTGTGTTGCAGGGGAGCGGGCGTACTCCTCGGTACTGTGATCTAGGCCACGTACTGTGACAGGTGGTACCCCAGTGCCTAGTCATTCGTTGGAAATCCATTCTCCCTACGTGCCTTGTACGAGTTTTGTTTGTATTACCCACGTTGTGGCTAGTATGCTGGAATTTAATAATGTAACAATTTCAGCTATTTGAATAAGTATTTGTATATAGACACTATTATAATATCAGAGGATTTTGATAAAAAGTGTTTTAGCTATCGTAAGGTAAAAACCCGACATGTTTATTTGTGGCGTGGTCTTACGAGATGCTTTTATTTTCAAAAAGGATTTTTGAAACTTTAATAATCAATTGAGTGTGATTTTCTCACGCTGGTTTTCCAGACTGACTCGGGTATTGTTTTATATGATGCTCGGGTCAGACCGAGTATTATAGGTTACAGGATATGATGCTGTGGAGCTCAGGAGATGAGCTGGATGGCGAGACGTATCTCCCGTACTTGTTTATATATATATATTCCGCTGTGTTGATTGTTGTACTCTGTTGTATCGAGGACCTGATATGGTTATTGTCCAGTTGTATGTTATGTATTCTCTGGTGTATACTCTGATGCTATATTATATAAAACTGATATAGATTTGATTTGTGTAAAGATCTGTTGATATATATTATATTTTATTCCGCTGCGATGGTTAGATTCTGATGTTGTTTTCTATTTTTCTTCTTCTACCTCTTTTTCTTAACTAAAATGGTTCGATTTTCCGGGTCTGGAAATTCGGGTCGTTACAGTGGTATCAGAGCTTAGGCTGGCGACAACCTTGGCTCTGGTGGGAATTTTGAGAGTATTAATAGATATGAGCGCGTATTTGTTAGTGAATATAAAATGGTTTTATATTGTGTTGGCTGGTTTATTGAGTAGTTTATGGATTTTGGTCGATGTGTGGGACGCCACAACATTGATAGGAATCTCTAAACACTTGAATAGAACAGTTCGACACAGTATTGTTTTAAATAGGGTGAATGAAATAATTTTGCCCAAATTATTTTGTATATAAAAGAAATAATTATTCGAAATTTATTATAGTTATATTTGGATGCTTGGTTGTTAGAAAATGACAATAATGAGTTAGTCTCATTATGGAGTAGAAATTGAAAACTTATAACCTAAGTTGAAGAATAAATTTATATAACAAATGGAATTTGAGAATATAAATTATAAATGTAATTTATAAGTTGAAATAAAACTTCATATACAAATGTGATCTAAAATTTGAAATAGGATTCCAGAGAAATATTTGGAAATAAATCGGAATGGGTTTCAAATTTGGAATTATGGGAAAGGTTTAAATTCCTTTGGATTTTAAAGATAGTTTTCAAAGAGTTTGAGGAAATAATAAGTGGTATTATTTCAGGAATATTTTGAGTTGAGTTTGGAATCTGGAAGGATTTGAAATTTAAAAATATTTGAAATGGTTTAAAGAGATAAAAGCATTTAATTCTCTTCCGGTCGCTGGGAAATAATTTCGGTGATGACTGCAGCATCATCGATGTTCATTTTCGAGTTTCCAAAGAGAAATTGCTACCAAACTGTTTTAAATTGGAATTGATTGTGAACTGGGTTGGTTTTGAAATTCAAAGGGATAATTGAATTTACCAAAGGAGTTGGATGTGATTGATTTCAAAAGTGATTTTGAAATTTTGGAAAATTGTTTAAAACTCTGGAATCTTATTTAAAGTTATTTATGGAATAATAAAAATATTTATTGGCTAAATAAAATGTATAATTCTGAGTTAAAAGATAAAAATGTGAATAAAATTTATTTTAAATAGATGGAAGTATGAATATAAAAGAATGTGACTTATAAAATTTGGAAGTAAGATAAATAAGCCAAATAAAATTGCTTGTAACGGTAATGAATATAAAAATCCAAAATTTAAATTATGAAATAGATTGAACTCAAGTAAAATTGTTAAGAGTGATTTTTGAAATAAAAATCGAATATTGGGTTTAAAATTTGGAAACAAACTAATTTGATAATAAGTTAGTTAATGGAATTTAAAGTGGTTAAATTTAGATTAAACTGTGAGTTAGCAATAGAGTTTGGAAATAAACTCGAAGTTTAAATAGAATTCGACCTAGACTGACAATGATTTAAAATTTAGCAAAGGTGTTGTAAAAATAAAACGGAATTGGATTAAAGTGGTGATGGTTTGTATTGCAAATAAAATCCAGTTTAGTAGAGATAAATTGAAATGGCCTTGCTATTAATCAAATAAATTTGTAGAGTGAAATGAGATTTGATTGAAATAGAATCAAGTTAAATAGAGATGGATTGAATAACTATGGTCTGAGTTGAAAATAAAATTCAAGTGGGAAGGAATAAATTGAAATGAATTGAATGAGATGGTGTGTAAATGGATTTGAAAGCATTTAAATTTGCATTGGAACCTTATAAACTTACTTATGGAGGTGTTTAGTGGATATTGCTTAAGTTATACAAATGTTAGCTATTGAAATTTAGTAAGATGTTAATAAACTTTGAATATTTGTCACTAACCTGTTTAAATTGAGTAAGTACAGGTTTATGGAAGTCGCTTTGCTGGTTTTGACTGCGCTAAATGCTAAAATAAATAGCCGCTTGTTTAAAAATGCTAAAATAAGGTACGCTTACGCAAAAATTCAAAATAGGAAATATGAACTGCATATATTGATATATATTGTGATTTCCGGCCTGAGGCCGATGTATATATATATTTGTGCATCCTGCGATATCGCAGAAGTCCCTCCGTACAAAGGAGACTCTGCCAAAATTTTCCGTAAATTTTGGGAGTTAGAAAATTTTTGAAAATTTTCATTTACGATAAATGATTTAAATTTGTTAAGCAAATGAAATTAAAACTGGATATTGAAATCTAATTCAAATATGAATGTAAAGTAAGTGAAATCGAAGGAACTAATGAAAGAAAAGTTCACAAATAAATGTTTAATTGAGGGTTAAATTAATTAGTAAGTGCAACTAATTAAAAATTCAAGTGGAAGCCAAATTGGAATCAAATGAAATGGTAAAGGCAAAAGTGAATAGAAAAGGGTATGAACTTCAATAGTGAAGTGAAAATAAGTATAGGTAGTATGTAAAATATTTATATTGAACTTAAGAAATGAATAGGGAGTTCTTAAGTAAATTTGTATTGAGGAAAATTATTGTAGATGAATAATTGAATGACGATTAAAATTTGAAGTTGTGAAATGAGATAGTTGTGAATAAAGGGATAACAATCAAAAAGAAATGTGAATAAAAAAGAATTGATGAAATTGATAATCAATTGGAATTTATACGTAAGATGTACGTATATTATTTTATTCGCATAGCTATTTGGCCCAGATGTCGAACACAGAATTTTGAGATAGTTTTATCGATTCGAATCGGGATTTTTCACTCGATTTTCGACGGTGAACCTGGATATGGATTGTTGATAGATTCTGGAAATTCTCTATCATAGTTGGTGGCTATGCAAGGAGAATGACGGTTTCTGATCAAGAGACCAGATCTGAGTCCGCACTAGGAAGTCGGGTGGACGATACTAGTTCGGAAGTGAAATTGTGTGATCGATTGAGCGATCGAATGTGATATTGCGTACGGATGATATATGTGCATCGTACGGGCTTAAGTAAAGCAAATATTGAAAATTTGTAAAGGAAAGTATAAAATGACTTTGGAATTGTGATTGAATATTATTGCTTAGTAGGATATACAGGTGTATAAAAGCAATGGATAAATTGGGATTTTGATTTTAGAAGATAAATTTAATGGCCCGACAAAAAGGTATGTATTTGAATTTCTATATGAAATTTGATTGGATTTTGATACAGCCACTTGGCTTTTTGTTTTCTTTTTGGGTATGGGAGGCCGTAGAGGCATTTTTGTGGTAGTACCGAGCTAGCCGCGCAAAGGAGACGCTGGCGAATTTTTCGGAAATTCAGGGAGTTAGAAAAATTTTGAGAAATTTTGATAAGTTAAAATTGAATTCAAATTTAAATTTGAATTGATAAGTAGGTGATATGGGTTGAACTTATGAATAAGTTTGGAAAGTTAAAGATGATTAGTGTATCATTGACAAAAGATTGTTCGGGGTCTTGTTAAAACTGTTTGAATTTGGGAAATAGCTAACGGGATATGGGACATTCTTCCTAACTAGTAATTTCGGGGACGAAATTCTTTTAAGGGAGGAGGAATGTGACGACCCGGAATTTTTAAGCATTTGAAATTGGAATATTTAATTAATTTTAAATATTCAGAGATTAATTATTAACTTTAATATCAAATATCACTGGTTATTGGATAATCAATTTATTTAAAATTAATTTATAATGGAAATGGAGAAAATACCGAATAAAGAGTTTCAAGCTTGTTAAAAATATTTTAAGGGCTTAGAAAATCCATATTAATAATATTGAAGATAATAGAACTTTTAAAATGGAATTTCATAGTGTTTTGTTCAGTTTTAAAAATATATCGTTTAAATCGACATTTAAAAACAGCGTTTCGAGGGACAGTCTCGGAATTCGACGAAACCAGTTCCATTGGATCCGTAATATTGAATTATTATCGGATTTCAATTTTAGTAGCTTTTTGAGTTATCGTGTGATCGTACGGTAAGCAAACGTGCTGAAATTAAATCGAAAATTCAATATTAAAACTGGTCCAAAAAGCTATCTTCTCCATACGATCAAATTTGGAGTCGAAACCTTTTTCAGTGCATTCAGAATAGGCGTATAACATTACAAACGCCTAGCGGCACGCCTCGATAGGATGTCAAAATTTTGAGTTGCGATTTCGAGACGTTTAAATTTAAATAATATTTTATATATTGTTTGACTGGTCAATTTATCTTTATATCAGAACTTTCTCGCACCACTGTAGCCAAGCTTCTTCTCCACGCCTACCCTTCATTTTTAATTCAGAACCAAGCCTTCAACGAGATTAGACAAGTTCGTATTTCCTCTTCCTTTCACTCAAATGGAATACGAGAATCATAATTTCCCTCCTCCTATTTTAAAATTCTTCAAACGAGATCGAATCGCGTTCCCCTCTTCAGCTGATTCTCGAAATTGGGATTCAAAATAAAAAAAAAACGATAACCGAACTTTCAGTTTACCCATCTCGCTATCCCGTGCCCTAGTTCCTTTTCCAATCGCGTGTTCGAAGGAGATCAAGTCGCGAGGGTATCGAAGAAGACGTAGGGATTTGGGGGCTACGATCTTCGAAGGGTTCAAACGAAGTCGAACGAGAGAGGCGACGTAGGGGGGGGTTTCGGTGGCCAGTAACGACAGGCGCGACTTCGTCGCGATGGACTAAGCGCCGCGTCAATCGAGATTCTGGAGGTCGACGTTGGATATGGAGGGGGCACTCGCGATGTTCGCTTAATTCGAGCAGCACGGGGAGGTGATTCGTGCGACGTTTTTGGGGTTCGTGTGGAAGCGTGGGAATGGTGCAGTGCTTGGAGAAGCTCGGCGATCGGAGTCAGAACTGTGATGGCGAATATTGGTGGGTTGCCGTTCATTTTTACTTGGAACGATTGATATAGGTATTTAAATTTTTGCCCTTAATTTAATTCAATATATATAGATGGATCAGACTTTAATTCACAGTAAGGTATTAGTGAATTTATGCATATAGATATGTATCTGATTTACTGCAAGTGGTAAATAGGTATATGTATATATATATGTATGTGGGTAATTTTAGAAAATACAGGAATCTAAATTTTAAAACAGTTGTATATATATGAGGTTTTCAAGAGAAAGAATTAGTTTAAATCAAAATATAGGATAAAGTCTAATAAGTAAATAGTAATTAATTGTTTGATTAATTCAGATGTTAATAAATCCTATAAATTGTTTATTCAAGGTCAATAATTGGAAATCAAAGCATTATTGGTGGGGATGGCAAATAAATGCAAAGGTGAGTTAATCTCACTCAGTTAAATTATAATTTAAATTTAAATGGTTAAATTTAAATAATTGATTGGATGATTGCATTGGTTGATGTGCTATATTATATATAGTAGTATATAGCAATCTATACATATTGGCATATGTGTATATTTGAGTTGTTGATATTCCCGCATTTATATAGCGGATGAGACCCTATGCGCCGCATAATAGCGGATGATTTTATATAAATCCCATATACCGCGATATTCCACCTTGAAGTGGAATTGGTATTTTATATTGTGCTAACGTCTGTGGATGCAGGGAAACAGGTTGGAGGGATCCAACTGGGTTCCTCAAAAGTATTAGATTATTTAATATTCTGTGTTCTGAATATTTGATATCATGTGATGATTTTATATTGGATGATGTGGTTGATTTGGATTGTCCAGTATAAAAAATTATAAAATCTATGAAATTGAATTTTTGGAAAGAAATCAAGGAATAAAAGTTTAAGTAAAATAATTCGAGGAATTGGGATAAAATTTATAACGAATTGAAATAAAAATAAGGTGATTTGGAATTTTTAACAAATATGAAATAAGGGGATTTTGAATTCACAAGGGATAATAAATTTTATACTTAAGTGATATTATTTGAAAAATAAAAGAAGTTATTTTTGAAATTAAGGATTAAAGTTAATTAAAGAATAAATAAGGAGTTTTGGAAATCTGTAATCGATATTGGTAAAAAAAGGGGTTTAACTCGTAATAAGGAATAAAATCTAAAGGTTAATGTATTTTGGAATAAATGAAGTAGCAAAGAAAATTTATTTCAAAATAAGTAGAGTAAAAATGGAAATCAATTGGAAATTGATTAAAGTGTTTAAAAACTTGGATTTTTTTTAGAGAAATGAGATTTTGGAGATATAAACTGGGTTTATAAAGTAAAATAAAATATCAGTGGATATTTGAGAATATAAATTCAAGATGGGAATTTATAAAAGGATATGGATTGGTTTAAAAATAAATGTTGGTTTATTTTTAAAAGATGGAAATGAGAAGTGTATTTCTCTGGATTGCCAAGTACGTTTTTCCAAGGCAATTTTAAATACAAGTTAAAAGTTAAATATGTTTTAAAAAGCATATTTTAGAAGATTGATTATTTCTAAATGTTAAAGTCTAAAGTAAGTATTTTCAAAAATCTATTATTGTAGTAATTATATAAAAGTGATTTGCTATTATGTTTTAAAAGAGAAATTTAGTTTGTATTTGTAAAATGGTTTCATTTTAAATATTCCTTAAGTATATATTTTGTTAAGGTATTAAAGTAGTTTTTAAATTTCAATATTATAAAGTATATTTATAGTAAAGTGCTTTTAAATTGTTTTTAAATCTTAAGTATTTTGTACTTGGTGTTTCAGAGAAATAAATATTTGGGGAAATGTATTCCGTAAGCGGAAACTGTTTGGAATTGTTGTCAAAAGGAGTTTGAAAATAGGAATATATCTTGGAAAGATATTTGGGCAAATAAATAATGTGGGAAATTATTTATTGTGTGATGGTTGCTTGTGGATGTAAATTGATAGTTAAATAACCGACTATCAATATGGGCCAAATGCGTTGATCGTTTCGAAGAGACCGGGATCGAGTTTCCGTATACCGGGATTCTAGGTCTGGAGACTCGAATACCACTTCGATCCGGTTGTACGTCTCGTGTAACGTGTTCGGAGTCGAAGATGGAGCTATGAAGTGCAAGGGCTAGTCGCTACTAATTCTGAGGATATTTCCAAAATGGATGTAGTAGGAATAGTGCCTTCGGTTCCGTTCGAACCCGGAACGGACTTGTATGGACGAATGCTTTCGTGACATCGTCAGGTGGACGATGGGCATTCTAAGGGATGTGTTCTGAAAAAGGTATCGTTTAGCCTCAAGCCTCATCAACCGGGAATGACTGAAAATCAGGGGTTATGCAGCAAGGCTTCGTGGGTAGCTCCCACTTGAGAGTAAGGTCATCCCTGTCTAGATGTCCCTTTTATTTCGGCTTAGTGTTGCGGTTGCTGATCCCAACCGTGGGGTGATTTTATTTGGAATTATCCAGTAAGGGATGATTCCGGCCTTGTGTTGCAGGGGAGCGGGCGTACTCCTCGGTACTGTGATCTAGGCCACGTACTGTGACAGGTGGTACCCCAGTGCCTAGTCATTCGTTGGAAATCCATTCTCCCTACGTGCCTTGTACGAGTTTTGTTTGTATTACCCACGTTGTGGCTAGTATGCTGGAATTTAATAATGTAACAATTTCAGCTATTTGAATAAGTATTTGTATATAGACACTATTATAATATCAGAGGATTTTGATAAAAAGTGTTTTAGCTATCGTAAGGTAAAAACCCGACATGTTTATTTGTGGCGTGGTCTTACGAGATGCTTTTATTTTCAAAAAGGATTTTTGAAACTTTAATAATCAATTGAGTGTGATTTTCTCACGCTGGTTTTCCAGACTGACTCGGGTATTGTTTTATATGATGCTCGGGTCAGACCGAGTATTATAGGTTACAGGATATGATGCTGTGGAGCTCAGGAGATGAGCTGGATGGCGAGACGTATCTCCCGTACTTGTTTATATATATATATTCCGCTGTGTTGATTGTTGTACTCTGTTGTATCGAGGACCTGATATGGTTATTGTCCAGTTGTATGTTATGTATTCTCTGGTGTATACTCTGATGCTATATTATATAAAACTGATATAGATTTGATTTGTGTAAAGATCTGTTGATATATATTATATTTTATTCCGCTGCGATGGTTAGATTCTGATGTTGTTTTCTATTTTTCTTCTTCTACCTCTTTTTCTTAACTAAAATGGTTCGATTTTCCGGGTCTGGAAATTCGGGTCGTTACAGGCCTTTACAATCTCTTGAATAGTGCTTCACTTCTAATACTTCTACTCAACCCAACTGTAGTCACTTGATGGACAACATGCCATAATTTGACTATAATCAAAGCAGAGCTTTCATATTGAATATCGACGGTATTCTCAAGTCGGGAGAACTATGTAAATTAGTTACATCGATATTTTCTGTTTGACCTTAATTATATTGACCAACAGAAAACTATCGAGTGAGTCATTCCATAGTTATCTAATAACTATCAGTGCGTACTCCTTTGGTGCCCCCAACAGTCATGGGTAATACACTGCCTAACATTTGGAGAGCGTTACAATCTCTAGTCTCAACGGCGGTATCGATATCCAATCTCGATATATTTTGACGAGGAATATTTAAATGGTACATTTATCTTATTATGATAAATTACTCACGGTTACAACACTTTGTAACTACTATCACAAAACATATTATTTATGGATTTTTTATTAAATATACTTTTAATTAAATTAATTAATTAATATAACACATTATATCAAGTATATAATAGAAAGAAACACCTTTTATTTTGAACAAGATTGGCTATCAAGTTAGATATATGTAACAAATTACATAATTGACTCCGGGGCATTCCCCTAATTTTATCAATATATGTATACATACATACATACGTATATATATATATATGTGTGTGTTTATTAACCAAATCATATACATGTATATTGCTTTGGGTTTTGCAACAAATAAATAATTAAATTTAATATAACTCATAAATGTTTTAAAATATACTTATATAATTATATATATAGTATTAAAATTCCATGTGTGTATGTACGCATGTATTTAAATATAATTATTTCAAATAAAATATAGTTCTTATATATTTTGCAATATTTTGTACACATGAATTAAAGTATATAGATATACATTTGGACAATATATTTCTATATTATATGAGCTAACATGTCCGTTGCAGTGTAAATCCTAGCACTTATACACGGACATGTTATACCTTGCACGGATTGCTATGTTACACACACATGCACACATATACATATATATATGTATGTATGTATGTATATACGATACATGTGTGTATATATAATATAAAATTAATCTCATAATATAAAACTGTATTATAAATTTAAATAAAATATAATTTTATTTAAAAAGATATTTAGAAACATTCTAAATAAATTAGACTTTATAGGCCCAATAAAGATCCAAAATGATTTTAAAAAAATTAACTTCACCTATTACTTTCGGTGCGGGCTAGCCCAATTTCAACAATGGTATCAGAGTCTAATAGCCTATAAGGTCTAAATTAGTCATGTTAGGGTTAACTACTTAGGCTCACAACCCAGATAGTAGGGTGTCTAGAAAGGTAGTACTGAAGGATTGAGATTGAGCAATCAAGTAATCTGCCCTGTCTTGCTACCGTCCTGGCCTAAGAAAATATATGAGCCCAAAGGTTTCCCCTAATAGAAATGGCCAAATTTGTATTGGGCCTTGGGCTAATTTTCAAAATTATTTGAAAATTAAAATATAAGATTTTAAATTTAAAAGTTAAATTTAAAATAAGATATACATATATTATAAAAGTTATAATATAATAAAAGAATTCGGAATGTTCGAACACTAATATACATTAGTTTCAAAATTTATAAAAATTTATTAATAAGATTAATAAAATATATTAATTTAATAAGTTAATTAATAAATAAATATATACATGTGTTATATATTATGATATGAGTTATGTTGTTTTAAAATGTTAAAATAAAATAAGTATACATGTATGTATATGAAATGAATTTTGAAATTAATATAATTTAATTAAAATAGTTTAATTAACTAAATTAATTAAATGGTTAATTAATTAAATAATATACAGATATATGATATATGTGTTATACTATAACTTTTATAGTATGTAATAAATATTCAATATAAATGTTGTAGTAAGATAATATAAAATTAATTAAAATGTTAATTAATTAAGACTTAATTAATATAATATTATACATAAGACTATTATATGAGTAATATGAAATATACAGTTATATAATAATAAAACTTATACAATATGAATGTATAAATTAGAGGTAGAACAATAAGAAACGCTAAATATACTTAAGGAATAAACACATACGTAGATGTACGTATACCGTGATTTCTAATGTGTCCGACACTTGAATCATGAGGGTGTTTCATAACAAATACATTACTCCGTAGGTTGATATCGCATAATATAATATATTGAAGATTATGAACCTACAATATAATGTTGTCCTCTGCCATTTATATATTAGTTGATTACTTGCGTACTCTTTAGTTATTGAGCTTTTCATAAGCTAAGGATGTTATGTGTAGTGTTATTAATATATTGAATAGACGAGGTAAGATAACTGCACATATTTGTTGAGCTTTCCTCAAGGTATGTGCATTATACTTAGGTCGTCGCAAATGGTAGATCTGACTGAATAATCCAACTTTATTTGTTGATCTTTCCTCAAGATAAAGGCAGGATTAGGACAAAGTACCATAGGATGGGAGTTGTATATGATACAACTGATAAGGAGTTATCCAACGTATTTGGGAGTATGATTTGTTGGGCTTTCCTCAAGGTTAGAATCTCAAGATATATGAGTCCTAACACCTATTAGTGAAGTCGAAAGACTTATATGTTTCAAATTAGGGTTTGGCGAAATATAAAATACTAGTGGGAGCTTATTAGTAAAATGAGAGTAAAAGTTTATAAGAATATCTACTATATTAACGTCCTAATAATCTACCCATTAAAACTTGGCGATAATATCGAACCAAGACTCTTTAATGAAAGCGATCAATTAACCAGACCAAACAACTATGTCGATTGGCTATGATCTATAAAGATAACTCTGACATACGAGCGATTTTGGTCATCTATAATGTAACGACCGCCTTTTCGATCCTCAAAAGTCGACACTAATACATCCATGGTATTTGTGTGCCGAACATCCAAGTGCCCAAAAGACAGATTGTTGGGGTGAAAGAAAAAAAAGACAGAACAAAATCTCACAATGTGACGAGTAATATATAATATACAACAAATCTTTAGAAAAAGAAAAGGAACCTTAATATACATACTATCATCAGAGCAAAACTAACCTATCATCAGTCTGGACAGTTATAACCATTTGTCCTTACAATTACTAATAAATACAAATAAGAACACATAGTGAAAGATAAAATACGAGAATATTTAGAGGATCCAGCTCGTCTCCTAAAGCTCTAAAGTGTCCAGCTAAATCTGGAACATACGCTCGGGCTAATCCGAGCATTATAAGAAAATAACGCCCAGATCGGTCTGGTAAACTAGTGTGAGAAATACAGATCAAATGGATTTTTAACGTTATAAAACCTTTCAAAATAAAGGTATCTCATAAGACCACGCCGCATATAGACACGGATGGGTTTTTACCTTAAGATAACCAAACCATTTTTAGGAAATCTTATGATATTATAATAATGTCCAGGGGTGAAAGTAAATATATAAAATATCCCGAATGCTTGCATCTCACATTCCAACATAATTGAGCACAACTAAGTCCGTAAAGACACGTCTCAAAGATTGGGTTCCAACATGATAAGGTAAGAGACTACCTTCCGTACAGTACAACTCTAGATAAATTGTACCAAGGTCAACAAGAACATCTTGCACCCCTGTGAACACAGAGTTGGCCTGCCCCTTTAAAATGACAAACTGGATTTCATCATCCCATAGGCTCCGGGCTGTAATTATTGCCCCATGGTCACCCCGTGCGCACAACGAAATCCATAAAATCGAATCTAGATCGAGGAATGATGCTTCTAATGGTAGCTCACCACATAGCTCTGCGTCTGTCCCATATTTTAGCCATTACCGGGCTGTGAGGCTTACAAGGTTACGCTTTTACCTTTTCCTTCTAGCAATTCCCACTTGAAATGCTAACACTGCCTCTTAGGTAATAATGCAATGTTAGCATTCATCCATACAAGTTGTTCAGATATAAAAAAACCGAAGGCACTGCTTCTACTACATTCATTTTAGAATCACCCTCATGATTATTAGCAAGTAGCCCTTGCACTTCAAAGAACTCCGACTTTGATTCCATTATCTCGAGCCAGTCTCTAACATCTTCCAAAGCGTAGAAGGCACATATGGTTTTGGAGTGGTTACGGTTTCGAGTCATCTCATATATGTATACTCCCTCGATTACCGGTCACTTCAAAACCAAATCGATAGATTCGGTAAACTCAACTTCAGTTCTTTTAAAAAAATAATAGACAATACATAAGAGCAGAGATCACCAACCGTTTAAGCAGACGGATTTCCTTATCATTTGTCTTAGGAGAGCAAAACTAGTTTATACACACAGTATAGCCTCATCGAAGATGGCTGTGCCATATAACTCCCGTGTTTCTCCTAGTTATTTGCATAGTTATATTTTGGCCAAGATTTGATAGTTAGTTATTTAACTATCAAATAAACACACAATCAAACATAGATTTAATTCCCATGAAAACCACTAAGCCTCTTTAATTAATCCTTTCATTAATTTAAATTACTTTATAAATACTTGTACTAAAAATACCTTTACCAAAGATATATTCACAACCATTTTTACTCTTTTTAATACTTGGAAAAATATCCATATACTTATTTCACCGGTATAAGTATAAAACACTACACTTGCAATACTTGGAAAATATCCATACTTATGTCAAAGTATATTAACAATCCTTAAGGAGAATTTCCTCTTTTCCAAATTCATATTTAAATGAGGCCCAAAACAAATATTATTTTAAAACATTCCTTACTCCAAACCCAAACCACCTTTCCTTCGGTGTTAAGTACGGAAAGAATGCTTCCATAACACCGTAATTAAGAAGGATTATTTATCAAAATCAAATCTCGTTCCTTTTATGAAATTCCCTTTTTATAAACCCATTTCATATTTACAAATCCTTTTATAAATCTCCAAATTAATTTATAAAACTTCTTTTATAAATTTCTAAAATGATTTATAAAGCTCCTTTTATAAATTTCCTCTAAAATCTATTTATAAAACTACATTACTTGACACGTTTTCGATATTTCAACTTTACCCTATCCCTCGCCTAGAAACTCAAGTTCTAGATCTCACAGATAGAGGATCCGTCTACCCATCGTCTTTTAATACCAAGTATTGGACTACTAAATTTCCATATAGTATGCATCTAAAAACAAAACGTTATATACCAAACTTCTTTTACCACTTTCCAAAATATTTTACTATAATTAGAATATTATAGTCTGTTTAAAAATTCCACTTTAAAATCCTTAAAATGCTCCTTATAAAATTCCCAAGATCACTTTGGTGACCCAGAAGCTTTATTTGGAAAATCTGATGTCTTGAACATCAAATCAGATGATAGTGTCGAGATAGCTGATGTTTTGCTAGATTACAATGGAAATCTGAATAATGTCTTATCTGATAGTTCAAAGGAGGAAGTGATTATTGATCCTATGTTAATGGATTACTCTGTTATACTATATTCAATGGATTCCAGTGCTTCTGAGGTTAATAATAAGACGTATTCTTCGGGTTCTGCCATGGATAATCTGGCTAAGGGTAATGATTTTGATTCAATCAGTGGTTTTAATCGAGCTAGAGGCAAAAGACTAAATTCCAAGAATATGGTTAATTTTGAGTTAAAGACCGATAATAGATTTAAATGCCTGGAAGTTGTTGAAGAAGAAGATCTCGAAACTGGATTGGAACATGCTGAAGTTATTATCGACAACAGTACATCATCTTGTAGAAGTGTAACAGATACTCTTATGGACTGTTCTAAGAGTTTGTATAATCCAGATTCTTCAGATAAGATTAACGTTTTGGATAATGTTTTTGAGATATCCTTGATTGATGTAAGCTCTGATTATCTAGAAGAAGTGACCAAGTATCATCATGGAGAGGTTTTTGATGGGATTCTGTTGTCGACATCATCAGTTAAAATAGATGAGATTTTGGAGAATGATTTAAGCATGAATTTGGATTGTGGTTTGGTGCCTGTTGCTGCTGATGTGCACACTGATATCAGTGTATATGGTGAGCAACATATCCAGGAAGTAATCCATATTGGTGATGTTTTAACTATGAGTGATGATGACAGAAATGGCAATAGTAATTTTTGTCCTGAAAATGGTGTTGAGATTGATATATTGTCTATCGTGAAGATGGACAGTTTGGAAGAGGAAGTTTGTATAAACAAGGAGAAGGTTGTTTATCTTATTATAGATAAGTTTGCATGTCAAAACTCAATTGAAGGGGAGGATATTCCTGTTGTTACAGATCCTGTTATGGGGAAGGATTGCATAAAAAATATTTTGATATTGAGCGGTTCAATGGAAAAGTATTCTAATAATTGTGCAGCTTTTGGGGAAGCAGATTTTAATAATGAAAATGCTTCGAGTCATTTAGCAGAAATTTCTTGCAAGAATTCGGGTATTTCATCAGTTGGATTGGTGGAAGTTGCCTTTGGTCTGGTACCAGGAGACAGTATTGATACTTTGAGCATTGGTGTAGAGTCTGTGACCAAAGAAGTAAATGCTTTGGAGTTAAAAAGGGTGGAGAGTGGCATCAGTTTATTTCCTAGGTCCCCATTGTCGCAGAAGGGAAAGCGCAAGAAATTAGCAGTTTCTAGTGGATTAGTTCGTCGAAGTGCTAGGATTCAAAACTGTCATTATCCGTCTATGGGTGAGTTACCTAGATCGAGCGCCACGAGTGGCGCTACGAATCCAGGCTCAGGTATGAGTTCTATTTTGGGTAGTACGTACTCTACTTATGCTTTAGGCAGTCTATCATCTGCTGAGTTTAGTCAGCTAGCTTGTGATACATCTTTTATTTTTTATGATATTGAAATTGATCGGGAATACATTAGATGTAAGGAATTAGAGAGGGCTAGCACAGTTGGTTTATGGGGATCATTAGTTGGAACATTAGAGGATTGCATGATTTGAATAAGTGTGATAAAGTTAGAGTGGTTTTTAAAGATTACTCTATTGACATTGCTTTACTTCAGGAAACTAAAATTAATTGTCCTGATATTCGCTTCTTTAGGAGATTAGGCGGGTATCAACTTAGAAAATGGGTTTATTTACCTTCTATGGGTGCTTCAGGGGGATTAATGATCGGGTGGCGTGATAACTATTTTAAGTTGCTTCAATGTATTAATAAGCAGCATTCTCTTCATATTATTCTTATTAATCTTTCTGATAATTCTTTTTTAAATATTTCTAATGCTTATGGGCCTAATTTAAAAATCAATCGGGGAATTTTATGGAAAGAATGCCTAGAATTTAGATCCTTAGCTTCGGGTTCTTGGATATTCGGGGGTGATTTTAATGTTACGTGCTTCATAGGAGAGCGTTTTCCTAGGATAGGGGATTACTCTGCTATGGAGGAATTCGATCAATTTATCACTAGTTCCTATTTGTTTGAGGTCCCTCTTTCAAATAGAGAATTTACTTGGAGTAATGCTAGAGAATCTCCATCTATGGCTCTTCTCGATAGATTTTTCATTAGTGAGGAGATTGAAGATAAATTTCCAATCTGTAAAGTTTCAGGTTTACGTTATACGTATTCAGATCATTGTCCTATTATCCTCACCTGTGAACATCAAAGATTTATTAATAGATACTTTAAATTTGAAAAGCTGTGGCTTTTGGATTCTAATTTTCTGAACCTAATAAATTGTAAATGGATTTCCTTGAGTTATTATAATATTAGAAATAAGAAAAATTCTTCAAAATCTTTTGTTTCAAAACTTAGGGATCTTAGAATTCTTCTTAAAAACTGAAACAAAAATGTTTTTGGTAATATAAAAATCAAAAAAGATAATATTCTTGAAAGGGACGCGGAAGATGATCTTAAGGCTATTTAACACTAGAGGGGGGGTGAATAGTGTTTTAAGAATTTCTTTAAAACTTCTTTGATTTAAATTGAACTAACTAACTTAATGCAAATACACAATCACAGATCAAATCACAGAATCACAAACAAATGCAAATATAAATAAAAAGCAAGTAAAGGAAAGAACACACCAGGAATTTTATACTGGTTCGGTGTTACCCTACATCCAGTCCCGCACAACCCGTACGGCTTTCTATTCAACAATAATCTAGATTACAATCCCTCGATTCCAAGGCAATGAGGTACACCCTCCAGATTCTCAGGTCTCTGGGTAGAACCACTTGATTCACAGGACACAAGTTCACCCGATCGATTTCCAAGGACACGATCACACCTTTATAACCCCACACAAGTTTCTTTGAGTACAAATGTATCTATAACTCTGATAAGCACTGAGATTCTTTGGAGAGAGTGGCAGAGAATCAAACTAGAGATATTCTGGTTTGATTCACTTAAGATTTCGGCAAAATATGGATAGGATGATTAGAAAATAAGATAAGAGAGTAAAGAGGAGAGAAAATAAAGAAAGTAGTTACTGGAAAACGTCCATAACAGTCTCTATTTATAGAGAATGAATGGATGTGTCCATTCAAAGAGGTTTAAACGAATAGACACTTCTTTTGAAAACAACCTTTGCTGTAATGGGAAGCATGTCGACATGACAGGTAAATAGGATGTCGACATGGTCTAGTAAAAAGTGATGATTTGCTTTACTTTGAAAATGATGATTTAAAACATATGCAACTTTATTCAAATGGACTCTATGTATTTGTAGAAGGTATTTTAGAAGTAGAAATACTTATGAATGTATATATGTATATATACTAAAATATATTTAAAATCAAAGTAAATAAACTAAAGTAAATATAATATTAAAATAGATTTTGAGGCTAAAATATCAAGGACAATTTTGAAATCAAAATATAACAAAATGATAAATATGATTTTGAGGCTAAAACATTTTTGGAAATGTGAACGAAGGTTTTTCTTTTGAAAAGGAATATTTGAAAATCATTTTATAAAACAAGAGATAATTTTGAAAATCATTTTGAATCAAAATTAGTGGATAACAAAATAGAGCTACTATCCGTTCCACTAGATATTTCGTGAGTTCCATCTCACTAGGGTTCCATCCCTTTAACAAGAACGAAGTGGATTCCATTCCACGAGTAAATTGGATAAAAAAGAATGATAGTGCTTTCAAGGAGTTTTAACAAATATCTAACCTAACTATATTATTTGTCTTGAACTCTTGAATATCTTGAATCTCATGAGTCTTCAATCTTGAACTCTTGATCTTTGTCTTCATCAATTTTGTTTTCTTTACTGTACAGTCTTCTTTTGTTGATACCTGCATATAGATTTCCTGCACATATATATTTTATAACACTTCTATAGTTGTTGTCATCAAAACCACTATCCTATGGACTAACATTCTCCCCCTTTTTGATGATGACAACCTTTGTTTATAAAATATTTATATTCTCCTTATAACTCCCCCTAAATCTAATAACTCCCCCTTAATCTATGCCTAACTAACCTATTTTATACTTCTCCCCCTTTGTCATCAACAAAAAAAATGACACTAACTCCCCCTAAATCTATGATATTAATGATAGTGTTATCATTAATAATACTGAAACTAGATATAACAATGCACTAATCATCGTATACTTAGAATGTTATATATGAGCAATATAAGAATAAGAATAATAAGCGTAACCACAGATTATTTTATTCATTTCAATATTACTATATACATGACTATTTAAACTTATAAACACATAAATAACTAAAACAAGAAAATAAACAACTCAACGGTTGTTTTTGATGATGGGAGACTTGTGGACAGGACAATTTGGGTAATGGAAACAGAAATTTCCATGTTGTTCCACAATGTTCCCATAAGCATCAAAACAAACTTCCCCTACACATACTGCTTCATCATCAGTTTCTTCCTCCATTGGTTCTTCCTCTTCTTCTTCGTCTTCGTCTTTTTCTCCTTCTTCATTTGCTTCTATGTTAGAAGAATCTTCAATTACAATTGGATTGGCATGATTATCCATGAGGAATTTTTGAAGATTCCTCAGAATTTTCCCTTGTTTCTCTTGCTCTCTTGCCATTCTCAATTGTTGAACTTGCATTTCAGTTAACATCTGCAGCGAATCATTAACTTTCTCCTCTATTTTGATGACACGAGCGAGTATGGAGTTTTGGAAAGGGCCATGTGAAGGAGAAGGGAAAGAAACCGGTGATATTTGATTAGGATTGGATGTGGAAGCCATGGATTTGATGTTTCTAGAAAGTAGAATGAAGAAATAATGATTGGAGGGAAGAGAAACTCGGAATGGGTGAGTTAAATAACCACCCATTCAAAAATTAGAGGGAAAAAACGAACTGTCATTTTTACCGTTGCATGTCGACATGACGCATGAATACCATGTCGACATGGTGTTGCAAAATGCTATGGTTAAGAAAACATTCATATATACCCTATGTATACTACTATACTATATACTATATTTCAGAAAGAGAACATATACCTAATTCTCTTCTTAACTTGGTGAAGACAGGTTCTCCTAAAGGTTTGGTTAAAATATCAGCTATTTGATTTTCAGAATTAACGAAATCAAGAGAAATTTTCTCTTTATTTACGTTATCTCTTAGAAAATGGTGTCTAATGTCAATATGTTTAGTTCGGGCATGGAGAGTTGGGTTTTTGGACAAACTAATGGCACTAGTGTTATCACAGAAAATTGGAGATTTCGTGATAGATATACCAAAATCATTCAAGGTTTGTTGCATATACAAAACTTGAGAACAAGCTAAAGCAGCAGAAACATACTCTGCTTCAGTTGTTGATAGGGAAATAGTATTCTGCTTTTTACTGAACCAGGAAATTAAGGAATGACCTAGAAAGTGACAAGTTCCACTTGTACTCTTTCGGTCTGACTTACACCCAGCATAGTCAGCATCACAGTAGGAAACTAATTCAAATGAATCATTCTTAGGGTAGAACAATCCATAATCAAAGGTGTGTTTAACATATCGAATGATACGTTTCACAGCTTTTAGATGAGTTTCCTTGGGTTGAGATTGATATCTTGCACAGAGACAGACAATGTTCATGATATCTGGTCTACTAGCAGTTATATAGAGAAGTGATCCAATCATTCCTCTATACAAGGTTTGATCTACGTCTTTGGATAGATCATCCTTACTTAACGCTATATTGGTTGCCATGGGAGTTGGTTTTCCACTCACATTGGTCAAGCCAAACTTACTAACTAACTCTCTCGCATACTTCTCTTGACTGATAAAGATACCATTATCTAATTGTTTGATTTGTAATCCTAGGAAAAAGTTAAGTTCACCCATATGACTCATCTCAAACTCTTTTGTCATAATGTCAGAAAATTCTTTGTTCATGTCAGAATTGGTTGATCCAAAAATAATATCATCTACGTACACTTGTACAAGTTGAATATCATTTTTGTTTCTTTTAATAAAAAGTGTGTTATCTACTTTACCTATTTCAAAATTAGATTGCAAAAGATAAGACCTAAGTCTATCATACCAAGCTCTAGGAGCTTGTTTTAGACCATACAGGGCTTTCTTTAATTTAAAAACATGATTTGGAAATTTTGTATCTTCAAAGAGTGGAGGTTGTTCAACATAAACTTCCTCTTTTACAAAACCATTTAGAAAGGCACTCTTGACATCCATTTGAAAAAGTTTGAAATTATTGAAATTAGCGAAAGCAAGCAGAATTCTAATAGCTTCTAATCTTGCTGCGGGTGCAAAGGTTTCGTCATAATCTATACCTTCTTCTTGACAATAACCTTGTGCAACGAGTCGAGCCTTATTTCTAACGACCTCACCTAATTCATTTAATTTATTTTTATATACCCATTTAGTGCCTATAATGGATTTATCCTCAGGTCTAGGAACAAGTTCCCAAACATCATTTCTGGTGAATTGATTCAATTCTTCTTGCATAGCAAGAATCCATGAATCATCAGTTGATGCTTCCTTTGGATTTTTAGGTTCTATTGAGGATATAAAAGCAACATGACTCATACTGTTTAATTGATTCCTAGTTTTAACAACAGATTGCATATCTCCTAGAATATTTTCTATAGGGTGATCTTTTAAAAGCCTAATCTTTTTATTTGGATGAAAAGTTTCATTTGTAGCATCTACAGATTCATGATTAGAAATAACTAAGTCATCCTCATCATTAGTCTGATCAACTTCTTTGAAATTTTCATCAAAGGAAACATGTAAAGTTTCTTCAATAGTGTTTGTTCTTAGATTAAAAACTCTATAAGCTTTACTCCTGTTAGAATATCCGATAAAGATTCCTTTGTCGGATTTAGGATCAAACTTATCTAAATTATCTTTTGTATTTAAGATAAAACATTTACTTCCAAAAATTCTGAAATAAGATACCTTAGGTTTCTTATTGAAAAGAAGTTCATAAGGTGTTTTATTGGTTAGAGGTCTAATTAAAATCCTATTCAAAATATAACACACTACAAGAAAAATGGTTTTTTGCAGCTCCATGTAACAGCCTTTGATTCAAAAAGCTGTAATTGTTCAAATTTAGTTTCATTTATAATTAAATATAAAAAAGAAAACGCTGCCTAATCACATTTCTTTTGGCGGGGAGATTGAGTGTTTTCGCGGCCACGTTTTTATTCTTTTCCCTTCCCACCAAATAACCCTTCATCTCAAATTGACAAATCAATCGCTCCGCAAATCCATCGCTCCGCAAATCCATCGCTCGAGTCGTTACATCGCTCTGCAAATCCCGCAAATCTCAAATCCATCGCTCTGCAAGTACGTCGCTCGAGTCGTTGGCGCCGTCCCCTTTCATCATCATTCACGTCTTCAGTTCATCGCTCGAGTCGTTGGCGTCGATAAGGTAATTCACTTAATTCGAATACTCAACTTTGGTCCTCGTATTAACGTGGATATGGATGTACGCTTCAAATGAATTGAAATAAATGCGATGTACGCTTCAAATGAATTGTTGATGTAGTGATTTTTTTGTTAATGGAGTTTGGTTTTTTGATTACTGGACTGCCTTCGTAAGGGGTAGGACTAGGTGTTTGGCGATGAGTAGTTGATCAGAAGCTGGTTGATGTGGTGGTTAGTGTGCTGGAACTATGGTCTTGGTGAAGTATGTGCATTTGGCTAGATGCACTCACACATCTGTTCACACCTTAATCTGACATTGTTGTTTATTTATGCATTTTTTACTCAAATTATATGTATGCATTCACTATCCCTGTCAAATCTAAAACCATGTATATGTTTCATTCGAATTTTGAAATTGTCATGTAATTAAGTTTTCAGAAGAATGCAATTCTGTGTATGAGTGGATTTCCATATGTATCAATTGAACATATGCAGTTCTTAAACACGTAAAAGTTTCAACTTTCTAAATTTGGGATATGAAGTCTATTTGGCATTAAATCAACATATCATTTGACCTTGGTTATATATTGATTTTAGATGTATATACATGGTTTTGAGACACAGTTTCACATATAATTTTGTAAGTATTCTTACTTCAAACTTTGAATATAAATAATCTGTGTGGCTTTAAAGTTAACAAACTTTGGAAGATATAATAAGATTTATGAATACAAGTATTTCAGTTTATATATATTTGCAAAGTATGTTTTACATATATGCATTTCATATACTTCCAGGTTTCATTTTAGATATACATGTGTGCTGAGCATAAGCAGTGAGTTCTGAAAATTGAGGACAAGATTTTAGATACACGTACCATTTTAAAGATTATCCATTTCTAAGCATACACAAATCCTCAAACATACATTATATCTTTAACGTCTATTTCAATTGTTTTCAGGTGTATATTTAATTTCATTTATGGATATCAGTATTTGAATATATCCCGTTCTTTTATATGTTTAAGGTTTTCCAGTGAATGCTGTATCACACATAAATTTTGAGTATGTACCAATTTTAAATGAATAGAAGAGAGGTTGGATAAGAAGGGAATAATGACGAAATACTCCACAACAAATAAAGAATTTAGGAAAACAATATAAGTTGCCTTCTAAATTACAAAAGAAATTTTCGGACGATAATAATTTTGGAAAAAAAATTCAAGCAAGCACTATGAATAATATGAAAAGAATGTCTATTTCAGATAAAGCAAAATTACTGTTAATAATATGTCATGTTTCTCTTGAATTTCATTTTGAAGAACCTGTGGTTGTTTTTAGGTTTAAAATTATCTCATGCACTCCCCTTCTTACATAAACTGCCTGTATAGTCCAGAGCAAAAGAAATTTCTCTTGAATTCTATTTTTGTTATTCCATAAAAATTGGTATGCAATACTACTACTTTATGTAACTGGAAACAAACTTATTTTGTTGTGAAATAGGTCACAGTGTTCATCTGCGAGGCCTAAATTGCATTCACAAAATACAGAGCCAAACAAAAGTGCCTATATCCCATATTAAGTTTATAAATTTAGTTATAAATATAGTATTAACAAATTAACAAATAAATAAAAGGTTTATCCTCATTTGGGCTCCCTCATTCAATATAATTAAATGCTTATATATCTGTCCATTTAACTGCCACCCGTATTGAATCAATGGAACTGGTTTTTATTTCTTTTCTCATTAAACTATTTCTTGAACAACGATATTCACCTCGGTAAGATTATATATGCAGGCTTGGTGCATACCCTTTTTTATTATATATGTGTATGTGTCATTCTCCTGTTAGGTCTTCGATATGGTTGTGGCAACAACCATGTGTTGATATCAACAAATCAATTCCATTAATGCAGAGTACCAGTAATTAAAAGTTCAAATGATAAGAATTTCTGAAAGTTGGTTTCCATCTAATTAAAGCGATTGATGGCTCATAGTGTATGCCCATAACCTACTTATTATGTAGAATATTAAAATTTGTGTAACAAATGACAATAATTAGATAGGCTCATATGTTAGTAACAATTTACCATTTACCATTTATTTATTTTTCACTATGCTTGCTAGTAAATTAACCTTTTCATTCGGCAGATAAGTCTGCTATATAAACGGCAAAGGAAAAAAACTTTTAAAATGCGTTTGGCACCACCATCTACTTGTATAATTTTGTTTTCAAAGACCAGTCTCTTTTCTTTTCTTATAAATGATTGTATTATTTTGTTGGTGGGTTTGATGTGGCTGTAAAAGTTGATGATTTGATTCTATTGTTCTATGTATATTTAGTGGGTAATGACTATGAGAATCATAAATTAGTCGAGTGATTATATAGGTCAAACTCATTATTGAATCCACCAGGCAAAATTGTTTGTAAATATTCTCACAAGATTCCCAACAAATTGACACTTGCAATCTGAATGAAATATTCTCACAAGATTTCCAACAATTAACACTTACAATCTAAATGATTATGAGTGATTGATGCTAAACTAGTATTCACGTAAAGTATCATATTGGATTATGTTTTGTTATTTGGAGCATTGAGTTATTGTCTACCTTTTTAGTTTCTTTTTCGAGACTCTTTTCATAGGTGCATGCTTCAGAAATAGTTTGGTGCTAATGTATTAATGTTGTATATGATTTTGACATTGTTGTATAAGTGGATAAAATTGTTGTTAATGGCACAAGCCAAGTATCAGGAGAGGGGTAATGCATAGACATTACTCCGGTGCTACAAAATGACGTCGTTGTAATGGCAAATTTTTTGAAAACAGTTTGGTGCTAATGTTGTATATGGTTCTGATATTGTTGTATAAGCGGATAAAATTGTTGTTAATAGCGCAAGCTAAGTATCAGGAGAGGGGTAATGCATTCTTGTTAAAAAATGGGTTACACGACTCTTTCGTTTTCATTCTTGTTGTTTTAATTTTTTTTGCATGAAACAAGGCTTTGAACTTGACTTATTGATTTGTTGTTTGACATTCTTTGTCTTCCTTGTTGTTTTTCATTTTGTTTGCATTCAATTACGATTATGTTATTTTGCTTGCATTCAATAACTGATTATTACTTTAAATTTTAGAAATTTACTTCCTCACATATTGGTTGATGATGGATAAAAATTGGGTACATCTACACAGGTAACTATATTATACTAAATATATTTTGAGAGTCAAATCTTATATTTTAACGTCAAAATTAATAGTTATTCCATTTTATTAATAGAACTAGTACTGAGTATGAGCAAGGAGCTTGGAAGTTTGTGCATGCTGCATTGAGAATTTCAAGAAATCCAGAAAAGATTTTATGTCCTTGCTTAGATTGTCGAAATCTTAGTCATCAGTATGGGAAGATTGTTGTTGAGCATTTGATTATAAGAGGAATGGATCCGCTATACATGGATGGTAGGTGGTACAATCATGGCGAACAAATAACTATAAGCAAAGATATCGAGTCTAATGACACTTATGATTTACTCAAATCCATTCATTATGAAGATGAAGATTTCATCAATCATACATATTCCGATGATGATAAAGATGAAGATAGCGCACAAAAACGAGAGGATGATTTATTAAAAAACTTGGAGGATGCCGAAACCCCGTTGTATCCTGGTTGTACCGATCAAACAAAATTATCTTCCATTATTGCCTTATATAATGTAAAATGTGAGACTGGGTTGTCCGATAATGGATTCGATAAACTTCTAAATGTGCAACAACTATTGTTGCCAAAGGATAACGTACTTCCTAGGAATATTTACGAGGTGAAAAAATTTCTTAAAGTATTCGATATGGGTTTTGAGAAAATTCATGCTTGTCAGAATGATTGTTGTCTCTTTAGAAGAGAGTACAAAGATTTGGATAGTTGTCCAAAATGTGGGTTTTCGAGATGGAAGAGGAACGAACGTACAAATGAAATTATGCATGGTATTCCGGTTAAAGTTTTGAGGTATTTTCCAATCATTCCAAGATTCAGAAGAATGTTTAGATCTCAAAAAATAGCAGAAGATTTAAGATGGCATTTTAACAATAAAAGTAATGATGGAAAAATGCATCATCCTGTTGATTCTATAACATGGAATGTGGTAGATGAGAAATGGGAATCGTTTGCAGCAGATCCACGCAACCTAAGGCTTGGCCTTGCTACTGATGGTTTTAATCCATTTTTGACATTGAGTTCCAAATATAGTTGTTGGCACGTGATGCTAGTGACATACAATCTCTCGCCACTGTTATGCATGAAAAAAGAAAATATCATATTAACATTGTTGATTCCTGGTCCAAAGCAACCAGGAAATGATATAGATATATATTTGGCACCATTGGTAGAAGATCTGCAACACTTATGGATTAATGGAGTACAAACTTATGATTCATTTAGTAGATCGCTTTTTACTATGAGAGCAATTTTACTATGGACGATTAATGACTTTCCTGCATATGGTAATCTGGCTGGATGTTGTGTGAAGGGTAAAAAAGGTTGTCCATTATGCGGTGACAACACTCATCATCGATGGTTGAAGTATAGTCGGAAAAATGTCTACATGGGTCATAGGAGATTCTTACCACCATCGGATTCGTTGAGAAAACAAAAATCCTGGTTTGATAACACTATAGAAAATGGTCGTAGACCTAGAATTTTAACCGGAAGAAACATCTCTATCATTTTGAAAAACTTTCCAAATAATTTTGGAAAAAAAATAAAAAATGGAGATAATAACAGCAAGAAAGGGAAGGGTAAAAAGAAGCCAACTAAGAAGCAATATAGTAAGAAAAGAAAAAATTCTACTTTCAAACAAGATGATGATCCTGCAAAAATAGAACTATCAAGATGGAAAAAACGATCAATATTCTTTGATTTACCATATTGGGAGGTTAGTGCTATTATTTTTTAATGAATGAATTATATATATATATATATATATTAATGAAGTATAACGATATTATTTTTGTAGGAACTTCCCTTGCGTCATAATTTAGACGTAATGCATGTAGAAAAAAATGTTGGTGAAAGCATAATAGCGACGATGTTGCATGATAGCAAATCAAAAGACAGAATTAATTCTAGAAAAGATTTGGAAGATTGGAGAATCAGGCATGGCCTTTTTTCACAAGCTCGTGGGAAAAAAACATATCTTCCACCAGCTCCGTATACATTGTCCAATTTGGAGAAAAAAATATTTTGCCAAAGGTTATATGATTTCAAGGGACCTGATGGCTATTGCTCAAATTTTAGAAGTTCTGTGTCATTGGAGGATTGTAAAATTATCGGCATGAAGTCACATGACTACCATGTTCTAATGCAACAGTTATTACCAGTTGCAATAAGAGGATTGTTGCCGAAAAAGCCAAGGAGGACAATAATTCGTTTATGTTCGTTTTTCAATAAATTATGCCAGCGTGTTCTTGATAAAGAAAAATTGCAACAACTTGATGATGAAATTATTATAATTTTGTGTGAAATTGAATGATATTTTCCACCTTCTTTCTTTGATATAATGATACACTTGACCGTTCATCTTGAAAGGGAAGCCCGATTGTGTGGACCAGTTCATTTCCGTTGGATGTACCCTTTTGAACGATATATGAAGACACTTAAACATTATGTAAGAAATCATGCACGTCCCGAGGGTTGTATTGCAGAATCCTATCTTGCAGAAGAGTGCATGAGATTTTTTAGTGAATTTTTAAAGAAATCAATACAAATAGAGGAGAAGGAAGTCCGAAATGAAGATTATGAAGATGATTCCATACTCGAAGGACGACCAATTTCAGCTTGTAAAACAATTACATTGTCCGCCAATGAGAAACAGATTGCACATTTGGCTGTGTTAATGAATATGACTGTAGTGGAACCATTTCTAGAGTAAGTAACTATTACAATTTGTTATTACCGTTTCATACAATTTGTATCAGCAAATACAACTTGGTAATTTTTTTTTGTGCTACAATAGTTTGCATTTGGAGGAGTTACAACACTCAAACAAGCGCATGGAAAAAATGCAACTTTACTTTGGAAAACTCATACAGATAACTTTGCTGATTGGATTAAAAAGAAGGTGAGTGGAATTTTGAAATATTATCTCATTAACTTTAGATTTATTATTATTGAGATCCATTTTAAATAGCTATTTTTTTATAGATACCCATTGATTCAAAGGACCATGACACGATGTTAAAATGGATTGCATATGGTCCGAGGAGTAGTGCATTATCCTATAGTGGATATATCATTAATGGACAACGTTTTCACACAAAAGACATTGAGAGAGAAACTCAAAATAGTGGCGTCACTTACGATGCGACTACTATGTGTAGAGCAAGTGCAAAAGATACTTCTCAAGTAGTTGATGTTGTTACTTATTATGGGATATTGACTGATATAATTTTGTTAGATTATCATCTTTTTTATGTTCCTGTTTTTAAATGTCATTGGGCAAACATAGGAAATGGTGTGAAGGTAGAAGATGGATTCACCCTTGTTAACTTACATCAAAACCAAGCCTCATTTTCAAAAGATCCATATATTCTTGCATCTCAAGCGAAACAAATTTTTTATTCAAGAGAAGACGATTCTTCTAATTGGTATGTTGTGATGAAGGCGCCATCAAGAGGTTTTCATGAGATAGATATAGACGAACCATTTGAGGAAGTTAGCTTTGCTATGGAGAATTACGAAGATATTGACATGGATGTTGATGATTTTATTGAGGATATTAGTTATGTTAGGGAAGATTGTGAAGGCATATTTGAGTAGTTTAATTATTTTGCTATCTAGTTTTAATTATATTAGACTTTACTCTCTATCTTCTTTGGTTAAGTAATATGTCTGTATGTAATGACTTGTTTTTCATATATAGTTTTTGGAAATTAACCATGTTGATATAGGTCTATATATATCTCAGTGTTATATTTGATTATGCTAGCAGTTAGCACTTAATTTTACAATTGAGCGCATCATTTCGCTGTTAATGTAAGAAAAATTTGATTAGCTTTTAGCTCATTATACACACTAGTACCAGAAAAGCATAATCTTATCGTTATTGAATGATTAAACAAATAAAAATATGATTAGTTGATATGACAATAAATTTGATTAAGAGGCAGCACTTGGTTTAACCAAAATTTATATGCTGTGTAGTTAGGATGATTGGGGATTGTAGCATGAATATATTTGTCTTTCACTTAAATTACAGCATGAATGTTGACATCCTTCGGGTTCTGACATATTCTTGTCTGCAAATGTTAATACTGGTACTCATAATAGCACAAAATGGGAATATGATTGATCTTTGAAGTAGTAAAAGCATGTTTGCAAATGTTAATCTGCTTTCTGCAAATTAACATTTATCAAGGATAACAGCCATCTCTTTGTCAAGGGTAACTGCTATCACTTTGTCAAGGGTAACTGTCATTCCCACTTTAATCCTTCAGGTATTTATCATTTTTCCTGTATTTATTTTGATTTTGATTTTTATTTCCTGTATGGAATAGTTGAAAATTTGGATTTGATTTTGAACTTTATTTCGTGTATCGATTAGTTTGTCTTCAGTCATTTGAATAGTGTCATTATTTACCTTATTTCATTTCTGGATTCATTTTTCCTTTCTCAAGATCTATGCATATCCCTTAAATTTGTACTTAAATGTGGTGATTACTGCTACATAGCCAGGAAAAGTACAATCTAAAGCACAACTGTGCAGAAAATGTAATAATCATTTTATAATAAGTAACGCTTAGTTTACAAAACCAAGTGTAGCTCAGTTTACAAAACTTCCTTGATCTGTCCAGAGACTACTTTGATACAACTTACAACAACTGGTTCACTGGAAATATAATAGCAACCATTGCAAAAATACATTTCTTAAACAACGAATGCCTACAAGCAATATGTGAAGACAATACAATTTACAAATTTTTAATCAAACAAGCTAGCCACTGATAAAAGAGTGTAGCAGCTTTTGAAGCCTCTAGCACAATTGGTTCATTTTTCATTTTTGCTTCATATCTATACAGGAAATGAAGAGGATTACTCGAAAACAGAAAAAAGCAAAAGGTTGAAATTGCACTCAAGGAGTCTAATGAACAGAATAAGCATGTTGAAGACAACAACGTTCAAAATGAAGACAACAACATTCAAATTGAAGATAATCGACATTTAGTTGAAGGCAATAATCAAAATAAAGACAATCCTTGTGCACTTGAAGACAATACAATGCAAAATGAACACAATGTGGAAGACATGATGGAAACCGATAGATCTATTCAAGATGTGAGCGAAAATTTAGTTCGGAAAAGAATTGCTAGAGGTCCTACTAAAATGAAGAGACTTCCTTCAAATTTCGCAAATCGGGTTGAAGTTGAATTTAATGAGAGTGGCATTCCAATAGGAGAAGGGTCAATCCACTTATCTTCTTATCTAGGGCCACTCGTACGAGAGCATGTTCTAGTCACGCTTACTGATTGGAGACATCTTGGTGATGATTTGAAAGCCGTTTTATGGGATTGCATTCAGGTATATTTATTTATAGTGATAGTGTGTCTTTTTTCAGTGTATACATTCGACAGTATCTTTCCAAAATAACTTGAAATTACTGTTAATATCATGTGCACATACAACATATGGGAGAGTAAAAAAATGACATTAACAGTAATATGTTGGTGTAAGATTATTTGAAGAAAAAAATCCCTGAAACAATAAGCAAATTTTACACTCTTGATGTCATGTCTACTACTAAAATCATTGCATATAAAGCCAGGGTGTTGTTTGATTACAATAAGTGATGATTGAATCCGAAAAATAATCCGTGATTGGAAATTTTAACAGTGTTTACTTGCGACATGCTTTTGGATATTTGTTTCTTCATTCAGTGAAAACAAATCCGCGATCCATCTTGATTATTTCCAATTCCAAATGTTGATTTACAATTTCATTAATATTCTCATCTACTCCTAAACTTTCTCTATAAAAACAACGGTAACAAATCTGAAATGAATTTATCTCTTATCTAGAAAATTAAATAATTCTGCAAGATGAATGGTGTATGGAACAACTTGAAGTGTTCAATTTGATTATTTCTTTCCCTTTTATTTGATTATTTAAATACTATAGCAACAATGGATTGGAGCATATTATGTATGTGGTAGTTTTCGATTTTATATTTATTACACAAAACCTTTGATTTGGCAAACCCAATCATTGTTTAGAAATTCCAAAATAAAAAATTGTCATATCAGTATGCATATATGAATGAGTGTCATATTTGTATGCATATATGAGGCATATAAAAGGTGACGAATCCTATTTGTTTCAGTGTCATATCTTTTTACTCCACTTTCAGTGGCATATATGAATCACAAAGGGAATAATCAGTATGCAGGAAGACAACCCAATATAATCATATCTTTTTACCTTTTCTACTCCACTTTCAGTGTCATGTGAATGATACGAACTTCTGGTTTGCTGTTTTAATCATTTTAAGTTTTGTATCTGTTATGCGAACAGCCACTCCAATATAATCATATTTGATTTATTTACGAATGTGCTAATTTCGCTTCAACCAATTAATGGATACAGACTAGATTTAAGTTGGATGAGGAATGGCAAAAGGTCTCTATATTTCAGCAAATGGGTTGTATTTTTAGGTGTTCAAAATGTAGATTAGTTAATCAATTAGTAAAAGCAAAGTCAAAGGAGGAAAGACTTCAACTTAAACCAGATAATATTGGAAGTATGACGAAGTGGAATGATTTTATCAGCTTGAAAACTAGTTCAAAATTTAAGGTAAATTACATCTAATTGGTCATTCTTTCAATGAATGAGATAACTTTTTGATGTATTCTTATTTTTTTTAATTCAGATAAAAAGTGACATGTACAAGGCTTTTAGGCGCAAGCAAGTGCCACACACATGTAGCCGTAAAGGAATGGCTCGATTAGCTGCGGATATGGTGAGAATTGTCCTATTCAATTTTTGTCACGCCATCTATTTCTATAGTTATGATAATTGTTTTATTCAATTTTTGTAAATGTAGAAAAAAGAGAGTTCCAATCCCTCTTCCATTTCCAGAACTCATGTTTGGATTAGATCTCACACTCGAAAAAATGGCGAACCAGTGAGTTTGGCCATTCAAGATACAATAGTATGTGCTTTTGTTTCAATTTGATTATTATCAAATCACTTTAGAGTGTAATAATTATGGAAATTATAATAAATGTTAACATATGCAGGATCAAATTAAAAAAATTGACACCGAATCACAATCCAGCTCAAAAACTAATGTGCGAGAAGATGCTCTTTCAGTAGTGCTGGGACAGGATAGACCCGGACGATTAAGAGGAATGGGAAGAAGCATGACCTACACCAAGTTTATTGTGGCACAAGCTAATAAAAAACAAGAAACGCAACTTCAAAATAGAGTAAGCGATTTGGAGAAGACAGTGCTAATGCTACAAAATAAGGTAGGTTTTATGCTTGCGTCGATTAGATTTGCACAGACCAGTTCAAACTAGGTTACATTGAGTAGCGTGAACAGTTTGTACCGATCAATGAAAATCTTTTTGCACTGACCAGTACAAAAAGCTGTTATTTAAAAAGTATTAATGTGCATTTCAAAATCACATTAACTGCTCCCTGTTATTTAAAAAGTATTAATGTGCATTTCAAAATCACATTTTTATCTTGAAATATTCATTCAGAAAACATAGAAAGTCAAAAACTTACATTCAGCTGTGAATATTCATTGTCAGGGCGTGCATGGTTTAGTTTGCATTTATATCTATGAGATATAAATTTAGTTCAATTTTTCAATTTCTCTGTGGTTTATTAAAAGGTGAACAAATTGTGAATTGTGAGTTATAAATTTAATTCAGTTTAAATATAATTGCATTTTATTTCATATTTAATTGCATTTGAACTATGGGTTATGAATATATGACACACAAACAAAACAACAAGACACAACACAGACACACACACAACACAGACACACACAATACAGACACACACAACACAACATAGACACAAACACACACAACGCACACGGTCAACACACACACACTCTGTATGCATCAGACACACAAATACATTTCTTAACTCAACCTACCACACTGCTGCGACACATTCTGCTACCCATCCATTTTTTTTTGACAGTATATTTATTCATTTTTTTGGTAGTATTTGATCAGACACACTCTATAAGTTATTCATTTTTTTGACAGTATATTTTTGTTATGATTCAGCTAATGCAGCAATCAAGAAAGGACGAGCAACCAAGAAGGGTCGAAGATGAGAATGCGTCTCAAGCGGTAAAGTTATTTATATTATTCGTGTGACATCATTTGAATTTGAGTTTGAATTTTTAGTTAAGTATTTAGCATGATTGTTTTTGATTAATTTTAGAACAAGTATGACAACACAAACGCCCACTGTGATTTATTGGATTGGACTGGGGTTGATGAAATAGTTGCTGAAGGAAGAGTTCTTTCAACTGATCCGGAAGAGCTTCTATATAACATCCCTCTTGGACCGAAAGCCATGAAAATTTTGATAGTTATTCCAAATAAATTAGATGCTTTCTTATGGAGGTCTACGCCTAAGATGCTCTCACATATTGGAGAAGCTAAGAATGAGATAGTAGCATGGCCATCTGATAGAGTTGTTTTGCATACGATGAGTCACTTTGAAAAGGATGACATTATGGTAAACTTAATTATTTTTATTTATTCGGTACCTTTATGAATTGAATACAAAATTTATACTTTTTTTTTGTTTTCATATGTTCTAATTTGTTTTTATAGAGTAATAGTGGCAGTACAAATATCAAATGCAAGCTGTATGATTGGACCAGAAACAAAGAACTAGTTGCTGAAGGAAGGTTTTACTCTAGTGATCCAAATCAGCTTGTGAATAATATTCCTCTAGGACCATCCGCCGTGCTTGTTTTGATCGATGAGGCCAAAAAACCAGATGCATTCTTGTGGAGACCTCCAGCTGGTATGACATATGTTGGAGAAGCTATTGGCATCAAAATAGCTTGGCCAGAAACAAATGTAGTTGTTGAGAATGTTAATGCTACAACGTCTGCTCATACGGCTAATGTTGTATTATCTTCAACGGTAATGTGTATACTTTACATATTGATTTATCAAAACATATGCATTGACAAGCTTTTATTTTTAGGATCACTTTTATTTTCAAAACTTATTTAAACGGTTTCATTTGTTGTATGACAGAGCGCAAACTCCAAGACAGATATGAAATGCAAGCTGATCAGCGTTCAAGGAGCCAAAGAAGTAATTGCTGAAGGGCGTGTGGCTTCAACCGACCCTAAAGCATTGGTCCATTTTGTTCCACTAGGGGAAAACGCAGTCAAAGTTTGGGTTGATGTTATAAAAGTTCCAAATGCGCCTTTGTGGAGACCTACTTCTTATTTTGAGTTTATTGAAGATGCACTTGGTTCGACGATAGCTTGGCCTTCCACGAATATTATAACCGAATCAACTTCAAGTAAGTATGAATTATCTTTTTTTTCTTGCGATATAATTTATTATGCTTATCACATCCTACGTATAATGAACTAAGTAAAATATAGTTTAAAAAAATGATAATAGTATTTAACAAAAAATTGAGTGGTGGTAGGCTCGATTGACTGTTATGGAGCTAATATGTGGCTTCATTGACTTTGGAATTACATTTTACATGACTAGCATAGATGCCGAGTTAAACTTTGAAATATAAAAAGTGCTTCGAAGTATAATATATTGATGGCTACATGATTTTACTTTGCAGATTCCGTTAGTAATGCGCAATATCAAAGAATAATATGCTTATTTTGTTATTTTCAGTAGATCGATGTAAGAATTATTAAATAAACAAATAAGATGATGAATACAAATATAATCACAAAAAACTTATGTTAGAGAAAAAACCCCACAGTCGATATTTGAGTAACCATCAAATAGATCAAATACCACTGCGTCGTTCAAGTGTTTGCTGATTGGAGAAAGGGGTTTGGTTGTAGTTGCAGTGAACTGTGGTTGTGAATGGGGAGTTGATTGTTCGGGTGTTGAACTTGATGTAGTCACTGTCTCTTTAACTTGAAGTTGATGTAGGTGGTCTAGTTGTTGGGCTGGGTTGCTGGTGATATGACAGGTTGGTGGTGAAGTTGTAGAAGTGTAGGGGTATTGCTGTTGGTAGTTTAAGGTTGGATGATTATATGAATATGAGGAGTTTGCCAGATTTTGTAGATGGGATGTTTGGTAATGTTGCACTATTTGGTGATGAGGCCAGTGCTAATAATGTTGTTTATGCTGTGCAAATAGATGAAGTTGGTGGTGAGGTTTTTTCTGCAAATGAAGAGATTATTGTTGAGTGTATTCGAAGTACACATGATATTATATGCACGCTGTGCATGCTGTGGACTCTGAGAATCATGTTTCTTCTGCAAATAATGGAACTTAGTTGAATGCTTCAGTTCTTCTGTTAGTGAAGTGCAAAATGGGTGTGACTGTTCCTGTGCAAGCAGTATACTGTCGAACGACGCAGTTGGCTAAAATGAATCCGTTGAGCCTAAATAACCAATAGTCATAATATATGACCATGTTGAGGAATCAAACAACTTATGTTGTTTCATGGATGATTTTGGATATTGGTTTGCCATACTTTGAAAATAGTAATACAGTTATTTTACATAAATTTTTGAGGGAAAAACTAACTAATATAAATATAGCATACCCATACCAAAAATATTTGGAATTGAACCGAGATATATGTTTTAAAAAGTAGTCTTACTGATTTAGGATTCATTAAACATGATAACATTTTCTAAATAGATATCTTGATCTTAAAACCTTAGAAAAATAACATTTGTTTCACACACTTAACGCTATCATGTTTATTTATAAATTCGATAAAATGTCTTTTCTTAGTCAGGTCATTAAGGAATTGATTAATAATTTTAATTTTCAAATAAATCCAACCTATAATAATTCCATGCATTTTCAACGCAATAGAGAAACATGAGTGCACTGATTGAAGTATTTAAGCCATTTATTATTTTTGTTTAATTTTGTTGTTTGTTTCATTTTGTGTGTATTGCATTTTTTTATTTTTTTATTTTTGTGTGTGATTTTTGTTTGCATTGTGATTGTGTGCATCTCTTGTTCTATTTCATTTTGCATTTGATATTAAAAAAAAACAACAACTCAATACTGTTCTCTGTAGTTCATAGCTTGCACTTATTTCAGCATACTTCATTTGGTTCCATTTGTTTTAATAACAGTGTTATATTTTCATATTGCATTGCAGTGCATATCTTGGTTTTCTTTTACACTCTCTCTTTTCAAAAACCTTTCTCATTTAATACTTTGCTGTCTTCTTGTTTTGTGTGCATTTCACATCATTTAAGTGTGCATTTCAAGTTGTGTACATTGCATTAGAATCATGTTGCATACACAAAATTGTTGCATTTCATTTACAAAAAAAGATTCTCTCTATTTTGATAACCACTGCTGCTGCTTCAAAGATCATCTACAACAACATCCAGTATTTCTTCACTGTACTCCCCCTGAACATCAACAACCAGTCACCTAAGCTCTTCACTGCCACAACCAGTCACCTGCCTTCCTCTCTGACCAACTCAGTGCACATAAACCCAAACTTCTGCAACCTCACACTCACCAACCATTCAACTGCCACTTGATCATCTACCTACTGCCATTTCAGCCACATATTGCAACATTACAATCTCCCTGACCATCAGTGCAGTTTCCTGTAGTAATATATATTAATTATCAATACATTGGTATTATATGATAGTTATCCAAATACATTGTCTTTTACAATGCAGATTGCCTGTAAAAGATTGAGCATAGTTTCCAATGTTGAAGTTTTATCAGCTCCAACTTCATAAGATCTGACCACAACTGTTTGTTTACATCCCATAACCATCAAAGATTGACCACAACTGAGAGGACGTAAAGGTAGTTATCATGCATCTAAAATCAAAAAATGACCATATGCATTTTTGTTTTTTCTTGCAAGAATGACCTATTAACATGTTTTTTCTTACATCTTCGCAGTTCCAAAGTGAGCATGCTTATGTAATTTGGCTGACTTAGCTAGTGGAGGGTGAATTGTTGAAGAGGACTAGCTTGGACTCTCACAACTCATATTTTGCTTAATTTAATATGCTATTTATGTAAAACAACGTTACTATCATATTTGCTTACAAACATTATGTATTAAATGTTGTATACGATTATTGTTTATTTTGAGTATGGAGTTAGTGCAACTTTAATTATGTTTAATATAACATACAAAGATTATATTTATCTCTTGATATAAAATTTTATAGCTGGTGGGATGTTTGTAAATGTAAAAGTTTGTGCATGGTAATTTTCATATTTAACAGCGTTTTAAAAACCCTGCGGAATCGGAAAAACGCTGCAGTATCTCAGGCAAAAGGAAAACGCTGTGAAATGTAAATCCATATGCAGCGTTTTTTTAGAGCTGTTAAATGTTTATTTATAAGCTTTTATAAACGCTGTGGAAAACTGTAACAGCGTTTTTGAAAATGTTGTCTAACGAAAGAAGAAGCAATGGGTAAGGACATATTACAGCCAATATTGAAACGCTGTAATAACAAAAACGCTGCAATATGTTGCTGATTTTGCAGCCTTTAAGAAACGCTGTAATAACAAAAACGCTGCAATATGTTGCTGATTTTGCAGCCTTTTAAAAACGCTGTAATAACGAAAACGCTGCAATATGTTGCTGATTTTGCAGCCTTTGAAAAACGCTGCAATATGTTGCTGATTTTGCAGCCTTTTAAAAACGCTGTAATAACGAAAACGCTGCAATATGTTGCTGATTTTGCAGCCTTTGAAAAACGCTGTTATATGTCTTGACTCTATTATAGCTTGTCGTTAGAGAGCGTTCTTCATAACGCTGCGAAAGGATTTCACAGCGTTTTTAAAATGCTGCGAAAGACCATTTTTCTTGTAGTGACAGGTTGTTGCAACTGCTTCAGCCCAAAAATGTTTTGGTAATTTACTATCAGAAAGTAGAGTTCTAGCACACTCTTGAATCGTCCTATTCTTACGCTCAACTACTCTGTTTTGTTGTGGAGTTCTTGGAAACGAAAAATTGTGAGTAATTCCCTTCTGATTACAGAATTCCTCAAACTTCTCATTTTCAAATTCACCACCATGATCACTACGAATAGTGATGATCTTGGAAGAAAGTTGGTTTTGAACTCTTTTTGAAAAACTTTTAAAATAATCAAAAGTATCACTTTTATGTTTCGGAAAGATTGTCCATGTATATCTGGAATAATCATCCACAATTACAAAGACATATTTACTATGGTTGATTGATTGAATCTGAGATGGACCAAATAAATCTAGGTGAAGTAACTCAAGAGGTTTTGAAGTAGAGATCATATCTTTAAGTTTAAAGGAACTTTTTCTAAGTTTTCCTAATTGACATGCATCACATATACTATCTACTTTAAATTGCATTTTAGGGAGGCCTCTTACTAGATCAAGTTTGGATAGTCTAGATAAGAGTTTAAAATTCAAATGTCCAAATTTCTTATGCCAAGTCCAAGGGTCACTTGTATTGGCCAAAAGACATAGATTATCATTTGAAATTTTCATACTAAGAATATAGATATTCTTTTTCCTAACTCCCTCAAAGATAATATTAGATTTATTATCTTCGATGTGACACTTGTCTTTTTCAAATTTAATCCTATATCCTTTATCACATAACTGACTAATACTAAGTAGATTATGTTGTAGATTTTTAACTAACAAAACATTTGAAATAATAGGAGTTTCAGAATTACCTACATTGCCGATGCCAACCACATAACCTTTTGAATTATCCCCAAAATTAACCAATCCTCCATCCTTGTAAATAATGTCATTGAGTATCTCTGGATTTCCTGTCATATGTCTTGAACATCCACTATCAAGTATCCACTTGTTTTTCCTTATTTGCACAGCTTGTCCATTATGAATAGATTCATTTGTCGCCATGAAGCAAGATTCCTGCACAGTGAGCAACTTTTGTAGACTACCTGATTCTATATAACTATCATGCATCAATTTATGAGACCACAATGATTTGATCGTTAAAGAAATATTTTTAGGAAACATTTCAAACTTAGCCATGAACTTTTCAAAAATCAGATTATGAATACTTTGAAAAACTTGCTCTGATACCAAATGAAAGGGATGCGGAAGATGATCTTAAGGCTATTTAACACTAGAGGGGGGGTGAATAGTATTTTAAGAATTTCTTTAAAGCTTCTTTGATTTAAATTGAACTAACTAACTTAATGCAAATACACAATCACAGATCAAATCACAGAATCACAAACAAATGCAAATATAAATAAAAAGCAAGTAAAGGAAAGAACACACCAGGAATTTTATACTGGTTCGGTGTTACCCTACATCCAGTCCCGCACAACCCGTACGGCTTTCTATTCAACAATAATCTAGATTACAATCCCTCGATTCCAAGGCAACGAGGTACACCCTCCAGATTCTCAGGTCTCTGGGTAGAACCACTTGATTCACAGGACACAAGTTCACCCGATCGATTTCCAAGGACACGATCACACCTTTATAACCCCACACAAGTTTCTTTGAGTACAAATGTATCTATAACTCTGATAAGCACTGAGATTCTTTGGAGAGAGTGGCAGAGAATCAAACTAGAGATATTCTGGTTTGAGTCACTTAAGATTTCGGCAAAATATGGATAGGATGATTAGAAAATAAGATAAGAGAGTAAAGAGGAGAGAAAATAAAGAAAGTAGTTACTGGAAAACGTCCATAACAGTCTCTATTTATAGAGAATGAATGGATGTGTCCATTCGAAGAGGTTTAAACGAATAGACACTTCTTTTGAAAACAACCTTTGCTGTAACGGGAAGCATGTCGACATGACAGGTAAATAGGATGTCGACATGGTCTAGTAAAAAGTGATGATTTGCTTTACTTTGAAAATGATGATTTAAAACATATGCAACTTTATTCAAATGGACTCTATGTATTTGTAGAAGGTATTTTAGAAGTAGAAATACTTATGAATGTATATATGTATATATACTAAAATATATTTAAAATCAAAGTAAATAAACTAAAGTAAATATAATATTAAAATAGATTTTGAGGCTAAAATATCAAGGACAATTTTGAAATCAAAATATAACAAAATAATAAATATGATTTTGAGGCTAAAACATTTTTGGAAATGTGAATGAAGGTTTTTCTTTTGAAAAGGAATATTTGAAAATCATTTTATAAAACAAGAGATAATTTTGAAAATCATTTTGAATCAAAATTAGTGGATAACAAAATAGAGCTACTATCCGTTCCACTAGATATTTCGTGAGTTCCATCTTACTAGGGTTCCATCCCTTTAACAAGAACGAAGTGGATTCCATTCCACGAGTAAATTGGATAAAAAAGAATGATAGTGCTTTCAAGGAGTTTTAACAAATATCTAACCTAACTATATTATTTGTCTTGAACTCTTGAATATCTTGAATCTCATGAGTCTTCAATCTTGAACTCTTGATCTTTGTCTTCATCAATTTTGTTTTCTTTACTGTACAGTCTTCTTTTGTTGATACCTACATATAGATTTCCTGCACATATATATTTTATAACACTTCTATAGTTGTTGTCATCAAAACCACTATCCTATGGACTAACAATTCTTAACGAGATGCTTAAAATTAATAAGATAGAAGAATCTAGACAACTAAACTTAGGTGAACGTAATGTCCTTGCCAATCTAAAAGATGAACTTAATTCTATTTTAGAAAAGGAGGAGGTTATGTGGAAGCAGAGATCCAGAATCCAATGGATCAACGAAGGGGATAATAATACTAAATTTTTCCATACTATAGCTAATGGTAGAAAGTGTAGTAATACAATTAATTCCATATTGTTAATAATGAAGAGGTTGTTAATCAAAGAGATCTTAACAAGGGTTTTACAGATTATTATAAAGATATTTTTGGTACTAGAAACAAACATAGAATCAATGTTAGATGGAATGATTTATATCCGTCTGATTCTATTGTTGATCTATCTGAGTTAGATAATCCTTTTTCTGAAGAGGAAATTAGAAAAGCTATTAATGACTTGCCAGGTGATAAATCCCCGGGCCCAGATGGGTTCCCAATTTTATTTTATAAAACTTTTTGGGATGATTTAAAACTAGATTTAGTTAATATGTTTAATGATTTTTATAATTGTAATTTGCAACTAGGGAGATTTAATTATGCAAATGTTATTTTATTACACAAAAAAGTAGGAGCTAAAAATTTAAAAGATTTTAGACCTATTTCTTTGATTAACTGTTCTGTTAAAATTATTTCTAAAGTTCTAGCTAATAGACTTAGTCTAAGAATGAATGATTTAATTGATTGTTCTCAATCGGCTTTTATTAAAGGGAGAAATATCACCGATGGAGTGGCTGTTGTTCAAGAATATATTAATCACTGTTGTAAGAATAATATAACTTGTGCGATTTTAAAACTAGATTTTGCTAAAGCTTTTGATTCGGTAGATTGGGATTTTCTTGTAAATATCTTTCATGCTAGAGGTTTTGGTCATAGATGGATCAACTGGATTATGAATTTGCTTAGAACTGGTAACTCTAGTATTATGGTTAACGGTATATTAGGTAATAAAATTCAATCTAAGCGAGGTTTAAGGCAAGGGGATCCTTTATCGCCTTTATTATTTAACTTAGTCGTTGATGTTTGTGCTAAGATCATTAAAAGAGCAGTTGATAATGGATCTCTGGGATGTGTAGGCAATGATATATCGCGTAATGGTATATCGGTTCTCCAATTCGCCGATGATACCTTGCTTTTTTCCTCCCACTTACCTTGGCACGTTATTACCCTTAAGTTTATTTTATCCAGTTTTGAACTTCTATCAGGTTTAAAAATAAATTTTGATAAAAGTTCCGTTTTAGTTTTAAACGATATTGAAAAAGTTGAAAACTTAGTCGCTAATACTTTAAATTGCAAAACCATGAACTTTCCTTTCGACTATCTTGGTTTTGTGATTAGACCTACTAAACTCAAATATGATGATTGGCTTATAATCATTAATAAAATCAAAAATAGAATTTCTAATTGGAATGGGAGATTTTTATCCCGAGCAGGTAGATTAGTTTTAATAAATTCTGTTTTATCCGCCCTCCCGATCTATTGGATGTCCATGCATCTGTTTCCAGATTGGGTAAGAGATAAAATAGACAAAATTAGAAGAGATTTCTTATAGAGTGGAGAAAATTTGAATAAGGGCATAAAATGTTTAGTAAATTGGGAAACAGTTTGTAAAGCTAAAAAGGAAGGTGTCTTAGGAGTAATTAATTTGCGCAATATGAATTTGTCCTTACTAGGTAAATGGTTATGGAAGTTTAAGATATTAATGATAATGCTACTTGGAAAGAGATCATTTCAAAATATTACTATAATGGTTGTATTAACTTGCATCAAATTTCTTCTCCAGTTACTTAAAATCTATCTAATTTTTGGAAATCCATTTTGAAATGTCATGAGATTCTTAACCTTGGTATTAATACGATAGTTCATTCGGGTAATTGTACTTCTTCCTGGCATGACCTTTGGATTTCTGTTTTACCTCTTAAGATAGAATTTAAAGAGCTTTATGAAATCTATAATTTTAAGTTTGCTCTAATTATTGAAGTTTTCTCCCCTGAAAACGACCCTCCTTGGAATTTTAGTTTTAACAGAATTTTAGTAGGTTCTACTCTTAGGCAACTTCCTTTACTTTATGCTAAATTAAATCTTTATAGTATTGATAATGATAATGATATTATTAGTTGGGAATGGGATAAGAGTAAAAAATATTCTTCTACTTCTTTTTACAAATTTATCGATTTTTCGAGCATAACAAACAACTCTTTTAAATTTATTTGGAAATCTAATGCTCCTCCAAAATCCAAAATTCATATGTGGTTAATATTGCATGGAAAACTTAATACTATAGAATTTTTAAAGAAAAAAACATCCAAAATGATAATAAATGTTATTTTTGTAATTTGCATTTAGAAGATATCAAACAAATATACTATGATTGTATGGATTCTTATTACATTCTAAATAATACTCTTAAATTTTTTAATTTTAATATAATAACTAAAATTTCTGACTGTGACTTCTACTGGAATAATTTTAGATCTAGGTTCAAAAAGAATATTCGGCTCTTACTTGACACTTTATTCATTATTATTTGTTGGTATATTTGGTTTGAAAGAAATCAAAGAATTTTTAATAATAATAATAGTCATTTTAATAAATTGATTTATGCAATTTCTTCATTTTGTTTTAGTTGGATATCAAATATAAATTAGCTAAAAATAAATATTTAAATGGTATCTCAATAAGGTTAGTTATAATATTAATCTTTTTAAACTCAATAATAATATGTTCAAAAATAACATTGGTAGTATTAATATTTTTCAAACTTATATGACGATTACACTGCTAATCATAACATACTTATGATAAAAGGTCCATAAGAATATTTTAAGCTTTGTTTCCATTTTTGTTCTAGTCATTGTTGATATTAGTTTTTTTAATTTTCTAATTCTTTAGTGTTTGTCCAGATAGTACTATTTAGATATTTTATTCTCCACCTCTTTCATACATAGTCTAGTTAGTATTATTTAGATATTTTATTTTCCATCTCTTCCATACATACATATGTTAGTCCTTGAGATGATGGTTTTGATGACAACACCCTTAGAATAAGATTATAAAATATAAATACTAACATTATAGTTTAGATATATATGTATATGCAGGATTTAACCATGCAGGTATCAAGAATGAAGAATCTACAGTATAGAGATTCAAGATATCAAGATTGAAGACTCATGAGTATCAAGAATATCAAGAATAGCAAGATTATCAAATAGTACAAGATAAGTATTGAGTCTAGAATTATGTTAAAACTTCATAATAGCACTGAAATCTTCACTCCATATTTCATTTGGGATGGAACCCATTTCTACCTTTTTAGTGGCTTACAAACCCACGACAAGTAGCTTACAAACCTACGAAAAGTGGCTTACAAACCCATGAACATCCTGGTTTTGTACAAGTTCTCGAGTCCTGATGTGATGAGATATTCTGCAGGAAGAAGCTTGCAAAACTACTTCAAAACTGCTTTTCAAAATGTTTTAGCCTTAAAAATTATCTTTTCAAATGATTTTCAAAAAGATGTTTTAGCCTTAAAATATTCTTTGATTTTGTTTTTAGATAAAATCTTGTTTTAAACTTCGTTTGTTTTAAACTATCTTTAATAATAAATTTAATATTTACATTTAGATTTAAATATAAAATTATAGTAAAACTATATATATATATATATATTATTCTCTATATTTACTTATGTATTTTAACTATAGTTAAGTATATTTATAAAGTTTAAAATAGTTTTAATATAAGATAGAAGTAATTTTCAAAGAAAAACAAATCACCAAAATTTCCTTTGGGATGTCGACATACCCAAGATACCCTTGTCGACATAGTGGCAGTTGGTTTCAAAAATTTGAATTTCAAAAGAAGTGTCTATTCGTCATAACCTTTCACAAATAGACATGGCTGTTGTTCTTCTATAAATAGAGGATGTTTTCAACGAATTTTCAACAATAATTTTCTGGTTTTCACTCCTCTTCTTCTTCCACATTTTTTTATATATATTATTACCATTACTCTGCCGAAATCACCATTGAATTTAACTAGATCATTTTTGGTTTGATTCTCTATCACTATCTCAACAAGATCCCAGTGCTATTCAGAGTTATAGGCTTCTTTGTAATCAATCAAGTGAGAAAAGGTGTGATTGTAGCCTTGGAAATCAATCAAGTGAGAAAAGGTGTGATTGTAGCCTTGGAAATCAATCAAGTGAGAAAAGGTGTGATTGTAGCCTAGGAAATCAATTGGGTGAACTTGTTGCCCGGGAAATCAAGTATCTCTACCCAGAGGATTGTGAATCTGGAGTGGTGTACCTCGTGGCCTTGAAATCGAGGGTTGTAATTGTAAAGATTGTTTTTGAAAGGAAATCCGTACTTATGTGCGGGATTGGATGTAGGGTAACTCCGAACCAGTATAAAATCCGGTGTGTTCTTTCCTTTACTGCTTTTACTTTATATTTGCATCTGTGTTTGAATCTGTGATCATATGTGTGTCTGAATATTGCATACATTTGTGTTCAAATTAATATAAACTCGAAAAGATTTAGTAATTCCTTAAAACACTATTCACCCCCCTCTAGAGTTTATACTAGCCTTAAGATCCGTAATCCGCATTTCTCACATTTGGTATCAGAGCAAGGTTTTCAAAGTTTCATAATCTGAATTTTGAAAATTTTTAATGGCTTTATTTCAAAATTTTGTTAATACTTGTTTAAAAATATTCAAATCATTATTGTATCATAATTCTGCATATAATCTATATTCAAAGTCAAATCGTTCACAAGGTTTTTATGATGTGCAGGAAACATGTTTTATGGATGTTGAGGAATCAAACCATAATGGACAAATTGTGCAGATCGAAAAGAATAAATGGATACTTGATAGTGGATGTTCTAGACACATGACTGGTAATCCGGATATGCTGAATGATATAATATACAAAGACGGAGGATTGGTTAACTTTGGAGACAACTCAAAAGGATATGTGATTGGCATTGGCAATGTCGGTAACTCTAAAACTCCTATTATTACTAACGTTTTCTAGTTAAGAATCTGAAACATAATTTGCTAAGTATTAGTCATCTTTGCGATAAAGGATATAAAATTAAATTTGAAAAAGATAAGTGTCACATTGAAGGTAATAATTCAACCATAATATTTGAGGGAATTAGAAAAAAGAATATTTATATTCTTAGTATGAAAGTTTCAAATGATAACTTGTGTCTTTTGGCAAATACAAGTGACCCTTGGATTTGGCATAAGAGATTTGGGCATTTGAATTTCAAACTCTTATCTAGACTATCAAAACATGATCTAGTAAGAGGTCTCCCTAAAATTAATTTTAAAATAGATAGTTTATGTGATGCATGTCAATTAGGAAAACTTACAAAAAGTTCCTTTAAATTAAAAGATATGATTTCAACTTCAAAACCTCTTGAATTACTTCGTCTTGATTTATTTGGTCCATCTAAAATTCAGTCAATAAATCACAGTAAATATGTTTTTGTAATTATAGATGATTATTCTAGATTTACATGGACAGTAATTTTGAAACATAAAAGTGATACTTTTGAATGTTTTAAGAACTTTACAAAAAGGATTCAAAATCAACTTTCTGTAAAAATTATAACCATCCGTAGTGATCACGGTGGTGAATTTGAAAATGAAAAGTTTGAGGAATTCTGCAATAAAAAGGGGATAACTCACAATTTTTCATTTCCAATAACTCCACAACAAAACGGAGTAGTAGAACGTAAAAATAGGACGATTCAAGAGTGTGCGAGAACTATGCTTTCAGATAGTAATTTACCAAAACATTTTTGGGCAGAAGCAGTTGCTACCGCCTGTTATATTTTAAATAGAATCTTAATAAGACCTTTAACTGATAAGACATCTTATGAACTTCTTCACAGAAAGAAACCTAAGGTATCTTATTTTAGAATTTTTGGAAGTAAATGTTTTATTTTAAATACAAAAGATAACTTAGATAAATTTGATCTTAAATCCGACAAAGGTATCTTTATCGGATATTCTAATAGAAGCACAGCATACAGAGTGTTTAATTTAAGAACTAACACCATTGAAGAAACAATGCATGTTTCATTCGATGAAAATCCCAAAAATTTTGTAGAGACAAATGATGAAGAGGATTTAACTACTCAAAATCAAGAGTCAATTGAAACTAATAATGAATTTAATCATCCTAATAAAAGGATTAAACTTTTAAAAGATCATCCCATAGAAAATATTCTAGGAGATATGCAATCTGTTGTTACAACTAGAAATCAACTAAGTAAAATGAGCAATGTAGCTTTTATATCAACTATTGAACCAAAAAATCCAAAAGAAGCATCAACTGATGATTCATGGATTTTGGCTATGCAAGAAGAATTAAATCAATTCACTAGAAACGATGTTTGGGAACTTGTTCCTAGACCTAAAAATAAAACTATAATTGGAACAAAATGGGTTTATAAAAATAAAATGAATGAACAAAGTGAGGTCATTAGAAATAAAGCCCGGTTAGTCGCTCAAGGTTATTGTCAAGAAGAAGGAATAGATTTTGATGAAACCTTTGCTCCCGTAGCAAGATTAGAAGCCATTAGGATTCTATTTGCTTTCGCAAATTATAATAATTTCAAATTATTTCAAATGGATGTTAAAAGTGCCTTTTTAAATGGATTTGTAAAAGAAGAAGTATATGTTGAACAACCACCACTTTTTGAAAATGAAAAATTTTTAAATCATGTTTACAAACTTAAGAAAGCTTTATATGGTCTAAAACAAGCTCCTAGAGCCTGGTATGATAGACTAAGATCTTACTTACTTCAATCAAACTTTGAAATTGGTAAAGTAGATAATACTCTTTTTATTAAAAGAAATAAAAATGATATTCAACTAGTACAAGTTTACGTAGATGATATCATTTTCGGATCAACTAATTTTGAAATGAATAAAGAATTTTCCGAAATAATGACAAAAGAGTTTGAGATGAGTCATATTGGTGAATTAAACTTCTTTCTAGGATTACAAATAAAACAATTAGATAATGGTATCTTTATTAGTCCAGAAAAATATGCTAAAGACCTAGTTAGTAAATTTGGTTTGACTACTGCAAGTGGAAAACCCACTCCCATGGCAACCAATGAGTACCTAAGTAAAGAAGATCTCTCGAAAGATGTAGATCAAAAATTATATAGAGAAATGATTGGATCAATACTCTATATCACTACTAGTAGACCTGATATCATGCATAGCGTTTGCCTCTGTGCAAGATATCAATCCCAACCTAAAGAGACCCACTTAAAAGTTGTAAAACGTATCATAAGATATATTAAACACACCATTGACTATGGCTTATTTTATCCTAAAAATGATTCTTTTGAATTAATATCTTACTGTGATGCTGACTATGCTGGTTGTAAGTCAGACCGAAAAGGTACAAGTGGAACTTGTCACTTTTTGGGGCATTTTCTGATTTCTTGGTTTAGTAAAAAGCAAAACACAGTTTCTCTATCAACAATTGAAGCAGAGTATATTTTTGCTGCTTTAGCTTGTTCTCAAGTAATATATATGCAACAAACTTTAAAAGATTTTGGTTTAAATATCTCAAGATCACCAATTTATTGTGATAATACTAGTGCAATAAATTTATCCAAAAATACTACTCATCATGCTCGAACTAAACATATTGATATCAGACATCATTTTCTCAGAGATAATATAAGTAAGGAAGTAATTACTCTCGATTATATCAATTCTGAGAATCAAATTGCTGATATATTAACAAAACCCTTAAATGAATCTATATTTACTAAATTAAGAAGAGAATTAGGTATTTGTTCAATAACTGAAATATAAAATATAAATAACAAAGTATAATTAAAAATTAAATTAAAAATAAATCAAATAGTAAAAATATCAAGCACCATATCGACATCCCCCTCCTAACCATGTCGGCATATAACGATTTTTTATTTTTGAATTTTTCCCACCAAAATTCAAATAAGAGGTTATATATTCTTCTTATTTCGAAAATTGGATCATTCTTTCTGTTCTTTCTCTATTCTATCTTCTGAAAACATTTAAACTATGGCCTCCTCTTCCAAATCAAATAAAAATTCAATATTTTCGTTCCCTTGTCCTACTTCTGGACCGTTTCAACAAACTACACTTGCAAGAGTGACGAAAATAGAGGATTCTTTGAAGAATGCACTGCAACTAATGATTGAAATTCCAGTGGTGCAACTTAGAATGGCCAAAGAACAAGAACGGCAAGGCAAAATTCTTAGAAATTTGCAAAAATTTCTAATGGACAATCATGCTAATCCGATCTTGATTGATGAAGAGCCTTCAGGAGATCAAGTGCAAGAGGACAGCGAGGAAGAAGAAGAAGAAGCCCCCATGGAAGAAGAGCACGCTGAAGATAACGACAAAGTCGTTTGCGTTGGCGAAGTGTGCTTTGAAAAAGATGGAAATCTTGTCGAACAACGTGGAAATTTCTGTTTCCACTATCTAAATTGTTCGGTTCATAGATCTCCCATTTTTAAGGACACGCATTAGTTTCTCTTTCCTCTTTCTTATTGTTGTATGTTTTTACCTACGTTCTCTACGCTCATGTAAATATAACAATATAAATGATTTGTGTTCTTATATTACAAATATTATCATATATAGATTCTTAGTTAGGAGAGTTTGTAATTTAGGACTAAAGTTTTAGTTTTAGAATTAAGTGTTGATTATTTATGATAACACTATCATTATAATCACATAGTATTAGACTAAGGGGGAGTTATATAGTTTGGAGTTAGTTTTTGCTGATGACAAAAGGGGAGAAGTATAAAATATAGGATAGTTAGGCATAGATTAAGGGGGAGTTATTAGTTTTATGGGGAGTCAATAGGATAGAAATAATATTTTATAAACAAAGGTTGTCATCATCAAAAGGGGGAGATTGTTAGTCCTTGAGATGATGGTTTTGATGACAACAACCTTAGAATAAGATTATAAAATATAAATACTAACATTATAGTTTAGATATATATGTATATGCAGGATTTAACCATGCAGGTATCAAGAATGAAGACTGTACAGTATAGAGATTCAAGATATCAAGATTGAAGACTCATGAGTATCAAGAATAGCAAGATTATCAAATAGTACAAGATAAGTATTGAGTCTAGAATTATGTTAAAACTTCATAATAGCACTAAAATCTTCACTCCATATTTCATTTGGGATGGAACCCATTTCTACCTTTTTAGTGGCTTACAAACCCACGACAAGTAGCTTACAAACCTACGAAAAGTGGCTTACAAACCCATGAACATCCTGGTTTTGTACAAGTTCTCGAGTCCTGATGTGATGAGATATTCTACAGGAAGAAGCTTGCAAAACTACTTCAAAATGATTTTCAAAACTGCTTTTCAAAATGTTTTAGCCTTAAAAATTATCTTTTCAAATGATTTTCAAAAAGATGTTTTAGCCTTAAAATATTCTTTGATTTTGTTTTTAGATAAAATCTTGTTTTAAACTTCGTTTGTTTTAAACTATCTTTAATAATAAATTTAATATTTACATTTAGATTTAAATATAAAATTATAGTAAAACTATATATATATATATATTATTCTCTATATTTACTTATGTATTTTAACTATAGTTAAGTATATTTATAAAGTTTAAAATAGTTTTAATATAAGATAGAAGTAATTTTCAAAGAAAAACAAATCACCAAAATTTCCTTTGGGATGTCGACATACCCAAGATACCCTTGTCGACATAGTGGCAGTTGGTTTCAAAAATTTGAATTTCAAAAGAAGTGTCTATTCGTCATAACCTTTCACAAATAGACATGGCTGTTGTTCTTCTATAAATAGAGGATGTTTTCAACGAATTTTCAACAATAATTTTCTGGTTTTCACTCCTCTTCTTCTTCCACATTTTTTTATATATATTATTACCATTACTCTGCCGAAATCACCATTGAATTTAACTAGATCATTTTTGGTTTAATTCTCTATCACTATCTCAACAAGATCCCAGTGCTATTCAGAGTTATAGGCTTCTTTGTAATCAATCAAGTGAGAAAAGGTGTGATTGTAGCCTTGGAAATCAATCAAGTGAGAAAAGGTGTGATTGTAGCCTTGGAAATCAATCAAGTGAGAAAAGGTGTGATTGTAGCATAGGAAATCAATTGGGTGAACTTGTTGCCCGGGAAATCAAGTATCTCTACCCAGAGGATTGTGAATCTGGAGTGGTGTACCACGTGGCCTTGAAATAGAGGGTTGTAATTGTAAAGATTGTTTTTGAAAGGAAATCCGTACTTGTGTGCGGGATTGGATGTAGGGTAACTCCGAACCAGTATAAAATCCGGTGTGTTCTTTCCTTTACTGCTTTTACTTTATATTTGCATCTGTGTTTGAATCTGTGATCATATGTGTGTCTGAATATTGCATACATTTGTGTTCAAATTAATATAAACTCGAAAAGATTTAGTAATTCCTTAAAACACTATTCACCCCCCTCTAGAGTTTATACTAGCCTTAAGATCCGTAATCCGCATTTCTCACATTTGGTATCAGAGCAAGGTTTTCAAAGTTTCATAATCTGAATTTTGAAAATTTTTAATGGCTTTATTTCAAAATTTTGTTAATACTTGTTTAAAAATATTCAAATCATCATTGTATCATAAGTCTGCATATAATCTATATTCAAAGTCAAATCGTTCACAAGGTTTTTATGATGTGCAGGAAACATGTTTTATGGATGTTGAGGAATCAAACCATAATGGACAAATTGTGCAGATCGAAAAGAATAAATGGATACTCGATAGTGGATGTTCTAGACACATGACTGGTAATCCGGATATGCTGAATGATATAATATACAAAGACGGAGGATTGGTTAACTTTGGAGACAACTCAAAAGGATATGTGATTGGCATTGGCAATGTCGGTAACTCTAAAACTCCTATTATTACTAACGTTTTGCTAGTTAAGAATCTGAAACATAATTTGCTAAGTATTAGTCAACTTTGCGATAAAGGATATAAAATTAAATTTGAAAAAGATAAGTGTCACATTGAAGATAATAATTCAACCATAATATTTGAGGGAATTAGGAAAAAGAATATTTATATTCTTAGTATGAAAGTTTCAAATGATAACTTGTGTCTTTTGGCAAATACAAGTGACCCTTGGATTTGGCATAAGAGATTTGGGCATTTGAATTTCAAACTCTTATCTAGACTGTCAAAACATGATCTAGTAAGAGGTCTCCCTAAAATGAATTTTAAAATAGATAGTTTATGTGATGCATGTAAATTAGGAAAACTTAGAAAAAGTTCCTTTAAATTAAAAGATATGATTTCAACTTCAAAACCTCTTGAATTACTTCGTCTTGATTTATTTGGTCCATCTCAAATTCAGTCAATAAATCACAGTAAATATGTTTTTGTAATTATAGATGATTATTCTAGATTTACATTTCTTTATATATATTCTTACCATTACTCTGCCGAAATCACCATTGAATTTAACTAGATCATTCCTGGTTTGATTCTCTATCACTATCTCAACAAGATCCCAGTGCTATTCAGAGTTATAGACTTCTTTGTAATCAATCAAGTGAGAAAAGGTGTGATTGTAGCCTTGGAAATCAATCAAGTGAGAAAAGGTGTGATTGTAGCCTTGGAAATCAATCAAGTGAGAAAATGTAACAACCCGCATATTTATCAATTTTATATTTAAATATTTTATTTAAATATTTTATCGTTAGTCGGATGTTAGTCCGAAAAGCTACTTTTTGCATACGGTCAAATTAGGACTCGAGACCACCTTCATTGAGTTCAAAATGCCGTTTGCAACCTTTTTGAGTATAAACTTCGATATGTTTGGAGCTAGCTAAAAATTTGACCTTTTTCACTTTGGGTTTGGGTTTGGGTTTAGTCCACTAGTCATCCTTATACCCCAAACTGAACCATCCCTCCCCATTCACTCTCTCTTCCTCCTCTTTTCAGTTCTAAAGCAAAAATGGTGGGAGAGATGGGAAATTAAAACTCCAAGCCCTAGTTCCTCTTTCAATCTCAAATTCTTGCTCCAAATCCAAAGAGAAGCTAAGGTATGCATCTCCATCTTCTTCTCCAATTCATTCTCTCTTTGATTTCAGAAAATTCCTAAACCTAATTTGGGAAGTGTTTCCTTTTTAAGCTTAGATTCAAGCTTCTTGTGTTGAGATTGAAGTGTGGTTGATCTTTCCTTGTCTTCAAGCTTCTCATTCATTGTTTTTGGGTTCAAAGGTGAGATTTTTATCTCACATCTTAATCTATATTTATCTTCGATTGTTAGGTATGAATTCCTAACACTTATTCTTGTGCAAATGCTTTTGGTTTGGATTGATTCGGTGAATATTCCAATTTTTAGTGTTTTGAGTTCAATTCTTTGAAAATCCTAACTTTGATGTTTTGATCATGTTTTCGGTGATGAATCAGAGTGCCTATAGGGCCGTAGTATCGATTGACAAAAGCCCCGTAGTCCATTGCTCGACTCGGGTGAAAGTGTGGGAGATTTCTCTCCCACTAGGCTGAGAAACGATTTCAGCTCGACACCAGACGTCTGCAGGTAGGCTCAGACGTCTGGAGTCTGTTTCAGGAAGTCCCCGAAACTTGCTGTAGACGTCTGAGCATTTACCTCAGACGTCTGGAGCCTGTGACCTGCTCTATTTCGCATGCTTTTGCCTATTTAGCTCGGGATTTTAATTTCTATCGGATCAAGGTTATCCGATTCGTCGTTATCATTTATTTTCTTCATTGATGACTTCTTCTCGGGATTTTTGAGAATGTCGCTCGCCTCTCTTGTCTTCACTAAGTCGTACCGTTTTGGTCAAGTCGAACACCGTAAGCAGGGGCGTTGCCCCCGCACCCTTACCTAGGGGGTTGCCACCCCCCTGGACTCCCCTCCGTAGACGAACTCATCTGAAAAACATTCAACAGAACTTCCGCGTTGATGCATTTTGACCTGATTTCCTTGGATTTTGTTCACGTCTTCGAATGTGAATCTTTGTGATAGATTGTTTCAACAATCGTTTTATGACTTGTCGCTTTAAAGATATATGAAGGTTTCAATACTAGTAGTAAATATCAAAACTCTTTCATCAAAGCGATTTCAACACTATTTTAAATATCAAAAGTTCGTTTTCTCAAACGGATTTCCAACCTACTAGTATATACAAGCCTTTACTTCACTCGGATGAGAAATCGACTTAAACGACTTAGTAAAACAAGTGGTATGAAACGCTTGCGTTCACTTCGTCGGTTAGCTCTTGGACTTGTTCGATTGAACCCTTTTTGTGACAATTTCCTAGTGAAGATCTACAGTTTGTTCGTAAATATTTAAGTTAAGCTAGTGGTTATGGGACATGAAGCTAAACTCTTATATTTACTAGCTTAGTGTAATTGACACTTCTTGATGATCATGACGATCATTTTTGTGATTTAGACTAGCAACTGTGCGATGTCTCTTTGTCTGCGAGGGAGACTAAACCCCGCTTGTGTGATGTTCACCATCACATAGAAATGGGGTAGCGACCCATGGTCTTCGGGCCGTTCGTGTGTCAAAATTTAATGGATAGCTTCCATGAGATAGCGTCTCATCTTGTGTTACACGTGTTGGTGAGTTTTCATACTCCCGTCTTGTGATAGGCCTCCCCCCTTCTTGTGATTTCTGGATTTCTTGTGATGATTTCTGGAATTTTGTGTTTCACCAATTTTCGTGATTTCCATTGATAACTTTTATCAATTTTTGTGCATTGGTGAATTTGTGTGTCATTGACTTGTTATGAATACAAGTTTAGGGTATGATACCCTATTTTATCTTTGAGAAGATTCTTGTGATATTGATTAATCTCTTGTTGATTTTCAATTACATACTTATAGTAGTATGCCATTATCACTACGCCATAAATGGCCTTCTGCAACACAAAAAAAATGTTGGCTCAGGCCCGAAAAATGTTGCCATAGGTCTATGGCAACACTTTTAGGGTGATGCAATTTTTGCCGTTGCCTTAGACCTCAAAGGCAACATTTTGACTATCTAAGGCAACATAAGTAATATTGTTGCAATAGAACCCTATTTGGGTCTATGGCAACACCCATAGGTATCTGTAGCAACATTCCAAAATGTTGCTATAGATATCAACTTTCTGAATTTGTGGGGCCCACAATGTAGAGAATATTTGATTTTTTAATAAAAATAAATATTTATTTAATAAAATGCTATTGCACAGAATTTAATATTTAAACAGTAATTTATTTAAATAAATATTTTATTTCAACATTTGAAATAGTACAAATTCCTGACTCCACTATCTTACAATTCAATGATATATAACACTGATATTCACATATACAGATATTCCTCCCTACATCACTCAGTTCACTCATTATATATGCAGTTTCAATTTATACAGACACCGACACTAACAAATATATGACGAGCCGAGTGCCGAGCCGAAGGCGAGCCGAGAAGCGGGTCCGGGTGCAGCGCCGGCGGGGGTCCGGGGCACCCCAGTCCCGGCGGGGATCGACTCTGTCTTCAAGCTCATGCATTCTTTTGCTCATGCATTCATACACTCATGCACATTTGATTTGACTCTGTCTTCAAGCTTGTATCCAGCTGTCCAGTCTTCAATACCTGTCACATATAATTCAAAAGCAGTAATCTGGAAAATAATATTTAACTCAAACAAAAAATGAAAATATTTTTGTTATAATATTTGCCTCGGGTATTTGGGTTGTTTCTTTTCATAAGTGCATAAGCTAAACATGAATGCAACACATGGATACAAGGACACGGCACAAGGTCAAACCCGAGTCATCGACTGGATTCAACTCAGGGCCAAGCAACCAACAAAACAAACAAGAACCAGGTTCAGCAAAATATAGACAAGCCAGTGCAAGAAACACAGCAGTACACATAGGCAGCCCATCAAGCAAAAACAGTGAATGCATTAGGCATGTACAAGAGAAACATAGGCAGTAATATGATATACAGAGGACTTGGAGCATCAGTTCATGTTCTGGTTTAACAAATGCAGCAGAAAGGAGCTAACAAGCTCAGATCAGAAATCAAAAACAAGCCAGTGAACCAAAATCCAACATACCAAATAATATCACATCGCAATTCATCACCGGCATAGCAAAATCAAGCCAGTGAACCAAAATCCAACATACCAATACATCATCGCAATCCAACATACCAGATTTATCAAAGTCCAACAGAAAGATCAAACCCGAGATTATAGGAAATAAAGCCTATAAATAAATCCCAATTCATCATCGGCAAAAGCATGCGAGTGTAACCAAAATCGAGAACAATCAAGTAAACCAGAAGGCAGAAAACATACCAAATAATATCACATCACAGCCGACGACGAAGTCAAAGCAATTCGAGCAATCAATCAAGGAGAATGAAGGAGCAAGCTACCAGGAACGTTTCTCACACTAGATTCGATCAATCAGAGCATCAAAGCAACTGAAATCGCGTGCCCTAGTTTTCACAGAGAGGAACGAGAAAGAAAAATCGCGTGCCCTAATTTTCACATAGAGAGGAACGAGAAAGAAGAGCTAGCTGATGGCGACGATAGCGATGGCAAAAGGGGTTTGAACGGAAAACTTTGTTTGGCTTCGGGTTTTGGTGTCGTGACGGGGCTCTGGTTGGAGCTAGATGGTCGCGATGGATCAGGGGGTAGCTGGGGGTGAGGGTGACAATTTGGTGGCGATGGGTCAGGGGGTAGCTGGGGGCGATGGGTCAGGGGGTAGCTGGGGGTGAGGGTGACAATTTGGTGGCGATGAGTCAGGGGGTAGCTGGGGGCGATGGGTCAGGGGGTAGCTGGGGGTGAGGAACGAAAATATGATTTGGAAATTAGGGATTTGGAAATTGGGGGTGAGAACGAAATGTTATGAAAAGTAAAGCGGGAAAATGAAATTTGGGGACAAATTGTAGTGGTGATCCATTTTAACAATCAGATTAAATATAGACCGTTTGATCGTATTCATGCAGATTGCTAATTTTATTAATTTTTTAATTTGAATACATCTATAGCAACACTATATAAAAATGTTGCATCCTATTACACTTGTTTAGCTAGAGCAACACATTTTTATGGCTAAGGTAACACCAAAAATACAACGTTGCAGTAGGACCAAAATTTTATAGCTGTCGCAACATTTTAGCTGGCAACACCTTGCAAAAATGTTGCAGAAGGTCATCTATGGCGTAGTATATGGTTATTACATGTTCATGCCATGTCTTTTACTTTATACCATATCATCTGATATTTATAGCTAGACTGATCCGTTTATTATTTTCTTATAAATAATACTCGGGTCAGACCGAGATGTTACAGGTGCTTCTGCTTGATTCCTCTTCCGGGATCTATTACTCCGACTTTTGGCTAACTACTTAGATTAGTAGTTTTTGTTGTACACATTTGAGATATTGACTCATTGATGTATTCTTTTGTATAGCATGTTGCTATTCTTTTTGTATTATCGTGGATCTTTCTGACCACTACTCTGATATACACTTTCATGTGTTATATATATATTCATATCTTCTTCCGCCTTTGTGATATGGATGTCTGTGACTGATTTATGTTATGATTATTTCTATGTTTGTTTCCGAAGATTATATATAGCCACTGTGTGATAGCTTTGAGTTTGTATCGGTATGTCGGATTTCCTCCTTAAATGATATGCATTCTATTCTATCTGACATATCGGTGCTCGCACAAAGAAGTTACATGGATGGTCGCTCCTCAACAGCCTTATTCTCCGTGCTAGTCGACAGCATTACACCGTAGTGTTCTTGGCTAGCGTGGGTATAGATGTGGGGCGTCACAGAAAAGGTGTGATTGTAGCCTAGGAAATCAATTGGGTGAACTTGTTGCCCGGGAAATCAAGTATCTCTACCCAGAGGATTGTGAATCTGGAGTGGTGTACCTCGTGGCATTGAAATCGAGGGTTGTAATTGTAAAGATTGTTTTTGAAAGGAAATATGTACTTGTGTGCGGGACTGGATGTAGGGTAACTCCGAGCCAGTATAAAATCCGGTGTGTTCTTTCCTTTACTGCTTTTACTTTATATTTGCATCTATTTTTGAATCTGTGATCATATCTGTGTCTGAATATTGCATACATTTGTGTTCAAATTAATATAAACTCGAAAAGAATTAGTAATTCCTTAAAACACTATTCACCCCCCCTCTAGTGTTTATACTAGCCTTAAGATCCGCAATCCGCATTTCTCACAATATATGTATATAAATTAAATAAATATATATAAAAATTAAATAAATATACATATATGTATCACTCTAACTCTTTTTCTTAGTCATTCTTCAGATGCAGGTATGGGTCTTAGATTCACTTTGCATGTACTCATGACTTCAGATTTCAGGACTTTGGATTGTAGAGAGGTCAACAGATCCTCTCAGATCCACCAGCAGTTTCACCTCAGATACAGGACTCCTTCATCTTCACTATAGCGTTCTATTTCCAGGAGGATATACTCTTTTGCTTGGTACTTCCTTCATTTGTTCATAGTCTTCAGAGCGGATTTTCCATTCAGTATCATTTTTAGTTCCACTTCAGAGTAGTTTCTTTTCCATTCCTTCCGAACTAGAAGCATGGAGCTTCTTTCTTAGCTTGTGATGACATCCAGTTTTATTGGTTTTTCTTTAGGTTTTTTAGGTACTTCTAACACCTTAATATTGGGCGGTAGCCATGCCGGAGCTCGATATTAGGGTGTGATGGGTGGTGGCCTTGCCGGAACTCATCTTAGGGGTACCTGAGTATTATTGTTTCTTGTATTTATCTCTGTTACCTGCCAGGCATGTTGGCAGCGCCTTGTTTTGTGATATATATAGTTGCATGTGTGCTCTCCTTTATTTATAGAGGATCGCACATTTTTCTCAAAAAAATCCTTTTCATTAAGTAAAATCATTTTTATAAAACAATTTATTATTTATAAGCACCTTTATTAAATTAATTAATTACCTTTAAACAACATATATAATTAATTAATTAACTTTAAATATTATTATTAAAGTAATAAATCAACTTCAAAACATTATAAATAAAAAAATTAGTCAACTTAAACATTGTTAATAAGACAATTATTTAACTTTAAATGTCATAAATAAAATAATTATTTAACTTTAAAACTCATTAATAAATTAACTTTAAACCTTATTAATAAAATAATTATTTAACTTTGAACAACATAATGATATAATTAATATCTTTAAACCACACTAATACTATAATTAAATATCTTAAAATATCATTAACTAAAGTAATTAATTTGCCTTAAACGTCATTAATCTCTATATTTTAAACCATTTATAATTATATAAACCCTTACCCTCAAATTGTTATAAAATGCAAGTAAATTTAAATCCATAGCTTTTCAAATTCGATAAGAGGTTAGTGATCACAATGGTACTTGAACAAGCTACCCTTTACTTAAATTTAGCTTTCCAAGCCAACACTAGTATTTACATAACATCATATATGTAAATAAAACCAACAACTAACAATCATTAGCTAATCCATCACTTATCCAATATTAATTAATCCATATAATAATTAACTGACATATGAATATCCAGTTAATATAATAGTAGAATGGGGATTTATTCTGCTAAACATATGTTCATCAATAATCTATTCGATTTAATTATAGCAGAACGATGTTTTATTCTGCTAAACAATATGTCCAAAATAATCTATTCAATTAAATTTAATAGAATAGTGTTTTATTTGGAAAAATAGATATCACCAATGAAGTATAATTAATTTAACCACGTTATTATTTAAAATAACATAATTATATTCAACTATTATTATTTTATCATAAATTTGTACTTCGTTCAAACTATCAATTAATTATATCATAGTGTTCTGCTAGATCATACGAATCTAGTGCAAAAATCCATTGGTTAAACGGACTTCATATGAAGGAATTATGTATTTTCAAAGCTAGGCTTATAACTAATTAACTAATTAAATAAATTTAATAAATCAAGATTCAACACCAAAACTTAAACAGCCAAGCCCATCTAGCAAATCACCAAACCCGACCTGCCTATCATCTTCTTTCCCCTTAAATTCTATTCCAAATCCACCTCTTCTTTAACCCATATCAACGTGCACGTCGTGCACGTGCATGCGCCACTTCGTCACCCAACTAAACATCGAAGACCGCCCACAAATACCACTTCACCGCCTCGTCCCCCTGGCACCTCCGCCTATAACTCCGACCACCTAAAACGAATTCCGACATCTCTATCCCCATTTTGAAACACTCCGAGAGACCAAGATGAGCACGCAAATGGAGCTCCCACTACCGCCTCGACTACCCGCAACCTCTGGCGCCTACTCCATCCATTCCACCACCCTCTGCCTCGCCTCCAAGCCCTCCTTGTTAACTTTGATCAACCACATCACCGCTAGCACATCAATTTTTGCACGCTAGAAACCCAAACTCCTCGAAACCCTTGAACGAGCTATCACTACCTATACAGTGAACCGGACCACCTACGACCACTTCCAACACTATCGCCATCCCCCAATGCTGCTCCAAACACCTTCATACCTTCCCTAGATCATCATCAAGTCGGAATTTCTAAGATGATCGAAAACGATCATCTCTTTCCTATGTCGATTTACACCACTAAAAATACTGCGATCATCTCCCAAAATCTCCATTAGATGATACGACCACATCCCTACCCTCAAATCTCCATTTCGTGCACGTTCAATTTTCTCCATCTCTTGACCACCACTGATTTCGAGAATTTACCACTAAAATACTTAATGAAACATCAAGCTACCATTTTTAAAAAATACTAAAGGTGGAAGTGAACAACTTCCGTGCCGAACACTTTGGCTAATTTTGAGTAAATTGGGAGATAGTGAATTTTGAAGACGAAAGATGGAATATTTTTCCTTTGTTTTCAAAAATACAGAGAGAGGTAAGGAAAGAAGAATGAAGTTAGGTTTGAGAAGAAGAAAGTAAATGCAAAGTGAAAATGAAGACGAGATAAATGAATTTTTTATATAAATGAAAAAAAGTGTTAAAAGACATAAATACCCTTAATCTCATTTCCCTTACTTCCCATCTTTTCTTAAGTCAACTAAGTACTAAACCATATGGAAATATGGTGGATATTTGGAAGGTATGAGTACTTTTCTTTAATTCTATACTCAAGCCATCAAATCATCACTTCAAAATTCAAAATTTGAATATATTTTATATTTATAAATTATTATTATTATTATATTTATTTATCTTTACATTTCAAAATAAATGTTTCTTTTTTTCTTAACTTATCCTACATTTAAATGTTTTTTAAAATGTATACAAAGGTTCAACAACTTTCTACAACTTGTCATCCGATAAAAAGCTGAAAATCCGAGAAGCGGGTTTCGGTCACATTTTCAGTTTTCCATCGAACTATCTATTTTTGTAAACAAAATTAAAAATGAAACTTCTATCATTAGTTATAAATTAAAAGAGGGTTATTTAATTATTAAAAACCATTAATTGAATATTTAAAATAATTTAAATATTCACAAATCAAATCGATAAAATTCCGAGTCGTTGCATTCTTCCCCCTTTAAAAGAATTTCGACCTCGAAATTTCATCTCAATCCAACAAAGAAGGAAACTAGCCAACACAAAAACTTAACCATTTTACTTCCATAAATATTTATGAAAACATTTTCATAAAACCCAACTTAAGTTCACAAGCTTGTATAATACCCCACTAGGTCTTGGGGGTATATACCACTATCTGGTTCAAACCTTTATATTTTGAATATATTTCCCTTAAGTAAACTCAAGATCAAATACCTATTTTTTTTTACAAAACCCTTTCTGAAATGATACTATATATTTAAACCTAAATATACATATAGTCTGAGTAACCCCAAGGTGATACTAAGGAATTGGGAACTACCAAATAGTATCATACATTCCTTTACCAAGAAGGGTAATACTAAAGAGAAGTGCTTACCATCCGAACACATCTCTTTCCCATTTTTTGTTATTTCCCGGCCACTCGAATTGGTCAACATAAAAATACTTCTATTATTTCAAAATTTCCTTTTGAAACCATTTTGTATATATTTCCAAAAACACAGTTTTAACAAAATATTAATTACCAACTTGCTTTTGGTTCGTTTGGATTTGAACTCGTTTCAATCATACAATGATAAAGAGAATAATTTACTAAATGCTCTAAAACATTCGCCTAGGTAAACATCTGATCGTCACTTAGAAGATTATTCAGACCATCACAAACAAATCGAGACTCATTTCCCTAAACCAATCCAAAGAAAATACTCCCTACTTAAAATTCTCTTTCCAAAATATTTATACTTAAAAATATTTTCAAATAAAAATATTACTACCTTTTCTATAGAACATTCGAAATCTTTTTTAAAGACTTTGGGATTTGAATTCTCAAAAATTCCCTTAATTTATAAAACACATTTTTATAAACCAAATTTCATAAAATCAACTTATAAAACCATTTCCTATATATTTATTTCAAAATATATTAACTTTCTTAAACACCCTTTTTAAAAACCAACTTTATTCCAACATTATCACCGAATGGCTTTTAGTCAAACTGTGAAACTTAATTCACATGGTGTTCGTTCAGTGTTCCCACAATTTCTATCTACCCAATCAAGGTTTTAAAAAAGAAAATTACCGATAATCAACAATCAATAGTCAATGCCCAAAACCAGACGAGCATGACTAGTCAAACCCTGATGATAATAATTGAATATTATCATTTCCTAGCAAACATGCATATAAAAAATAACTATATTAATGTTTTGAAGAACATTCCTTTTATATACAAAATATACTCCTAAGTAAAATAATTTCATTTACTGATTTAAAAAAAACAATACCATGTCGATTGGCCTTGTTCAAGTGTTTAGAGATCCTTATCAATCCGTTAGCTACTCGTATTGACCAGAATCTATAAACTGCTCAACACGATATAAAACATTTTCATACCACTAACAAATACGTGCTCTCGTATATGTACACATACATATGCTCAAACTCATTCTAGAGTGTTACTAACTCTATCTCTAATGAGTTTACCCCACCAGGCCAAGGTTCTCGCTTAACTTTCAGCTCTGATACCAACTGTAATGACCTGCCTTTTTGATCCCTCAAAAGTCGACACTAATACATCCACGATATTCACGTGCCGAACATCCAAGTGCTGGAAAGACTGGGGTGAAGGAAAGAAAAGACCGAATAGAATCTCATAACGTGATAAGCAATATATAATATACAACAGGTCTTTACAAAGGGAAAAGGAACCTTAATATACCTACTATCATCAGTTCAAAACTAATATATCATCAGTCTGGACAGTTATAACCACATGCCCTTACAATTGCTATTAAATACAAACAAGAACACATAGCGGAAGATAAAATATGAGAATATGTGTTAGAGGATCCAACTCGTCTCTTGAAGCTCCAAAGTGTCTAGCTATATCTGGAAAATATTCTCAGGCTGACCCGAGCATTACTGTAACAATCCGTATTTTTAACTATTTTAAATTATTAAATTGAATACAATTATTGAACGAAAATGGTTAAAAATAAAAATCTAATGATTTATTAATGTAGTTATTGAATATTAACTTGAATAAAATTTTGAAATAAACAATTTCGAAGGTTTTGAAAATAACAAATATTGAAATGAAATTCTATGTAGGCCTGTCAACGGATGCAAATGGATGCGGATATGGGCTATATCCGCATCCGTATCCGAAAATTAAAATCTACATCCTCATCCGCAGCTGTTATCCGCGGATATTCAAAAATTAACATCCGCATCTGCATCCGTGGATCCGAAAATATCCGCATCCGAAAAGAGGATGCAGATATTTCTGAATATCCGAAAATATCCGAAAATCCGCATCCAAAAACTAGATTGAGAATTATAAGATAATAAAAAATTTAATCAAAAAAATTACAATTCATAGCATTCAAATAACAATCAATCGACAAACTAATAACTTCAGTTTTCAAGTTAACAACAAACAATCCACACAAAATCATAATAGAGTTACAAATGCATAATTAATTAGCTTATACAATTTAAATAATTAACCAAAAAACCTAAATAAACATAGCTAAGGTGACGAATAAGCATCCGATTTCTTTGCAAAAGTGAAGAATGAACATCCAATTCTTTGTTCTATCTTCAAACTCATGAGCTTTCCCCACGATCCTATAAAACAAAACATAGCAAAAATAGAATCCAATAAATTCTAACCTAAAATATATGTTGAAGATCAATCAAAATAGTATGGTACAGTATCTTCATTGTATAAATGTTGAAACCAATCAGTAGTGATGTTTTATGCATTAATCTTGCTTCGTATGTTTACCATATTATCACAGAAAATAACACATGTATCATGGCCCCAGTTTGTCGACTGCACCAACAAGATGTATCCCATCCAGCCATTCAGGTATATCAGTATTAGTCAGAAGATAAATTAAGAAATCCAGTGTAATTCAATCGGTTAAATACACACATACACACACCCCAGTGTAATATGCAACCAAAATAACAAACTGGAACCCTAGAATATGTTGTGTACCTAATATTTTTTTAAAAAAGAAGTAAAGAGTCAATAACGCTGACAAAAGTCAAAGTAATACCTTGATACTAGGCTGAAATTTCTACAAAAACACCGAAGAAGCCGTGATGGCGTTCAGTTTTAGGTGTACACATCTTAACTTCAACTATTGTTGGGGCATGGTTGTGAATGATTAAGTTTGATTTTGGACCATGAACTTGAACTGACATCTGTATGTGTATGCTATACCATTGAATCTTCCAGGGTTTGCCTTATGGTTATATAGTGGTGAGAGATATAATATAATCTAGGTGGTAACCTTAAAATCTGTAGTATATTCATATGATGATTTTTTTTTTACTGAACATGATCGATTTATGTCCGTGGGATTCAGTCCCAAGACCTCTAGATAGACAATCTAAGACAAACCATTGTTCCATTGGGGACACAATATAATCATGTATTGATTACATTTACATAAGGGGACAGAAGTAATATGTACATAGTGCATACACAACCATTTTGCAGCCATAAATTACGACTCAAATTTAGCAGTATCAACATTTCAAATGCAAAATAGCATCTCCTTATGTATTGTTACAATACTCACAATATGCAAACGCTATATTTAGACTGAACCTACCACATTATCGACCAGCTAAGGTACTAGACTTGTTAAAATCAAGTCTAGCATATATAAGCAAGATAGTTCAGATCCGACTTCTAGGTTTCCATTTAAGAAACCAAACCAATTATAAACCCGAGTAACAAAGTCCTGAAGATAAGCTCATTATTCATATACCGAATATATTCCTCATAAGTGTTAAAAACAAGACCTTATTCACTAGAAAACATTAAAATACCAACACATGCTAAATTACTTATCAAATAAACTGTAAAATCATATAAATATTTAGCGCCAGGTATAATTATAACTGTTTACTGTACTAGTCATCATCATTAAAATTATATTAGTTAAACGAACAAGCATGTTTTATCACATACCTCAAATGAAAGCAAAGATCAAGATCATGCAAGTGTGAAAACACCTGCTTACGAAAAGAGAAAGAAAAAACCTTTAAATTTTTATGTTCACCTACCAAATAATTATTAATTTGACTCCAAAATTATGATTTACTAATTGCTAGGATGTAAACAAAATAAAAATAGATGGGTCTAAACTGAAGCTGATTTTTTTGTCCTCTCCTCCACTTCTTTTGACGATCCAGCAAACCCCAAGAAGTCAATATTTTTTATGTGATCTGAAACATAGACTGGAGAATAATTGTAATATCCCGGAATTTTGGACAATATCAATTTAATAATCTGTTTAAATAATTAAATTGATTTGATAATCTTTATAAAAAAATGTTTAATTTGGTTTAATAATCTTCTTCAATGAATATTTATTTGTTTCAAACAATATTAATAATATATTGTTTTATAGATATAAATAGATTTTAATAAAATAGGATTGTTATTTCAAATTGAATGTGTTGTTTAAAATTAACTTTAAATTGGATTTTAAATATAATTTGAATTTGAATGAAAATTTGAATTTAGAATTCAAAAGGTAATATTCAAATAGTTTTGGATTTTAAAATATATGGATAAGCTTTTATTTATATATATAATTGGTTTTATTTTCTTTAAAATAATATATATATAGATAAGTAATTAATAAATTAAGTAAAGTCTTTTATCTACATTTAAAATAAATATAAACTAACTAAAAAGACATGTGTAAATTCCTAAGGCTAAGTAATAACAAGTGTTAACAAATTAAAAATGGTTAGTGACAAATGTCAAAGTTTTGTATTTTTGTTTTTCTTTTAATTGAATAAATCACAAAATTTACTTATATAAACTTATGCTTCCTTATCTTCTTTTCTTTTTCTATTCTTCAATTCAAAACTAAGAAACTTCAGCCTGTAACCATTTTTCAACAAACCTGTAATGCATTTCTTCAAAATCTGAAAGCATGTAAAACCATTTTTCTTCAATCTGAAATCACTTCCTCTCAAACCAAATACTCAAAAACAATTTCTCTCAACAAAGAAAATCTGTAATCAATATACTCCTCAAACCAGAAAGCTTTTTTCTTCAACAACCTGTAACTCATCTCTTCAATCTGATCAAAAAGCCTGCAAATGTAAACCTTCCTCAATCTCAAAATAAGATCTGTAAAACATTTCAAGATCAAAGCTTTTAGCCTGCATTTCTTCAATCTGGAAACAAGTAAACCTGTTTTAAAGCAAGATCAAAGGAAAAATCAAACCTGGAGTCTAAAGCAACACATCAAAACAAACAAATTAACATGCATGCAAGATTCATTAACAACAATTCCAATTTTTAAAGGTTCAAAAGCAGTTTCAAAAGATAAGCTCTGTTCACTTTTAAAAAGGTGAGTAACTTACATTTTTTTAAAACTTAAGTATATGATATCTGTTTGCATGCTATAAATTCTTGAATCTATGATGTAATATGCCTGCATGTTGTTTAATATGAATTGTATGTATATATGTTGATATTTTTGTATGTATGTCTGATATCACACTGTATAGTTTCCAGTTTTGAAAACTTCTCAAGTTTTCTTTGTTTAAAGTGAGCAAACCCATAACCTTATACACATTTTGGTTTGCATATAATTAGTATTAATGAATGTTTGCGAATAAGTTGCATATGTTATGAATGTTGATAGGAATGTTGGTGTGCATGTCTGTTATTTGCTCTGTCCCAGTTTCAAGTTCAAGATTTGATTTAAATTTTGTATCTCTGGACCTAGGCATTGTTATGATTTAAATTATAAACAATAATTGATGGTTTAATCATAGATTAGAGTTTAAGAATTTAATTTAAGTTAAAACAAACTTGAATGGCCATGGAAAATAGAGAATAACAGTGCATGTTCAAATAAGTGAAAATTCAAATATCTTTAGTTATCAATTCAGGTTTATAAATTGATTCCTTATACAAAATAATGATTTTTGGAAGAAAAATCACGATTTTTAATTAGGTAAATCTAGAGCATTAGGAAGTTGAACGTGAAATGGGTTTATGTTGATTTCTGGTGATCGTGATATTAATTGAGGTCGTGGTTAAGGCTGGAGGATGATGGATGATCAGAGAATCTGAGAATAATATCAGAAGTGATAATAATTCACTGTGGTGATGGTAGGAGTTTGATTTCGTTTTTAACCCTAGTTTATAGGTTGGTCGGAATTTTGGTTGTCGCGAATGCTCTGGTGGATCGAGCTCCACCAAACTGTGGGAAATTGAAGTGGTGAAGTTGACGAAGCTTTAGGTGGAAGCATAGATGATCTGATGATCGGAGAAGTTGGGTTCGAGCATTTTTCCAGGTTGGGTTCTGTTCCAGGTTGTGATCGAATAACTCGAATTCGATCGGGGAGATGGTTCGACTCGCTGGTGGTCGGAATCGTATGAGATGGTCGGGGTCGAGATGCTGGCGTTGGCAGCGATGATCGGAGGCGATCATCTCGTGTGTGCACGTGAAAGAGTATCAGCGTGTCAGTGTTTTAGTTTGGTTTTAGCAGAGAAGGTCTCGAGTATTTCTCGAGTGATAGCGTGAATAACTCGAAGCAGTTAGGGTTTTTACTCGAAGCATTTAGTGGTGGGCTCGGGTGATTTGGTGTTAACAGTTTTTAAGATCTGATAGTGTTTTTAAATTTAAAATGAATTTAAATTGAAAAGCAGTATTCAAAACAAAGTTTTAAATAAAATGTTAAGGTATGGATTCAGTTTATTAATATCCTAGTTAAATAAATAAGTTATAAATTTATAATGTTTTAACAAATATAAAAGGTTGAAAGTATAATTTAAAAGGATTTGAATAAAAGAATTGGTTTAAAAATCTTATAAAATTTCTTTTATAAATGTTAAGTGTTTCTTAACATTTGATTTTAAAAAAGGTTTTGTATTTGATTTAAAATTTGGATAAAGTTAAACTTGTAATTATTTTAAAATCTTTAATTTAAAATGAATTAAAAGAAAGATTTTAAAGTAAAATCTTTTAAAGTCTTTATTAATTATAAATTAAAGTAATTAAAGAATAATTTAATAAATTATTTAATTAATGAATTGGGTGTTTAATTAAATAATTAGAATTTTAAGTTAACTAATTAAGGGTTAATTAATTTGGGATTAAGAATCATTTAATTAAATAAGTATGGATTGTTAATAAATGATTAGAAATTTATTAACCTAGTGATTAAAGATTAATTAAGTAAATTTAATTTAGTAATTAGAAATTAATTAATTGGTAATTAAGAATTTATTTATTTGTAATTAATAAATAGTTGATTAAAGTTTAATTACTTAAAGAAAGTAATTAAAGGATTTTTAATAATTAATGAGGGATCATTAATTAGGAATTATTAAATAATTAATTAATATGATTAATTTTGATAATCAATTAGATTTATTAATTTATATGAAATTGGTTAAGTAGAATTACTTAATGGAAGTAATTAAAGGAATTAATTACTTAAGGTAATTAATTAAATAAATTTGATTAAGTTAGATTAATTAATTAAATTAATTTAGGATAATCATTTAGAGATGTGATAAATATAATTACTTAAATGTAATTAGTGAAGAGTAATTACTTAGGAAAGTAATTAAAGTTAATTAGAGGATGTAATTAACTAAAGAAGATTTTTAATAATAAAAGTAATTTTAGTTTAATTACTTTTGTATAATTAATCAAGGGATTAATTAAAGGATAATTAATTTTGGAGAAATTAATTTATGGAAGAGTAATTAAGGGTAGTTAATTACTAAATGTTATTAATCAAAGGTGATTAATAAATGTGGTTTAATTAAGAATTAATTATTAAATATAATTAATTTAAATGATGTAATTAAGGATTGGTTAATTAAGATTAATTAATAAATAATTAGTGATTAAAGTAATTAATTAATTGTAATTAATTAAGGATTAATGTAATTAAATATAGTTAATTAATTAATGAAGTAATTAAAGATTAATTACTGAATGGTTTAAGATAATTAATTTGTGAAATTAATTAAGTATTAATTACTTAAAGTAATTAAAGTATAATTAATCAGGAATGATTAATTAAGATGATACTTAAAGTATGATTAATTAATTGGTTTAATTAATAATTAAGTAAGCAGGATTTATAGGATGAAGTAATTAATTTAATTCACTTTAAATTAATTAGAGATGATAAATCATTACTTAAGAATGGATGAATGATATTGAATGCTTTGCATTGTTGATATCTCTGATAAGAGATGTGCTGATCTATGATATAGATGTTTGGTTGGATTGAAATGATAATATGAATTATCTGTTTGGATGATAATATGGATTATCTATTGTAAAGTATCTATCTTTGTGTATATAGATAAGAATTGAATTGTTTTAACCTTAAAACAACTTGGCCCTTAAAAGATACGTTTTGGATTTCGATGAGACCGGGATCGGGTTTCCGTATACCGGGATTCCAGGTCTGGAGACCCGAATACCACATCGATCCAAATTAACGATAGGTCGTGAATCTCAAGTGAAGATGAAGATTCAGAGTGCAAGGGTTATTGTCGTTAACTCTGAGGGTGATTCCAACACGAGTGTAACGAGATAATGCCTTCGGTTTCGTTCGAACCCGGAACGAACTTGTATGGATTGAATGCTTTCAACACATCGTCAGGCGGACGATGAGCATTCTAAGTGGTGTGTTCTGATTTAAAGGTAAATCGTAGCCTCAAGCCTCATCAACCGGGAATGGCTAAAACAGGGGAGGTGCAGCAAGGCTTCGTGGGTAGCACCCACTGAGAGTAAGGTCATCCCTGTCTAGAGAGTTCCTTTATTTCGGCTTAGTGGTGCAGTTGGCGACGGCCATCTGTGGGGTGATTTTATTCGGAATTATCCAGTAAGGGATGGTTCCGGCTTTGTGTTGCAGGGGATTGGGAGTAATCCTCGGTACGGTGATCTAGGCCCCGTACTGTGATAGGCGGTACCCCGGTAGCCCTGCCATTGTATGGAATCCAATTTCCAATAAGTGTCGTACGTATTAGTTGTGCCCAACTATGTTGGAACGTGAGATGTAAGCATTCCAGCTATTTCTGTATTTTACTTGGAAACCCTAGACCCTATTATAATATAACTGGATTTCCTATCAATTGTTTTGGTTAGCGTAAGGTAAAAACTTACCCATGTTTATTTGTGGGAAGTCTTACGTGATACCTTTTGTTTCAAAGATTTTCAAAGTTAAGCAAGTTTAACCTGTTACTCACACCAGACCCATGTCTGACCCAAGTGTTTATTTCTGTTTTATAAACTCTTGGGTACTCAAATTTTTACAAGTAGCCAAGGGATTCAGGTTTAGCTTTGACGAATTGTGAAGGAGCAATGGAGCAGGAGGCTTCAGCGTTCGTAGATATAGTATTCCGCTGTGTTAATCTCTATGATAGTGTGTGTATTGTATTGAGTTGTAATAACTAGACAGATGTTTATAACTGTCTAGTATGTGATGTGTATCTGTGTAACTCTGATAAGTGTTTTATACTATGTAATAGTTTATGTTATTAATATAATTTATTCGTTCCGCTGTGTGAGATTTTGTTGTTATTTCTTTTCTCTTCTCTTCTTTTCTCTTTCTATCCCTTTCTTTCTTCAAAACGATGCGACTTTCTGGGCTATGGAAGTCGGGTCGTTTCATTTGGTATCAGAGCATAGGTTGAGCGAATACCTAAGCTATAGGTTGAGTGAATACCTAGGTTCGGAAGGATTGTTCATTAGAGACAGGATCTGTAGCAACTTGTTTGAGTCTGAGTATATATATATACGAGAGCGCGTATTTGTTAGTTATATAAAATGGTTTTATATTGTGTTAATTGATCGGTTGGGTGGTATATGGATTCTGGTCAATACGAGTAGCTAACGTTATTGATAGGGATCTCTAAACACTTGGACCAGGCCAACAGACACAATATTGTTTTAAAAGGGAAGGTGCAATAATTTTACCCAGATATATTTTCTATATATAAAAAAAATGTATCATTTTAAATGTATATGGTATTTGTATTGATTGGTTGAGATGATAATAATTTATCATCTAGGATTAGGAGTCTGAGTGTTGAGGTTGGAAGTGTATTTGTCGAGACTGTAAACCTAATACCGTCTCGAGTGAACTTTGCAGTTGTGTAAGGATTTCACAATCTCTGAAGGAAACCTGTTATGGTTCGGAGTTTATCTTTGAAGTTGGATGAGTAGAGTTGGATCTGTCGGTTAGGCAGAAGCGAGTGATGGTATCTCAGGAAATTGTAGCTTTGTGATGAGACGCAGTGAATATGGATGTTCCCGAAGATGTTTTCTTTTGGAACAAGTTAATGAAGTGTGTCTGTTTCGGTATTGTGGCTGAGTTCAGCATGGTGATTCTGTTTGAGGTTCGAGTTTCTCGAAGAGCTTTGGTTAAGAAGTCTTTGGCATCTGTGGCAGCAGTGCAGCTCGGAGTGTTCTTTGCGTTGGCAGGAAGTTCTTCCGGCTTAGCAGTTTTCTGAAGGTGAAGTTCAGAAGCAGCAGAGTGGATCCATTTCTTCGATGGATTGGATAATTAAGTGTAAGCTGTTCTGATTGGTAAAGAGAGAACAGTTTCTTTGCATTTTGGCTGGGTTGATCGCAAAAGTGACTTGCGATAGTTTGAGTATTCTTTTGAGATTATCCGATATTTTCTGGGATGTATTGTCCAGTCTGTGCTTGTGTTCTTCATCAGTATTTTCATTCTACTCCAAGATCAGAGTGGTGCAGCGAAAGCAATTTGGCGAGTACATCTGTTTGTCTTTTCCAGATAGGAGAAGTTAGTTCGATCTTCTGATGTTTGTGAGTAGAGTTTTGTTTTGGATTGGATAGATCTTGAGGAGATCATTCTGTTGAGTTATTTTAGGTCCTGATTGTTTCAAGAAGTATCAGCGAAGGTTAAGCTGATCAGGAAGGATCTGTAGAGAGCCCAAGATCGTCTGAAGGATTTTGTGGATAAGAGACGAAGGAATTTGAAATTCGAAGTTGGAGACTTCGTTGTTGTGAAGTTTTCTCTGGTTAAAGGGAGCTATAAGATTGGGTAAGTCTGGGAAGTTAGCTCCGAGTTATTTTGGATCTTTTCTGTGATCTAATTTGGATAAGTACTTTGATCTACAAGGTTGAATTGTCAGTTTGGATAACTAGAATTCAATGTATTTTACGTATCTCTGAGGGAGTACGTGTTTAATCTATCTCTGGTTTTGGAACCAGCAGTTCTGGAGGAATTGGTTGTTGAGTCAGACTCGTCTGTAGTCTGATATTCTGTTTAGTTTTGTAGATCTAGATGAGTAGGAGCTCTATAGCTTAGTAGTATTGGTTGTTTGGATTGTTTGCAGAGCGAGTATCCCGGTATATATATACTTGGGGAAACTCGAGGAAATTCTATTCAGAATTTTTCGCTGGATAGTTAGAATTGTTTGTTTGGATGATTGGTTGCTATGATTGTTAGCATATGGATGATAATATATGCTTGTGATTTAAATAGATTATTAAATTACCTTTGTTTTAAATTTCGGGGACGAAATTACTTTAAGGGGGGAGGAATGTAATATCCCGGAATTTTGGACAATATCAATTTAATAATCTGTTTAAATAATTAAATTGATTTGATAATCTTTATAAAAAAATGTTTAATTTGGTTTAATAATCTTCTTCAATGAATATTTATTTGTTTCAAACAATATTAATAATATATTGTTTTATAGATATAAATAGATTTTAATAAAATAGGATTGTTATTTCAAATTGAATGTGTTGTTTAAAATTAACTTTAAATTGGATTTTAAATATAATTTGAATTTGAATGAAAATTTGAATTTAGAATTCAAAAAGTAATATTCAAATAGTTTTGGATTTTAAAATATATGGATAAGCTTTTATTTATATATATAATTGGTTTTATTTTCTTTAAAATAATATATATATAGATAAGTAATTAATAAATTAAGTAAAGTCTTTTATCTACATTTAAAATAAATATAAACTAACTAAAAAGACATGTGTAAATTCCTAAGGCTAAGTAATAACAAGTGTTAACAAATTAAAAATGGTTAGTGACAAATGTCAAAGTTTTGTATTTTTGTTTTTCTTTTAATTGAATAAATCACAAAATTTACTTATATAAACTTATGCTTCCTTATCTTCTTTTCTTTTTCTATTCTTCAATTCAAAACTAAGAAACTTCAGCCTGTAACCATTTTTCAACAAACCTGTAATGCATTTCTTCAAAATCTGAAAGCATGTAAAACCATTTTTCTTCAATCTGAAATCACTTCCTCTCAAACCAAATACTCAAAAACAATTTCTCTCAACAAAGAAAATCTGTAATCAATATACTCCTCAAACCAGAAAGCTTTTTTCTTCAACAACCTGTAACTCATCTCTTCAATCTGATCAAAAAGCCTGCAAATGTAAACCTTCCTCAATCTCAAAATAAGATCTGTAAAACATTTCAAGATCAAAGCTTTTAGCCTGCATTTCTTCAATCTGGAAACAAGTAAACCTGTTTTAAAGCAAGATCAAAGGAAAAATCAAACCTGGAGTCTAAAGCAACACATCAAAACAAACAAATTAACATGCATGCAAGATTCATTAACAACAATTCCAGTTTTTAAAGGTTCAAAAGCAGTTTCAAAAGATAAGCTCTGTTCACTTTTAAAAAGGTGAGTAACTTACATTTTTTTAAAACTTAAGTATATGATATCTGTTTGCATGCTATAAATTCTTGAATCTATGATGTAATATGCCTGCATGTTGTTTAATATGAATTGTATGTATATATGTTGATATTTTTGTATGTATGTCTGATATCACACCTGTATAGTTTCCAGTTTTGAAAACTTCTCAAGTTTTCTTTGTTTAAAGTGAGCAAACCCATAACCTTATACACATTTTGGTTTGCATATAATTAGTATTAATGAATGTTTGCGAATAAGTTGCATATGTTATGAATGTTGATAGGAATGTTGGTGTGCATGTCTGTTATTTGCTCTGTCCCAGTTTCAAGTTCAAGATTTGATTTAAATTTTGTATCTCTGGACCTAGGCATTGTTATGATTTAAATTATAAACAATAATTGATGGTTTAATCATAGATTAGAGTTTAAGAATTTAATTTAAGTTAAAACAAACTTGAATGGCCATGGAAAATAGAGAATAACAGTGCATGTTCAAATAAGTGAAAATTCAAATATCTTTAGTTATCAATTCAGGTTTATAAATTGATTCCTTATACAAAATAATGATTTTTGGAAGAAAAATCACGATTTTTAATTAGGTAAATCTAGAGCATTAGGAAGTTGAACGTGAAATGGGTTTATGTTGATTTCTGGTGATCGCGATATTAATTGAGGTCGTGGTTAAGGCTGGAGGATGATGGATGATCAGAGAATCTGAGAATAATATCAGAAGTGATAATAATTCACTGTGGTGATGGTAGGAGTTTGATTTCGTTTTTAACCCTAGTTTATAGGTTGGTCGGAATTTTGGTTGTCGCGAATGCTCTGGTGGATCGAGCTCCACCAAACTGTGGGAAATTGAAGTAGTGAAGTTGACGAAGCTTTAGGTGGAAGCATAGATGATCTGATGATCGGAGAAGTTGGGTTCGAGCATTTTTCCAGGTTGGGTTCTGTTCCAGGTTGTGATCGAATAACTCGAATTCGATCGGGGAGATGGTTCGACTCGCTGGTGGTCGGAATTGTATGAGATGGTCGGGGTCGAGATGCTGGCGTTGGCAGCGATGATCGGAGGCGATCATCTCGTGTGTGCACGTGAACGAGTATCAGCGTGTCAGTGTTTTAGTTTGGTTTTAGCAGAGAAGGTCTCGAGTATTTCTCGAGTGATAGCGTGAATAACTCGAAGCAGTTAGGGTTTTTACTCGAAGCATTTAGTGGTGGGCTCGGGTGATTTGGTGTTAACAGTTTTTAAGATCTGATAGTGTTTTTAAATTTAAAATGAATTTAAATTGAAAAGCAGTATTCAAAACAAAGTTTTAAATAAAATGTTAAGGTATGGATTCAGTTTATTAATATCCTAGTTAAATAAATAAGTTATAAATTTATAATGTTTTAACAAATATAAAAGGTTGAAAGTATAATTTAAAAGGATTTGAATAAAAGAATTAGTTTAAAAATCTTATAAAATTTCTTTTATAAATGTTAAGTGTTTCTTAACATTTGATTTTAAAAAAGGTTTTGTATTTGATTTAAAATTTGGATAAAGTTAAACTTGTAATTATTTTAAAATCTTTAATTTAAAATGAATTAAAAGAAAGATTTTAAAGTAAAATCTTTTAAAGTCTTTATTAATTATAAATTAAAGTAATTAAAGAATAATTTAATAAATTATTTAATTAATGAATTGGGTGTTTAATTAAATAATTAGAATTTTAAGTTAACTAATTAAGGGTTAATTAATTTGGGATTAAGAATCATTTAATTAAATAAGTATGGATTGTTAATAAATGATTAGAAATTTATTAACCTAGTGATTAAAGATTAATTAAGTAAATTTAATTTAGTAATTAGAAATTAATTAATTGGTAATTAAGAATTTATTTATTTGTAATTAATAAATAGTTGATTAAAGTTTAATTACTTAAAGAAAGTAATTAAAGGATTTTTAATAATTAATGAGGGATCATTAATTAGGAATTATTAAATAATTAATTAATATGATTAATTTTGATAATCAATTAGATTTATTAATTTATATGAAATTGGTTAAGTAGAATTACTTAATGGAAGTAATTAAAGGAATTAATTACTTAAGGTAATTAATTAAATAAATTTGATTAAGTTAGATTAATTAATTAAATTAATTTAGGATAATCATTTAGAGATGTGATAAATATAATTACTTAAATGTAATTAGTGAAGAGTAATTACTTAGGAAAGTAATTAAAGTTAATTAGAGGATGTAATTAACTAAAGAAGATTTTTAATAATAAAAGTAATTTTAGTTTAATTACTTTTGTATAATTAATCAAGGGATTAATTAAAGGATAATTAATTTTGGAGAAATTAATTTATGGAAGAGTAATTAAGGGTAGTTAATTACTAAATGTTATTAATCAAAGGTGATTAATAAATGTGGTTTAATTAAGAATTAATTATTAAATATAATTAATTTAAATGATGTAATTAAGGATTGGTTAATTAAGATTAATTAATAAATAATTAGTGATTAAAGTAATTAATTAATTGTAATTAATTAAGGATTAATGTAATTAAATATAGTTAATTAATTAATGAAGTAATTAAAGATTAATTACTGAATGGTTTAAGATAATTAATTTGTGAAATTAATTAAGTATTAATTACTTAAAGTAATTAAAGTATAATTAATCAGGAATGATTAATTAAGATGATACTTAAAGTATGATTAATTAATTGGTTTAATTAATAATTAAGTAAGCAGGATTTATAGGATGATGTGATGCCCCACCTCTATGCTCATAATAACAAAGAGTATTAAAAGAAATACTGTCTATTATTACGAAGAATAAGGCTGGATAGGAGCGACCATCCGTAGTTGACCTTACACTAATATTGGTTATCTCGATAGGAGTGGTATATACTTTTTATTTTTCATCTATCATTTATTTACTCCCATCGACACACCCAATTATCAGTATAAAACAAACTACGATAGTTCATAATAGTTTAGGACATTAGATATAACAATAACACAGATAATATAAATGCGGAACACAGATAAAACAAAAGTCTCATATATATATAACTGATGTCAGTTAATACATAGTTGACACAATACATATGATACAACTACAACTGTCGACTCTAGAAGTTATATATACAAGTACATTATCGACTAATATACATGAATACATATCATTCTATACAATGACACGACTACTACAAAATGACACTGACAACTTCAGAAGATGTGAAAAGTCTTCAAATCCCGAACAGCAACTCAAATAAGGAAATCTACTACCTGAAATAACTCGGGTCTGACCCGAGTATTACATTCAAAAGAAAATAATACCCAGGTCAGTCTAATTCAAACCAGTTTATTAGTGCATATAGGCAGTAATAATTTAAATAGACGACAGTCACAGAAATCTCGTATATCCAACTCCTCGATAAGAGAATCGAATAACGGCAGATATAACACTGAACAGTGTTAAACAAAAAAAACAGCAAATCCAAATCAAATTTTCGGTGTGGCTGCAGTACACGCACGCGTGCACTGCCTCGCCACTACCGCGATGAAATACACGAAAGCTCAATGAAAATCACAAACAAATGGCACCATCTCGAGATCAAGTTCGAGTTGTACGACTCAAACTCAACTGGACAGTGCTATCGTAAAACATAAATGCAGTAAACAAGAGTATAGCCTCAATGATGAGGAGAAAGTGAAGATTCAAAAATCAATACCACTGCCTCAATAGTTATAATGCAACTGGTCTGGGGAGCAAGTACGCCCCAAACCAAATAAGAGCAAAACTTCAACAAAGTCAACACTACTACAAGCAACTCAGAGGATCAAGTACAGAGAAACCAGAATGCAAGCGGTATCACTGCAACTTGAACCGGACTTCGAATTATACAATGATGTGAAGATAACCAGTGCACGACAGCCAATATATACAATAAGCACATATAGCTGTGAAGTACACAAACAAATCCAAATGCCAAATGAAGACAACAACATCAGGTGTACCGGATCAGGTGACAAACATGCACAGGCAAAGACTGCCCACATGATGCAGTAAAATAATAAGTACAACCTGAACAATAGTGAAACAGAGGTGGCAACAAGGAACTACAGAACAACCAGGCTAACGATGCAAACTGACTCGGAGCAATATACAGCGACAACATGTTACAGTGAAGATAAATTAGACCATACAATTCAAACTCAACACTGAAATGGCCATAGCCAATTCGACACAGGTGCAATTGGAAATTCAAAATAGAGAATCAAAGCTTAAGTCAGTTATGCAACCGTAACATGCACAACTTCAAGTACGTCACTACACAGTACAGTATAAGCATACACAAAACATACGTGGGTATGCACATATATTGTAAGACACAAGAAACAGTGATGTAACTGGAAGATGCAGAGACCAGAGAGGTGACAACTCCGAACTACAGACCCCTAATTTACTTAATTGGTCAAGACAGCTAAAGAACCAAAAATCAGAGAGATATATACGTGACCATGAAATCAAACAGCACCGTACCAGATTCAAAACAATGTTATGCAAACTCAGATGAACTCATGGCCGAGAAACAAAACCAAAAGCATTGTATAGGAGCACATGAACAACTACAGGGAACTGGAGATTTCAACTTACATGGAAATGAACGTGAATCATGATGGCAACAATTCAAGGCAACAACGTGAATAACACGTCATTTACGCATATGCAGTACACAAATAACTGGGTGACCCAGCTAAATCGAATGAGAATTTAGGTATCAGGGACATATGCGAAGTATATCAAAGTCAAATATGCAATAAAACAAGTGCATAATGGATGAAGCCAATGCACATAGGAAATGCAAAGTCGAAGACCAGATACCACACAAAACAACATAGCAAGGTGGGAGTGCATACTGGTTGATCAAAAATGCAAGAAACAACTGTGAATTTAAATATCTCACAGTGACACAAGTACTAGCTCAACCAAGTCAAGTGGAAATAACCAAATGCATTTGCAACTGAAACTGTCTCGATGTGAGGAAACAAATACAAATCTAATGCAGACACATATAAATCTGTTCAAGGTTCAGGTAATGACAATAGTGGTACAACGACACACTAGATCAGTGAACTACACTATGCAACAACAATGCAACTTACATGTACACCATGATATCAAGGCCAGATAAATCAATTCGAAGACCAGAGAATTCAAAGCAACCATTTCCAACCGAAATCAAAACCCATGGAAACCAAGAAACAAAGGATCAATCACTGTTTTGAACGAGTAATAAGGAACAAATTCAATCACTGACCGAAATAAAACAACCTCAAGGCAATCGAACTACAGAGCACAATAATGGGAATGAACTAGATGTGAGTGAAAATTCACTCACCTTGTTCGACGCGAATAGCTACAGCCGTGAGCAACGAAGGATCAATCGAGTAAGGCCACGAATTCGTCTCTCGATCACACCGTTGAAGTTGGCGCCTTCGTAGCAGCCAAGAGTAGGCGAACGAGATGAAGCTCACGCGAACAACGATCGATCACTAGGTGCAGCATTGAAAGCCCTAATTTCTTTTTCACGAAGAGGGATGAACGCGAACGAAGCCACCATTTTTCTTTTTCTTTCGATTTGAATAATTTAGGGTTTCGAATGAATCAATAAGGGGAAGCGGGTTAATCTTTATCACGGCATCCAAATACCCAAGGGCCTCGATTCAATTTTAAGAGCCCACTACCGTTCAACAAATTAGTAAAGAATTTAACCCAATCTTTTATTAAAGAAAGAATTGTACAAATCTAAAAAGAATTTCAATCGATTCAAAATTGCAACAGTAATCAACAACTGGTTTAATCGTCCTTTTGAAGATAAATACTTGTTGTAAAACTCCGGGTTGTTACAGACTCCCCTCCTTAAAGAAATTGCGTCCACGCAATCATAGGGAATAAATGGATAAAAGGTAACAACCAAAAGAGCATGGCAATGTCGAATGTATAAGCAAAGCAAGTGTCAGCGGGGAAGTATTAGATAAGAAATTAAAAGGTTCGACTGCTTCAAATCAAAAGAATCAACATCGTGGGAATCAGGGATCAAAATCAGACGACTAACAAAAGCAAGAACAATCGAGTTCCAGCAACTAAAAGAGAAGGAAAAACAGAGCAGAAATCCCATACAGAGCACGAATTGAATGTGAGTAAATCAAATTACTCACCTGAATCGCCAGAGAAAAAGACGAAGCTCAGATCTCAAAAATCGCAAATATCCAATCATCAAAACGATAATCAAATTTCTCAAATCAACAAATATTCAATTACTTCAGGCGATAATTAAATCTCAAATCAACAAATATTTAATTATCTCAAGCGATAATTAAATCTAAAATCAATAAATATTTAATTATCTCAGGCGATAATTAAATCCCAAGTCAACAAATATTTAATTATCTCAGGCGATAATTAAATCTCAACTCAACAAATATTTAATTATCTCAGGCGATAATTAAATCTAAAATCAACAAATATTTAATTATCTAAAGCGATAATTAAATCTAAAATCAACAAATATTTAATTATCTCAGGCGATAATTAAATCCCAAATCAACAAATATTTAATTATCTCAGGCGATAATTAAATCTCAAATCAACAAATATTTAATTATCTCAAGCGATAATTAAATCTAAAATCAACAAATATTTAATTATCTCAGGCGATAATTAAATCCCAAGTCAACAAATATTTAATTATCTCAGGCGATAATTAAATCTCAACTCAACAAATATTTAATTATCTCAGGCGATAATTAAATCTAAAATCAACAAATATTTAATTATCTAAAGCGATAATTAAATCTAAAATCAACAAATATTTAATTATCTCAGGCGATAATTAAATCCCAAATCAACAAATATTTAATTATCTCAGGCGATAATTAAATCTCAAATCAACAAATATTTAATTATCTCAAGCGATAATTAAATCTAAAATCAACAAATATTTAATTATCTCAAGCGATAATTAAATCTCAAATCAGCAATTATTTAATTATCAAAAGCGATAATTAGAAACAACAAATATCTGATTATCAAAAACGATAATCAGAACTCATATCAACAAATATCTAATTATCACAAGCGATAATTAGAAACAACAAATATCTGATTATCAAAAACGATAATCAGAACTCATATCAACAAATATCTAATTATCACAAGCGATAATCAGAACTCATAGCAACAAATATCTAATTATCACAAGCGATAATTAGAATCAACAAATATCTAATTATCAAAAACGATAATCAGAACTCATAGCAACAAATATCTAATTATCACAAGCGATAATTAGAATCAACAAATATCTAATTATCAAAAACGATAATCAGAACTCATAGCAACAAATATCCAATTACCTGCAGATAATTGGAAGCAACAAATATCTAGAAATCAATTAAGAAGACTAGAAAATCAACATAAAAGCTTGGATCGATCCCATCAGATGGCGAGTTTTTAATTCGCCGCACGTGCAACAACATATGGCCGAAGCCTACCAAGTACTCAACATAATTTTGGCGCCCATCAGATTGACCCGGAGGTCCGCAGAGTGACCCGAAGGTCTAGTACTGGTATTTGACCCGAAGGTCCATCATATGACCCGAAGGTCCATCATATGACCCGAAGGTCCATCATAGTGGCTCGAAAGCACACGAAAGCATCAAATATTTCAATTAACGAGTCCGGAATTAACCGAAATAGCAAACGCACATGTCCCATACCACGTGTTTTACTAAATCGTTTGATTCTCTTCATCGTTTCCTTGAAAGTGTAAAATTCATCAAAATCATCAAAACAACAGATATTCAATTAACGAGTCCGGAATTAACCGAAATAGTAAAAGTGTGGTTCCATACTCCGCACTTTTGCTAAATCGTTTAAATCTCTTCATCGTTTCCTTGAAAGTGCAAAATTGTGTATTTTGTAAAAATACACTTTGCATTCTCAAACGGACAAGTCCGGAATTAAGCGAATCAGTAAAAGAAAGGGGTCATAATCCTCGATTTTGCTGAAACGTTTAAATCGCTTTCTCATTCTTTTGAAATTGCAAACTGTAAAATTTCTGAAAACAATTTTATTTATTTTGTAAAAATAACAATTCACATCCTCAACTGAACAAGTCCGGAGTTAAGCGAAACAGTAAAAGAAAGGGGTCATAATCCTCGATTTTGCTGAATCGTTTAAGTCGCTTTCTCATTCTTTTGAAAACGCAAACTGCTAAAATTTTATAAAACAATTTCCATTTTAAAAACGATTTTCCAATCACGTGATTAAAACAGCAAATCAATGACAATTTCGATAAGGAAATTGTACTTCTCAAAATACCGTAAAAACGGTTACACATCAGTATTGCGGAATAACCGCTTGAAAATCCACTTTTAAAAATTTGGCTGTTACAGAAGTCAAAGCGACAGTAATTTTAAAACATCAAATATCTCATCGAAAGAATTCACATCAAAATGTGACATCAGTGAATTTTCATTCATTAAAATTGTCAACAAAACACCGTGCCTCAAAAATTCAGCATTGGTGTAAAAATCCCGTTATAAAAATAACGGCAACAAAATACGTATCATAACCAAGCATCGGTTCAACGTAAAATAAATGCAATGACGTGCAACTCAAATTTTGCACGTTCATTTCAATATAAATAAAGAAATCATTCAAATATCTCTTCAACGAGAATAATTCAAAACAGCCAAAAATCTAATCAATATATGATTAGCTCAAAAGAAACCAGCCAAAAATCTCAACAAAAATCACATATCTGCAATTTCTTCGAATCCTCAATTCGGATTCGAAATTCTCAAAGAAACAAAATAATTACAGCTATGTAAACAACAATAAAATGCATATCAACTTCGTATTTTGATTTTTAAATCAAAAAGATTATCAGTTGTACTCAGCGAAGACAGTTTCACTATTTCCGCTGCGCACTCTGATAAACAGAACCCAAATCAATCAAATCATCAGAACACAATTTCACTATTATTTTTAAATAAAGATATTTAAAAAATTTATCAAAATTTCAAAACTTTAGTTTTGACTCAAATCACAGATAAAACATCGACCAATAGTTGTAACATATGTTCCATCCAAGTTATGTTTTGTATTATGTCCATAAACCTCGCTCTGATACCAACTGTGACGCCCCACCTCTATGCTCATAATAACAAAGAGTATTAAAAGAAATACTGTCTATTATTACGAAGAATAAGGCTGGATAGGAGCGACCATCCGTAGTTGACCTTACACTAATATTGGTTATCTCGATAGGAGTGGTATATACTTTTTATTTTTCATCTATCATTTATTTACTCCCATCGACACACCCAATTATCAGTATAAAACAAACTACGATAGTACATAATAGTTTAGGACATTAGATATAACAATAACACAGATAATATAAATGCGGAACACAGATAAAACAAAAGTCTCATATATATATAACTGATGTCAGTTAATACATAGTTGACACAATACATATGATACAACTACAACTGTCGACTCTAGAAGTTATATATACAAGTACATTATCGACTAATATACATGAATACATATCATTCTATACAATGACACGACTACTACAAAATGACACTGACAACTTCAGAAGATGTGAAAAGTCTTCAAATCTCGAACAGCAACTCAAATAAGGAAATCTACTACCTGAAATAACTCGGGTCTGACCCGAGTATTACATTCAAAAGAAAATAATACCCAGGTCAGTCTAATTCAAACCAGTTTATTAGTGCATATAGGCAGTAATAATTTAAATAGACGACAGTCACAGAAATCTCGTATATCCAACTCCTCGATAAGAGAATCGGATAACGGCAGATATAACACTGAACAGTGTTAAACAAAAAAAACAGCAAATCCAAATCAAATTTTCGGTGTGGCTGCAGTACACGCACGCGTGCACTGCCTCGCCACTACCGCGATGAAATACACGAAAGCTCAATGAAAATCACAAACAAATGGCACCATCTCGAGATCAAGTTCGAGTTGTACGACTCAAACTCAACTGGACAGTGCTATCGTAAAACATAAATGCAGTAAACAAGAGTATAGCCTCAATGATGAGGAGAAAGTGAAGATTCAAAAATCAATACCACTGCCTCAATAGTTATAATGCAACTGGTCTGGGGAGCAAGTACGCCCCAAACCAAATAAGAGCAAAACTTCAACAAAGTCAACACTACTACAAGCAACTCAGAGGATCAAGTACAGAGAAACCAGAATGCAAGCGGTATCACTGCAACTTGAACCGGACTTCGAATTATACAATGATGTGAAGATAACCAGTGCACGACAGCCAATATATACAATAAGCACATATAGCTGTGAAGTACACAAACAAATCCAAATGCCAAATGAAGACAACAACATCAGGTGTACCGGATCAGGTGACAAACATGCACAGGCAAAGACTGCCCACATGATGCAGTAAAATAATAAGTACAACCTGAACAATAGTGAAACAGAGGTGGCAACAAGGAACTACAGAACAACCAGGCTAACGATGCAAACTGACTCGGAGCAATATACAGCGACAACATGTTACAGTGAAGATAAATTAGACCATACAATTCAAACTCAACACTGAAATGGCCATAGCCAATTCGACACAGGTGCAATTGGAAATTCAAAATAGAGAATCAAAGCTTAAGTCAGTTATGCAACCGTAACATGCACAACTTCAAGTACGTCACTACACAGTACAGTATAAGCATACACAAAACATACGTGGGTATGCACATATATTGTAAGACACAAGAAACAGTGATGTAACTGGAAGATGCAGAGACCAGAGAGGTGACAACTCCGAACTACAGACCCCTAATTTACTTAATTGGTCAAGACAGCTAAAGAACCAAAAATCAGAGAGATATATACGTGACCATGAAATCAAACAGCACCGTACCAGATTCAAAACAATGTTATGCAAACTCAGATGAACTCATGGCCGAGAAACAAAACCAAAAGCATTGTATAGGAGCACATGAACAACTACAGGGAACTGGAGATTTCAACTTACATGGAAATGAACGTGAATCATGATGGCAACAATTCAAGGCAACAACGTGAATAACACGTCATTTACGCATATGCAGTACACAAATAACTGGGTGACCCAGCTAAATCGAATGAGAATTTAGGTATCAGGGACATATGCGAAGTATATCAAAGTCAAATATGCAATAAAACAAGTGCATAATGGATGAAGCCAATGCACATAGGAAATGCAAAGTCGAAGACCAGATACCACACAAAACAACATAGCAAGGTGGGAGTGCATACTGGTTGATCAAAAATGCAAGAAACAACTGTGAATTTAAATATCTCACAGTGACACAAGTACTAGCTCAACCAAGTCAAGTGGAAATAACCAAATGCATTTGCAACTGAAACTGTCTCGATGTGAGGAAACAAATACAAATCTAATGCAGACACATATAAATCTGTTCAAGGTTCAGGTAATGACAATAGTGGTACAACGACACACTAGATCAGTGAACTACACTATGCAACAACAATGCAACTTACATGTACACCATGATATCAAGGCCAGATAAATCAATTCGAAGACCAGAGAATTCAAAGCAACCATTTCCAACCGAAATCAAAACCCATGGAAACCAAGAAACAAAGGATCAATCACTGTTTTGAACGAGTAATAAGGAACAAATTCAATCACTGACCGAAATAAAACAACCTCAAGGCAATCGAACTACAGAGCACAATAATGGGAATGAACTAGATGTGAGTGAAAATTCACTCACCTTGTTCGACGCGAATAGCTACAGCCGTGAGCAACGAAGGATCAATCGAGTAAGGCCACGAATTCGTCTCTCGATCACACCGTTGAAGTTGGCGCCTTCGTAGCAGCCAAGAGTAGGCGAACGAGATGAAGCTCACGCGAACAACGATCGATCACTAGGTGCAGCATTGAAAGCCCTAATTTCTTTTTCACGAAGAGGGATGAACGCGAACGAAGCCACCATTTTTCTTTTTCTTTCGATTTGAATAATTTAGGGTTTCGAATGAATCAATAAGGGGAAGCGGGTTAATCTTTATCACGGCATCCAAATACCCAAGGGCCTCGATTCAATTTTAAGAGCCCACTACCGTTCAACAAATTAGTAAAGAATTTAACCCAATCTTTTATTAAAGAAAGAATTGTACAAATCTAAAAAGAATTTCAATCGATTCAAAATTGCAACAGTAATCAACAACTGGTTTAATCGTCCTTTTGAAGATAAATACTTGTTGTAAAACTCCGGGTTGTTACAGATGAAGTAATTAATTTAATTCATTTTAAATTAATTAGAGATGATAAATCATTACTTAAGAATGGATGAATGATATTGAATGCTTTGCATTGTTGATATCTCTGATAAGAGATGTGTTGATCTATGATATAGATGTTTGGTTGGATTGAAATGATAATATGAATTATCTGTTTGGATGATAATATGGATTATCTATTGTAAAGTATCTATCTTTGTGTATATAGATAAGAATTGAATTGTTTTAACCTTAAAACAACTTGGCCCTTAAAAGATACGTTTTGGATTTCGATGAGACCGGGATCGGGTTTCCGTATACCGGGATTCCAGGTCTGGAGACCCGAATACCACATCGATCCAAATTAACGATAGGTCGTGAATCTCAAGTGAAGATGAAGATTCAGAGTGCAAGGGTTATTGTCGTTAACTCTGAGGGTGATTCCAACACAAGTGTAACGAGATAATGCCTTCGGTTTCGTTCGAACCCGGAACGAACTTGTATGGATTGAATGCTTTCAACACATCGTCAGGCGGACGATGAGCATTCTAAGTGGTGTGTTCTGATTTAAAGGTAAATCGTAGCCTCAAGCCTCATCAACCGGGAATGGCTAAAACAGGGGAGGTGCAGCAAGGCTTCGTGGGTAGCACCCACTGAGAGTAAGGTCATCCCTGTCTAGAGAGTTCCTTTATTTCGGCTTAGTGGTGCAGTTGGCGACGGCCATCTGTGGGGTGATTTTATTCGGAATTATCCAGTAAGGGATGGTTCCGGCTTTGTGTTGCAGGGGATTGGGAGTAATCCTCGGTACGGTGATCTAGGCCCCGTACTGTGATGGGCGGTACCCCGGTAGCCCTGCCATTGTATGGAATCCAATTTCCAATAAGTGTCGTACGTATTAGTTGTGCCCAACTATGTTGGAACGTGAGATGTAAGCATTCCAGCTATTTCTGTATTTTACTTGGAAACCCTAGACCCTATTATAATATAACTGGATTTCCTATCAAATGTTTTGGTTAGCGTAAGGTAAAAACTTACCCATGTTTATTTGTGGGAAGTCTTACGTGATACCTTTTGTTTCAATGATTTTCAAAGTTAAGCAAGTTTAACCTGTTACTCACACCAGACCCATGTCTGACCCAAGTGTTTATTTCTGTTTTATAAACTCTTGGGTACTCAAATTTTTACGAGTAGCCAAGGGATTCAGGTTTAGCTTTGACGAATTGTGAAGGAGCAATGGAGCAGGAGGCTTCAGCGTTCGTAGATATAGTATTCCGCTGTGTTAATCTCTATGATAGTGTGTGTATTGTATTGAGTTGTAATAACTAGACAGATGTTTATAACTGTCTAGTATGTGATGTGTATCTGTGTAACTCTGATAAGTGTTTTATACTATGTAATAGTTTATGTTATTAATATAATTTATTCGTTCCGCTGTGTGAGATTTTGTTGTTATTTCTTTTCTCTTCTCTTCTTTTCTCTTTCTATCCCTTTCTTTCTTCAAAACGATGCGACTTTCTGGGCTATGGAAGTCGGGTCGTTTCAATAATGAAGCAGTAGTTTATATTGAAAAACAATTGGTTTCCCTGTTTAATCATTCATCCGCTGGAGAAAACTCACCAAAGCCGAAGCAGCAAGGCGGAGCTACGAGCTGACTCAGATGAGTGGTTTCGAACCAAGGCCGGACCGGAGCTGACTCAGGTGCGTGGTTTCGAACCAAGGCCGGACCGGAGCCGAAGCTGTGAGGTGGCGCTGCGAGGTGAGTGGTTTCGAACGAAGGCCGGAGTCGAAGCTGCGAGGCGGAGCGACGTCGGAGTGATGGGTTGTTTCGATTTAGGGCTACTGCGATTTAGGGTTTTGATATTTCTTTTATTAGCGACGGCTATAAGAATTGAGATGAAGTAATTGACGAAAATGAATTGAGTAATTGACGTTTCACGTTTGAAGACTTGAAGTGAATACCACCTGCCTACTTAGGGTTTGTTTGTTGGGCTTAGGCCGTTGGCCTTTAATTTCCAAATAAATTTTAACCATAAGTTATGGGTATCTTTAAATAATAAATGAATAATAAATTAATAATAACAATTTTTATTATAATTAATTTCGGATCGGAAGGATGTTTTTCGTATACGGATATACTCATATCCGTATCCGCATTCGAAATCTCTTTCGGATATCGGATATCCGCATCCGCTTTTCGGATATCGGATAATATCCGTATTTTCGGATACAGACTCGGACGGATTTCGGATTTTTCGGGTATCCATTGACAGGCCTAATTCTATGTATTGACTGTGTTTATAACCAATAATTGGAATTGAATAATAAATATTGAATTATTTAGATAGAAATAAAATAATTGTTGATAACTAAAATTCATTTGAAATTTAATGGTTTATTAATGTGATTTAATGGATAATTAAATTGTTTAAATTTAATATTGGAATTTGCTTAAATAATTGAATCTTGAATTTAATGTGAATGAAAATGATATCGGAAGTTGATTTAAATTTTATTTAAACAAGAATGAAGATTATTAACTTTCAACTTTGAATTTAAAAGTGATTAAAAATTATTTTGGAAATTTCTTATTTTAATTAACGTGTGAAAATAGCCATTTTGGCCACTATCTCGGATTTCGACGAAACTAATTTCATCGGATCCGTAATAGTGAATTATTATAGGGTTTCATGTTTCGTGGCGATCGGACTTATAGTTTGGCCGTGCGAGCTTGAAATGCATCGAAATTAACTAAAGGAATTTAATTAAAATAAATTGATTTTGAAATGCTATCTTCTGCATACGATCGAACTAGGCCTCGAGGCTGGTTCCATTTCATTTGGAATAGGCATATAACATATAGAATGTCGGGCGGCATGCCTCGTTTGGAGCTCGAGAATTTCGAACGTTAAAGGTTAGATGTTTCTAATTGTAATAGTACATATATTCACCCATATCTCAACATTTCGTACATTCGTCCACATCTTTGTCTCCCTTGTACATTACCTCTCCCTCTTGTTTTCAATTTCACAGATCGAAAAAAAGAAAAAAAAACAACAAAGCTATGGTGCGACGCGCACGCGAGGGAGGCTGCGCTTTGGGGAAGGGGGAGTCGAGACGCATGCAGCTTGCTGGCGGTCAGAGGCGCGAGTGCGCGTAAGGCGCGACGGAGGAATGGGAGGCATGATCATCTTTCGCGATTTGGGATTTGCACACGCATGCGCGATGGAGAGCTGCGACGCAGCAAGCTGGAGGACGGAGGCCAAGGGCGGTCGCGGTGGTGCATCTCGATGGGGGTCCGGTCATCGGTAGAGAGGAGCGGCGTCGAGGAGTTTTGCACGATGGTGGTTTTTCTCATGTGCCTGATGTCGAGAGAGAGAGATAGGTATAGGGTTTGGTTAATTTAATTTTAATGAAGTATGTTAATTAACTTTTAATAATTCGTTTTGCTAAGAAAATCGTAACTTTTGCAGACGAGGTCTGTTTCGAGTGAAACAAGTCGCATTGGAATCGTATCGATGTCGTCTACAGCATGGGATCAAAGTGGAATTTATTTGAAGCTAAAAAATTTCAGTTTCAAATAAAAGGTGAGTGTTTTAAACGCTTACGAAGTACTAAATTGTTTTTATGTTGGTTAAATTGAATTTATGAAGTGATTTATTTTATTAACTATTGATTGGTAATTTAACTGACATTTAAATTGACGTTTGAATTGAACTGAAAGGAATTTAAATTGACTGTTGAATTTGGAACTAAAATTGAATTGCTAATTAAACATCCGATATTGATAACTAGTAAATTGTTATGATATTTTGACTAATTTGGATGTTGATTGGTGATGGATGTTATTGGTTGATATTTTTTATGTTTATTTAACTATATATACTTCAGTTATCACCCTGTATATTATTATTTTTTAGCAAAGATAGCCGACTTTATAGTGGGTTGTGCCACTGTATAAATAATGGGAAAACAGGTGTTCTGCACATGCACAGAACAGCTAAATGGGAGCAAAGTGCCCAAACCACAATGAAAAATAAAGTATAGGAGCTAGGCAAAAGGAGCCTAGACTACTAAACAACTATCACCCTGTATATTATTGACTATATATAAAATTGTTATTTGAATTATTTTAAATAAATTAAGAAATAGGTTGAATTGATATATACTTATGACATTATTTTGGATTGAAATGATATATATCCATCCCTAAAATTAAAAATCGAAATAAATGATCACTTGACCATAGGATAGAAAATTATATACGGACACCGGATTGGTTAAATTAAATGATTTTAAATTCTTGGATTTGAATTTATTCAAATGATTTCGTTTTATTAAAAAAAATTAATTGAAATATGGAATTGAATTATTTTCGAATTCGAGTTTCAAAATGTTGAATTTAAAATTTGTAAAAGAAATCATTCAAAGAATTCAGTTTGGAATTTTAAGTTATAATTGAATTATGGAAATCAAATTTGTTTGAAGGTTGAATGTTATTCGGACTTCGAGATTTGTCTTAGAAAAAGGGGTTTAAATTGATATTTCAAAATTTGAGCTCGAAATTGAATTATTTTAAAAGATTTGAACCTTAAATTGGATATTGAAGTTTAGTTTGATTTAAGTGATTTAAATCTGTATTTGAAATCGAACTCGAAATTGATAAATTGGAATGGTTTGAAAATTTAGAATTGAATCGAAACTTAAACAATTTGAATCAAATCAATGAAAACCGAATTTGAAATTGATTGGAATTGAAATCGAAATTTAATTAATTTGAAATCAAAATTAAAATTGATTTAAATTGGAATTGAAATCAAAGTTAATTTGAATTGGGTTGACTTGAAGTGAATCGAGATTGAAAATGATTTGAATTGGAAGATTTGAAATTGAACCAGTTTGACTTTGAAACTATTTTCAAATAAATTATTTTAATATAAAATGTTTAAAAATATATCTTTGTAAATATTCAAATTATTTTGATTTTCCCGCTATTTTCCTATATAAACCATTTTAATATCTAAACCATTTTATTAAACTATTTTAACTTTTAACCTATTTAAACTATTCAAACTATTTTCTAAAAATTCAAACTGGTCAAAGTGGGAATCGCTTATATTTAAATCGTGGATTTAAATGCGAATTTGGTAAAAATGAAGTTATGACCTAAATTGAAATTCGAAACGATTTTGAAAGTGAAATCGAGATATTGGAGTGAAATGATATTTTCAAGTGAAAATGACATATCGAACTGAATATGATTTTTGAAGTAAATATGATATTTTGAAATGAAAGGATTTTTGAAGCGAATATGATATTTTAATATCTAGTATGAATCGTTTTCGAAATGGAAAAGTAGCAACCGGTGTGTAAAACGACGTTTGGTTGTTAAAGAGACCGGGGCCTCATATTGGCATACTCTTTGTCAATATTGGAACCACTTTAACAACTGTATACGTAGAGGAGACTCTAGAATGAAGTGGTTGGATTTGACGTCGTTTGCTGGATTTGAAGAAAGAGAACGATGATGGATAGACTCCGGCACTTATGCAAATTTGAAATGACTAAAACAAGACGGCTCGACAGGGCCAAGCGGGCTAGCTACCCATAGCGGACATCCATTCTTCGATTTCTTCTTTAACTTGGTCCATACTATTACTTTTGATGTTGGTTTCGACTGGTGCACCTTGATTTTGGGATAACCTCCCTTTTGACTCGATATGGGATGGATGTACGCGGTGGGTGATTGTGGCTACGATGCGTTACCACTAGCCCTGTGATCCGAATTAGTTGTATCCTACCTTGGGTATTGCCTCATGTGCCTTGTCATACTTTTATCCCTATACGAGACCACTACGATTTTGGTTTAGTGTTGTCGTATCACGGTGCATCCATATCCCCCGACATGTTACTGGGGCGTTATATGCAAACTATACGACAATGCTTAAAAACGCGTTAAGGAGGATTAATGTAAAGCCTTAACGATAAGAAAAATATTTATTTTATTGATTATACATTATATATATAGCGTATTCTACTATATATAAATATTTTGACGGATCCTTAAGAGATGGAAAATCCTGTAACATCTCTTGAGTTATTGCACGCACGTTATACACTGGATAGGAGATGTGAAATCCCGTAAACATCTCTGACGCTATTACACTCATGTTATATACGATATTGATTTGACTCACATAATGATATTTTAGTCCTGACTTGAGTGTTTTGTCTTTTCATTACGCTCGGGTCAGCCTTGAGTTTTCAGCGCATTGAAGACCATATTTTCTGGAGGATGAAGGCGAAGATTGGTGTATTATTACTAGTATTTTTTCACCACATTGTTGTTCTGCTGCACTGTTGTATTCTATTATTCTGTTGTATTTATAACTCTGATCGATGTTGTAAAATTATAATCGAATGTATAGCATAAACAACTTCATGAACTGTTTATTTGATTATTATATTTTGTCATTCCGCTGCGAGATTGTGTATTTGTTTTCTTATTTTTCTTAACTAAACCCCATTGATTATCCGTGCTTCAGATTGTTTTGGTTGGACATGTCTGGATTATTGTCGATTTAAACCATCTGAAATGTAGGTCGTCACAATTATAAGAAAATAACGCCTGAATCAGTTTTTGGTAAACCGGACAAATTAAATGGATTTTTAATATTATAAAAACCTTTCAAAATAAAAGTGTCTCGTAAGACCATGCCGCATAAACATGGACGGATTTTTACCTCACGATAACCAAACCATCTTTAGGAAATCTTATGATATTATAAGAATGTCTAGGGGTTGAAAGTAAATTTATAAAATAGCTAGAATGCTTGCATCTCACATTCCAACATAGTTGTGCACAACTAAGTCCGTAAAGGCATGTATTAGAGATTGAGTTCCAATATGACAAGGTAAGGGACTACCTTTCATACAGTACACCTCTAGATAAAATGTATCAAGGTCAACAAGAACATCTTGCACCCACACAGAGCTAGCCTGCCCCTTTAAAATGACAAACCAGATTACATCATCCCTCGGGCACTGGGCTGCAAACATTGCCCCACGATCGCCCCATGCACATACCAAAATCCATAAAATTGAATCTAGATCGAGGAATGATGCTCCTAATTGTAGCCCACCACATAACTCAGCGAGCATCCCCCGTTTTGGCCATTACGGGTTGTGAGGCTTATGAGGTTACGCTTTTACCTTTTCCTCCTTCAATTCCCACTTGGAATGGTAACGCTGCCTCCCAGGCAATAATGCAATGCTAGTATTCATCCATACAAGTTGTTTAGGATATGAACAAACTGAAGGCACCATTTCTACTACATCCATTTTGGAATCACCCTCAGGATTAGTAGCAAGTACCCCTTGCACTTCAAAGAACTCTGTCTTCCATTCCATCATCTCGAGTCAGTCTTGAACCTCTTCCAAAGTGTAGAATGCGCACTTGGTTTTGTAGTAGCTATGGTTTTGAGTCATCTCATATACATACACTCCTTCACATACTAGTCGCTCCAAAATAAAATCGATAGGCATAAGAGTGAAGATCACCTCCTAACTGTTTAAGTGGACTGATTTCCTTATCATTTGTCCTAGGAGAACAAAACGAGATTTATACGCACGGTATAGCCTCATCGAAGATGATTATGCCATATAACCTCCGTGTTTCTCCTGGATATTTCCAGAGTTATATTTTGATTGATTTGATAGTCGATTATTTAACTATAAAATAAACACACAATCAAACATAGATTTAATTTTCCATGAAAACTAATAAGCCACTTTAATTAATCCTTTCATTAATTAAAATTACTTTATAAATACTTGTATTAAAAATAAATTTACCAAAAGATATATTCACAACCCTTTTTACTCTTTTTAATACTTAGAAAAATATCCATATACTTATCTCATCGGTTGTCAACCCGCCTTTTGGCAAGGCAGTACACATGCAGATTTAACCCAATAGACTTCATGATCATCAAGGTAGAAAGCCCGGAGTGATGGTTACCAGGATTGAAGATTGATTATGGACAAGACTATGGATTATAGTTGTATGGATTCATGCGAATAGTATTCTAGAACGGGTTAAGTATGAATTTCACACTTCAACTGAAAAATGACCGAGTACGATCGCTTTTCATAACGGATCGGCTATGATCCTTCTCCAATATGGATTAGCAATGATCCTTCTCCATTATGGATCATCAATGATCCATCTCCATTATGGACCGGCTATGTTCCATCCCCAATATGGATCGGGTATGATCCATCCCTAATATGGATCAAATATGGAACATCTTCATTATGGATCGGCGTGAATCGATATAGATATGGATCGCTTGGATTGAAAGTACAAATCAACGATGATCGATCAATAACTCGAAATCCAAAAGTCAATTATGCACGAAACTTTGGGAATAACAAGATATTACATGGTGGGACCCACCACATCGATCGCATGTGAAAAGGAGCAAGAAAAACAATCGGCATTGATCGCTACTTTGGTGGAAGTGGGGCCCATGATTGATAGGGTGACCTCGTCTGGATTTAGAGACTCCGTAGCCAAAATTTTACGAAAATATTTTGCCGTATTCCCCTATAAATACAAGCTTCATGGTTTATTTGAAGGATCATTTTTTCCAACTAGCTCTTCTTCTTCACTATCTTCTCTTCCTTCATTACTTTTCCAAGGCAAAAAACAACTGTATTTATACTCTTATAATATAAATAAAAGATTATTGGAATGGACGTAGGCCAAAGTTTGCCGAACCACTATAAAACTTGCGTGTTCATTTACTTTTCCATAATTTATTCTATGATCTGTGTTTTTATCTCTATTTGGATATTGTCATTGGATATTGGTGCTTTCACATACAATTGGGTATTGATGGCCATTTTTGACACCAACATTTTGCTGCTTTCACTGAGAACGCTAGCCCCTATAGATTTGGAATTGGATTCAGAGTTTTGAATCAACTGGATAGCTTAGATTTGGAGCAATGGTTAGACAATCGACAAGGAGAGTGCTACCGGAAAGGAGCCACCGTGGAGGGAGTCAGGAGTCTTCCTCAAAAGCTTGAGCTAATCAAGCATCTATCTACAACACCAGGAATGAAATGGAAATGATGATGGATGTTATGCAAGAAAGGATGTTGAAGAGACAGGAGGAGATGGTGCAGAATCTACTTCAATATATTGGACAAGCTAGAGCACAAAACTAAGGGAATATAGTAGGAGGATCTATTGGCAACTTGGATTAAGGAGTTGATGCGTTAGGAGTCATTGGAAATGAGAATTGAGACCATGGGGACGAAGCTATTGGACAAAGGAATGGAACAAAGCAGTCGGGGGCAGTCCCCGAACATCTTAGAGGGATCAGGCTCGATCCCTAAAGACTTGGGGGCATGCCCCTGGGTCTGGTGCAAATCGGAATTTAGATGCACGTTCGGAGGAATACGTTAAAAAATTCCCTTGTGGACTCAGAGGGCAGTTCAGTAATGATGATAAGTGACCACTTTTGGATTACAATGACAGGTTTGCAGAGATGATCAACTGAGCTATGTGTGGAGGACTGGCGAACATGGATCTAAAGGATGTAAATAGGAGTCCATTCACTCTTAATATCAGGAATGCTAGGAATCTGCTGGAGTTTAAACTACCAACACTAGAAGTATATGAAAGAAATTCAGACCCAACTATGCATATGATGAGATATATACGGCACATGGAAGTACTGGAGGCATCAGAGGAAGTCATAGCATGATGCTTTCTTCGGTATTTAACAGATATAGCTACACTGTGGTTTAGGCAGTTGGAGAGCGGTTCTATTGGCACATGGACGAAATTGGTCAAAAGATTTATGAGATAGTTCAAAGTTCACATCTCGAGAACCAAAAATGTGATGAGTCTGGCAACACTGAAATAGAAGACCAGAGAGTCTCTAAGGAGTTTTCTAACACAATTTAATGCCATGTCGACATCGGTGGATCGGTCAGATCCATCCATGGTTTTGATGGCAACTGTATCAGGAATTGCCGATGGCATAGATTTCAAGGATTCATTGGCGTGGGATCCACCTATGGATCTCAAGGAGTTTTATCATGAAGTAGAAAGGTTCATGCGGTAAGAAGACGCACGAGCCAACAAACCAGAGGTGAACGCTGTGCAAAGTGGAGGAACATCAAGAGATGCAAACAATAATGATAAAGGCAAACAAAAACTGGATGATGGATATGATGGGATGAAAAGGCAATGGAAAGAGCGGGAGCCAAAATTCTCCTCCTACTCGGATTTGACGGAAAGCCTAGAATGGATTTATCTGGATATTAGGGGGGAAGTCTCCTATCAAAAACCAGCAAGGAGGGATCCTACGGAATGAGAGCGTAAGTCTGGGAAGTACTGCCTGTTTCACGACTTGAATGGGCACACCACGGATGATGCAGGCATTTAAAGGATATGATTGAGGAGCACATTAGGAATGGCATACTGCCCTAGTACATGAGGAAGTGGACAATGGCGGTGGAACAGGAGCAGCCACCGTTTGCATCTTATGGAAATAGAAATGGCCATGGATCGGGGTAATAGATCGTCACCAATTGATCGTGATGGTAAGGGCTGAGTTCAGGACTTGGACTCTGGCCATAATAATAATAGTAAACTCTATAATAAGGCGGCTAAGTCACTTACACATGTACGGGGTCGAGGACGATCCTTAGGCATGCTTTGAGATGATGATGAACCGCCATGCCCAGAGAGGCACCCTTTGGTTTTTTTGGTTTTTTGGATTTCTGGATATGCAAACTCTTATTTATTAGGTTATTTATGATATGCATTACTGCGATAAATAAAATAGAATGCAATTATTCTCCCGACCGGATTGACGGGGCGGTAACCGCAAGGTGCGAGTCCCTTCGCCAGAGAGCGACATAATGGACTCGCACATGGATTATGTCCTCGACTGGAGAGTCGAGGCTATAGAATAAAACCTAACAGGACATCAGGTATGGATTATGTTTGGCAAGGAGTAAGTCGCATCATCGGAGAGCGACAGGATGGGCCTGCTCAGGTCGTCGAGTATGAATTATGCTCGAGAAGGGTCCGGAGAGACCACTATCGACCTAGGACTTAGGCTAAGACACCACTTAAGGTTCAAGGACACTGAACTGGAGTACAGGAAATAATGCCATTTTGCCTGAGAGTGACAGGATCGGCTTACTCGGACGTTTAGTATGGATTATGCTCGGCAAGGACCCGGAGAGATCACAGATTTGGATATCAGCTTTGAACAGCTATGGATATGGATATTGACCCGGAGCGGTCGCGGACTTGGATACGGGTCCGGAGCGGTCTCAGATTTGGCTAATGACCTGGAGAGGTCATGGATTTGGATATCTGCCTCAAACGGCAATGGATTTGGCTTTTGATGGATACAGATTTAGATAAAATGATTCGAAGAGATTGTGGATTCGGAATTGGACACGACTCGGAGTGGTCATTGATTTCACTAACATTCTGGAGAGGTCATGGATTTGGATTGGCAATGTATTGGATTCGAATTGGATAATATGGCTATCGATGTATTATGGACTTCGAATTTTGGATTTATAGCAATTCAAAATTCACCTTCCTATCGCAAGGCATGTTTTGGGGGGTAAAGTGTTAGCCTGCCTTTTGACAAGGCAGTACATAGGCGGATTTAACCTAATAGCTTCATGATCATCAAGGTAGAAAGCCTAGAGAGATCGTTACCAGGATTGGAGATCGATTATGGACAAGACTATGGATGATAGTCGTACGGATTCATGCGAATACCATTCAAGAATTTGCTAAGTATGCATTCCACACTTCAATTGAAAAAAGGATCGAGTGTGATCATTTCTTACAATGGATCGGCTATGATCCATCTTCATTATGGTAGCAATGATCCATCTCCATTATGGATCAGCTATGATCCATCACCAATATGGATCGACTATGATCCATCCCAATATGGATCGACGTGAATTTATATGGATACAGATAACTTGGATTGACAGTACAAATCAATGATGATCAATCAATAACTCAAAATTCAGAAGTCAACTATGCACAAAACTTTGGGAATAGCAAGATATTACATGGTGGGACCCTCCATATTAACCATGTTATTATTTAAAATAACGTAATTATATTCAACTATTATTATTTTATCATAAATTTGTACTTCGTTCAAACAATTAATTATTTATACTATAGTGTTCTGCTAGATCATACGAATCTAGTGCAAAAATCCATGGGTCAAACGGACTTCATATGAAGGAATTATTTATTTTCAGAGCTAGGCTTATAATTAACTAATTAAATAAATTTAATAGATCAAGATTCCTCACCAAAACTTAAACGGGCCAAGCCTATCTAGAAATCACCAAACCCGACCTACCTATCCTCTTCTTTCCTCCAAAATTCAATTCCAAATCCTCCTCTTCCCGAACCTATATCAATGTGCACGTCGTGCACATGCACCTGCCACTTTGTCACCCAACCGAACATCGGAGACCACCCACAAATGCCACTTCACCGTCTCATCCTCATTGCACCTCCGCCTACAAATCTTGCCACCTGAAATCAATTCCGACATCTCCATCCCCATTTTGACACACTCCAGGAAACCAAGGTAAGCATGCAAATGGATCTCCCACCGTTGCCTTGACTACCTGCCACCTCTACTGCCTACTCCATCAACTCCTCCACCCTCTACCTCACCTCCAAGCCCTACCTTGTCAACTATGATCCACCACATCAATTTCCATACGCAAGACCCCAAACTTGTCAAAACTCTAGAACGAGCTATCACCGCCTCTACAGTGAGTCGAACCACCTACGACCACTTCCAAAACCAACGCCATCCTCCAACGTTGCTCCAAACACCTTTGCACCTTTCCTAGATCACCACCTGGTCGGAATTTCCAAGATGATCGAAAAACGATCATCTCCCCCCCCCCACGTCGATTTACACCACTAAAAATACTGCGACCGCCTCTAAAAATTTCCATTCGGCAATCTCTACCCTCAAATCTCCATCTAGTGCTCGTCATATTTTCTCCATCTCTCGACCACCGCTGATTTCGAGCAATTGTTGCTATAATACTCAATGAAACATCAAGCTACCATTTTTTTTAAATACTAGAGGTGGAAGTGAACAACTTCCGTGTTGAACACTTTGGCTAATTTTGAGTAAATTGAGAGATAGTGAATTTTAAAGATGGAATATTTTTCCTTTTCAAAAATACAAAGAGAGGTAAGGAAAGAAAAATGAAGTTAGGTTTGAGAAGAGGAAAAGTAAATGCAAAGTGAAAATAAAAACGAGATGAGATAAAAACTTTACTTTTATAAAAGAAAAAAAGTGTTAAAAGTCATAAATACCCTTAATCACATTTCCCTTCCTTCCCATCTTTTCTTTAGTCAAATAAGTACTAAAGCATATGGAAATATAGTGGATAGTATGAGTACTTTTCTTTAATTCTATAATCAAGCTATCAAATCATCACTTCAAAATTCAAATTTTGAATATATTTTATATTTATAAATTCTTCTTATTATTATTATATTTATTTATCTTTATAATTAAAAATAAATGTTTCTTTCTTTCTTAAATTACCCTACATTTAAATTTTATTTAAAATGTATACAAAGGATCGACAACTTTCAACAGGTTGTTGTTCGAAAAAAGCCGAAAATTCAAAAAGCGGGTTTCGGTCATAGTTTCAGTTTCCATCGAGCTACCTATTTTTGTAAACAAAATTCAAAATGAAACTTCTATCATTAGTTATAAATTAAAATAGGGTTATTTAATTATTAAAAACCATTAATTGAGTATTTAAAATAATTTAAATATTCACAAATCAAAGCGATAAAATTCTGGGTCGTTGCATTTAACTTGTGCTCCATTAATAAGCCCCACCGATGATGATCATGAAGACTTGCATGTTGCTTATAATAAGTGGGTTGCTGACCTCAAAATTGCCCAATTATCCATGTTGTCTACTATAGATTCTAGACAAGCAGTTGCAAAGACAACATGAATCAATGTTTGTCCGTGAGATATTTGATATTCTCAAGGCACTTTTTGGTGCGCAGTCTCATTCCGCAAGGTTTGAGATTACTAAGAAACTATTCAATACCAAAATTTAAAAGGGATAAAAGGTGGACGATTATGTGCTAATGATGAAGGGTCATATTGATAAGCTGGAATCATTAGACGTGACTATAAGCAATGAGCTACAGGTCGATTTGATCCAAGTTTCATTGACCTCTCAGTATGAACCGTTTATACTAAATTATAATATGAACAATATGAATGTGAATCTCATGGAGTTCCTCAATATGTTGAGGTCGGTTGAGTCAAAATCTAAAGATTAGTCGACTGTGCTTGTAGTAAAAGGTGGCATGTCATCTTCGAACAATTCGAAGAAGTAAAAGAGAGATGTTAAAAACAAAAGTAAAAAACGAAAGAAAGTCAATGATGACAAAGGTGAGTGTCACCACTATCATAAGAAAGGACATTGGAAGAGAAATTATCCCAACTATCTTAAAATTGTTAATGAAAGGAAGCAGAACGGTTTTGCAGCTCCATCGAGTACATTTATGGTTCATAATAGTTTTGCAATCAATAAAATATCTTGGATATAGGATCTGGAACTCACATTTGTAATTCGTTATAGGGGCTTAGGAACTAGTTTCGCATGCAAAGGGCGCAATGAGACTCCAAGTTGCTAATGGATCTATCGTGGACGCAATGGCAATGGGATATTTTCATTTATATTTTCCTTGTGTTGTTATTTTGATATTAAATAAATGCTATTCTATAAAAGACTTTATTTGTAGAATTATTTTTGTTTCTAAATTGTCCAAGACTGGATATATTTTTCATTATGTAAGTAATGTTATGAACATTAGTTTGAATGGAAATAAAGTTTGTGATGGTTCTCGTGAGAATGGCATTTATGTAATCAATACAAATTAGGTATGTTCTGTGAGTAATTCTAGTAGCAATATAAATGATAATTATCTTTGGCATTGTAGGCTAGGTCATATTAGTGAGAAACGACTACATAAACTAAAAGCCGAAGGTTTTTTATCGTCACTTGATTCTGAATCTTTTGACATATGTGAGTCGTGTCTCAAAGGAAAAATGACTAAGCACCACTTCAATGGGAGCAATGAAAGAGTTGATGGATTCTTAGGGCTTGTACATAGTGATGTATGAGGCCCAATGCCTATAGTAACCAAAGATAATAGTTCTTACTTTGTTACCTTTACGGATGATTTCTTGGGACTAGGATATGTATCTTGTGAAGAACAATTTCGATATCTACGAGAAATTTAAGGAGTATAAGAACGAGGTTGAAAATCAGACGAACCAAAAGATTAAAATCCTATGATCCGATCGAGGAGGCGAGTACGTTGGACAAGAGCTTCAACATAACATAAAAGATAACGGGATTATCTCTCATGTTACTCCATCCCATACTCCATAACACAACGGTGTATCGGAATGAAGAAATTGAACCTTATTAGATATAGTTCGTTCCATGATGTGTAAAGCTGAGTTGCCTCTGTCCTCTTGGAGATATGCGCTAGAAATCGCAGTACATATGTTGAATTCAGTACCCACTAAATCTGCGTCTAAGACACCATATGAGATATAGGATAGGAAGAAACCTCACTTTAATTATTTGAAGGTGTGGGGTTGTCCGGCCTATGATAAGAACATTGGTCCTAATAAACTTGAGGCGAGATCAACTTTGTGTAAGTTTATAGGATATCCCAAGAATTCTAGGGGATATATTTTCTACAACATGGAGGAACAAAGAGTGATTGTTTCTACAAACGCTGCCATTTTAGTAAAGGAATTTTTATCAAAAGAAATTAATAGCGAAGTTGTAGACTTGGATGAGATCCGAGAGACTAACACTGAAACTGAAATAGTGGGAGAATGGAGTTTACTAGTACACGGTAATATGCAAGCTATTATAAGGTCTAACAGGAAATCTCGCGTGCTAGAGAGATATGATGGTTTCCTCGTGGATGGCGAGGAGGAGGACCGTGTCTTAAATGATGAAACTCTTCTATCTTTTCAACAAGCATTGCAGAGTAAAGACTGGGCATATTGACTTGGAGAAATGAAATCCAAGATGGATTCTATGTATGAAAATAAAGTATGGATTTTGTCAGATGTACTTGAAGGAATAAAACCCATTGACTGCAAATGGATTTTTAAGAAAAAGCTAAATGCAGATGGAGAAGTAGAGACCTACAAATCTAGGCTAGTTACGAAAGTATTTCATCAAATTCAAGGTGTTGATTATGATGAAACTTTTTCGCTCGTAGCCATGCTTAAGTCCATTCAGATTATGTTGGTCATTGCATCATTTTATGACTACGAAATTTGGCAAATGGACATAAAGACGACATTTCTAAATGGTGATTTAGAAGAGCCCATCTATATGTCACAACCTAAGGGCTTTGTGGTTAGTGGGAGTGAACGCAAGGCTTGCAAGTTGTTAAAGTCTAATTATGGACTTAAACAAGCTTCAAGGAGTTGAAATATGTGTTTTGATAAGGTAATCAAACAGTTTGGTTTTTTGTCGGAACATAGAGGAAGCGTGCATATACAGAAAGGAACATGGCAAAGCCGTCGTATTTTTAGTGTTGTACGTCGACGATCTATTATTGATTGGCAATTACACTCCGTAATTGCAATCAGCGAAATCCTAGCTTTCCAAGAACTTCTCAATGAAGGATTTGGGAGAAGCAGCATATATACTAGGTATAAAGATCTATAGAGGTAGATCTAAGAGGCTATTGGGATTGTTCCAATACTTGTACATAGACACTACACTGAAGAGGTTTACTGTGGAGAATTCCAAGCATGGAAACGTTCCAAAGCAATCTGGAATCATCCTTTCTAAGAAGGACAATCCTCATACCGATGAGGAGAAATAGCGTACGAAGAGGACCCCTTATGCTTCAGCCATAGGAACCATAATGTACGCTATGCTATGTACTAGATCAGATATGGCATATGAATTAGGATGCATATGCCGATACTAGTCTATTCCTGGAGAAAAACATTGGACGGGTGTAAAAGTATTTAAGAAATACATATGACTTATTCCTCATATACGGGAATGGAGACCTCCTTATGAAGGGTATACAAACTCTAGCTTCCAAAGTGATATAGATAATAGTAAGTAAGTGTCTGGTTATGTCTTTATGCTTGACAGCAAAGCCGTTAGTTGGAAAAGTTCCAAGCAAAAAGCAGTAGCTGATTCGACGATGGAAGCCGAGTACATTGCCTCTAATGAAGCAGCTGAAGAGGCAGTTTGGATGTGCAAGTTTTTAAGTGAGCTCAGAGTGATTCCCGATACTGAGAATCTAATGACATTATTTTATGATAACATTGCAGTAATACATATTGCAAAGGAGCCCAGAGCACACAAAAAATCACAGCATATTCTTCAGAAGTTCCACGATATTACAGAATTCGTTGAGAAGAAATAGGTCATGATAAAAAGGGTAGATACCGTGGAAAATATAGTAGATCCATTCACCAAGTGACTAGCTTAATTGGCTCTCGAGAAGCTGATTGAAGGGATAAGATTGAGATTCCATAATTGGTCCCAAGTGCAAGTGAGAGATTGATAGAGTTAGGGGTATGCCCTAGGACCAATTTTGTAGTTTATTGTAAATTATTAACTCTGTAATCAATTCCCATTCGTAATAAAGGTGTTTTCTTTCTGTTATATATTTGCTATAATGTATTATAAATAAATAAATATTTAAGTAAAATATATTTAATAGAAAATCTATAAATGGTTACAAGTAGTTGTAATCGTTGGTATTGTATCACGATAAAATAAAACACATCATTTTAAATATTCCTAGTCGAGATGCATCGAGACTGAATATCTTTCCTTCCATTGAGACTAGAGTGTGTAATGCTACCCAAATGTTTGGCAGTGTATTACTCATGATCGGTGGGGGCGCCAAGGGGTTACGTATTGATAGTTATTGGATAATTATAGAATGACTCACTCGATAGTTTTCTATTGGTTAATATAATTATGGTCAAATAGAAAATATCGATGTAACTGATTTACATAGTTCTTTAGACTTGAGAACACTATTGGTCTTCAATATGAAAGATGCACTTTAATTATAGTCAAATCATGGCACGATATCCATCGATTGACTGTGGTTGAGTTGAGTGGAAGTATTGCAAATGAAACACTATTCAAGAGAGGATTCTCTTCTAGGTTATATGTGGTTAGTATCATGGTCGACTCAAGTCAACTTAAAGTCAGAATTTCTGACCAGAGTAGTTAGGTCAATAATAATTGTTATTATTAAACCAAGAGCTTTGTGATTGGACTATAGAGTTGAATGTGGACGATATTGAAATTTTGAGCATTACCAAATTTGTAAGTTTAAAGTGATATAGTTTTGATGAAGAGAATTAGTGCAAATAATAGTCGCAGCCGGGTAACACTTAACAAAGTAAAATTAGATTTTACCGAAATCAAGTAAGCGAAAATTTTTACCAAACTGTCATATCACCTGATAAGCGACATGTGAACGTTAGTATTCGAATAGTTCGATATCAATCGCTGACCGAATTTACACCTAATAAGTCATACAACCGAAACATTGAATATTCCTTTGACCAAACGATTTAATTGATTTATAATTGTTATAAATTAATTAAATTAATTATTATTTATGAAATATTAATTATAAAATTTTATTTTGATTTGTTGAATAATGTTATTAAATATATTTATAATGGTTATAGACATACTAATCGATATACGATATCAATTCCCGTTCAAACTGGATTTAAATGCAAAATAATTTGATCGAGCTTTAAATGAGTTTGAAGCCCATATAGGGCTGGTTTGTTTCGATAGTGATAAGGACATGAAAGGGTGCAGCCACATGATGACTAGGTGGGTTTGTTTTGTTTGGATAAAGGAAAGAGAATTAATAAGAGATAAAAGAGGATCTAGATCCTAACTTGTTTGTAATCACTCCCCTATAAAAGCATCTCAACCTACACCTATTTGACAACTTTTAAAGCCTCCTAATCCCCTACCTCTAGCCGAAAATTAAACTTCCATATCCTTCCATTTTCGAACACAAATCAAAGTAAAACAAATACTATTCGATAGCGGCTGGTCATTGGTTCAGGGACTAGCACTCTGCTGGACTAAAAACAGATTTAAGAAGTAGATCTCATTGTTTCAAGGTGCACTTATAAGCATTGGTAATAAGGTAAATTTTCTGATCTATAAATGAATATTAATGTGTAGATAATATTTATATCATGCATATTGTTGCGTTAGTTGGTGACGATTCTACTATATCAATATATTATCACAATTAGATTGGTTGCATGTTTACATGCTTATATATATAAAAATATTATTTCAACATATATCTACCTATAATATGCATAGCTCAAAATAAAAAAACATTTTTTTATTATTTTAATTAATTTAATATACATTATTTAATTATACATAAGCTTTATAATTTAAATACTATATCTTATTATATATAAAATATTGTTTTATATTTTTATACAAATAGTTTCATATTTAAAATATTTTCAGCAGAAATAAAATAGTTTTAATACATATATACATATACATATACATACATATATATATATATATATTATTTAAATCAGTTAATTATGTAAATTAATTATACCAATATGTGTGTGTGTATTATATAAAATATGCTTTATATTTCATAAAAATAAATTAGTACGTAATATACTTTCGGCAAAAAATTTATTGTTATACATAGTTTAAATATTTAAATATCAGTCGAAAATTAAAAATAGATTTAAAAAAAATTAACTTATAAAATTATATATTAAATATTCAAATAATAAAATATCACTCGGTTATGTTTAAAAAAATTATTTATAACTAATTTTTCACTAATTATTCGTACAAATATTGCTTTTAAGATATATATTTAAATTTAAAAAAACATTCTATGTCATGTGCATTATCACGTGTATATACATATATAATATAAATAATTTTGTATATTTAAAAAAAAATATACATATATGTATTTAATATATATATATATATGTGCGTGTGTTTAATTAAAAAAATTATATATATATATATATCACTTTCAGTTTTGCAGCAAATAAATAATTAAATTTAATGTAACTTATAAAAAAAATTAAATGTACTTATATACATATAATGCTAAAATTCCATATATATGTATATATATTTAAATATAATCATTTAAAATAAAATATAGTTTATATATACATATATATTTATATATACATATATATTTATATATACATATATATTTATATATACATATATATTTATATATATTGCAATATTTTGTATACATGAATTATAGTAGATAAAAATACATTTGGACAATATATTTGTATATTAGGTGAGCTGATATGTCCATTGTAGTGTAAATCCCAGCATTTATACAAAAACATGTTAACACGTGCTTGGACTGTAATGTTACACATGCGTGCACACACACACACACACACACATATATATATATATATGTATGTATGTATGTATGTATATGACACACATATATAATATAAAATTAATTACATAATATAAAGCTTTATTATAAATTTAAACAAAATAATGATTTTATTTAAAAAGAACTTTAGAAATATTCTAAATAAATTAGACTTCGTAGCCCCATTAAAGATCCAAAATGATAAAAAATTGAAATTAACCCATTACTTCCGCTGTGGCTGGCTCAATTCCAACAATACACACACACACACATATTGCACCATCTATTACAAAGAAATAGCTAAGAATGATTAGCGAATAGTAGAACGGCGGTTGTACGACGTTGTTACGGTGCATGCTTATACCAGGCTATATAACAATATGGAATGGAAATTAGAATGTAGGATGGAACAATGTTTACTTTCTTCATTTTAATGTTTTTTCTTCCTCATACTCTCTCTTCTTTCTCTTAATTTAGTTTTCATCAGCAATTTATAGTAAAATAGTGATCTTGTGCTTATCAAATTGGTGCTTTCACCCGTAGCCCCACCTCCTTCTCCAAACCATCACCATGACCTGTTTATATGAACTTACCACCCAACTCAACCATCAATAATCATCCATTGATTCCATCAACAACAACCTCTCCACCCAACAAAACTCGCTAACCAACCAGGAGAACTCCATCGTCAACTAAGAAAAAGATACCACAGACATCAAAACACGCCTTACATCCTAACAACAAGCCATCCATCAACTTGCCCAAACCTTCGCCGAAGTTTGCTCAAAACTAACTTCAAACCCACCATCACCACAACACACCCATTTTCGAGACCAACACCTCCTCCAATCCTTACAACCACATTTCAACCGACCCACTCACATAGCCAAATACCATCCACTCACCCAAATGCGAGTTAACACACTTCGACGGATCAAACCCCTTCAACTGGATTTTCCCAACCGAATAGTTTTTCATGTACTACTCCACTTTCGATGAACAAAGGATTGAATTCTCAAGTTTTTACATGATGGGCCAAGCTCTAACTTCGCTCTAATGGATGTATAGGAACAAACAATTGTCCTCTTGGAAATCCCTCACCAAAGCCATCGAAAATCGTTTTGGTTGATCTTCCTTAATAAATCACAAGCCCTCCTATTTAAACTCTGTCAAACAACAACTTTCGAAGAATATCAAGTGCATTTTCAAAACCCTATCAAATCGAATAACCATTCTTCCCCCCAACACCATACTAAATTGTTTTTTATTCGGTTTAAAATCTTAAATAAAAAATGAAGTCCTACCACTTCAACCTACCAACCTCATAGATACCATCGCCCTAGGTAAATTTATCGTGACCAAAGTTAATGAAACAAAGCAATACTTCAACCGAAATATTTGGAACTACAACAAACCCCCAATAGTTCCTTCTCTACCACCTGGTCCAGACCCCATCCCACAACCTACCACAAACTACCCAATATGAAAACTAACACAAAGTGAACTCTAAACCAAAAAAACACAAGGGCTTTATTTTCATTGTGATGAAAAGTACTACTCCGGCCATGAATGCACTAAAAAACATGCACTATTACTCTCACTAGATGAAGACATTAACATACAAAATATGGAGCAGCTCACCACTACACATGTAGAGGAACCAGCGATTTCATTCCATGAATTAATCAGATCTGCAAACCCATGCTCTATCTGCAATCATCAACCGGAAACCCATCTCCATCTTAGTCAATTCTGGCTCCACCCACAATTATTTACAACCAAAAGTGGCTTAACTTCTAAGGCTCGACATCGTGAGAACCATTGATTTTCATGTAGCAGTTGGTAATGGCGAACGGCTTTGGTGTCAAGGAGTTTGTCATCGTGTGCCAATTCAAATCGATGCTCATGATTTCACCACCGAATTTTCTTGCTACAAAATGTTGGGGCTAACGCTGTATTTAGGGTTAAATAGCTTCAAAATTTAGGTCCAATAACTATGGACCATAAAAAATGACAATGTTCTTTTATCACAAATAGCAGCATATTACATTATGTGGCCAGGATGTGGTTTCAAGCCCAACAGAGATTTCCTTCAATCGGCTAAACGTATGTACACTACACCTCTATTTCTTATTATTTCCAACTGAAACTAATTCCTAACCCAGGCACATTAACTGATAAAAGCCCAAATCCCACACATTCACAAATCAAGACCATACTCCAATAATAATCCAAGCTCTTTCGCAAACGATCGGCCTTCCACCGTATCATGACCATAACCACCATATCAATCTCCAACCAAACTCATAACCTGTCAATGTTAAAACATATCGTTACCCATACTTCTAAAAAATGAAATTGAATCATAAATCCATGATATGCTCCAATCAAAAATAATTTAATTCTTCACAAGACCTTTCTTCTCACCCATCCTCATCGTAAAAAAAAGATGGATCGTGGCTTTTTTATGTTGATTATAGGGCCTTAAATGCTATCACCGTTAAATAACTGATTTTTTGTACCAACCGTTGATGAATTACTTGACGAGTTACATGAAGCAAATTATTTCTCGAAATTAGATCTACAGAGCGGCTATTTTCAAATTCGAGTACATCCATTCGACACACCAAAAATGGCATTTCGAACACACGAGGGCCATTATTAATTTATCATCATGCTATCTGGATTAAATAACGCGCCTCCACATTTCAAGCCTTGATGGATACCATTTTCTACCCTCACCTCCGACAATTAATTTTGGTATTTTTCGACAATATACTTATCTATAGTAAATCATGGGATGCTCATTTAGACCACCTTCAAATCACCTTGAATATTCTAACTAAGCAACAATTCTATGCAAACTCCTCCAAATTCTATTTTGGGCTAACCGAATTATATTATTTGGGCTATATAATTTCAAAACAAAGGGTTTAAGTTAACTTATCTAAAATTGTAGCAGTAAAATATTGGCCTTAACCAGCAAATCTCACAACAGTTAGGGGATTTTTGGGGCTTACGGGCTACTATAGATGTTTTATAAAGGGATATGCTGATATTGGAAGCCTACAGGAAAATTTATTAAAAAAAGATAAAGTTTTTATATAGATTCAATAAGCAAAACGCACTTTCAGCCTCCTCAAACAAGTCATTATCTCTGCACCAACCTTCTCGCTACCTGACTTTTCCAAACCCTTCGACGTTCAGATTGGCGCTTCCAGCTCCACCTACGACACCATCCTCAACTAATTGCCTTACATAGCCAAAAGCCACCCCCACACCTAGTCCACATCCATCTATTCCCGTGAGATATTTGTAATAGCATCAGCAATCCACAAGTGGTGCCACTATCTTCTAGGCCGATGCTTTAGCATCACCACAAACCACCAGAGCATATGGGAACTCTTAACCTAAATAATCCAAACATTTGAGCAGCAATGTTGGGTCTCGAAATTGCTAGGATTCGGCTTCGATGGCAAGTATAAACCAGAGTTAGAGAACTGTGTGTCCAATGGACTATAGAAATGACAATAGCAGCACTATCTACTCCAACCATCGACTTCACCACACGCATCTACAAAATGACCAAATAGCACACTAACTCATCAACCAACCAAGAATTACTTCAGACGTGCAACAATAATTATTTTTTCATGATGGTCTAGTATTCCAGGGTAAACGACTTTATATTCTAGAAAATACAACACTCAAACATGATATTATTACTGCTTTCCATTCTTCTAAACTTGGTGGACATTTGGGTATTAAGGCAACAATGTCGTGGGTTGCCGACAACTTTTACGGGCCTAATATGCTATGAACAGTTCGTGATTTTGCCAATACACATTCAATGTGCTTACAATCAAAACTGGAAAACACTCCCAAAAAGGACTCCTCTAACCCCTACCAATTTCCCACCAAATTTGGGAAGATATTTCGATGGATTTCACCACACATTTACCATCACGATCCAAAAAAACATTCATATGGGTAATTGTGGATCATCTTTCGAAATAAGCGCATTTTTGTGCACTTCCCACTTCCATTACCACAATCCAATTAACTTCTTTTTTCATGCAAGGATACATTCCTTTGCATGGTTTTCCATGTTCTATAGTCTCCGATGGAGATTGGATATTTATGAGTTAATTTTAGAAAGAAATTTTTTTGCCTTCATAGCACAACACCCAAGATGAGTAGTGTTTATCAACTTCAAAGCGATGGTCAAACGGAACTAGTAAATCATTGCTTGGAAACATATTTGCATGCTATTTGTGGTGACTTACCATCGAAAAGCACATCCTGCCTCCCGTGGGCGAATATTGGTATAATACGTGCTTTCATTCATCTATTGGCATGTCACCGTGTCAAGCCGCCTATGGTTGAACCCCACCAATAATTTCAGATTATATAGTTGGTAGCTCACAAGTACAATAGGTAGAGGAATATGCATTAAATAGAAACCACTTACCCTCTAAACTTAAACATAAATTGAAGCATGCACAAGCAAGGATAAAAAGCCTTGCGGACCTCCATAGACAAGACAAGGAATTCTTGGTAAGATCATGGGTCTATATGAAGCTATAACCATATTAATAACTATCCCTCTGTCAAACTCACCACAAGCTTTCAAAAAAATTATTCGGCCCCTTTCAAATCATTGACCGCATCGGCTCCATCACTTATAAACTACTACTACCACAAAATGCTCGAATTCATCCAATGTTTCACATCTCCATGCTTAAGCTCTGCCCCTAACCCATAAAACATCAGACCAAATCCAATACCACTAAGTCTCATTACAATAGCCAACCAATCTGATCTTGAGGACAAGGTCGTTATTTTAGAAGGGACAATGATACAACACCAAAGAAGAACACTCAACCCGTTGTAGCTATAAAGCTTAAAAGGACTAGTAAGATGCCAAATCGTTATTTGGAATAGCAATGGAGAAAACGGCAATACAACTTTTATAACAAATTTCTTTTTATATATATATATATATGTGTGTGTGTGTGTGTATATATATATATATCATTATCTGTTATAAAGCAATAGCTGAGAATGCTTGGCAGATGGTAGAATGATAGATGTATGAAGTTGTTACAATACATGCTTGTAGTAGGCTATATAACAATATGGAATGGAAATAAAAATGTAGGCTGGAACAATGTTTATTTTCTTCAGTTTAAAGCGGATTCTTCTTAATTTATTTTTCATTAGCAATTTATAGTAAAACAATGAGCTTATGCTTATTGTAAAGCAAACCAAATTTTATATGCCTAAGAATCAAGAAATATCCAAAGAAAATTAACACGGACAAGATAATTAGGAACTCAAAGGATGATGGCTTCAATCTTAGGTGTTACGAATGCGACTTATATGGGTATCTAAAAGGAGACTGTTTCAAGGACAATAAAGATAAGAAGAAGTCCTAGAAATCAACGTCATAATATGATATTAAAAAAGATTTTGCAATCAATGTAATCTAATGTCTTACGAAGTAAATTTCTAGACTACATGTAATGAATAAAACTATATTACATGTCCATAAGCCATAATTTATAGTAACTAATGAAATTTAAAATAAGATATTACTTGTTGACTAAATCTATAAATATTCCCAAACTTATATTTCTTCAAACCTTTTTGTTGACGTCAAAAAGGAAGAAAAATCGGGCAAATAAATAGGAGAAGAACATATATATCGGGGAAGCAATAAGTAAAGTGAAGCTAATATATTCTAATGAATTATATGGATATCTTCATTAAAAAAGGGTAAATGCAAGGAAAAATATGTTTGGGTTTCAATGATGTAGAACCTACAATTTGGTGCTAATGAGTTTACTAACTGAATTCAGGCTACAATGAAGATTATTATACAATATAATTATAATATGAAGAAGGCCATTGCAAAAATCAACAAATTATTATGTGTATAAGTTAAAAGCTTATATTATATATATATATATACATATACATATACATATACATATACATATATAGTTCCCTCTCTATAGGCAGTGGGGATGGAATCATCTTTCAATTTCATGTTTTCCATGATTCAAAAGGAAAGGCCATTGCAAAAATCAACAAATTATTATGTGTATAAGTTAAAAGCTTATATTATATTATATATATATATACATATACATATATATACACATATACATACATATATATATATATATATGCATATACATATAGTTCCCTCTTTATAGGCAGTGGGGATGAAATCATCTTTCAATTTCATGTTTTCCATGATTCAAAAGGAAAGCAAATCAGAATCGCCACATGATCGACGTGAAACACATAATGAAGGCGACTACGAAGGAATTGAAGACATAATGAGTTTAAGTCTTAGTCGATAATGGATATAAACTGACTTAACTCATCTTGCTTTCAATAAGACCAAGTGTGACAGTTTTCACAAATCCCAATTCATATGAACCCTAGTAAATCAGGGGTTCGATTCCCATTGTAGAAGCAAAGTTGATAGCAGGATCGATAAAATCTCCATTACTGGCGCCTCACAAAGATCGAAAAATGTGGAGTAATCATGTGTGAACGGTTAGGAAATCTTGTGAAGCATGTTTCCAATTAAACATATTCAACAATTCTCGCTTTCCACAATCATCCTCCTTACATCGATTCCAGATATGGAATATTAGGAAGAAGGCAAAGATTAAGCAAAAAGCATGAGTTAAACTGCGCTACAACTGGTTTCTACTGTGAGAAAAAGACGTTACCACAAGGCGTTGCAGGAACTGCTGTCTTGTGACATTCTATTTTGACTGAGGCAATCTTAGTTTTTTTAGAGGCAATTTCCTACTAGATACGGGCATAAAAAAGACATTTTTATATGGATATGAGAGTTATGTTGATTATTAACCATCGACATTTTTATAAAAAAGACATTTTTAGAGGAAACTGTGAACCTCGGTTTTGAATCTCAATTTTGACATAGATATGGAAACTAGATGCAGATCAACAAAAGTTTATAGGAATAGAAGGATCATCATCAAGGAGACATCGGAACTCGTTGGTCTGAGAAGGTGACAGGCATGTGAGTTGGAGTAGTCATTTTTTTGAAACATGATCCTTGCAAGCTCCCTCACGTGAAAAGAATAGTTTACATGCATGTTTTATGTTCAGATGGTTTTCTTCTATAAGCAAAAATGAATTGATGTGTTAGACCAAAAATGTACTGGGCTTAAAAGCACCATTTCATAATTGAGTGGAGCACATAAAATGATACGGAGATTGATGTCAAGTATAACTTAGATGGATGCGGAAACTCAATTGAAGAATGCTATTGGCAACGTCTCAAGTAGTTTAGAAATGCAATGTACAAATATGTATTTTATTTTATGCACTATGTAGGCCTGTTATTACTAGGTCATTTTTATTTGATTATACATTGTAATTTATATAATAGCAATAGAAGGAACTCATTTTCAAAAAAAATGTATATATATCCACTTATTCAAAAATGGAGCATATAAGGCTATAGAGTGATATGTAAACATTCAAGAATAAACAATGGAGTTAAAAAGTCTGTGAGGTTAAAAAAATACTTGAAAATGGGCTACAGAAAAGAGAGTATGTTTTTAATATCAGATCCTTATAGAGCCCTTTAGCATATACGCTATTAAAACTACATAAATGATCTCCAAATCCCTACCAAACTATGACATGATAGTTGAAATATCATGTTAGATTTTTAATATTTTTTTCATAAATTTTAACACAAGAGAAAGGTCAAAACACAAAATGTTATAGGCTGATAACAATAGAACTTTCCATATGCTAAGCGGTTGATTGCTATAAAAAGCACATGTTGACCACTGTGGTGTTGTGCTATTAAAAGTCGCATTTAAAAGTATTTTTAACTGTTGCTCCGTGTCCCATCGTGACTTCTCTTCTCTAATATGAAGAGTTGTGACTTTTTCATGGTATCTAATCACTCTTATTACAAACTTCTAACACTATAATGATTCAACAACAAATTTATTTGAATTAAATGTTCTTTCTCTCGAAAGTGATATAAATTGTTATTTTGATAAAATGATGGAAACATCAATCAAACTCCACTAAAATCTTGTTATATTTAATCTAATATTTATCCTAGCTGCTACACAAACACTGCAATCATTTATGTGGCTAGGATCAATTATACAGTATTATGATGAATTAGTTTATATACACAAATATTATCATATTTGTTTTTCTATTTGAAGTTGTGTTGGAGGTGAAGTGTCTCCAAGTTGAAGTTCGAGAAGCCAATAGTAGAAATATGAGAGGTGCTCATCGAAAGGCTAGTTTTCTCCACAAAAATGTAGCGATGTACACCTATTCCTCTTAGATAAATGAGGGTTGTTTTCGTGAAAATAAGTTGGAGACTCCGACTGGATGTAGGCCTTGTTTCGAACCAGGAAAATATTTTGCGCCTTTATTATTTCGTTGGTTCTACTATATCGAGTTTGCATTTTTTGTACTTATACTCTTTTTTATTACATGCTTAGTGTATTGGTTAGACATTGTTTAATATATATTGGCCATATTCAATCTACTCACATTGACTTTTAGACTTGCTATATAGCATAGGTTGGCTTGTTCATCCTCATTAACACAATCATCAGATGATTCGGGGTCATCCCATATGACATTTAAGGCTTGCTTTTTCTTAGATTTCTTTTGGAAATTCTCTTATTCTCCTTTAGCCTCAAGAAAATTCACCTTTGGTGTCTGATTCTGTCATATTTGTAGCATTTTAAACTAAAGCAATTTTTGTTTGAATCCTCGAATCTTTTAGTTTTTCTCATGATTATTTCTTTTTTATAATTTTCTTTAACATTTTTGCAAGCATCATCATATATGTACCTAAGTAGTTTTCAACTCAACCATTGAATGTTAGTGATTTCTTTTGCTATGAATTTTGCTTCAAAGCCTGTATTTTTAATTCATAGAACATTATATTACCAATTATCTCTTCATCATTTAGTTTGGAGAGATTGTTGACCTATTCACAAAGTTTTTCTCTTCTGTTTATCGATTAAAGAAATTAAATTTTTGGATACCATATCAAAATCAGTGAATTCTCCACCAAGTGCAATAAGACAATGTTGAAGGTCCTAAAGCTAGAGTAAATGTCCACATCGCTCTCATTTAGTTTCATTTGAAATTCTAAAACTAGTTCTTAGGTGTTGAGATTTTGTTTTCTTTATAAAAAAATTGTCCTCCCATAAGTGACTTGCAAAGTACGTCAAATTTCATATGCAGTCTTACATACAAGAACTTGGTTAAATTCATTCTAACATTTGATATCTTGTTTTTTTCACTGTTTTACATTGATAAGTTCTAAAGAAATGTTTTTTCAACATGTGCCAAAGTGTTGCGGTAAAGGCGACTCTCATGGGATCTCTAAGTTTGTTCGGGGTTGTAAATTGTGAGAGATGAAACTTCACTACTTGTTGGAGATTTAACTAATGAGATAAAGGCAGTGATTTTAGCAATGTTACCCTCATAAACCTCTCTCTATCACTCACACACACTCTCAATGTGTGTGTAATGCATGAACAATTATAATATAGGATATATTTACTTTTATAATGTACCATGCAGAAAACACATTTTGAATCAACCCTACACCTTTTGCCAATAAGCTTATCTTTTGTTGGAATTATGTGCATAGAATCATAGGGGCTCATTTTGAAGCAACTAATAACTAATGTTATCCCACATGATGCCTTCACATATGGCATTTGGTATTGCTACTCTAATAGTGTTCCTTACCAATTTAAAGTTGAACTTACTTTTCTTATCATTTTTCAACATATAACTATCACTTCCATTATTTTTGAGAAATATTCATCTCTTATATTAGATTAATATATCTTCTAAGCTTAACAAATCATTTTGGGATCCTTCGGTTGTAATAAATTATTAGTGAAAACTTTGCATCTTACTCACCATGAATATGTAGTAGACTCCGACCTTGTTTATACACCAAGCATCCCCCTTCTAACCAGGATTCATATTATTAAATGGTTATATCTTTTTTTATGCCACTCTTTTATATATTAGCTTACCACCAACTTCTCTATTTTTCAAAATGCTCTTCTATGTAGATGACGCATTTTTTTATTTTTCTATAGTCTTGATTTTTTTATTTTATCATTTATATCTAGCATCCATCTGCATAGTCCATTGTAATAACTCACACCTCCAAACACACCGATCCAAAGCCCAAAAGTGATGTTTGAACTCGCATTTTGCCAAGAAGCACAAATTGCTAGGTTCTTAAAGGTTTATATGATACATAGAGATAAATTTAACTTTAAAGCATTCTAAACTTTTAGATCTTGCAGTGGAAAGAAAAAAAATATAAATACTGAAAATAACCCAAACTATTATAGTCTCAAAATAACCGTGGTCCATGCAAAAAGTGCCAAAATAGAGTCTCCAAATAGGAATACAACATAAGTTTAACTGATAAATATAATATGATACTTAGGGGAATGACAACAAATAAACATATTTCCAAACTGCACTGCCACTTCCTCCATGCACCTTATAATTTTAATTTCATCAACTACCTTATCCTCTAATAATAGATATTAAGAGGACAAAGGGGGATCAGACAAGGTCTGGTGAGAGTATTAAATCACTAGTGATATGGTGTAAAAAGGTAATTAAATTATCATTTATAATTTACACACTCTAAAGCTATTCATTTGTGTGTGTACCATGTATAAGGAATTAATCAAGTCACACATAATAGGGCAACGATCCTTCATACGCCTAAATCCAATAATAATATATGAAGATTTTCACCCAAAGGGTGAACATCCAAAAAAAGAGTAAGCCTAAAAATACCCTAAGTATACGGTCTCGATAGTAAACTGCCTAACTGTACATTGGGCAAACATTCTGCTTAATTAAGTTGTATACCCTTTAAGTATACATCCAATGCATGAGTGCACACACAAGCACACCATCCCAATAATAATTTCCACCAAAGCATCATGTAAACATCCTCATTATTGCCCATATCCTACTTTTTATACCATTTAACCTGCAACATAAAGGGTCGATCAACAATTCGACTCACCCATAGGCACAATAGCTTATTTGCATGCACATCCTACGATTTTTGGTGTCATCGAATCCTCTCCTCCATTGTTAGCAAATATGTGACTGAAGCAGGCTATAGTAACAATAAGAGCAACAAAATGTGATATAATCGCATGCTGCGTTAAGTATCATGTTATACAGCATCATGAAGTGTGAACCTAAATACGTCACCGAGTATGAAACAATCCAGCATGTTACACGGTTCTATCCAGTTATGGGAACTCCAGAAGGTCAAGGAAGTAGGAACAAATGTAACACCCTAAAAAATTACGTAAAATTTAACAAGTAATTTAATAAGAGAATTAAATTAAATAAAATGAAGACTAAAAAATAAATTTTCATAAACGTTTGAATTTGGCTAAGAAACTTGCACCATTGCATTCGTAGCAATTTTCTAGACGATTTTCATACATAACACTTCGTAATTGGAGTTAATATGGAGAAGTTATGGATATTAGAAGAATTGGAATTGAATAAGAAATTAAAAATAAAAATACATAAATTTACATTGGGATCGGTTGACTCATGGGGGTCGATGGTCGACCGGTAGCGGTCGACCCAGGAGGGATAACGGTCGATCGTGCCTATTTTAAATCAAACGATTTGTGATAACTGATGACGTGTTTGAATAGAGTTGATGCATTGTTTTGCACGCAAATTGTTAATGAAAGAACTAGATTTTAGTAAATATTCTCTAACCTAGATCTAACGGCTTAAACTAAACCCAACCCCAATAAATACCAGTATAATCAAACACTAATTCTCATTAAAATCTATACTGTAACAAAACTCTGCCATAAATACTTGTACTCATTCACCAGACTTTATGTCTGACCCATTCCTTTTCCATCTTTTTTTCTTACCCTAAATGGACAAGGCAGTAGGTGATTGGCCGTTCTTGATACTTGGAGAGTCATGCATATCTTTGGAGACTGCTATTACTATATTTACTCTCAATGTATTATTCTAGCTTATCAGTACATTTTATTTCATGCATCAGACATAGATATATATTTTCCTATGTACTCTGTATTGGACCACATACTGGTTTTTCTGAGACCGTGATTTGGATATTTTCTCAGATGGATATTGTTCTATGTTATATATGTTATATTCCTTCTGCTGTGAGTTCTGAAAGTGTGGTATATCTTAGATTATATCTGCTTTATTAGTCTTTAAAACGTTAATGGTTAAAATCCCGACGATCCGCATTTATCGACATGACATAAGGTCGAAAGCCACACTGAGCTTTTGATCTGCATGTCGGGAGGTGTGGGTTGTCACTATTGGTATCTGAGCATAGGTTCAAAGTACCTTAGAGATTAAGACCATATTGAGAGAACGTGCTTGAATTTTTTTTAAAATGGTTTTTGAAAATGGATTTTCAAAATAGACTCCAAAAGTTTTCAAAAATGGACTTTTAAAAAAAGCATATATATAAGTATAAATAAAAGATTATTTTCATGCTTTTCAAAAAAAATCTATATCAAAATCTTTCTTATGTGTGCCTATGTTTACTCTCATTCGTGCATATGTTATCTCTTATCTCTTAATCGTATTTATGTTATCTATGGAAGTTACTAATGGAATTCTTAGCATTCACGGATAGTAGAAGTATGATCTCGGAGGTTCAGGCTCTGGCAATGCAGCCGAGATCGTGGATGTGAACATCCCTATATGATTCTACCGGTATCTTCAGGTAATGGAACAGGCCGAGCTCAATCCCATTAGAGATCCCGTGGAGAGAGCAACAGGTGAGGTTCATGCTTGCCCACATACCACCCCATATTTTTCCAACCTGTATAAAGATTTTTCTAGTCTTGGGGGTAAGCCGTATTTGGGGATGGAGTCTTATGTGGATTTGAGGGCATGGATTCGTGCTTATGACAGGATCTTTGGTCATATGGGTTTGGTTGATGTTGTGAGGCAGTTAGGTACATGGCAATTACAGGGTAAGGCAATGAGCTGGTGAGAGGTTATTGAGTCTAAGACCGATGGAGGTGATATTTCTTAGGATGAGTTCCGTAGGAGGTTTGAGATAAAGTTCCTTTCTAGGGCAAAGGAAGATGTTCAGCTAGAGAAGTTTATACATCTTAAGCAGGGGGACATGACAGTCAAGGAGTATGTAAATTAGTTTAATGAGCTAGCTAGATTCGATATGGAGTTGATTAGTACACCATATAAGAAGGCTCTTAAATTTGCTAAAGGGCTTAACTAACCGCTCCAAGGTTTAGCTTTGAGTCACATTCATATGGGCGCTACTTATGAGGGGCTGGTGGAGATGGCTTTACTCAATACCATCTCCAAGGAGGAAGTGAAAGAGGAGGCTTAGAAGGTTATAGAGAATGGATACTGGCATAATAAGAAGAAGGGAGGATTTGGATCGAAGGGGAAGATTCAAAAGAAAGATATGAAGTGTAATTAGTGTGGCAAACCAGGGCACTTTGCTAAGGAGTGTAGGTTGGATAGCTCAAAGATAAAGTGTTGCAACTATGATCAGTTTGGGCATTTGAAGCGAGCTTGCAAAGCACTGCGGAGAGCTCCTACTCAGACTTCTACTTAGGTGATTTCGGCTTATGCACTAGAGCCAGTCCCTAGCTCTTGTGCACAGCAAGTGGCAGATTAGGGTAAGAAAGTGACGATCGAAGGTGTGTTGACTCTTTCTGGTTTATCTATTCGCATTTTATTTGACACCGGGGCTTCACATTCTTTCATTTCTAGTTGACTTGTTGATGACTTATACTTACACACTAGTATAGTCACGGACTCTGTAGCTATGTCAAACCTCATAGGAGGATCGACCTATTTGTCTATGATATATAGGGGTTTGAAGTTACTTATTTTAGGGGTCGAGTTTGATTGTGATGCTTTGTACTGGAAATTTTTGGGTATGGATTAATATTAGGCATGGATTGGATGACTATGTATATGGCTATTTTAGACTGTGATAGGAAGGTAGTTAGATTGAGCATGTGTAGTAGACGTAGCTTGGAGGTATATTGCGACCCCCGAGGATCGGTTATGTTGAGCTACCTATATTCATTGAACCTATTACGTGACGAGATTTAAGTCGACAACGTGTAGTGTTGAGTTCCTTGTTCTTGGAGTAGAGATGTTTGGAGTATATTTCTAACTTTGATTTCTGACCATCATCAGATATTACCTCTAGATTACTAGCAGCTTTAGATGTTCAGCCTATACTGATGGAGCGTATTGGATCTAGACAGAAGGAGGATAAGGAGCTAGTAGACATTATTGAGAGGATTGGTAGAGGAGAGTCGTCGAGTCATTTGAGGCATTATGCCATTGACTCGAGAGGATGCTTACAAAAGGATGATAGGCTTTGTGTTCCCCGTAGTATGGATTTGATAGATGTGGTACTAGCAGAATCTCACCTCTCTAGGATGACCATTCATCCTGGTGGTGACAAGATGTATTGCGACATGAAGAGAGTCTTCTATTGGCCCAATATGAAGAAGCAAGTGGCGAAGTATGTAGCTAGATATATGACTTGCCAAAGGGTAAAGGCGGAGCAAAAGAAGTTGGGAGGATTGTTGCAGCCACCGGATATTCCTCGGTAGAAGTGGGAGAGTATTTCCATGGATTTTGTAGATGGTCTACCTAGGAGTAGGAGAGGAAATGGGAGCATTTGGGTCATAGTCGATCGGTTGACAAAGTGCGCTCATTTTATACCAGTGAGGAGTACTAGGATGTCTACATCGTTGGCAGCTCCATACGTGAGAGAGGTCGATAGGTTATATGGAGTCCCTATTAGCATAGTTAGCGACCGAGATTCGCTTTTAAGTAGTGAGTTCTGGAGGAGTCTATAGGAGGCTTTAGGGACTGAGTCGAACTTGAGCACCACATATCATCCGCAAACTAACGAACAAACGAAGAGAGTGAATCAGGTTTTAGAAGACTTGCTACGGATGTGCATTATAAACTTTGGAGGTTCTTAGGAGGATCATTTTTCGTTGGTGGAGTTTAACTACAACAACAGTTATCAAGCGAGCATTGGGATGACACCATTTGAGGTATTGTATGATATACCTTGTAGATCACCTTCGTGTTCGTCGGATACGACGGGTAGGATTATTCTTGGACCGGACATGGTGAGGAATACATCAGAGAAGGTGGATCCGATTCGTAGAAGAATGAAGACTGCTCAGGATAGGCAGAAATCTTATGCTGACAGGAGATGTACGGAGTTAGAGTTCATAGTAGGAGACATGGTATTCGCGAAGCTAACACCGAAATTTGTAGGGACCTTCCCGATAGTAGCTAGAGTAGGAAGTTAGCATATAGAGTAGAGCTTTCAGAAAAGTTAGAGGAGGTACATGATGTTTTCCATGTGTCACACTTGCGAAAATGCTTGCACGATATAGCTACTGTGGCCGAGCCGAGTCATAGAGGAGGTGTAGGTTGAGCGAGAGTCACTTGTTCGTTGTGCATCCACTCATATATTATAGCATGGCATAAAGCGACTCCGCAACAAGGAGATCGGACTTGTTAAAGTCCAATGGGGAGACGACCTAACAAAGAGTACATAGAAGCCCAAGGAGTGGATCTGCAGATGCTAATGGATGTATATGGATGTATTGACTGGATTGTACTCTCTTGCACGTTTAGAATATACAGTGTATCCTCTAGGTATATAGACACTTGCACTTGATAACATGTTATCTCTTGATTTTTATTGTGCTAGTGGATGTTATGCATATGGAAGTTGCATATGAGTTGTATGGTTGTGCATACATATAGAATTACAAGTATATTTATTTAGGATGTTGCATACATTTGGATGCATGACATGAGCATTTTTATGACAAGAGGTTGACTGAATCAGTAGACCATCTACTCCTTTGCATTGGAATAGGTTCATGTGCATTTCACGTTGCATATATATATATATACATACTGCATTAGAAAATTTCTAAGGACAATGATTGCTCGTGGATGGTAGATGAGTAGATGGTTGTACCTATTGGTTATTGCGTGTATAAACTGCATTTTTCCATCCTTTGAGATTTCAGGGAGGAAATCCTTTTAAGGGCGGGAGAACATCACGCTCCAAAAATTTACGTAAAATTTAACAAAAAAATTTAATAATAAAATTAAATTAAATAAAACAAAGACTAGAAAAGAAATTTTCATAAACGTTCGAATTTGGTTACGAAACTTACACCATTGTGTTTGTAGCGATTTTCTGGACGATTTTCATTTTTAACACTTCGTAATCAGAGTTAATATGGAGAAGTTATGAACGTTGTAAGAATTGGAAATTGAAAAAGAAATTAAAAATAAAAATACACAAATTTACATTAGGGTCGATCGAACATAGGGGTTAAAGATCGACTAGTAGCGATCGACCCAGGGGCGTCAGCGGTCGACCGTGCCTATTTTAAAGAGTGATTTGTGATAACCGATGACGTGTTTGAACGGAGCTGATGCATTGCTTTACATGCAAGTTGTTGATGAGTGAACCTAATTTCAGTAAATATTCTCTAACCTAGATCTAACGGCCTAAACTAAACCCAACCCCTGTAAATACTAGCCTAATCAAACCCTAATTCTCCTGTAACTCTATACTGTAACAAAACTCTGCCAAAATTTTCTCTCTTCCCCCATTTAAAAAAATTTCTTACAAATATGATAAAAATCAACCTAGAAGAAAACAAGCATTGAAATCAACGCAGACTAAGCGGAGCTAACGATTAAAGGGTTGATTCTTAGGCAAGAGCAATAGGAAGAGCTTAGGCTTGAGATAAATGAGAATAATTTTAATAAGATAATTACTACAGTTAGATTCAAACTATTTTAAATGATTTAGGGTGCTAGAAATCTAAATTGAACTATGTAAAACCCAAATATAATGTGAAAACCCCTAACTTGAAATTGTCAGTAAACTATTTGTCGAATGTTAATGATATATACCCACTTTTACCTCTTGAATTTGCAAATCCTAAACCAACAAACCCTAAATTGAATTGCAGGTTGATAACTAAACTGTTCATCTAGTAATTAGGGTACACCAATTACTGCCAACCACTTGAATTAAAATATAACAACGATCGACAAACTAAAATGAAGAAAAACCCTAAATTTTGTTCATGAACAGTTGATCTGGACCATCGGTGGTCAATCATCAAGGTCCAATGTTCGACCGTTCATAATGAAAATTGCAGATCTTGAACTTCAGTCTAAGGCCCAAGTTAAAGAATAAAAATTGTATAATTTTGTAGAAAAAATATATATGGAAAATTGATCGTTTGAGCCTATTTTAGGCTATGTACACATGCTAGTGACAGTAGGAAGTCAGTAACCTATCAAAGAACAATAGGTCATCGCATTTTGGGTAATAGTTAGATACCCAAATGAGGATTAAGAGCTGACTAATTCAATATTTCAGCTTTAGGTAATATTAACCAAATGCCCTTTATGATTAATTCTATATTGTTATAAAAATTCAGGGTGTTACATTCACCTTTCCCTCTAAAAGAATTTCATCCTCCAAATTCAAAGAGATGAAAAATGTAACTCATAGACACAACTATATTGTAGCAACTATGTATATGTGCATCATATACAATCAAACCACACCACACAAAAAGCATCCAAACAATCATATTAAACATATATGTTTCTTAACATTTTTAGCGATAAGATATGATACCTATAGGGATACCACTGTAGTCTGGATATAAGCATCGATAATAGTAATGGTAAGTAAGTTTAGGTAACAGTGCACATCCATCAATCAACATACGTCATGAATGTGGCAGGTGATAAATGCATGAATATCAATGAACTCCAATATGAATGCGAGATCATGGCACATAGGCATGGATGCTAAACATCCTAAAATATACTGATAATTTTTATATGTATGCAACATGATGTGCAATAATCAAATCATATAACAATATAAGTCATACAATAAAACATACCACACCTCTAATTTCCTAATTTAACTAAGAAAAAAAATACGGAAAACGTACCCAAAAAGTGTGAGGAATGGGAAGCTAGCCTTAATCTTCTCCTCTAGCTATCAAGCACTCTTAGCTGGATCATCTCTGCACTGGACTCTAAATAGTCTAATTACTTTATTATGAAGTCGCTTTGTCCCATGCTCAATAATGCTGGTAAGTGCACAGTAAACAAGTGAATCCCTTTTCTACTTCAACCTCTTTTAACCGACTCAGCTCGACCATAGTAGTTGAATCGTGTAAACACTTCCGTAAGTGAGACACAAGGAAAACATTGTGAACCTCCACCAACTTTTCAAGAAGTTTCAACCTACAAGCCAACTTATCTACTTTTCCAAAATCGGAAAAAGCCTAACAAACCTCAATGCCAACTTTTCTGAACTACCAAACCTCATAACATGTCTAAGTGGCGAGACCTTTACAAAAACCATGTCACCTAATGCGAACTTCAAATCCGCACGTCTCCTTCCATCATACAAGTTTCGTTTGTGTTACGCAGTCTTCATCCTCCTATGGATTAAATCTACTTTCTCTAAAGCCTCTCTGATCATGTCTAGCCAAAGAATAATCCTATCCGTAGTGTCCCACCAACAAAATGGAGATCTACATGACCTCCCGTACAATGCTTTAAACAGTGCCATCCAAATGCTTGTCCGATAGCTGTTATTACAAGCAAACTTTACTAATGACAAGTGATCCTCTTAGAACCTCCAAAGTCCAAAATACACATCCACAACAAATCTTCTAACACCTATTCACTAGTTCAATAAGTTCGCCCATTCGTAGGGGATAGACTGTACCCAAAAGTTTTTTGCCTAGTGCCTCCTGAAGATTCCTCTAAAACTCACTAGTAAAAAATAGGTATCAGTGTTAACAATACTAGAAGAAACTTCATGCAAACGAACTACCTTCCTCACATATAATGTCGCCAAAGATGTTGTTGTCCTCATACTCCTTATTGGAATAAAATAAGCGAATTTGGTCAGTCTATTAATGATAACCCAATCACTTACATTCCCCTTTTTACTCTTAGGTAGCTTATCAACAAAATAATAGAGACTCTCTCCCATTTCCAAAGTAGAATATTCAAAGGTTGTAATAATCCACAAGCTTTCTCTGCACTGCTTTTACCCACTGACATGTCACACACTTCGAAACAAACTCAGTTACATGTCTTTACACATTTGGCTAACAAAACACCCTCTTCATATCTCAATACATATTTTCATCACCGGGATGAATGGTCATACTGGAACGATGGGACTCATCTAGTACCAACTATTGTGCAGTTAAAGCGCTTAGCGATTCTATAGCCGTGAAGGTTCAAAAGGTTATAGTTAGGATATAGCGGGGATATAGCGAAGGTGCAAAAAGCTTCATTAGACATAAAACCAAACATTTAAAGTTAATTTGTTCTCATTCTCGCATCATTTGTATAGGAAAAAAATATTGTTTAATATTATATAACAAAACTAAAGAATATCATGATTTAAGCATACTAGATTTAGTGACTACAGTAGATTTCTAATTTATGTCGTAGCGATCGAAGAGCATTATGTGCTATAGCAGGGATTTTGCAGGGTTTTAACTGGGCTTCAGTAGGGCTTTAATTGCACAAGTACCAAGTCAACCAATTCTGTAACAAGAAGAACACACAACCCACCATCTTTTTACAGCCATCCTCTAGAGCCAACGAAATAACGGTTCAAATGCTCTCCTCTATTCATCTTCTCAAAAATACCCAATAACTCTATGTCTTGCTTCTCACTTGAATTGATACGGTCCATAAGTGAAGGCTTAATATCTAATGTTTCTAATAATCTCGATGTAAGGTCTGATGAAGATCCGAAATTAAATGTAGAAATAAACTGTAAGTGCTTCCAATCTAAAAACATAGGGTCTTGCATCGCGTGTTTTCAACTCAAGGTATTAGCTACAACATTACCTTTTCCTGGAATATATGAAACACTAAAATTATACGATGCCAAGAATTCCTTCCACCTCTGCTACCTTAAATTCAAATCTCTATAGGAAAAAAAATACTCTAGGGACCTATGAGTTGTAAAAAAAATCAAAGCATTCCCCTAAAATATAACGCCTTCAAGATTTAAAGGCAAAAACAATAGCTACTAACTCAAGATCATAGGTTGGATGATTTTTCTCGCGTACTTTCAACTGTCGACTAGCATAACAAACAACTCTACCCTCCTACATCAAAACATCACCCAGTCATGTACTACAAGGGTACCACAAATGCTTTCGAACCACCAGGGAGTACTAAAACAGGTGCACTTATCAATAACACCTTTAAATTAATAAAAGCATGCTCGCACTCCGAGTTTAATGAGAAAACAAAATTCTTCTTAGTAAGGTATGTCGGTGGCACCGAAATCTTTGTAAAGTCCTTAGTTAACTTTATATAATATCTAGCCTAATTAAGAAAAGCTCTTACCTCCTTAGCACTCCTCGATATGTTCCAATCTTGTACTATAACAACTTTACTAAGATCAACTTATATCCCTCTCTCAGAAACAACGTGACCAAGAAAGCAAACCTCCTTATGCCAAAAGTGACATTTGAAAATTTTCACCTTCAACTTATGTATACAGAGAGTATTGACCACTTTACTCAAATGCAACTTGTGTTCTTCCTCTTTTATCAAATAAACTAGTATATTATCAACAAATACCACACGAACTTATCTAACAACCCTCTATAGACCCGACTCATGAGGTCGATGAAATATGCCGCTGCATTGGTCAATCCAAATGACATGACTAACCACTCATAAAATCCATCAAGTGTACGAAGAGTGGTTTTTTGAATACTATCCTCGGCCAGACGCAACTGATGGAATCCGGTAGCCAAGTCAAGTTTAGAAAATATCCATGCTCCCACAAAATGATGAAATCGGTCATCAACTTGTGGCAATGGATAATGATTCTTCTTTGTTAACTTGTTCGGTTCATGATAATCGATGTCGAGCCTTAAAAATCTATTTGCTTTAGTAGCAAAGACAACATGTGCTCTCCATTCTAAAATACTGCACTAAATAAAGCCCTTCTCTAAAAAATCGTTTACCTGTTTATTAAGCTCGCATCTTTCTCTATGAGCCATATGCCTAAGGGGTAAGGTAACAATTCTGGCATCCTTTTCTAAATAAATTTGAAATTCAATCTCCCTATGAGAAGGAAGACCGGAAAATTCGATACAGATATCTGGAAAGTCATAGACTACCAGTACGGAAGCTAACTCATCATGCGACTGTTCTAGGGAGTATAGGTAATTCAACATAATAAAACTTTTAGGATTGCAGTAACCACCAAGTTGTTCCCACACAAGTACCCAAATGAATCGCCTTCTTATCCTAATCCAACACTACTCCAAACATAGCCATTCAGTCCATTCCTAGAATTAAACCAAACCTAGAAAATCCTAACACAGAAGCATCACAATCAAATTTGTCATCCAAATAAATAACTTCAAATCCTTACAAATCATAGATAAATGGACCAATCTCCCAATAGGATTTGCTAATATAATAGATCTTGTGACTATACCAGTCTCTAAGTGCAATTTATTTATAGCTTACTGGAAACAAATGGATAAGATGCTCCAGTATCAAATAAAGTGCGAATAAACAAATTAGAAAGAGTTAACGCACCTTTTAGGATGGATTTCTTCCCCTTTTCAATAACTAGAGCTACGCTCGAGTTAGGAATAGCATCAAGTGCATAAGATTGAACCACCCAAATAGAAGTCTTTGGCAAGGTTGGACACTCCCTCTTCATATGTCTGAACTGGTTGTGGTGGAAGCACTTGATCTTTAAAAAATTCATTTTGCAATCCTTAGCCATATGTTCCTTGATATTACACATTCTGCACCTAGATCCTAGTTTTTTTATCCAACCTTGAGCCCCCATTCCAACATTGTGTTGATTTTGTTGAACAATCTTCCCTTTTACTTTCTTTGGTTCTTCCTTAGCAATTGAAATCAACTGTGTCATCTCAATTAGGCTTTCAAAAAAAGCACCAGTGGTGGGTACATGACTCAAAGCAATATCCCACAAAGATGGATTTAACCTATTGACAAAAAAAATTCCTTCTTCACTTGTGTATTAATAAGGCCTAGGCCATACTTTGCTAGCTGATTGAACTCATTGACATATTTCTTGATATTACAATCTCCCTGCTCCAAATGAATGAACTTCTCCAACTCCACTGTCATTCAACCTCCGATATGCACTTAAACTCAAAGCACCTTTTAAAAACAGTCAAAGTAATTTTTGTCTCATCTGCCTCTGCAATGATAATATCCCACCAATTCATGGCTTCCCCTTGCGAGTGCCGTGAAGCTAATTGTCTCACATTGCATCCTCCACGCACATCATAGCTAATACACACTCACAATTTCTTGGCCATGCCCACGACTCAATAAAGATTCAGTCCAAAGGTAATTCTTTCCACTCAGACTCTGGAGATCCCAACATAATTTAGTAAAGTCCAAAGTAGACAGAGGGACTAGGACTACCTCATGTGCTTGTGATGTGGGCCCTCCATTGGATTCAAGATCAACCTTGCCTTTTGGTTAAAGATACTGGCAGAACCTTAGTGGAACATTCATGGCCGAAACCTCTATTGCCTCAGCAGATCCATTTCTAGTTTTATTGCTCATTTCACTTATCTATAAATAGGAATTGTTAGCAATTTCCTCAGATAATAGTAAGCATTGCTGAAATATAAGGGAGTGTTTATGTTATACTTATATATGTATAAATAAGAGCTTTTAAATACACAATTATGTTCTCTCAATACGCACATAATCCCTAAGGAATCCTAAATATATCCTCTAATACCAAGTGCAACACCTGCACCTACAGACATACCAATCCAAAGTCCAAAAGTGTCATTTGAATTTGCGTCGCGCCAAGAAGTACAAACCATTAGGTTCTTGAAGGTTTCTGTAATATGGAGATAAATTTAATTTGAAGTATTCTAGACTTTTAGACCTTATAGCGGATGGAACAAAATATAAATACTGAAAATAACTCAAACCATCACTGTCTCAAAATAATTATGGTCCATATAGGAAGTGCCTAAATGGAATCTCCAAATAGAAATACAATTTAAGTCTAATCGACAAATACAACAAGATACATAGTGGAATGACTACAAATAAATATATCTTCAAACCGCACTATCACCTCCTCCACGCACCTTATCCTTATCATTTCATCTACTACCCTATTCTCTTGTAATAGATATATATAGGGAAAAATAAAGGGGATCGGGCAAGGTTCGGTGAGATAGTTATATAACTACCGGTATGATATAAAAAAGTAGTTAAATTATCAATCATAATCTACACTACCTAAGGGTGTTCATTTATGTGCATGTTCTATGTATAATGAATTAGTCAATTAAACATACTATAGGGTAAGAATCCTTAGTACGCCTAAATCCAACAACGATCTACAAAGATTTCCATCCGAAGGTTGAACATCCAAAAACCGAGTAAACCTAGAATTACTCGAATATATGGTTTCGATAGTAAACCACCTAACAATGCATTGAGCAAATATTCTTAATGGTAAATCGCTTAAGTTGCATACACTCCGAGTATACATCAAATTCTTGAACATACACACCAAGCACACAGTCCGAATGATAACTTACCACCAAAGCATTGCACAAACAACCTTATTGGTGCCCATATCTGATGTCCTATATTGTTCAACCTGCCGCAAAAAGGATCGAACAATAATTCGAACCCCCCGGTCGACGTAACCGCTTAATCACACGCTCATCATAACGTCTCTGTCTCCTCTTTTTTGCTATTGGCAAATATGTGACTGAAGCTGGCTATAGTAATAATAAGAGCATTTAAATGTGATATAATCACACATTGCATTGAGTGTCACATTATACAATGTCATAAAGTGTGAACTAAGGTACATCACTAGGTTTTAAACAGGTACAACATTCTAACACCCCTAATTTTAATTAACATTATTTAGGAGATTTAATTAGATAAATTAAATAGAATAATGTAATGACTAAAGTGATAAGGGAATTGAGATTTGAAAATAATTAAGCTCGTGCCTTAACTAAATAAATATATAAACTTATTTTATAACTTAAACACATACTTGAATAGGGAAGGGTAAAAATGAAGTAGATAGATCTAATAACCCCTAAACCATTATTCCATTCCATTTATGTTTTCATAAATCAAAACAATCAAAGAGCTTAAGCAAGGCCGACCATTAATCACAACCTAAGTCATGAATTCAAGTAGAGATTCAAGGAGGAAAGCTATGAAGATTAAGCAATATTCATATCCTAATCCATTATCAAACCAAAGGGAACAATAATACTTATCATCTCTTAAATCTTTGTTTTGATTCGGTTATGGAAAATACCCAAATCTTATGTGTTTGATTGGTCAAGTTATGATCTATTAATCATTTTTTGGATAGAATAATGGTTAATGGGAATTTTTGTAATTTATTAGAAATGGTTTAATTCGGTTTTTGGGTTAAATCCAAAGTTTTTATCCTTCAAATGATTTGAAAATTTGATATGTTATGGAAAACATTATTTTGGAGATGGGTATTTAATTTCATAATTTTTCGAACTACAGAGATAATTTTATGAATTTCCTATGTAGGAAATGGCTTAATTACATGTTTTAATCCTTTTATATAATTAAATGAGGTTTTGGGCTCTGAAATTTTATATGATGTAGAGAAAGGAATTCTCTAATTTCTGTAAATTTTTGGGATTTTTTCCATGTAACTTTGAATTATGAAGAGTTATTTATGCTAGAAAATACATGTAAAAGTTTAATTAATTATGGTTAGTAATTAATTATTTGAAATAATGTTTTGGATCTTAGAAATAGGGTGCGGCAGTCTTTTAGTAAAGAAAATTGATAAAGTTTTGCTAGTCGATAAGCTTTTGACAAATTATAGAGGTTTGGTGAAAAGTAATATTTTTTATAGTAATTGGGCAGTTTTTAAGTTAATTACATATTTACCATGTCGATACTGGCTATGTCGAGCCACATCTCACTGCATCCCAGTGTCATCGCTGCGGCATAAAACAATGCCGCATGATGTCAACGAGCCTGGCATGAAGTGGACTGGGTTTGAACCTCGTCGAGGCTGAGGTAATAAAGGTAAAGAAATGGACTCGACATGGGCATGTCGATAGACATAAGTGCCACGTTTTTACAAAGTGGCATGTCGGCGCATATGTTTTATGAGTCGCCAACCTTTATAACTTCGACGTCGCTCTATTTTATAAGTGACTTTGATTTTCAACCTTGCCGATCAGATGGTCATCGAGCCTACTCTATGCCGCATTTAGCTGGTCATCGAGCCTAACTCTTATCGCTTTAAATGGTCATCGAGCCTAATCTATGCCACTTTTAAACTTGTTACCAAGTTTACCTCGTGCTGAGTTTAACTAGTTTTCGAGTTTTTAAATAGGTGGATAACCTATGTATCATGATGATCGACGACTTCATTGTCATCGAGGCATGATGTCGCATGTTTAATCTTCGAGTTTTAATAGGCGGAAAGCCATATGCTTTTACATTAACATGAGATGGATGTCGACGCTAATACACATCTAGCTTATAGATGGTGGAGCCATTTGTTGCAAAATTTTAACTTGGAACCTTAGGGACACTAAGGTATATCTTAATGAGTTGACATAAAATCTTTTGGGGTTACCAAAGTATAACACCATGAAATTTAAAATAACTAAGGGAAAATAACTTAATTGGGGACACCAACAGAAATAAGTTATACATATGGATAGCATGGATTAATGTTGAACATGCAGGTAGCATGGAGTAAACTTAAAATGTGGGTAACATGGGAAAAATAGAAAAATGTGGATAACATGAATTAAATGGCCAAGTGATGGGCTCATAGTCATCCTAGGAAAACTATGGGATGTATGATGGATAATCTGCATCATGCCGGAGATGGATAGTCTCTAATTGGAGGGTTCATAGTCATCCTAGGAAAACTATGAGATGTGAAATAGATAGTTCGCATCAGTTTAAATGATAAAATGTGAGATGGATAGTCCACAATAGTTTAAGTAAAATAAATTGAGGGATGGGTAGTCCACAAAAATATAAGAAGGATAATCAACGAGAACTTAGATGGGTAGTCTAATAAATGAGGGATGGGTAATCCGGTATGTAAGAAATGTTTACATATGATTATATTATTTTGTTATAACCATTGTAGGTGCAAGAGCACAATATATGGTTAAGATAATTAATTAGGTACTAGTGAAGGGAAAACCGTTCCGCACAGCAGTGTGGTCTCACTAGATATCTATTGGTTTGAGTTAGTAGATTATTATTCACACCAGACATTTTGTCTGACATGAAGTTTTTGTTTTCCCTTAAACTCTCGGGTACTCATTTCAGTAAGTTGAGAGTAAGGGCTTTTTAGGTTCTCTTAGACGAATAAGCTTACGGAGACGTGCAGGAGGCAATCTAGCTAGTAGGAGCTATAGATCTATTTTTCATTGTGTTTTGATTCTGCTTTTATGTTATGATGGCAAGTTGTATTAAATGCCAGATATTTGACTCTGGTCATCCAAGGGGGAATCTTCATATATCTCTGTTGGAATATACTATAATAATTATATTTTCTCTGAACGCGGTTTGCGAATTGGGATTATGTAATGAAACTGAAATCTTATTGTGAAATGAGATGAGAAAAATTATTTTTAAAAATTATGTTGAATTTTCATATTCATTCGTTTTTGGTATTATTAAAATGATTAACATAGCCGAATTTTGTCATCGGAAATTAATAACTATGTATGACTGTAGCATCCGTAACACTTAGTTTCAGACCTTAAAATGGGGGATGTTAAAGTTTGGTATCAGAGCATAGGTTTATATAAACTTAAAAGGAATTTAAACCTAAAAGATTTTGAAAACATAAATCAATGAATCAGATAATAAGATTGGGGTTGGGATACCGCTATAATAACGTACTTGTACTTTGCTATATATAACTATATAAGTATGTACTCCTCTCTCTCTCTCTTAAACCGTTCTTCTGTATCTTACTAAGGCTCGTATGCAGATCTATGAGAAAGAAAGGTATGTAAGAAGGAAATGAAAGAGTGGATCTAGGTGGAGGAAGAACCACAACCAATGGAAATGCTCGACCTAGTATCAGGGAAAATCCGGGTCAACGGGAAAATGCTAACCAAATGCAAATGCCAATGTGAGCGTTGAAACCCCACCGGTAGATATGGGGATGATGTATCAGTTCTTCATTAACTTAATGCAAGCTAGAGCGGTTGTAGGAGTAGTTTGAGGAAATGTTGTTAATGTGGGAGGAGCAAAACCCGTGGCTCAGTTGGCAATAACTATGCCAAGCTGAGCAGGGATTATACTAGTTTAGGTGGGAAGCCTTTTTTGGGGACTGAAAATGCTATAGAGGTGGAGAATTGGTTGTTGCTTTGCAAAAGAATTTTTGTTGATCTTGGTTTAGAGGATGAGCAGAAGAGAAGGTTGGCTTCTAGGCAATTACAAGGTGCAACATTGTTCTGGTGAAAATGGAGTTACCGTGGTTGTGCCAAAGGAAGAGTTAACTTGGGCAGATTTTCGAAGGAGATTCAAGGAGAGATTTTTGTCTGAGGTAGCTAAGTCCACTTTGCTCAGGAAATTTATGGATTTGGAGCAGGGGGAGATGTAAGTGTTGGAGTATTTTGCGAAGTTTGATGAGCTGTCCAGGTATGGATATGCCAATGTAGACATTGTCGTTAAGAGGAACGAAAAGTTTATCCGAGGTTAAGGCTGGAAATTACTAGGGTAACCATGCCACATCTATGACATCCATCAAATGTAGTGGTGGAGATGGCGATTAGAAACGAAGAAATGCTTTCTACCTTCGCGAAGAAAAAGTAAACAGAGACTAAGGATTCCCGAAATAAGAAAAGAAAATTCTTTAAGAAGAAGGGTGCTCAAAAAGGAGGAACGACTAAGAAAGGGAAGGCATATATTATCTATTATAAGTGCAATAAGAAGGGGCACTATGCTAATGAGTGTCGCTCGGGTGATGGAAAGGTAGTTGCAGGGAAGCATAATGCGAAGTGCTTTAACTGCGACCAAGTGGTGCATTACAAGAACAAGCGTCCAGAAGCAGCCAAGGTCGAGAAGGGTAAAGTTCATGCTTTGGAACCATCATCCTCTAGACCAACAGCAGCTGAGAAGGGAAAATCTATTATGGAAGGTATGCTTTTGATCCATAGTATACCGGTTAGGATACTATTTGATACTAGTGCATCACATTCATTTTATCTCAGTGTTTGGTAGATAAGTTATGCTTAGAACCTTCATACCTATTTACTTCCTTAAGGGTTGCGAATCCAATAGAAGGGTATGCAACTTTGGGGATAAGATATGACCGGTTAGAACTTGATTTGTTAGGTCATAAGTTTGCATGCGATTTATATGTCTTTGATTTCGTATACTTTGGGGTCATATTGGGTACGGATTGGTTAGATAGATATGATGCTAGGATATTTTGCTAGGATATGGAAATATCATTGAGACATCCTAGTAGTAGTGACCGAATAATATATTCAGTCGAGAATTCGAGTCTAGGAATTTGTGCTTTGTTGAATGCTATGGAAGTAAAAGAAAAGTTGAAACGGGTTTTGGTAGCAAGAGAATTTGCAGATGTCTTTGAGTCAGTCACAGGACTACCATCGAAATGAGCTATCAAATTTCAAATAGATCTTATGTCAGGAGCAGAACCCGTAAGTAGACCACCTAGTAGGATGACACCTACGGAGATTAAGGAGATAAAGGTGCAGCTAGTGGACTTAGAAGGAAAGAAATTTATCAAACTAAGTAGTTCGACTTGGGGAGCGGTCATGGTGTTCGTGAAGAAACCGGATGGGTCGTTAAGGATGTGTATCGACAACCGTAAGACCTTTGCGGAGAATCGACAACTTATTCGATCAGTTGATTGGAGCCAAAGTGTTTTCCCGGTTGGATTTGGCCACAAGGTTCCATCAATTATGGGTGACGGAGGATAGTATTCCTTTAATAGCATTTCAAACGAGATATGGTTCATGCAAGTGGTTAGTGTTGCCATTTGGGCTAACTAATGCGCCTACTTTCTTTGTGGACTTAATGAACTAGATTTTCCTAGAGCACTTGGATAGGTTCGTATTGGTGTTCATAGGTAACATTTTGATATATTCTAAGGATGAAAGAGAGCATGAGGTTCATCTTAGAAAGTGTTAGAGACATTGAGACAACATTAGATGAAAGCGAAGTTTTCGAAGTGTCATTTTTGGAAGAAAAAAGTAAAGTGTCTTGGCCATGTAGTCTCGAGAGAAGGGTTATCAATTGATCCAGCTAAGATTGAAGCAGTTAATAGTTGGAAGAGATCCGAGACAGCGACCCGGATAAGAAGTTTTCATGGATTGGCTGGATATTACCAGAGATTTATCAGGGATTTTTCACGGATAGCAGCACCCTGATTAAGCTAACCATAAAGGACGTTAAGTTTATTTGGTCCGAAAAATATGAGGAACCATTCCTTAAGTTAAAGTATTCATTGAACAATGCGCCAGTGTTAGTTATGCTAGACGGTAATCAAGGTTTAGTAGTGTATACAGATGCATGTGGGACTGGATTAGGAGCATTGTTGATGTAGAAGGGTAAGGTAATTGCTTGCGCTTCTTGACAGCTCAAACCGCATGAAGTTAGATATCCGATCCATGATTTAGAATTGGTAGCTATTATCTTCACATTGAAAGTGTGGAGACATTATCTTTTGGAAGATAGATTTGAGTTGTACACGGATCATAAGTCTCTAAGGCATTTATTCTCTTCGAAGGAGAATATGTAACAACAGAGGTGGCTGGAGTTTTTAGCAGCTTATGATTTTGGTGTATAGTATACACCGGGAAAGGTAATAAGGTAGCGGATGATCTTAGCAAAAAACATCAAAATGTGGTGTTAGCTATGTTGGCAGAATGGAAGGATCTTGAGGCATTGACAATGTGCAGTATGCAATTAAGATCGACTGCTAGTTCTAGTCAGAGTACTGCCATGATATCCCGTTTAAAAGTTCGACCGGTTTTGATCAAAAGAATTGCTGCCAAGCAGAGAGAGGATCCAATGTTGGCCGAGAAGGTTAAAAGACCTGAGATTAGAACCAAGATTGATGATCTGAATGATTTTAGTCTTGAGCAGAAGGGATGGTTGAGAAAGAAGGGACGGTTGTGTGTTTTTAACGTTGGAGACCTAAGGAAAGAAGTTCTTAGGGAATGTTATCGATCAAGGTTTACGATTCATCTTGGAGGAACCAATATGTATCAGGATACGAAGAGAAGTTTCTTCTGGGAAGGTGTGAAGACAGATGTTGGCTTATGGGTAAAGCAATGTTCAAATTGCCAGCAAGTAAAAGCCAAACATCAGAAGCCGAGTGGGTTGCTTCAGCCTTTAGATATACCAATTTGGAAATGGGATAAGATATCCATGGACTTTATTGATGGGTTTCCAAGGTCGAATCAGGGAAATGAAAGTATATGGGTCATAGTTGACATATTGACCAAGAGTGCCCAATTCATCCCAGCTAGGTCAACTAGGACAACACTAGTATTGGCTAAGTTATTTATGAAAAACATAGTTAGACTGCATGGAATTCCTGTAGCATAGTCAGTGATAGAGATACATTGTTTACTAGTGAGTTCTGGAAGAGTTTACAGGAAGTGTTAGGTACCAAGCTTAAGATGAGTAACACTTATCACCCTCAGACAAATGGGCAGATAGAGAGAGTCAATAAGGTACTCGAGGATTTGTTGAGAGCTTGCGTACTAGATTTTTGTGGATCATGGGAAGACCACCTACACCTGGTTGAGTTTTCCTATAATAATAGTTATCCGACTAGTATAGGAATGGCGCCTTTCGAAGCTTTATATGGAAGGCCGTGCAAGTCACCATCATGTTGGTTGGAAACTGGAGACAGGTTAGTCTTAGGTCCAGATCCGGTGAGAGAAGCTACAGAGAAGATTATGTTAATCCGAGGTAGGATGAAAGAAGCTCAGTCTAGACAAAGGAGTTACACATATAAGAGGTGTAAAGATCTAGAGTTCTCAGTTGGAGATAGAGTCTTCATTAAGGTATCACCAAGGAAAGGTGTGGTGAGATTCGGTAAGACATGAAAGTTAGCATCGAGATATATTGGACCATTCCCAGTTATAGAGAAGATCAGAAAGCTCGCATATTGAGTAGAGTTACCGAGCAGTTTGGCAGGTGTCCATAAAGTATTTAATGTTTCTCATCTGCAAAAGCATGTGCATGATCCAGAGCCTACACTCCAACTACATTGGAAGATTTAGTAGTAGAGCCGGATCTGACTTTTGTTAGGCAACCATTTTGGGTTGTAGAACGAGATGAGAAGAAGTTAAGGAACAAGACAGTTAAGTTGCTGAAAGTTCAATGGAGCGACAACGTGAAAGACTGTACTTAGGAGACAGAGGACAGGATTAGAGATACTTATCCTCATCTGTTATGAGGGTGTGTTCTATATTTGATATATATAGATTGTTTGCTAGTCAGATAGGCTAGTATTGTTATTAGGTAATGTTACAGATGCTTGCATGTTTGATATGCTTAGTATTTAGTCCTTGCTGAATTTCAAGGACGAAACTCTTTAAGGAGGGAAGCCTATAACACCCTTAATTTAATTAACATCATTCAGGAGATTTAATTAGATATATTAAATAGAATAACGTGATGACTTGTGATAACCCTGATTTTTGTGAATAATTTCATGATTTAATTTAGTTTATATTTGTTTAAAATTAAATTGAAAAGATAGGAATAGGAAATTGATTTGCTGATACATGGTTTAAAACATGTACATGTGCACAAGACAGTGTACACACATACACACAGATTTCTGTGTAATAAAATTTAGCAGAAATCAATAAATAAATTAAAATAACTGATTTAGAAATACATATGCATGAAGATAGAATTTTATCTTTAAATAAAATATGGTACAAAGAAAATAAAAGCTAGGCAGAAATAGACTTAAAATTATTTAAAGAAAGAAAGAAAAATAAAAGACTTAGGTATACATGTGTTATTCATGTATACAGTCAACCAATTTCTGGAAGAAAACAGAAGTTACATGGAAATGGCACGAGTCCTTAAACAAACACTTTATCCATTTCCAGTAATTTCTTTAATTTAGGAAATAAGAAGTCATGAATATAACATGACCCGGGAAAAGATTAAAAGAATGAGGCTTATTTCTGAAAATGAAGACAAGGACCACATACCCTCTTATTTTCTTGAAGGCAGGCTATGTTTTGTATGGGGTATAACTGACATTGGGTAAATTCCATAAACCCTAGTAACAGCCAGGATTTATATAAAGAGGCTTGGGGTAGTGAGATCATACCCATTTGTTCCTCACCACTTAAAGAAAAAAATATATAAGACATAAACCAGAGAAAAATAGCAGAAGGCAGAAGACTAAAAGGGGTTCATAAAGCATAGGAAGAAGAAGGATTAATGTGAGTAACCTCACTGAAAACTTTGGCATTAAGTCCTGAATATTGAGGCAGCCTATTTGAACTAATCATTCATTTTCTTTTACAAGTTATGTTTTATGATTTGATGACTTTGGTTTGTTAATGATCTGTTTAAGTGTAAAACCCCTCACTGTGATTTACCCAGAAAGATAAGAGTCATGGATTCATGTTTTAAAATGTTTATCTGTGATATGGGTTACTTTGAGATGGAGTGATTTCTTTTATAAGTTTTCTTTATAAAGTTGTTTATAAAAATCCCTGGATTCATGTGGTAGATATATGGTCTGAAGATAGAAAGAAATATGGGGCTGCAACATTGTGTTGTTGCTTATGTCTCATATTAATTAAACAAAAGAAAGTGTAGGAGTGCAATGTTGTACATGTGCTGAGCTTCTATGTTTTATGAACTACCCAAATCAAAATATACTTATGGTTTAGCCAGATCTCCAAGATTAATATGAATCTGATTGAACCAGAGGTAAGAAAAGATAACTAGTAAATTACTTAGGACCATATGTGTACAACTGGATCCATTGTAACCCATAGGAAAAATGATATACTAAGAAATCACATCTGTTTTCATGATTAAATGTTTGCTTCTGAGAATATGACTTACCCATCTCTGGATGAATACTTGTTGGTTGAATTGTTTATTTTCTTCTGATTGAAAAGTGAGATACAGAAGGGGTTAGCACAATTATGAAAAGGGAAAATTAACACTTAGTAATTCAACTAAGGATTTTGGATCTTAGGGCTACAAAATATAGCTTGGCAAGGTGAACATTGCAAGTTCACACATGGTATGTTTATACCCAGGGGCCTGAGTGTGCTGGGTTAACAGAGAGAGATGTCCCAGGCAGTGTGTGTTTAAAAAGAGAAAGTAGCTAAAGACCATATTACATTTGATAATGAGCAATAGAAATAGGTTCAGGTGAGGCTCGGGTAAAGTCCCTGATGGCCAGTAAATTGGTAAAGGGGGTTTGATGACTGAATTGATGACTGCATTGATTGGTTTATGATATTTTATTGGTGAAGCTTATGATTGCTTTTTCTGAACTAAACCACTTGAATCATACATGACTTGTTTTGCACTGACATGAATGCACATACCACACAGAAAACATGCACAGGGATGATACTGAGTTCCTTAATTCATTCAAAGTATTTGAATATAAGTAAAAGTTAATATAAAATCATGTTTTCAAGTAGATTACTCATACCAGACATTAGTCTGACCCTTTTGTGTTTGTGCACCATTGGGTGTCTCATATTTGTATGAGGCAGTTCATGGTGATTATGCAGGTAAATAGGAATTTTGTTGATCGGGCTTTGGATGAGTTAACTGCTTAGAGATCGGATGCTATTTTTAAAAGACTTTGCTGAAGTTAAATTAAATATTCATGTTGAACTATGTTAAGACATTTTGTTTAAGTTGCTTAGAAAAACCAATGTATTGTCATTGACTGTTTTGTAAGTGTTGAACTTATATGTATCAGCTGGTACTTATGTATTTTGCTTTGCAAGAATGCCTTGCTAAGAAAATGAATTCTAAGCTTCAAGAACAGTTAGGTTATAATGGTAGAAAAATCTGAGAATAAAGGATTTATGGATTGAATGTATATCCAGAGAACTGACCTAAGAAAATCCACATTTAAGTAAAGAAAAATCTGGCAATAAGGTTATGAGTTGCCTTAGAGAAGAAACCAAAATAAAATGTGTTTTGTTGAGAAATAGTGCAAACTGAATAGGGCTAACATAGCCATTTTCATGAGCCCGGGTTAAGCCAACACTAAAGAGTTTTGAGTCAAGTTTTTAGCTCTGTTTTATAACACAAGTATAGGGTAGACTCAGACATTTTGTTAACAAGAAGGAAAAATATAAAGCACCTGAATTTCCCACAGACACACATGCACAGAAACATGCACACACACATGCACAAGCAAAGGCATAGTTTATACAGTAATAAAATTATGGAAATTTATGAAAATTTATAAGTCTTGAGACATAAAAATCAATAGTCACACATTAACCCAAGTGTACTTTGAAAGTCTAGTTTTAGAAACACTATTGCTATGTAGAGAGTATTTCCTTTAAGAAATACTCAAACAGATTTCTACTTTCAAATCTCTGTACTCTGATTCAAGTAGGAAGTAGCTTATATATCCTCACATATGTAAGTTTAAGATGATGTAAACAAACCAATATTCTTATTGGCATAAAGATCCTGGATAGAAGAAAATTGGAATGAAATATTTTCTTGTTTAAATGGCCACTATATATTAAAAAAAAAATTAAGTGGGTCGTTTCATGACTAGAGTGATAAGGGAATTGAGAGTTGAAAATAATTATGGTCGTGCCTTAACCAAATAAATCTATAAGCTTGTTTTATAACTTAAATACATATTTGAATAGGGAAAGGGTAAAATAGGAATAGATGGATCTTATAACCCCTAAACCCTTATTCCATTCTATTCATGTTTTCATAAATCAAAACAATTAAAGAGCTTAAGCAAGGCCGACCATTAATCACAACCTAAGCCATGAATTAAAGTAGAGATTCAAAGAGGAAAGCTAGGAAGATTAAGCAATATTCAAATCTCAATCCAGTATCAAACCAAGGTGAATAATAACACTTATCATCGCTTAAATCTTTGTTTTTATTCGGTTACGGGTAATACTCGAATCTTATGTGTTTGATCGGTCAAGTTATGATCTAATAATCATTGTTTGGATCGAATAACGGTTAATGAGAATTTTTGGAATTTATTAGAAATGGTTTAATTCGGTTTTTGAGTTAAATATGAAGTTTCCATCCTCCAAATGATTTGAAATTTTGATATGTAATGGAAAACATTATTTTGGGAATGGATTTTTAATTTCATAATTTTCCGAATTATAGAGATTATTTTATGAATTCCCTATAGAGAAAATGAATTAATTATGGGTTTTAATCATTTTAAATAATTAAATGAGGTTTTGGGCTCCGAAATTTTATATGATGTAGAGAAAGGAATTCTCTAATTCCTGTGAATTTTTTGGATTTTTCCCATGTAATTTTGAATTATGGAGAATTATTTATGCTAGAAAATGCATGTAAAAGTTTAATTAATTATGGTTAGTAATTATTTATTTGAAATAATGTTTTGGAACTTGGAAATAGGGTGCGGTAGTTTTTCAGTAAAGAAAATTGATAAAGTTTTGCTAACAATAAGCTTTTGACAAATTGTAAAGTTTTGGTGAAAAGTAATATCTTTTTTAGTAATTGGGCATTTTTTAAGTTAATTACAACTTTACCATGTCGATACTGGCTATATCGAGCCACATCTCACCACATTCTAGTGTCATCAACACGGCACAAAACAATGCCGCATGATGTCAACGAGCTAGGCATGAAGTGGATTGGGTTTGAACGAGGTCGAGGTCGAGGTAATAAAAATAAAAAGAAAGGCCTTGACATGGGCATGTCGATACACATAAGTGTCGCGTTTTTACAAAGAGGCATGTCACCGCATATGTTTTATGAGTCTCCAACCTTTATAACTTTGACATCGCTCTGTTTTATAATTGACTTTGAGTTTCAACCTCGCCGACCCGATGATCATCGAGCTTACTCTATGCCGCATTTAACTTGTCATTGAGCCTAACCCTTATGGCTTTAGATGGTCATCCAGCCTAATCCATGCCACTTTTAAACTTGTCACCGAGTTTAACTAGTCTTCGAGTTTTTAAATAGGTGGGTAATCTATTTATCATGAGGATTGATGACTTCGTTGTCATCGAGGCATGATGCCGCATGTTTAGTCTTCAAGTTTTAATAGGCGGAGAGCCTTATGCTTTTACATCGACATGAGATGGATGTGGACGCTAGTACATATAGAGCTTATAAACGACAGAGAGCCATTTGTTGCAAAATTTTGACTTCGAACCTTAAGGACACTAAGGTATATCTTAATGAGTTGACATGAAATATTTTAGGGTTACCAATGTATGTCACCATGAAATTTAAAATAACATAGAGGAAATAACTTAATTGGGGATACCAATAGAAATAAGCTATACATGTGCATAGCATGGATTAATTTTGAACATACTGGTAGCACGGAGTAAAGTAAAACATGTGGGTAACATGGGACAAATATAAACATGTGGATAACATGAATTAAATGGCCAAGTGATGGATTTATAGTCATCCTAGGAAAACTATGGGATGTATGATGGATAGTCCGCATCATGCCAGAGATGGATAGTCTCTAATTGGTTAACTTAAGGGTTCATAGTCATCCTAGGAAAACTATGTGATATGAGATGGATAGTCCGCATCAATTTAAATGATAAAATGTGAGATGGATAGTCCAAATTAGTTTAAGTAAAATAAATTGAGGGATGGGTGGTCTACAAAAATATAGGACGGATGGTCAATGAGAACTTATATGGGTTGTGTAATGAATGGGGGATGAGTAATCCGATATATATGAAATGTTTACATACGATTATATTATTTTGTTATAACCATTTGGATGCAGGAGCACAATATATGGTTAAGATAAGTAATTGGGTACTAGTGAGGGGAAATCCGTTCCGCACAACGGTGTGATCTCACTAGATATCTATTGGTTTGAGATAGCAAATTATTATTCACACCAGACTTTTCGTCTGACCCGATGTTTTTGTTTTCCCCTTAAACTCTCGAGTACTCATTTGAGTAGGTTGAGAGTAAGGGGTTTTCAGGTTCTCTTAGACGAATAAGCTTCCGGAGATGTGCATGATGCAATCTTGCCAGTAGGAGCTATATATCTATTTTCTGCTGTGTTTTGATTCTGCTTTTATATAATAATGACAAGTTGTATTAAATGCTAGGTATTTGATTTTGATCATCCAATAGGGCATCTTCATATGTCGCTCTTAGAATATGTTGTAATAATTATATTTTCTTTGAACATGGTTTGCGAATTTGGATTTTGTAATGAAATTGAAATCTTATTGTGAAATGTGATGAGAAAATTAATTTTTAAAAATTGTGTTGAATTTCCTTATTCATGTATTTCTGATATTATCAAAATGATTAACATAGCAGCATTTTGTCATCGAAAATTAATAGCTATGGATGACTGCAGCATTCGTAGCACTTAGTTTCGGACCTCAAAATGGGAGATGTTACAAACATATTATACAAGTCCATGCAGTTACGTGATCTCCCTAAGGTTAAGGAACTGGGAACAAGTTTCAATACTTGGCTCGCACCAGGTCCAGGCTCTGGTTGGACTCGCTATAGGTTTTTAGTCGGTTGAATAAAGAAGTCAATTGATTGCTTTTAAGCCCCCTATATTTTTTCTATGGATTGAAAAATCAGTTGATTGGACAACAATTTTGGTCGTATGAACTGAAATTCAATCGGCTGAAAGAAAATTCAGTTGACTGGATTCACCACCCAATCGACCATTGGACCTTGAAAATGAACTGTTTACTTGCAGGCCGAACTCTTGTTTTACTCAGGGTTTTACAGAACAAATTCAGTCAACCAATCATATCTTTAGTCGACTGGATTTCCAAAACTTGGATTTTTCCAACATGTTTAAATTAACGTTTTGATCAAATTTTAATTGTTTATCTGTAGTTCTTTTATTCGACTTTACCATATAATTCATCTTTAAACAAGCATTTGTATACGATTTCAATTTTATTCATCCCTAAAATTTTACATAATTTATCCAATGATTCACCTACATTGATAGACTCAGAACTAAGTGATTTTGAGGAATATATATATATATATATATATATATATATATATATATATATATTGACTTTTATTAATTCAAGTCTATTACATTAATCAGATCTGTATGTTTTAGAGATAAATTCTAACCAATTTACCTTTCCCCAAGTTTCAATATATTATCCACTACCTAGCATTTTCCAATCATATTAATTCATATAGATCTTCAATTAAAATTGTCAATTCAAATTAAAAATCATATTTTTAATCCTGAATAGAATTTAAATGAAACTTAATTGTTATATAGATCATACTTATGTTAATAGTAAACCCGTTCACCTTATACGTTGTTTTGAAGAAACCCCCCATAGAAGTCATCAAACTTTTCCCTTTTAATTTGATTTTTATGCTTGCCTTCTTCTATTTTCCTTGCCAAGATTTCAGACTAGATCCCTTTATTCTATTGATTTGATGTTTCTTTAAAGAATTTTGATTTACAATGTGGAAGAAGGAGAAGAAAAGAATGAAATTTGAAGCTAGGGTTTTGTGACGGCTCTAGAATGAAGAGGAATGAATGAAGAATGAATTAGGGTGACACGTCCTTCCCTTTTATAGGCCAAAACCCTAAATTACTCCCCAACCCACTTGGATCTCGATTAGCTTCGCCTCAAAATGCATGCTACGTTAAATAATCTGTACCTCCTTCATCTAGTATTTGTTTGTAAAGTTATATATATATATATATATATATTTGGGTTAGAAAATGCTACTTGACACAATGGAAACGTCATATTTTCCAAATTCCTTCATATGTAAATATTCATTTTTTTAGTTTTACGTGATATAACTAAAATGCCTTTTTTAAATTAATTCCACATTTTTATGAAATTCCAGGGTGTTATATCCATAAACTGCTACTAGTAAGATAACTATTGAAAGTTTAATAGTTGCAATATCTCCTAACTTTTTCATCCCTTATAGTCTCACACCTCTCTTTTATTTTTATCTACATATCAATACTCTGCAAATTTATTTTGCCTTCATCCCTATACAAAATTAGGCATCGATGAAATAATTTTTTTACTCTTTCCATAAAAAAGTTGATAACATTGAAGCCAATATAGAACCACAAAATGTTAATGATAGAGTCAAGTGTATGCCTTGGGGAAAATTATGTAGTTTGATTATAAAACTAAACTCTTATAAAGAACTTTATTCGAAATATTGTAAGCTTTTGGTTTTATTTTCTATTGTATATATCATTATACTAGGATATAAATAATATTTTTTAATACATTGAGTATACAAGTAGAAAATCCTTAGCAAATTTATTTTATCAACTGTAGTTATGGATGTGTTATAACCATGAGTATGTGTTCACGTCAATAAATATTTATCCTTAAGACTTCCTAGTCATGATGTATCAAAAACTGGATATTCTGAGACTAGCATCTGTATTGCTCTCCACCACATGCTTAATAAATTACTCATAAGAGTTAGAGACACCAAGGGGATACGTACATGTGATTGTTTTGAAAATTTTACAAAATGACTCACTAAGAGTCTTCTATAGGTTATGTATAAAGTCAAATAGAAAATTTCATGTGATGATGAACAAAAGTTTTTTTTACTTAAGAATATTGTGAAACTTAGGTGTCGACGGTACTTTGACTATGGTAAATCACATGACTACAAAGACATGGTAAGGCCATAACATGATATAAGTTGAACTACTTGAAATGAAAGACTATTCAAGAAAGGATAAATTTCTTCCAAATAGAATGTTAGTATCACCCAATTGGTAGTCAACTTAAAGTCAAAGTCTTTGGCCAAAGAAAATCGGTTAATCGATAAATGTTATCAGATTAAACAATGGACTTTAATGTTAAACTTCATAATCAACTATGAATATTACTAGAATTTTGATTATTGATCGAGCTCTAGATATTTGTATAAGATAGTGAGGTAGAAGAGAAATCGTGCATAATATATCATTGATCATCTAAATGATCTGTAAGTAATTTAACTCGTATCTACTACCATATTTCAACAAAGTCCAAAGAGGATTTATAAATTATCGTGGGTATGGTCGTTGTAGTCCAAGACTATATAAATTATTTATATAAAAATAATATCACTTGTGCCCTTTTAAAACTTTATTTTGCCAACGCATTTTATTCTATTGAGGTTTTTTCTTAAAGATTTAATATTGGATAGGTGATTTAGTTTTAGATGGCCTGGCTGGATTATGACATTACTCAAAACCGAAAATTCGAGTATAATGGTTAACAAAATTATAGAAATAAAATTCAATCTAAATGTGGTTTAGACAAGGCGACCATTTGTCTCCTTTTCTATTCTATTTTGCAGTAGATGTATTTACTAGAATTATAAAGCTATCCATTATAAATGAGGCCTTGAAGAGTGTCGGTGGTGATATCACTAGCAATGGTCTCTTAATTCTCCAATTTGCCGATTATACCATGCTTTTACCTGTCATTTACCTTGACACATAACTACTTTTAAGTTTATTTTATATATCCTTGAAATGCTTTCAGGACTTAAGATTAATTTTGACAAGTGTTTTGTCCAATCTTTAATGATATAGATAATATTTAAAATAGTTGCTAATACTCTTATTTGTAAAATTATGAATTTTCCTGTAACTTATTTAGGATTTTTGATTAGACTGACTAAGTTAATAAAGGAAGATTGTCGAATAATAATTGATAAAATTAATAATTTGTTTATCAAATTGGAACTATAGATGTTTATCTAGAGTAGGCAGCTCTGTTTTATTGGCCATCCTTATTTATTGGATGTCATTTTGTCTTATTCCAAAATGGATAATTGATAAAATAGATAAAATTGGAAGAAACTTCTTGTGGAGTAGGGATAATTCATGTATTAATAATAATTGTCTTATTAATTGAGAAACGAGTTGTAAATCTAAAGAGGATAAGGCTTATAATTCATGCATTCATAATTCTTGTATTAATAATAATGAAAACCTTATTCGAATAAAATAATTTCAAAACAATTTTATAGTATAACTTATAACGTTCACCATATCACTTCAAATTCTAACAATATGTCTCATTTTTAGAAATTCATCTTAAACAGTTTTGATGTTTTTAATATTAGGATTAATAATATAGTTTATAGTTCATTCAGGTAATAACACATTGTTTTAGCATGATAGCTGGATTTCTGTTATACCCATTCATGTTGAGAATAAGTTTGACATTAGTAATTTTAAAAATACTCTAATTTCAGATGTTTTTAGACCTTATAACGAATTTCCCCAAAGATTTAATTTTAATCGTTCCCTTGAAGGTGTTTCTTTAACTCAATTTATTTTACTTTGCACTAAGCTAGAATATTATAACATAGACAATGAGAGTGATACAAAGATTTGGTATTGGGATAACAACAAAATATACTCCTCAAACTTGTAAATTCCTCACAAACCAAACCAACTATTTTCGTGTTCATTTGGAAAGCAAACGCTTTACCCAAAATAAAGCCGCACTTGTGGTTGATCTTGTATAAGAAATTAAATATAATGAACCTAAAAAAAGAATTTACTTATGGATAAAAATGTGTTTTTTGCAATTTAAACTTAGAAAATGTAACTCACCAATATTATAACTATCCCTTAAATTCCATGCTTGTAAACACTCTTAATATTTTTTACTTGAATGTGAACAACTCTAATTTCAACTGTACTACTGAAATAATTCTAAATTTCAACATACTAAGGGTAATAGAATTCTACTCGATACTATCTTTACTATTACTTATTGGTGTCTGTGGTTTGAAAGAAACCAAAGAATGTTTAATAATGTTAATATTCTTTCCGATAACTTGATTTACATTTCTGTGTTTTTCTATTGATTGGGTTGCAATTAGTAGCTTTAAATTGGCTAAAATGTTAATTTTAAGGAATATCTTACCAAAGTAAAAAGTCACATTAATATCTTGAAGGTAAAAATTGTTCGTAACAATAGGAGAAACAATATGGCCTTAAAAATGACTTAGATGATACTTTTAATTATAACTCTTTGAAAGTTTTAGTTGTATTGAAAACTAATTTCGTTTTACCATTCTCACACATATATGTATATAAACTTTGTTATGTGTGTGTGTGTGACGGTCTCATGTCTTTTTTGACTTTTTCAGTTTTAAGGGTTACTTTGTATTGGATTGCTTATTCTATGGCGTTATCATGGACTGGATTATTAATGTGGGAATATTAATATTGTTTTCCTACTAAAGATTCGCCATGGGCTTTCTTATAGACCATCGAGTATAGTAGGTACTTCTTTAGTGAATTTTCAGGTGTTTGATTTCATCATCTCTTCTTGTCTATTGTATATTTAGGTTACAATTCTTCCTCTTAGTATCTTATAATGGGCTTTAGCTATTAGGTTCGGGGGTCTCTTTTTTTCTACAGGGAGGAAGGGAAGGGGCTTTATTACCTACAAGACTTGTTGATGGCTCCTTTTTAAAGCATGGAATAAAATTATATGAATGCTCCCCTCTTAAAGAGGATCATTTCTTTTCCTTTAAAAATGATGAAAGAATAGATGTTAGATTTAAAGACAACTGAGTATGAAGCACAACCAGAAGAAGAACGAACTTTTGTGGCTAAATCAATGGATCGGTATCGATTCATCATTTTTTTCATTTTAAACCATTTCTTAGTGAATACGCGAAACATCGAGCCAAGAAGCATCAAGGAAGGATCAATGCATAAAAAAGATAAAGTGTCTTGAAGGAAATGGAAGAAAAGCAAGTTACTCATGGATTGGTACCGATCCATTAGCTTATCGATTATTACTTTGGTCTTTATCTATCTTCTGGGATCTTAATATATGACGATTTCTAATGGACCAACGATGCTTGCATGCAATAGATACATGCTTTTGTGTAATAGAAAGAGGACCTTTGGAAATGGTTCTTACACATCTTAGGAAAAGCGTTGCCATTGCAATTTCTTATCGAATCTCGAGATCGTAATTGATTTCCTTCTGGATCTAGTGTGTAATCAGCAATAAAGAATCAATCAAGTGGACGTAGGCATTGCCGAACCATTATAATCTCATGTATTTTGCTTTTCCTTTTTTCTTCTTTATATTTTTACATTTTGTCCATTAATCTACTGTTATTTGATTGGATATAATGATTTGCAACTCCTATATTTACAAAATTAGTCATTTGGGGATTCCAAATTCGCTGAAAATTCCATTTTATTTCAATAAATGAAAACCATCAAGCAACATATCATAATGAGATGCATAAACCAAACTACCTTAATGCATAGGATACCTGTGTCCATATAATAATTTAACTAAAAACTTCAGAACTAAACATCTGGGTTTTATTTCAAATCATTTTGATATAATAATATATATATCTCCTTTAGTATATCAAATCATACTTAGTGATTTAAATCAAAATATGTTTTACCAAAACATTTCTATAGCAAATTACTATGATAGCATCCCCCACTTAGAAACTCGAAATTGAACGCCGATGATGCTACAGTCATCACCAGAATAATTTTCCAACCACGGAAGTGAGTTCACTGCTTTCTATCTCCTTTATAGTCCCTTTTAAAATATTTCTATTAATCAATACTTTCAAATAATACTATTTTTATTTTCTCTAAAACCTTTGAAAAACAATTTCCAAAAACACCGGGATTTAAGTTCTTAAATTCTTAGCTTAATCCTTTTTATTTATAAACCATATTTATAAACTATACTTATACGAAATCATTTCACAAATGTATATCTATGTTTAGATTATAATAAATGACTTTTGTTAAAATTAAATTTTAACCCAACATTATCACCGAACGCCTTATAGTCAAACCGTGAAACTGAATTCAGAAGGTGTTCATTTCATTGTTCCCATAATTACTATCTACCCAACCAAAATTGAAAAGGTAAAACTACTTATAAACTAGCTGAGCACAACTAATCAAATAATAACTGATAATAATTGAATATTATCATTTCCTAACAACCAAACACATCATACATAACTATATCCATTTTTAAAATTTTCTTTCATATATGAAATATAATCTAGGTAAAAGTATTTCATTTACTAATTTTAAAAACAATACCGTGTCGGTTTGCCTTGTCTAAGAGTTTAGAAATTCCTATCGATATAGTTGTTCCTCCAGTATCGACCAGAATTTATAAACCACTCAACATATCAATCAATACAATACATAACATTTTATAGCATTAAAAAATACATGCTCTTATATATATACACTCAAACTCATTCTAAGGTGTTACTAACCCTATCTCTAATGAGTATACCCCTCAAAAGCTTAGGTGTTTGCTCAACCTAAGCTATGATATCACGTGTGACGACCTGTCTTTTCGACACTCAAAAGTTAACACTAATACATTCATGGTATTCACGTGCCGAGCATTCAAGTACTAAAAAGATAGATTGTTGGGATTAAATAAAGAAAAGATAGAACATAATCTTACATCATGACGACTAATATATAATATACAATAGACCTTTATAAAAGAAAATTGTAATATACATACATTAATCAGAGTAAACTAACCTATTATCAGCCTGGACGGTCAAAACGACATATCCACACAAAGCTGATAAATACAAAACAAGAAATTCAATGGAAAATAAAGTACATGAATACGTCTTGGAGGCATCGAACTCGTCTTCTGAAGCTCCAAAGCATCCATAACTAAATCTAGAAATATGCTCGGGCTGACCCAAGCATTATCAGGAAATAACGTTGGGATCAGTCTAGTAAACCAGCATGAGAAACCCAAATCATATGGTTTTTAATGTCATAAAGCCTTTTAAAAATAAAGGTATCTCATAAGACCACACCACACAACACGAATAGGATTTTACCCAACGATAACCGAACCATTTCAAATAAAAAAGTGATATTATAATAATGTCTAAGGTTTAAAATAAATATATAACATAGCTGAAATGCTTGCATCTCATGTTCCAACATAATCAGGCACAACTAAGTCTGTAAAGCACGTATTGAAAAATGGATTCCATCAATGACAAGGCTATTGGGGTACCTTTCGTCACTGAAAAATGTGTCGAGGGCCTCACATGGATCCCCTACATGGAAAGACCGGTCTACCCCTTCATGAATAGTACAGAATATGCCATCACCCCAGTTGCCGGCCAACAACCATATTGAGTCGTTAGCATACATAAATGGGTCAATATCGATCTAGATCGGGTAATGACCATACCCTAATGGCAGCAAACCATATAGCCTTGCGGCATATCCCTTGTTTTAGTAATTATCGGGTGTAAGGCTTGAGGCATTTTACCTTTTTAGCAAATCCCACTTGGAATGCTAACACTGCCCTCCAGACGAGAATGCAATGCCAGCATTCATTCATACTAGTTGTTCAAAATATATACAATCCAAAGGCACTACTTTCTACTACATCCTCAAGATTAGTAGCAAGTAGCCCTTGCACTTCAAAGAACTCCGTCTGCGAATCCATCATCTTTTGAATGTCTTCAATTTAAATGCTAATGTAAGTTCGAAGTGGTTTTTGGATAACTCATGCTTATCTGATCCCGTCTCTCCTAACTAACAACGATAGTTTCAAAATTGACTAAGATATGATAGTTGGTTATTTAACTATCAGATGGACAAACGATCAAACTAGAAATTTAACTTCATATGGAAACCAAGCATGGTTAAGTACATTAGCAATCACTAAGCCTCTTTAATTAATCCGTTCATATAAAAAATCACTTTGTAAATTCTTGTATTAAAATACTTTTACAAAAGATATACACAAGTATATTACTCATTCACTACCCACTTATACTCTTTCACTGCTTGGAAAAAAATCTATATACTTATATCATTGGTATAAGTATATTCAAAAACCACTACACTTTCAATACTTAGAAAATGTAACTATATACTTATCTTGAAGGTACAAGTATATTCACAAAACCTTAGAAAGATTTTACTTTCAAAACTATACTTATTTGGGCTAAAACAAATGTCATTTAAAACATTGATAACAATAAACCCAAAATACTTTCGTTTTGGTGTAAGTAAATGGATCGTTTGTAAATTAGACCAAGTATACTTACCACCACTTCCTGATTCCAAACTTGAGTTATCCCTCGATTAGCAATGAAGTCGGACAAGTTAGCGTACTATCATTGACTCGACATACAATCTTAATTCTCAGGATAGGGACGAGCTTCCCTACCTCGAAATTTGGTGTTAAGTATGAAAAGAGTTCTTACCGTACCACCATAAGTTATAAAGATCGTTTATGGAAATCAAATCTCTTTCCTTTCATAAAACTCCTTTTTATAGATTTCTTTTATATTTCATCATCACGGTTGCCAGCTAACAACCATACCGAGTCCCTAGCAATACATAAATGGGTCAATATCGATCTAGATCAGGTGATGACAATATCTTAATGGTAGTGAACCACATAGCCTTACGGCATATCCCTTGTTTTAGTCATTACTGGATGTGAGGCTTAAGGCCACGTTTTACCTTTTTAGCAAATCCCACTTGGAATGCTAACACTGCTCTCCAAGCAAGAATGTAATGCCAGCATTCATCCATACCAATTTTCCAAGATATGAACAAACTGAAGGCACTACTTCCACTACATCCTCAAGATTAGCAACAAGTAGCCATGGTATTTTTGTGGACATGCCGTTATAACTGTCCAAGTTGATGATAAGCTAGTTTACTCTGATTAATGTACGTATATTACAATTTTATTTTATAAAGATTTATTATATATTATATTTTCCTCATCATGATGTGAGATTCTGTTATGTCTTTTCTTTCTTTCACCCCAACAATCTGTCTTTTAGGTACTTCGATGCTTGGCACATGAGTACCATGGATGTATTAGTATTGACTTTTAAGAGTCGAAAAGGTAGGTCGTCACAAAACCCTCAACAACAAATCTAAGATTGATATGTAGAAGAAAATTATACTTAAAGAAATAAAAAGTAAACAAGTCTCTTTGTGTTCAACAAAGGATCGTCCACTAAATCTTCACTTGGCTTTATCTACTAGATAAAAAAAAAATTGGCTTTAGGGTTTGAAAATTTTGTTTTCTATGATGTTTGAGATGGCGTACATGAGTCTTTTTTAGAGAGATGAATAGGCTACGACTGTTTAAGGATAAATAAGAAAATATATTTTGGTGGCCACAAACATATAAAAGATTGATATGTAAACAATATTAATGTTGACCAAAAGTTTTTTCCTGAGTATCAATAGCAGCACACTAAATCTATTAGCCTCCCCCTTCCCCAATATTTTCCTTTCCCATCCCAGCTTCAACTAAAAAAGTAAAAATACCTTGTTCGCCCCTATGTATTTCAAATAGTATGTGTTCATTCCTTCTTCACTATTCAAGATCTCGCTGAAAATAGGGTATAAACTTCCATTATATCTAATTTTATTCGATGAATCAAACATGAAGAAAATTTTGATTCACTTCAATTTTAATAATTTAAAAAAACAAAATATATTATAAACTCTAAACCAAGAAGAAGAGACACAAATATTTTCTTATAATGATTGAATTTTCAATTTTTTTAGGACAATAAAAATTAGGCTGAGTCTTCATCTAACTTTCATGAATTGAAGAAGGTGTGAATTAAAGAAGATATGATTGAAGAAGCTGATAAGATAGAGAGAAGAAACTAAATGCAAGACATTTGGAAAAAGACAACAAAACAAGAAGAAGAAAGGATAAAATTAGTAAAATATGGGGTGAGAAAAGAATATTGTGGAGTGTAATTCTTTTTTACTAAATATTGGGTGTGAAAGGAGTATTAACAGATGTAGCCAACATTCTCTTTTAATTTTTATTTATTTATTTTCCCAGATAATCAAACTTTGCTTATAAAGTATACATGTTGAGTAACGGTGGCTGGACCGAGCTCCCCCATCTTCAGCACGTGGCGTACGCATATGAGTTGGCACACACTTATTGTGATAAAATGAATCATCAATGTTACGTGCCTACCAACTTATACTTATACACCACATCTCTAATTTATTTAGAAATGTGAAATTATTCCATTCCGAAACCGTCATTCCAACTTTCCACATGCGTGACAATTGGTTTATCTTTTTCTTATTGCCCTAGTAATGCGTACATACAAAAATACATACATACATATATATATATTGATGGTACTAAGTGTTAGCTGAATTATTTGAGAACTTGAAGCAAAGTTTTTGTGAAAATGTAAAAGTAGAGTTTTGTAACTCTAGAAGGGAAAGATAGTAAATTGAAACGAGTTTCAAATTTGTTAGACATTCAAGTTAAGTAAAGCAAAATGATATTGTGTATATGTTCTAAGGATTTAGAAGAGTGTTATAAGAATAAAAACTTAAGTATGGAATAGTTTTAAAATAAAGATAAGTCTTTATGAAATGTTTATAAAACTTAAGTAATGGTTTTGTGAAATGGTTTGTAAATGATTTAAGTATTAAATGAAATACACAGTTGGTATAAATAAATGTGAATAAAAAATAATTGGTGTAGTTAAAAAAACCAATTGGAATAAATATGTAAGCTGTACATAGATCTTTTTATTCACATAACTGTTCTTAATTCAGATCCGAGTATATGATTTCGAGGTGATTTACACCGGTCCAAGTAAGGATGTTTCACCTCCTATTAACGGCGAACACTTGATACAGATTTTTGATATGATTCTAAAGTTTTCTATCATAATATATGGATATGCAAGAAGAACAGAGGTTTCTAATTAAGGAACCTGATCGGAGTCCGCACTAGGGAAGTCAAATGAGCGATACTAGTTCGAAAGTAAAATTTATCTGATCGAGCAAGTGATTCGATTTGATATTCCATATAAATGACATGTACATCGTACGAGCTTTAATATATTGTATTTGTTTCATTTGTCATATTTAACTCTCTTTTGGATTATGTAAGTGAGATTCAAGTATATATAAGCAAAGGCTAGCTTGTTGTTTTTGGTTTCATGGGTAGAGTTTGATTGCTCGACAAAATTGGTATGTGTTTATGCTTAACAGATGTGTTCGGTATGTGTCGTACACACTCTATAATGTATATTATAAGTATATATTGTTGTTGTGATGTCCCCAGATATGGGCTTATATTGATATTGTGATTTTTTGGATCTATCGGTGCAAAGGAGGTACCGTCGAAATTTTCCATAACATAAGAGACATTAAAAATTTAATAACCCGTTTCAACTAACTGATTTTGAAAACATAAGGGTTTGAAGACATTTTTCTTTCTTTGGGAATTTCGAGGATGAAATTCTTTTAAAGGTGGAAGAATTTAACGACCCGAAATTTTTAACGTTTCAAATGAGAATATTTAATTTAATGTGATAAATAATAAGAAAATAAATTTTTAATAAAATGACTTGATTTTTAATGATGTATTTTTAAATAAATCTATAGGATTTTTCCATAATTTTTAATTTGAAAAATATTTAAATTATCGTTTGACGTATTTTTGGCAAACGATGGTATTTTTGAAGTTCCACAGAATAAGATAACCAGTGTATTTTATTGTTGTTTTGGAATCATGTCGTATATTTTTGTGCAATCATATTTTTATTTCTATCATTCGCGGTTCGTACACAAACGAAATTCTGTGTAGCGAAGTGCCGGAAATTGTAAAACAAACAAACTCCTACCTTTATACTTTTCTTCATTTTCCTTTTACCTCTTTTACTTTCCATTTTCCTCTTCTTTCTCTTCCTATCTTCCTATCTTCCTTTTATAGTAAAAGAAATTCAACCCTCCTCTTTTAAAAATCAAAATCCAATGATTTACTTAACGAAGAAATACAAAACCGGATCCGTTGAGTTAAAATCGACGAGGGCTTCGAATTTATATGGGGATTGGGGGGTGCGGCTGTTGTTGGGAGGATCAACGGGAAAAGGCAGCAGCTATGGTTTGGATTTGTGGTGGCTAGAGGTAGAGGTAGGCGACGACGTTGGTTTCAACGCATTTTTCATGCAAAGGAGCACCTTGTAGTCGAGTATGGTGGTGTGCAGTGTGAAATTGGGGGTCGCAACATTTGTATGGCGATGGAGGAGGGCAGTAGGTCGCTTTTTAGGTGGAGAGGCCGAGCATGATGTTGTTAGCATCGTCGTAGAGAGGATACGATGAGGAGTTCGAAGCATTTGACGATTCGTCGAATCGTGAAGCAGCAAAGAAGGATTGGTTGCTAGCATGGCCTGGAGGTAGATGCACATGTACAGGAGTTAATCGATTTGGTTATTTAAATAATTCCAACTCTTATAAAATGAATAACTTCTTCATACGAGGTCCAATCGAGACGTGGTCTTTTTCATTAAGAAGCGTTATGTATACACTGGAATTGGTTTCGTCGAGTTTGGAGCAAGTGGAATTTTGAGCAAAAATCGAACGTCGTTCGATTTTAGATTGAACTGGAATGCTTAAGAGTCCGTTAGAATTTTGGTGAGTTATCTCACCTCTGGATGAATACTATATGATATACGATTGACATAAATTATTGTTTTTGTGCTTAAATGATTTATTGGTTTGGTTTGGTTGAATTTTCGCTTTAAAAGGCGAATGACATAAAATGAAATACAGGGAATTCTGTAGAGGAATCTTGATTCCTCGCCATTGTTGATTTCAAATTTCAATTATATACCTAATGTATAAATTGTTGAATGTCAAAACTAAGTAGTTTGGACATATTGGATATGACATTGATATATGTTAAAAGTTGAAACTTTTTATTGATAAAGGCAGTAGTAGCATTGGTTAAGTGCTATGGTAGTTATTGGCCTCATTATAGTATTTTGAATTTTCAATGGCATCTTATTTAGAAATAATTTTTAAACTTCTCTATTTTACTCCAACCTTTTTGGAAATGTTTTAAAAGTATTTTGGGAAGTGTTTATATTATATAGGAAAAGTTAATATAATAATGAATGCTTATTTTAAAGGAAAACAAATGGGAGTTTATCTGTTGTAATAATGTAATTCTGTTTTAAAAGAAGGTAACAATATTTTGGAATAAATATTGGTGAAATGTTTTATATAAAATGTTGTGCAAAAGGATCGATTTATAAATATTATTTTATAAATAAAAAGATAGTTTATATGGTGTTTTATAAAAGGGAAGTGATATCATTTTGATAAACTGGAAAATAAATCCCATTTGTGGATTTATAGTAATATTTGAAATGATCGTTTTATACAAAGTATTTAGTCCTATCTTGAAATTAAAGATTTGTAACAAGTATATGAAATTTAAATAGTGAGATTTTTAAAAGTAATTTTATAAATAGAAATGAGATTTTTAAAAGGAATTTTATAAATATAAATGAGATTTTAAAAAGGAGTTTTATAAATAGAAAAGAGATTTTTAAAGGAGTTTTATAATTATAATTGGAGATTTATAAAAGGAGTTTTGTAAATATAAAAGAAATTTATAAAAAGGAGTTCTATAAAAGGAAAGAGATTTGATTTCCATAAATGATCTTTATAACTTATGGTGGTATGGAATGTACTCTTTTCATACTTAACACCAAATTCCGATGTAGGGAAACTCATTCCTATCCTGAAAATTAAGAATGTATGTCGAGTCAAGGATAGTATGCTAACTTGTCCGACTTCATTGTTAATCGAGGGATAGAACAAGTTTGAAATCGGGAAGTAGTGGTAAGTATATTTAGTCTAATTTACATACGGTCCATTTACTTACACCGACAGGAAAGTGTTTTTGGTTTATTGTTATTAACATTTTAAATGACATTTGCTTTAGCCCAAATAAGTATGGTTCTGGAAGTGAAATATTCCTTAAGGTTTTGTGAATATACTTATACTGTTGAGATAAGTATATGGTTATATTTTCTAAGTATTGAAAGTGTAGTGGTTTATGAATATACTTATACCAATGGAGATATGTATATGGATATTTTTACAAGAAGTGAAAGAGTACAAGTGAGCGGTGAATGAGTAATATACTTGTGTATATCTTTTGTAAAAGTATTTTAATACAAGAATTTACAAAGTGATTTTTTATATGAAAGGATTAATTAAAGAGGCTTAGTGATTTTTTATGTGCTTACCATGCTTAGTTTCCATATGAAGTTAAATCTCTGATTTGATTGTTCATTTATCCGATAGTTAAATAATAGACTATCAAACCTTTGCCAGTTTTGGAACTATCGTTGTTGGTTAGGAGAGACCGGGATCAGTTAAGCATGTGTTATCTGAGAACCACTTCGAACGGGCATTAACATTCGATTGAAGACATCTTGAAGATGATGAATTCGAAAATGGCACAAACTTAAATATAGAAATCACTGAATAAAAATGGATCAGAGATGAGTATAGAGTTGAGATTGTATACCTGAAATGATTCTCTATTGGTTTCAACAATTTAATTCACTAATTGTTGAGAAATTTGGAGATTGGGTCTAGGGTTTACAAGGAGAATTGAGAAGCAAGTATTTACTCTTTTCTGAAGTGAATGAGATGAAACGAACATGCATTTCATTTTCCTTATTTCTTACTTCTCACCTAAACGGGCTACGCTCAAAATTAACATATTTCAATTAATTATGTCTTAATATGAGTTTATATCTATATTTATAAGCACTCTGACTCTGAATTATTATACTTATAAACACAATGAAGCAATACCCATTATTATCTAAAACATATGAATGCAACCAATCTACTTGTACTAATCCCTAGTCATTTACAGGGCATGGTTATATAGTTTGAAATTTAAATTTAACTAAAAGATTTTATTCTTATTTATTTTAATTAATCACAACAATTAGCTTTTATCACCAATTTAATTCCACAAAGATCAAACTTAACAATAACAAAAGTTAGATTTCAACACAAGTAAAGTTATAAAACTACAAATTAGTTAACATAAATAATTTCATAGATTTGTGTTCTTATTTTATTTTATTTATTACAATAATTCTTTTCTTTCTTGTATTATTTAATAAAAGAGTTAGGCCATTGATTACCAATATTTCGTTTATAAATTTTCAAGTGTTAATTTCCTGAAAAACCCTTATTTAAATTTCCCTTGGCATATAGAATCAAATTCCCTTTAGTTTCTTAAAGAAATAAATAAAAATTTCATATTTCCATATTAGTGAACTATTATTCATAAATTGAATTATATTTAATTCCATTTCAGGTATACCTCAACCCAGGGTTGTTACAGACTTCCTCTCTTAAGAAAATTGTGTCACCGTAATTCCTCATAGAGGAGAGTATATAATAAGCAAGGACATGAATTTAAATTATTAATAAGGCACGAATTAAAATAAGAACCTCGCTAGCAATGGGCCATAGAAATCTATTCAGGATACGTTCGCTAGATCGATTCTCTAATTTCCCAAGAACAGTCTTTGGGATTATCGGACCATTGAACTTTTACGAGAAGAATATCCTTGTTATGAAGATGCTTGATCTCAGAAGAAATGATGCAAACATGATTCTATTTATATGTCAAATTTGGTGAGAACTTGAGCTCTTCTAAGATTTTAGGCTCAAGGATATTATCAGTTTCCCTAAGGCATTTCCGGAGTTGGGATATGTGGAAGACATCATGAATACTAGAAAAAATAAGCTAGAAAAGAGACTCAATAAGCAACACTGCCAATGCACTCAATGATTGGGTATGGTCTAATATATCGCGGAGCTAACTTCCCAGATCGACTGAAGCATATGACACTCATCAAAGGAGATACCCGAATGAAGACTAAGTCTCCAATAATGAATTCCAAATCTTTCCTTCTGTTATCTGCATAAGATTTTTGTCTATTCTGGACCTGCTTCATTCTCTGCCTAATAAGATCGATTTTCTCAGAAGCTTTACGGACAAAATCAGGACCCAAAACCAACTTCTCTCTAGACTAAAGCCAACAAGAAGGTAATCGGCATGGCCTTCTGTAAAGAGCTTCGAAATGGGCTATTCCGATACTGGATTGAAAGCTATTGTTGTAAACAAATTCAACAAGTGGGATATGATCTTCCCAACTACCACCGAAATCTAGAATACAAGCACGAAGAAGATCTTTTAAAACTTTGTACACTCGCTCCGTCTGCTTGTGAGACTAAGGATGATAGGCAGTGCTAAGATTGAATTTCATACCCAATGCTTTTGAAGACTCTTCCAGAACACACTTGTAAAGAGTGGATCCCGGTCACTAACTATGGCGCTAGGAACTCCATAAAGCCTAATAATCTCCTTAATATAAAGCTTGGCTAGCTGAGGAGCAGTTCGGTTAAACTTGACAGAAATGTAGTGGGCTGATTTCGTCAGTCTATCGATAGTCACCCACACACTGTCATGACCGGATCTAGAATGGGGAAGACCATCGACAAAATCCATAGAAACCTTAAAAAGAGAGATACAATCATTGCTAAATCCATAGAAGTTGTGACGCCCGGCCTCGAGATCCATACTAGCAAAGGATATTACTATGTAATAACGTCTGCTAGTGCAGAGAATAAGGCCGGATCCCTGAATATTGCTTTAAGCAAGTATTGACACATTGAATTGAATGCTAATAAAATTTTTCCTGAGAGGGTTCGAAGTAGAGTTTAATATGAACTAGATGGCATATATGAATAAGAATCATGTACCTCAATTTGGTAATTTATAAGATAATGCTCCAAAACAACAATTTTCCATAATAGCAAAGAATAGCTTCCTCAAATCAAAGTCACCAAACCCAATCACTTGAAAACTGCCTATCATAAGCGAAAATCGAAGAATATGGTGAAATCTCAAATCTACAACTAAAGCTTAAAGTTCAAAATTCATAAACAAAAAGGCGTCGGCCCAAAAAGGCAAGCACAAGGCTATACCTAAAAATCGATCATATCCCCAAAGACGAGCTTGAAAACTGCATCTAAAGATCACAAAGGATCACCTTCCCTAAAGACCAGCTAGAAAACTATGCCCGACGACCATGAAAGATCGCCTTCCCAAAGACCAGCTAGAAAGCTACACCTGACGACCATGAAGGATCGCCTTCCCAAAGATGAGCTTAAGAGCTACGCCATCCCCAAAAGTGTTGCTTACACTCAATTAGTAACCAAGTGAATTTTGCCAAAGTGTCCCATACCACCCGGCCAAATTCGAATGTTTACTAATAGACGGTAAACTGCACTGAAGCAAAGATAAGATATATACATAGATATATACACACACACAATTATTAGTAAAAGTATTCACTTAGAGCAAGTACAATAATTAATCAGTAAAGTAAATGCAAGTGTTCCACACTACTTTTTTTACTAAACCGTTTAATTTAATTTCTCATCCGAACGAAATAATAAGTTTTACTGTTTAAAACTAGATTTTAGAAATCCATTTCAAATATTTGTTTGGAATAAGAATTGATATTTGGAAACGTTATTACTATAAATATTTATTTATAAGTAAATATCATTTGAAACCTTTTCTTGATATTATATTTTGAAATCAAATTGGTTTGAAAATAGGATTTTAAAATAGAGATTTTAAAACTATATTTTATGAAACATTGTAAATAATTATATAGATGTATATGCATATAGAAACAATCATTGTGGAACCATGAAACATTTCCAACTAAAACTCAAATTTATCAAAATCGAAAAGCATTCAGAAGCTCCAAAAATCATCAAAACGATGCAATAAAGTAGAGCAAAGGATGCAACAAGTCGTGAGCAGGTGGGAAAGCAACAAGTACCTGAAGCAGGCTGTAGGCCTACATCCAGTCGACTGAACATGATGGTTCGGTCGACTGAACCACTACCTAGAGCTATACGCTCCAGGTTGGTTCGCCAGTTGATTGAACTGCAGTTCAGTTGACCGGTCGCGAGTTGGATATCATCAATAAAGACTAGAATGAATTTATCAAGAATTTCCGGAACACTCAATTCATGAGATCGATAAAGAAAGCTGGGGAATTCATTAGCCTAAAGGGAATCATGAACCACTCATAGAAATCATAACAGGTGCAAAAAGCTGTCAGAGGAATACTATCCTCTTCCACTTGAAGGCAATGAAATCCAATTGCTGAGTCTTGTTGAGAAAAGACTTTTGCACCGCAGAGTTGATCGAACATATCATCGATCCGAGGTAATGGATATTTATTTTTATCGTAAGTTCATTAAGCTTACGATAATCAATACAAAGCCCGATGTACCATCCGCCTTCTTAACAAACACCACCAGCGCACCCTAAGGAGACAAACTAGACTAAATGAACTACTCGGCTTCTAATTCGAGAAACTGCTTTCTCAACTCCTCGTTTTCCTTTGCCAACATCCTCGTAGGAGGACGACTTACCGGTTGAGCACTAGGGACCAAGTCAATTCGAAATTCAAGGGCCCACTTGGGTGGTAACCTCGAATCGAGTTCAAAGATGTCAGGAAAATTACGAATAACATGAATGTGAAATATATCGTCTCCTTCTTAGGACTCGAGAACAAATAAAGAAGCTTTAGAAGTAGAATCGATATCTTGAAGAGCTACAAAAATACGCTCTTTGGAAATTGGATGCTTAAGGTGGATAATTCTTTCAGAATAAAATATATGAGCTTCATAATTATTGAGCCAATCAATTCCCAATATTATACCAAAACCAAGACAGTGGATCACATGCAAATCAACAAGAAAAGAATAACCACAAAGGACAAGTTCAACATTTCTACATAACATACTAAGAGTTGCAAACCCTCCGATATGGTTCGCAATCCTTAATGATGTAACCATGCATACGACATCTAATGATAATGTATCGACGAGCTCTTTTAATACGAATGAGTGAGAAAAACCCGTATCGAAAAGAACTCGAATATGAAGATTTCTGAATAAGATAGTGCTTTTAAAAACTAATGGAGAAATACCTTTGCCCCGCTTAGAACCCCCAGAAGACCCGACCACATGCAGCTTCCCCACTTTCTGCTTCTGGGCTAGAGTGGGACAAGAATCGAGGGAATGCCTTGGCTTCTTACAATAGTGGAAAACCTCTGGGTTGGGACACTCGCTTGCAAAATGCCCCATGCCTCCACAATTGAAACATCCTCCTGAACTAGTCCAAGAATTCTGAGAAGTTCCTCCTTGCTTCTTCCCTCTTTGGTTGGGAAAAGATGAATTGGATTTGTTATGGAACTGCTTCTTCTTAGGAACAACCTTTTTCTCACCATAAGTCTCATCACTACTATCTCTCTCTTATTCTGCATCCTCCAATCTAAGGGCGGTGTCAACTAGCTTCACGAATGAAACATCCAACTTCAAGAGCAAAGCTTTCTTAAGATACTTCTTAACTCCCTCAACGAACTTTTGATTCTTCTTTAATGGGGTGTTGATAAGCTCGACCCTATATTTGGATAAGGCTTCGAAAGTCACAACATACTCAGAAACAGATGACATGCCATGTTTGAGATCAATAAACTTTCGAGTCAAAGAAGCTTTCTTAGCCTCGGGCACAAACTTAGACTCGAAACATTTCCGGAATTGCTCCCAAGTAAGCTCCGCCTCCTCTACCTCGGCTATCAATAACTCATACCAGTCTAATGCTCACTTCTGGAGCTGACTAGATGCCATCTGAACACGATGAAGGTCAGAAGGCCCATGCGAGAAAAGATGCGCTCGCATGTCCTAATCCATGTTTGGACCTTAATAACACCTTTTGAGCCCTTGAATGATTACCACCTAAATGGGCAAAATAACTGCACATACGCGTAAAGCTCGATTTATGGAAAGGAGAATTAGAGGAAGGACTGAAAGATTGAACATTATTAACTAGCTCCATGATTTGCTCAGCGGACATAAATACTCCATTCTGGCTGGGTTCGCTAGATTGCTCAACATCAGAATGAGTTGCTCTTCCTCCAACTATCTCACTTCTAAATTAGATAAAGTTGGATTAAAGATCATTCAAAGATTATAAGACACGATGATTGAAATTGCACAAAGATAACAACCAAACAAATAAGCTCCCATAATTTCTCGAGATATTTCTGATTTCTAAGCAGAAGGAATCCTAAAGATCTAACGAAAACCTAAGGGACAATCTCTACGATTTGCTTAGACCTGGACTCTTGTCTTCAATATCATATTTTGTTTTGAGCCTCGCTCCGATACCAAGCTGTGATGCCCCACCTCGAGACCCACACTAACAAAGGATATTACTATGTAATACCGTCTATTAGTGCAAAGAATAATGCTAGTTAGGAGCAACCATCCATGAATATTGCTTTAAGCGAGTATTGACACGTCAAATTGAATGCTAATAAAAACTTTTATGAGAGGGTTCGACGCATACAATCCATGCTTAAAACAATATTACGATGGCTGTAATAATTATTTGCTCACAACAATACAAAATATCTTAGAAGACAGAATCACAGAGTACACAGTAGAATAAATATATCATATAGCTGAACAGATTGATAGAAGATAAATACAAGGAGTCATTTACTAGAGATGGAGACATAAATACAATATGACGTATATAATGGATACAACCCAACATAAAAGAATACGCATAAACAAGGTCTCTATCTCGACAAAATGTAAAGTACAACATCATAGTCTAGCAAAATGATACTATGGAAGGATAGACATAAGCATAAGTAAATAGATACCAAGTTAGGAAAGCTTTAAGATCAGCGAGTGGTACCTGAAACAACTCGCTCTGACCTGAGTATTATTGAAAAATAATAAACGGGTCAGTTCGTGCTAAATCAAAATAGTGAGATGGCATAATACATAAGGTAAAGCTTAATATGAACTAAATGGCATATATGAATAAGAATCATGTAACTCAATTTGGTAACTTATAAGATAATGCTCCAAAACAATAATTTCCCATAATAGCAAAGAATAGCTTCCTTAAATCAAAGTCACCAAACCCAATGACGTAAAAACTGCTTATCATAGGCAAAAATCGAAGAATATGGTGAAATCCCAAATCTGCAACTAAAGCCAAAAGTTCAAAATTCAGAAACAAAAAGGCGCCAGCCCAAAAAGGCAAGCACAAGGCTATACCTAACGATCGATCATATCCCCAAAGATGAGCTTGAAAACTACGTCTGACGATCGCAAAGGATTGCCTTCCCCAAAGACCGGCTAGAAAACTACACCTGATGACCATGAAAGATCGCCTTCCCAAAGACGAGCTAGAAAGCTACGCCTTACGACCATGAAAGATCGCCTTCCCAAAGACGAGCTAGAAAGTTATGCTTGATAACCATGAAGAATAGCCTTCCTAAAGACGAACTCGAGAGCTACATCATCTCCAAAAGTGTCACTTGCTCTCAATTAGTAACCAAGTGAATTTTGCCAAAGCGTCCCATACTACCCTGCCAAATTCAAATGTTTACTAGTAAACTCTACTGAAGCAAAGATAAGATATAAATATAAGTATATATATATATATTAATAAAAATATTCACTCGGTCGAGTCTAGTAATTAACCAGTAAAGTAAACGCAAGTGTTCCATACCACTTGTTTTACTAAACCATTTATAAATTTCTCATCCGAACGAAATAATAAATTGTATTATTGAAAACTAGATTTTAGAAATCCTTTTCAAATACTTGTTTGGAATAAGAATTGATATTTGGAAACATTATTACTATAAATATTTATAAGTAAATATCATTTGAACCCTTTTCTTGATATTGTATTTTGAAATCAAATTGGTTTGAAAATATAGATTTTAAAACTATATTTTATGAAACCACTATAAACAAATATATTGATGTATATGCTATAGAAACAAGTATTGTGGAACCATGAAACATTTCCAACAAAAACTCAAATTAGAGAATAGAATTATCAAAACCCTAAAGCATTTAGAAGCTCCGAAAATCATCAAAACAATGCAACAAAGTAGAGCAAAGGATGCAACAAGTCGTAAGCAAGTGGGAAAACAATAAGCACCTAGAGCAGGCTCCAAGCATACATCCAGTCGACTGAACAAGGTGGTTCAGTCGACTGAACCACTACCTGGAGCTATACGCTCCAGGTTGGTCGACCAATCAACTAAACTGCCAGTTCAGTCAACTGGTCGAAAGTTCCTAGAGCTGTATAGCTCTAGGTCTCGTTTCCAATGACTACAGGTGGGATATCCGGTGAGTTTTCTCGATTCCGACAATAGAATACGATAGATAACAGCTAAATACTTGCATGCAGTATAAAAAAAATCACATAGAAGCAAACTATAACAATTAGAGAGGATTTCATTCAAGAGCAGCAAGCATTTCTATAGCACTGAGCAGCAGTTTTCAATTCTTGCAATTACCATCATATAGCCATCAAAATCTGAAATTAGGAATCATCAAGCAACCGAAGTCGAACATAGCACGAGATTGTGAGATTAACTCACCTAAACTACTGCGATTACTGCTGATTGGAGGTGGATTGAAGCTTGTTTTTCTTAGTTTTCAGCACTAGCAGTTCATGCAAAGAGAAATTTGACAACACCAACTTAAATATAGAAATTACTGAATAACAATGGATTAGAGATTAGTATAGAGTTGAGATTGTATAACTGAAATGATTCTCTATTAGTTTCAGCAATTTAAGTCACTAATGATTGAGGAATTTGGGAATTAGGTCTAGGGTTTACAAAGAGAATTGAGAAGCAAGTGTTTTCTTTTTTCTGAAGTGAATGAGATGAAATGAACGTATAGTTCATTTTCCTTATTTCTTACTTCTCATCCAAAAGGCTAATCCCAGAATTAACATATTTCAATTAATTATGTCTTAATATGAGTTTATACCTATATATCTAAGCAATCTGGATCTAAATTATTATACTTATAAACACAACGAAGCAATTCCCATTGTTATCTAATACATATGAATACAACCAATCTATTTATACTGATCTCTAGTCATTTACAAGGCATGGCTATATAATTTGAAATTTAAATTTTAACAAAAAGAGTTTATTCTTATTTATTAATTAATTACAACAATAAGCTTTTATCACCAATTTAATTCCATAAAGCTCAAGCTCAACAATAACAAAAGTTAGATTTCAACACAAGTTAGGTTATAAAACTACAAATTGGTTAACATAAATGATTTCATAGATTTGTATTCTTATTTTGTTTTATTTATTACAATAATTCTTTTCTTTCTTGTATTATTTAATAAAAGAGTTAGGCCATTGATTAATATTTCTTTTATAAATTTTCAAGTGTTAATTTCCTGAAAAAACCCTTATTTAAATTTCCCTTGGCAAATAAACTCAAATTCTCTTTAGGTTCTTACAGAAATAAATAAAAATTCAATAGTTCCATATTAATGAACTATTATTTATAAATTGAATTATATTTAGTTCTATTTTAGGTATACCTCAATCTAGGGTTATTACAGAAGCCCTCGTTGATATGAACTCAACGAATCTGGTTTTGTATTTTTACATTAAGTAAATCATTGGATTTTGATTTTTAAAAGGGGAGGGTTGAATTACCTTTACCATAAAAGGAAAATAGGAAGAGAGAGAAGAGGGAAATGGAAAGTAAAAGAGGGAAAAGAAAAACGAAGAAAAGTATAAGGGTAGGAGTTGGTTTATTCTACAATTTCCAACACTTTGCTACACAGAATTTTGTTTGCATACGAACCGTGAACGACAGAAATAAAAATACGACCGCACACAAAAACGCGATATGATCTCAAAATAACAATAAAATACATCGGTTATCTTATTCTATGAAACTTAAAAAATACCATCGTTTGCCCAAAAATACGTCAAACGATAATTTAAATATTTTTCAAATTAAAAATTATGAGAAAATCCTATAAATTTATTTAAAAATACATCGTTAAAAATCCAGTTGTTTTATTAACAATTGATCTTCTTATTATTTATCTCATTCAAATCAAATTTGAAAATTTAAGTAAATTAAATATTTCCATTCGAAACGCTAAAATCTCCGGATCGTTACAGGTTTTTATTGTTGTTTTAGGATGAGCTTAATAATCTAGTGGCTAGGGTGAGCATCTATTAGTTTGAACCAAATAAACCAACCAAACCAATTACAATTAGTCGGTTTGGTTCGATTTTTTCAATAATTTGGTTAGTTTTGGTTTCTATTTTCGAATCTATTCGGTTTATTGGTTGGTTTCGATGTTCAGTATTTGAAAATCAATCCAACCAATTAAACAAAATATAAGACTTGACTTATTGTAAAATGTCATAATTATTAATGCCAATATTATTATTTATATCATCATCCCAACAAATTATTATTTTTTCGATACATGCTAATATTTTTGAAAGAGAAGTAGTTAGTTTTAATAAATTGCAGCATCATCACATATTATACACACACACAAGCACAAAGTCTGAATCAATTGTTGCAATCTTATATTATGGTTAACAACTACACAACCTAGGTTATTTAGTCACCAACCAATCAAACCAACTAAACCAAACCAATTATTTTCGATTCTGTTAGTTTCGGTTTTGAAAATATCGATTTTTTAACCAAACAAACCATTTTTTAACCGATCAAGTAAGTATTTTTTTTAAAATCCATCGTCCTAAATATGTCCGAAAAAATAAATTTTATTATTTTATTATTTATTTTTGGTGTATGTTATATGATTTTTGTTGTGTTTCGAAAGTGTTGAATTTGATTTAGGGAATGTAAGAGATAACTGTTGTGTTTTGAAATACCTCGATGTCTGTTTACTAAAATAAAATAATAGTCGGTGTTAAGAAGCATAAAACCAAACTTTATATGGTGTCCTTTAGTTTTAAGAGTTGGTGCTGTGTTTGTTTGCGACATGAAATGACATTAGGGACACGAAAAACGAATGGTGAGCAATAATTGTGTATTAAAGCACCCTAAATTTAGCGCGGAAATGATTTCTCGTTTGAAGGGTCCCGGGATGATAGTTGGGGTTTACGAGGGTATTCTAAGAACCGTCGGATTCAAATTTTGAGCCTCGTAGCTTTTTTGGCATTATATTTGTCGCGGCCCATCGTATTTATGCAAATTTTTAACTCCGCAAAAGTGAAAGGGGGTTTTCTCTCGTCTGCCATGGCTACGGAGGGTTCAACTTCATCGCTTTTTCCAGTGTTTATAGATACTAATCTTGGCACTCATCTTTCTCTTACGATCAATCGCGATGATACTGCTGCTCAACTTAAAGGTATTCATGGCTCCTAGAAGCATCCCATTTATTTGTACTTGTTGCATAAAAAGTTTGATATCTGTTGAGATTTTTTGTTTTCCTTATTCTGTTCGATAATACTTATTCATTATTTTGACCGAAATTTTACTGAATTTATTTCAATTTTCGATTGGGTGCTTTTTCCGTGGCATTGTTTGAAAGCACTGCGCTTAATCTTTTAAAACAAAGAAATTGGAGTAAAGATGGTACAGAACCTAACTGCATTGTTTGTGATAAGCTTATTTGCTTATTATGTTATAATATACTAGTATAGTAATTAGTCACATGCTGGCTAGCGATTGCGTTTTCAAATCAATATGCACAAATCTGTGCTGCTATGCGCTAAATATTTTTGCTTGTTTTGTGTGATGATACATATTTACAAATGAATTTTATTCATTGTACTACTGTGTGTTTTTTAGGTTTAGACAAGCATTAACTTATATTCCAGTAGAAATGTATGTACATTTAAGTGTATTCGTTATTTGTAAATGATGTTTCAGTTTCCTCTTATGTTGAACAGGTAAAATAATGAGCGAGCATCCTCGTTGCTTCCCGCAAATTGGAGAAATCTCCATTGAGGCACTAAAGGTTTCTATTAATCGCTACTATTTGTATGCCTGACTTTTTATGTTTCCTTTAGACATTTGTCACATGTTCAAATCATTTATATTATTCCACGTTTGAACTACTTTGGAAGACAAATTATTATACTAAAAATAAAACAAACTTAAACTTTTGACTTTCACTGCAATACCCTGAATACTCCTACTTACAGTGATACACCAAAACGCATGTTTAATGTGTGTGTGTGTGTGTGTGTATATCTGAAAATGTCTTTCTAGGTATTCAGTTTATAATCGTGGTTTTGTATTAAACAAGAAGAAAATGGTTTTATAGGATTCTTAAAGCTGAGATTCTGCTAAGGTCTTGATATGTTAATCAAGCCAATCAAATGAAACCTTCCATATTGTAGGAAACTATGCCAAACAGAACCAGTAGACAAGCATTTTAGTACTTCCTATTTTTTCTTGTCATCTTATAATTTTAGAAAGACTTATGGTTCCAATTATTTTGATTTAATCATTTTTATTCATATTATTTGGCCTATAAAATGAACTTTGTGTATTTAATTTCCTTTTTGTACAGATGTTTAATGTTTATTCAGCGAATTGTATAAGTCATATGTAGATATATGGTAAGAATATAGATGAATAGGATCTAAATAAATTCTATTCATAGACCAAAATCCGTTTAACACCACCAAAAAATTGAACAAACCAGTGCACACCATTTATTACATAACATATCGTTTTCTTACAAAAATACTTCTACCTTCATCTTTCTTTATCCTCTTCCTTTCAGACATTTAATTTCCTGATTTAGAAGTTTTCGTAACTAAACTAAATCGAAATTCAGCAAAATAATTGTAGTATCTTTTGTTTCTTTATTTCAAACTTATTTTTTTCAACAAAAATGATTATAATTTCTCAAAAAGAGGTTTAATTATTTGAAACCGTAAATGTTAAATGTGAAAATTGTGTTAGTTGATTATGGTTTCTTAATTAAAAATTTAATTAACTTATTCTTCAGAATGTAATGATTTGATTTTTTTAAAAGGATTTTAGTTTGATGGTTTATGAAAATATATGTTAACGATGTAATTAAGAAGGGCAATTTTATCATATTTTTTTAAATAGAGTGAATGATGTACAGTAGGTAATTTCCGGTGTAGAAATATAATATGCCTCGGATGTAATTTTGGAATCTTACGTTGATCGAATTTCAGAAATGATGTCTAACATTTGATCGATGAACATTGTACAATTCAAAATTCAGTAAAATTGATATTATATGTTTATTCTACCATAGAGAATATTTTAAAGCTTTGCTCAGTCGATCTCCTAGAAACATAACGACTTGCTTTAATGTTTTATCATAGTTATGTAGCCATACCGGGACACAACACGGCATGGTGATACCGGCTTTCATGGTGTGGCACACTTGAAATGATGCACCAAATGACACACATGAATCATACCACACATTTGATGCACAATGCTAAAATACATGCCTTTTCTACTTTTTCTCATTCTTGACAAAAAAGGGTATGTACATAATTGTGTTTTTAATATTTAATTATATGTTTTTGCAAGTTGGATAACAAAACAAATCAATGCATAATTCTCTACATCTAAACAAACAAAGGTGGCAATTGACTTGAAAAACACAACTCTTATTATGCGTTTTTCTCAAAGCATGTTTATGTATGTCAACTTTTTTTAATAAGTTTATGTACTTAATTGATTTGTCATGTAATTTGTTATTTTAGTAATTTGGATCTAGAGTGATTTTTGTGCTTGAAATTCTATGCGTATAATACTACATTTTAGCGAAATGATATAAATAATTATGTTGGGTATCTTTTGAAAATTGTAATATAACATGTAAGCCTTGTTTCATTAGCTCGGCGATACAGTAAATATATATTATTCACTATCTTCCTGTAAATACACAGATTGTTCGCCATGTGCCATGAGCAACACTGTGTTTTATAAAATTATAAATATATCTTTCTAAATTTTACCCGGAGCTACAAGATATTAAAATTTTGATATAACCATTTCAATGGAATATAAATATATAAAGGTCGCTTTAGTTAAAATATTCAAAGTTTACATTTCTATTAAATCACGCAAGAAACAAGAACTGAAGAAGGTTAAAATTTTAATGTGTTTTAAGTTCAAACTGAAATACTGAAATTTGCAAATAGTTTTACCATTAGAAGTTTTTTTCCTTCAAAACTCATGTAATATCAAGTATCATATGCTTCCATGACTGTCTTTTTGTTACAAACAGTTAATGACTATAATTACTTTTTTTTTCAAATGAAAGATCAAGTATCTGCAGTTTTTTGTATTTTTACGTGTCAAACTATACTTGCTCATTTATAAACTTTCAATTTTTTTTTTGTTTTTTGTTTTTTTGCATTCAACTACATATATTAAGAAAGACTATGAATCAATTTCCATCATTGCACAGTGGTACTAGTGTGTATATATTAGAAGTTTAAGTTAAACAAAACAATTAAATGTTAAGAACATTACACTAAGTAATTAATAACATGATATTGGCATAATATCGTTAATACCTTGTATATCGGCACATAAGTGCTAATTTTTATGAAACATCGACTAAAATGCTGGTAGTATCAACATGATATTGACATTAGAGATATTTATTGCAAAATCTAGGTGAAAATATCGAAAGAAATTATATTCAGAAGTGTTGAAAATGTAAAATAAAAATAAAATGTTGATCAAAATTATAAATCAAATTTGTAATTTATCATACTCTTTTAGTAAATATATAAATGAGCATTTTATTTAAAATCTAATCAAATTTGTAATTGCACGTTTCTTTAGTAATAAGTTGTTGTCAAGGGGTGTGCCTAGATGCAGAAAAGCCCTAGGCGCAGTTGCTATGCCTTTCAGCAGTTCAGGGCGCATATGGTGCACAAAGCGCAAACGAAGCGCATGAAATGCAAAAGGTGCACGAAGGCAAAAAAATATATCCAAAAAGGAGTGCCTAAATCAAACATACAACATGATATAAAAATTTGGGCTTTCAAGTTCAACCCCAAAAACTGATCTGAATTTACCTTTTTCTCTTTAGCATACCCAATCTTAGCTCCTTTTGTTCTCAATCTAGGATTCGAACAAAAGAAATCGAACTGTGCATATGCAGTGAATGTCATTGTGATTTCATATTTTGATTTTTGTTGAATTTATGATGTTCTATTTCCAAAATTGCATGCGTATGCTGTTTTCTAAAGCTTGAAAAAACTTAGTTTTAATAACAATTATTAACCGCAGATTTTCGTGCAAAAAATACAGAAAATGATTTTTCAAGGCGAACCAAAAAGTGCAAAGTGCATAAAGGCGCAGGCCTTGCGCTTTTTTGCCTTGTTTACTTTGTACCAACTCTTTTAGTTTATAAATTTGAATACTTATGAGAATTTATCTCATTTTTATACCTTAAATTTGTACCTTAGTCCTCAATCTTAAAATTTGTGTTTGTGGCTCGCTTGTTTGAGTAAACTATAATTTTATTATATACATACACACATACATATAATTATTATTAAAATAATTAAAAGTGCAGTGTCACGTAATGTCGATTAAGATAACAATATACCTATGGTATTTTATAGTTCTAGAGTACATATTTAATTCGTTAATTGACCGATATCCTCACAATATTTTTTTTAAACATAGCATATCGGTGCTTGGTTAATATTTAACCGATATGATATTAACTACTTAGGTATTATGTTGTAACGACCCCGAATTTTATATAAATTTAAATTGATAATTTAAAGAATTTTTGAATTAAAATAGTGAAATAAAACGGTAAATAGATTGCGAGTTTACCCGGATTCAAATATATTTTGTATAAATCATTTAAAATTAAAAATATTGTAAATATTGTATATATGTGAATATATATGTATTTGAGCCTTTATGAGTAAATTTGAGATTATAAATAATATATATGTATATACATTTGATTTGAATTGTAAATTAATGGTTTAATAATAATAATAAAAGTAACACTTAAATAAAATCTAACAACAAAGTAAAAAAATATGGAAATTCATCTATATTAATAAATAAATTTTATCTATATATATATATATATAGTTTTATACCAATTTAAATCCTAATTACACATTTATAAACCAATATAAATGTAAACCAAATAAACATAAGAACTATGCTATTAACTTAAGTTAAAAAATTTATAACCAATAACTAAAACAAAAAAATATATATTTGTACATAGTTAGCTAAGTGGGACACAAAGTACTCAAATAATAAATGCTTTCATCTCTTAGCAGCAAATAGATCATTCGAAATGTTTGAAGTATCATTTTAGCCACCATAACATACCATATCACCCATACCTATTGTATAAACAAATATATATATTCACAAATATGAAACCAGGCTAAGTAATAAATACAAGTATAAAGGTAAGTATGGCCGAAGTCAGCAAGTATGGCATATGAAACATAGAGTACTTAGTAATTAATGCTAGCACCACAACCATATTATCTATCAGCTGTTTGATGAACCAAAGAAAACAAAGATATAAATATACTCAAGTTTGTACAAGCCTAATTTATGCAAGTTTGTACCTAAAAGAATAAAGAATGGGCTGGTGTAAACTTGATAAGGAGCAAGCATTTAATGCTATATCACAAGTACACTAAATATTTCCTTTCAGCCCTAAAGAGATAAAGATCTCTGAATTATTCGTGTACCAGAGCAGTAAACAAATGAGTATACTTGTTTATTTATCAAACTATCTCATTCCATTTCGTATTACAAAAGCTTTACAAATCCAGTTTCTAAAAGTTTATACAAATACAACCTAAGTAAAAGAAAGAATAGAGGAAATACAAATGAAACCTGGAAATCAACTAGGAAGCAAAAACACTTCAGTTCAAATTTAAAATGAAAGCCTCTATGTTCTTCTCTGATACCACTTGTAAAGGTCCAAAGACAGCCTTCGAAAATCAGCACCCGTACTCCACTTGTACTCAAAATGCCGTAGATTCAAATGCCAAATCTGGTTCTCCGGAGCTTATAACAACATTAAGTAAATAACACAGCGGAATAAAAAGAATATAGATATACAACATCTGATACAATATCCAGATACAATGATGATACAATGAATATCTATATACATCAGAGATATGATACAACAAATAGCAGCGGAAAAGAAAACGATAACATCAGCAGCGAAACAATATCAATAGAAGTGATAACTCCAAAATGATCTTCAGACAAGAATGAATCCACAACTCCAAGATAAGCAACTCCGATGAATGAACTAGCTCCAGATAATCTACTAAACCTGAATATCTGAAAAGAAAACCCAACTCTAGACTGCTCGTGTGGAAAATTATGAGCACCCAGAGTTTAGGAAGGGAACAATAAACTCCGGATCAGTCATGGGACTGGTGTGAGCAACAAAAACAGTTTATCTTTAAAACAAACAACAACAGGATTTTAAAGTCAATTCGCAATGCTTTTGGAAAATGAAACTACCATAAGACCTCCCGCCACACACACAATGCAAACGCAGAATTGGAGGAGATTTCTTCTTATGATAGTCAAAGATGCTTACTACGTAAAATCATCTTGATATTATTATTAGTGCATAGTACAGAAAACATTTCGAAAGTATAGTATCAATCTTAGCCAACATACGACCAGTATCGTATGCCTACTATAGCTACCATCTAAACAGTGGTGACCACCGTACGTAAATGGCAGGTTCTACAACTAAAACCGTACAAGTTCCGTATTGGAGAAATGGATTTCCAACAAATGGTCAGGCTAAGGAACTTCCTTCCGCCGCATGGGAACGCCTCTGGCGGGACGCCCCGAGAGACAAACTGCTCTCTGCCAACAAGACCGGGTTACCCCTGTAACAGGTAACTCACGAATATGCCATCCCCCGGTCCTTTGGGACCTTTATCCGAGCTCGGTATCCAACATCACACATCATAAAGAAAGTGTATCCACATGAGTAAGTATCAGGGCTCCATACCATAATACCACCCCTTTCCAGAAGGAAATGACATACCCTAAAGGGCGCGACCCTCATAACCTTGCCGCAACGATCCTGTTTCGACCATTTCCGGGTAGTGAGGCTCGACGAAGTCTCGTCCACAAAGCTACGCTTTGTCACAAAGCCATGCTTCGGGTCAACGAATGATCAACCTATGATCACAAAGATATAAGATCAAACAAATGATCATATCACAAATGATCAAACACTGATCATCACACAGCAACACTCAGCATGTCACATTACCAAATTGGGATATATCGCTGATAAATTTCAACTACATAACCTCTGAGCTCGTACGTCTCAGAGAAGGGTGTTAAGCTAAGAGAATAAATTCTCCACCACCAACAGAAATGTATTTGAAAGAGATCGGCTTTATATCTCAAAGTGTAATGTCAGACATGTATCCATATAAGTCTGTTCCGGGTTCGAACAGAACCGAAGGCACTTCTCACGAAGCCCTTGCAATTCCGGATAATTTCCAATCACGTCCGGACTTCCCGTCACAAAAGAGTGATATAAATCTCTATACCGGCGCGACTCAGTGCAGAGACATTCGACAGGTTGTCCTTTCATTTTCGAAAAATATCCGGTCTTCAACACCGGTCTTCAAATGCTATCCATATACGACGTTTCATTATTCGGAATGGGTTATATGACACTAAGGTCCTCTCCCGGCTAAACCGAATAACGAGCGCAATCTTTAAAACATATGGATATTGGGATTTCAATTAAGTCACAACTTATTACCCAAAATCTTTCTTCAAATGGTTTAAACAAATTACCATTTTAATCTTTTAAACAAAAAGATTCATTTTAACAACCTTCAATGGTTTAAAACAATTTCCACACTTTAATCTTTTAAACAAAAGATTCATTCACAAATTTTCCAAATCGATTTCCATTTCAGTTTAATTAACTCGTTAAATCTTTAAATCAAAGATTTAACTTATAGTTTTCAAAACAATTCCATTTCAAATGGTTTAAACAAACATCATTTTAAATCTGTTAAAAATAACAGATTCAATTCATAGCTTTCAAAACAATTCATAACTTGGAAAATCCATTTTTCAATTTACTTGAAATTCCTTTAATTAACTGGAATTTCATTTCTTATCTGAAAGCTTTTACCATTTAAAAACAACAGTTTTTACTTTGGAAATCCGATTCATTCATACTAGCTGAAATCCTTGGGTTAAATCCAAATTCCCAAGTTATACTTTTTAAAATGGTTAAATTCATACAAACACATTTTATATCATCTTTAGTCCCTAGTTTCAATCATAGATTTAATTTCAAACTTGAATTCAAATTTAAATCAAATTATTTAAATTTTCACAACTCGATTAAGTTATTCAAAATAACTTTTATCTTTAAGATTCCATTTCAAAAGCTTTTCATTTTAAAACCCCAGATTTTCAATTTTCAAAATCAATTGAAATTAAAATTTCAATTTCAAAAACATCAAATTCAAATTATCTGTGACTTAACCGATTTCCACGTGAAATCCATATTTGTGTGTAAAAGTGTAGTCCAGGGGTTTCACACACAATAGTGCAATATCAATCATCACAGATATATCGATAAGCGGTATAATCGATAACGCTTATCTTCATTCACAGATTCATAGACAAAATAAATTTATCGGTCACAAAGATTCATCATTACAATTCGATGTGGGTTTCGGATAACCAACTGGAATCCGACTCCCTGTCGCATCGAAGTTCAAGTGCCGTTTTACGGGCCATGGGGTTTCATATTCACATAGTAATATATCACAGAAATAGAAATTTTAGATCACAACATAAATCAGGATGTATCATAAAGCATCATATATCAGGGATATCAAACAATTCACATTCCATAGAATCCAAACATTCATAGGTAAGGTCAAGCATTTAATAATCATTTATAAACAGGATTAATTAATCGTTTAATCCTAATAAATTCAACTAGTTTCCAGTTAAATGAATTAATTATCCAATTCTGATTGATTAATTACAAATCATTAATTACCAATTTATCTAATGATTTTCTTAAATCAATTAACTTGAGTTAATCAAAATACCCATAATTAATTACAATAAGTGATTAATCCTTAATTACTTTCATTAAGTAATTACACTTAAACAATTTATAATTGATTATCTACATTAATTAATTCAATTAATTATTAACATTAATCACTTTAATCAATACTTTAATAATCCTTAGTTAATTATCTTTATTAACCAATAATATTTCTTTAATTGCTTACTTAAGGGAATTTCTTAGATTTAAATCATTATTAATCATTTCTAATTAATTTAATTTGTTTATGAATTACACATCAATAAGTTTCATTAACTTTAAAGATAATTTATTCTTATTTATGATTTTATTAATTACTTCCTTATGTTTGAAAACATTTATTTTCAAATACTTTGGTTTTAGAAGAAATTTTAAAGAGTTGAAACCAAATACTAAAATATTTAAACTCATTTAAAATATTTACATTTATCACTTTCTTTCATCTCAAAATCTGAAATTCAAAGATATGTTCAAGTCCAGGTTTCAGATTTGTTTTTCAATTTTGCTTAAAACTTTCCTTTACAAATCAAATTCAAATCTTAAATTCAATTCCTTTCTAAATATACTTAATTGTTTAAACACTTTGTTTTTAGTTATTTAACAATTTGAATTTTTAAAACTTATTTCCAAACTAAGTTTCAAAACTGAACTTAAGTTACGTTTTAAACTTTGATTTTAACTCAGTTAAATTTTAATTTAAACTTCAGTTTTAAAAAAAAACAGAATAGTACAGGCTTCCTTTCAAAGGCCTGTAACCCATTCTACCCGAGCTATTACCCGAATCACTTCGAGTAAATTACTTAAATAACTCGAGTCACACGCGTGGACTTTCTCTATTCTTCCCAGTAGCTTCTTCTTCCCCACTTCACAACCCCAAGCACAAGCTATCACGCGTGCACGTGCACAGGTAACCGCGATGTCGTCGCTCCCCCATGACAACCCAAAATCACCCACGAGCGTCCCACGACCAAGTCCCGACCCTCAATTCCTGGTCACCGACCCAAATTCGAAAACAAGGCAGTTCCCACAACATCTGGAACACTCACTTCACCAGAAAACCCATCGAATCCAATGACTTCGACCATCGTACTCCCGGAAATTTTGGCCACAATACCACAAGCCTTCCACGCAACTACCCCCTTGATCTTGCGTCACTCGATTCACCACAAATCTCCCAGTCACCTCATTTCCAATCGCGACCCAATCACAGTGTTAAACCCTAGTCCACCCAAATTCCAATTCCACGATGATCGATCACTTCTTCCATGATCTTTCTCAGGTTCGCCGATCACCATACAAGCTCTAACCCCAGCCGCGACCACTCGAATCCACCCAGTCACCCAATTTCGATCAAAATGTCATTTCTGGTCATTCCAGAAATACTCCACAGATCCCAATCTAAAGTTCTTGATTTTGTTATTAAAAATCAAGTTTTACAATGTTGATTCTAGCTGCATACTCAAATCTATAAAATAAAGTGCTTGATTTTATCACATTTAAGAGATTTTTACTGTTTTCCTTTGTTTCGGAAAGTTCCCATATTTAAAAATACTCAAACAAAAAATTAAAACTTAGATTATAATCTTACAATCATATTTGTTTTGAAACTTTAAGTCCAGTAGTAACTGGATTGGAAGATTTGAATATTTATTAGAAAAAAATATATTCTGGGCTCTGTAAATTTCAAAACAGAGATGATATTAATTACAATATACACAGAATCAACATGCATATACATAGAAGCTTTAATCATACACATGCAAGCAAAAATTCATTAGAGAGATCACAGCAGGATATTAACTTTCTAAAATTTTAATTTATGTGTTTACCCACAGGCATTAACACAAAAGAAAATTTCTGGGTAGAAATATTTGCTCACCTTGACCATTTTAGTTTCCAGAAATTTCAGATTGAAGGTTGGAGTTGCAACCTGGTTTTCAAGTTTGTTATCTAAAAATCCTTCCTTCTTTGCTTCAATTGCTTTGATGTTTGTTTTTGATTTTTTTTTTTTTTTTTTTTTTTTTTTTCAATTTGAAGCTTCTGTTTTTTTTTCCTTCTCTTCCTTCTTTCTCTGTTTTTTTTTTCAATGGTGGACGAAATGGAATAAATTGATATAGGAGTGAAGCTTTTTATAGGGTATATATGTTTATTTGTTTGAGCTAAGATGAAGTTCTATACAACAATTATTTATATTTTGGTACAAAATTGTAACAGAGATATCTTCCCCATTGTTGGCTGATGTGAATTCTTAGCATGCTTGCATTAATTAGTTTCTACCACATTCATTTTATTTTTCTTCGGCTGTACAAATATTTAAGTTGGTGGTGGCTGAAATGATCTGTTAAGTACATATGTTTCCTTCTTTGTATCGGCTGACATATTATATTTGTGCTGAGATGATAATGTTGTGGTAGCTATAGGACATGGCATTTATTACTTGTACCAAATATGTATTTTTATCTACTTGCTATTTCTTTCTTTTCAAAGCTTGCTAAGTTGATAAAACTGGTGTAGAGGATGTATATATAAAATAAATGTGCAGGCTTGAATTCTTTGTTTTGTTCATATTGTTTATAACTTTGTTTATTGGTCTCGGCTGAGATAGATGTTATTTTAATTTGTCTTCATACTTATACTATGATATGATCTGCCTAGTTCCTTGTTTTCTTTTACACAGCAAACATGCTTGCTATTTTTAATTTTTATTTTGTTTTGTTCCTATTTCTTGTTGTTTGAATTTAACTATATATTATTTTATTTATTTGTTTAACTTACATTTGTTGCCTTGTATTATTTTATAAACTCAATTATTTAACTTACTTTAATATTTAATGTCTTTTATTAAATTTATAAATTCAAATCATTATCATTATTATTAGCCATTTATTTACAATTTAAATTCAAGTCAAATATATATCTATATATATTTATATTTTTCAAACTCACTCATATATGCCCAAATACATATATACACATATATACAATATATTTAAATGATTTATACACAATATATTTGGATATCGGGGAAACTCGCAATCAATTTATCGTTTTATTCCACAAATATAATTCAAAAATCGAATTAATTATCAATTTAAATATCTATAAGATTCGGGGTCGTTACAAACTTCCCCCCTTAAAAGAATTTCGTCCTCGAAATTGCCAAGGAGACACAAAGATAGATGAAGAATATTTCATCAACTAAAACTGAACATCTATTCTGCATTTGGCTTACCAAATCAGAATATCGATAATATATACAAGAACAAATCTGTTTGACACTTCACAAGATACTCGGGTCATCCAGATCTACGAAATATACAGTGGCATCGGTCAGTTCGAAGGGATAACTAACCATTCGTAGAATATACTGGGACCCAAAGAATAGATAGACATATGGATACAGTTTCAAAACTTTTAGTTTAGAACGAGAGTATACCTATCAACCATAGCAATCAAAGCAACCACTTCATCCAAACAAACAATTTTGAACCACCCGGAGTTTACGTCCCATATTGATATATCGAATTCCTCCCTGGATTTACCAGAAACTATCAAAGAATTGAGAAGAGATGACGAACAAAATAGATCGATAGAGAAAAGATCGTTTCCACTGTTGCATGGTATTTACCAATTCGTGGTGGTATTCCCATATCCCCTATCTCATCCTCTTCTTGCACTCATACTCACTATCAGTGGATAGTAAGAGAATTTACTGAGACATTCGAACGGATATCTGAGAATATACTCATTCTAGAGTTTACTTCACTCTATCTCTAATGAGTTACTTAACGTGTTATACTCCTGAGCAAAAGTTCAACCTTAGCTCCGATACCACTGTATATTTCGTAGATCTGGATGACCCGAGTATCTTGTGAAGTGTCAAACAGATTTGTTCTTGTATATATTATCGATATTCTGATTTGGTAAGCCAAATGCAGAATAGATGTTCAGTTTTAGTTGATGAAATATTCTTCATCTATCTTTGTGTCTCCTTGGCAATTTCGAGGACGAAATTCTTTTAAGGGGGGAAGTTTGTAACGACCCCGAATCTTATAGATATTTAAATTGATAATTAATTCGATTTTTGAATTATATTTGTGGAATAAAACGATAAATTGATTGCGAGTTTCCCCGATATCCAAATATATTGTGTATAAATCATTTAAATATATTGTATATATGTGTATATATGTATTTGGGCATATATGAGTGAGTTTGAAAAATATAAATATATATAGATATATATTTGACTTGAATTTAAATTGTAAATAAATGGCTAATAATAATGATAATGATTTGAATTTATAAATTTAATAAAAGACATTAAATATTAAAGTAAGTTAAATAATTGAGTTTATAAAATAATACAAGGCAACAAATGTAAGTTAAACAAATAAATAAAATAATATATAGTTAAATTCAAACAACAAGAAATAGGAACAAAACAAAATAAAAATTAAAAATAGCAAGCATGTTTGCTGTGTAAAAGAAAACAAGGAACTAGGCAGATCATATCATAGTATAAGTATGAAGACAAATTAAAATAACATCTATCTTCAACACTTGAATTATGTTTACGGATGTTGATTTTCGAGCGGGCAAAACCCGAGTCGTTACATATGTACAATGTACTTTCTTTCCAATAATAATTGCGTGCGTGCATGCGTGTGTGTATATAATGTATGTGTGTAAGTACATACATATACATGTGTGCGAGCGTGCGTTGAAATTGATGCTTGCTTGTCTATGTACGCTTTGTTTTGATTGCTGGCATTGTTTTACATATCCATATAATTTATGTATGCCGATCATGAAATTGTATTATGATAAGTTTCAATATTATATCTTTAGGTGAAGTATGGAGAAATATACTATCATTTAGCAGACTCCATGATTGTCAGATTTGCTTTTGAGCACATCATGGGTGCTAGATTTCTCAGTATTGATCTTGTACCTGCTTTATGCACAATTAACAACCACACCCAAGCTATAATGCGGGACAATGATGCGCAACCCCAAAATTGTATTCCTCTTTCGATCAATCACAATGCTAGCCTTGTTCCAATTTCAGTTCCAAGGGAACATAAAAACACAATATTGCCAGGTGCAGGTGAACAAACTCCCTCAGGTACGTCTAAAACCCATTCACATCAAATTGTTGAGCTTTACTGGAGTGTAACTATATAAGCTTCTGTATAAAACTGCCTGTCTTTACAGAATATTTTTGAAAACTTTGCATTTTGTTTTAGTGCAAACCATACATGCACTACTACTAACACAAATTCTAGTATTTTTTAATATGTATGAATTCCAATACATCCCTATTCCGCTACATCTCACTCTTTCGATTTCTAGAGCTACATGATCCAAAATTAAGCAAAAAAATTGTAGATATATTCTTGAGATGTTTCATGATCATCACAAAATTTTAATTAATTCAGATAATCCTAACATGCTCAAAATAATATTTTAATTCAACACTTGAATTATGTTTCAACGGTTGATATTGACTTAACATTTCGAATATGTTGAAGTTTTGAAATGATTTGATTTTTTGTGGGTACAAAGTTCATAATGTAGATTGAACATTCTCAAAATTTCCTTTGATTTCAATTGGTGTATCTCTAAAAATGTAAGGGATAGATGGGTGTAGCGATAGAGGGGTGTAGTGGCCTTATCCATATAAGAAGAGTTTCACCACACCCTTTATCGCTACATTCCTTCTACACCCTATGATTTTTATAGCTACATAATTCAAAATCAAACATAAATATGTAGATATAACCTTAAATGATTCAAGATCATCTTCAGAAAAATTGAATTAATTTGGATAATTCTAGCATGTTTAAAATAATATTTCGGTTAAAGTAAATGTTTTAACGTTGATTCTGACTTAACATTTTGATATGCTATAAGTTTTGAAATGATCTTATTTTTGTAGACATGATGTTCGTAGTGTAAATTAAACATCTTAAAGTTTCATTTGTTTCAAATTGTATACTAAAAGAGGGGTGCAGCCGATCCTTATCCATATCTTTGTAGCAACCAACGCTTATCATATCTTGTGTTACGCTACTCCAAATGGTAAAAGCTTATATTTTTAAATCATATTTAAAATCTTCTCTACAGAAATAATGGGTTTTAAATCATGGGTTTAAAATTGACATATAATTTCGAAGAGTTTTTTTTTTAAAATTTAGAAAATTGTCATATTTTTGGTGAAGGTAATAATCATAACATGAATTAAACATCTTAGGAGTGGTGTCATGGAACCTTCATATGCGTGTATATATCTATATGTATGCCTTGCTTCTACTACACCTATATGCACCTCTGCAATTTATAGAGGGATACAAATTAGAATTCAAAAGAATTTTTGTAAATATATTAATAACTCAACTCAAGGTCATTTTCCCAAAATTCCAGTTAATTTGGTTTCTCCTAACATATTCAAAATAAAATTTTCAATCAATGGTTTGTATAATTGTTTTGTTGGTTGATATTAACATAACAATTTTAAACATACTAAAAGTTTTAAAATGATTTCATTTCTGTAGATATATTAATACTCAGCCTAAGATCATTTTCCCAAAATTTCGGTTAATTTGGATTCTCCTAACATATTCAAAATAAAATTTTCAATCAATGGTTTATATAATTGTTTTGATGGTTGAAATCAGTATAACAATTTTTAACATAGTAGAAGTTTCAAAATGATTTCATTTTTCATGGAGATGATGGTCATATTGTAGATTGAACATCCTTAGAGTTTCCTTTGCTTTTGAATTGTGTAGCCCAATAAATTGTATGTGCGTAGGCGAGGTGCAGTGGAAGAAGTACTGCTACACCACTTTCTGTACACCTCATCCTACACCCCTGAGATTCCCTAGGCTATACAGTTTGAAATCAAATGAAACTTTGGGGTATTCATTCTACACTACGAACAACATCTACATACAAAAATTAGTTCATTTCAAAAAAATTAACATGTTCAAAATGTTATGTCAAATATCAACCTTTAAAACGTTTACTTTAACCGTCAATTTGAAATATTATTTTAAATTTGAAATATTATTTTAAACATGTTAGGGTTATTCAAATTAAGTAAAATTTTGTGTAGATAATCTTGAGGCATGTAAGAACATATCTATACATTTTTGTTCACTTTCGAATTGCGTAGCTCGAAAAATCACAGAGGTGTAGATGTATATGTGTTTCTGTACGCCTGCGTGCGTGCATATATTGGAAGGTTTTGTACATCCTCTTTTGTAGCGTGTCTCTTTAGCCCTTTTAATATCTTGAGCTGACTCAAAATGCTATGAAATTTTGAAGATACGTTCGCACCTGATTCAGACATTTTCTACAAAAAGTTGGCTTAATTGAGTATGTTCACAGTGATATTGATGTTTTAAATCAACGGTTTAAATAAATGGTTTAACGGTTGATATTATCTTATAATTATGTAGGGCCTAGAAAATTTTAATTGTTATCATTTTTGACGGAGATGATTATGTAATATGGATTGCACATATTTACAATTTGATGACATTATAAATACCGTAGCTTAAGATATGAAAGTGGTGCTACAAAATAGAGTTAATAATCCCCATAAACCCGTAGTGTCTTAGCAGTAGAAGAACAAAATTGGTATATAACTCTATTTAACATGCCAATACTTATAAATCATTATCATCTTAGCCTTAACAATCCCAATAAACGGGGTCAAATATATGGTCACTAGTGATTTGTATTGCCAAATACTAATTTTCCTTGTCATGACTTGAACTATATTTTCAGCTCCTGTCTCATACTTCTTGTTACATGTGTTCTTTGACATCTTTATAAGGTACTTTAAATAAAATAAAAAAATAAATAAAAACTTTCATGTTTTGCCAATTATACAAGTGAATATAACTAGTCGTAACTTAATTCCAATAATTAAGTATCATGACCTCATATATGCTTCATTTGCTAGCTCAAAACATGGTTACTTACATCTAAATTTAGTGACTAATATAGAATTTGATGTGATTTAACAGAGCTTGAAACAGCACAACTTAAGGAGCAGGCTATTTCTGGTGCTCGTGTTCAACAATCTTTTGGTAACGATGCTAATATTACTAACAATAATGAGAGGGTGGAGTTAGAACACAAAGATGCTGCAGTTGAACCTAAAAAGGATGCTCCTTTAGTTTCTACTAAGAATGAGAAGTACAACAAACGTAATAGCTCCTTGTTTGGCGATGAGATCTTCTCAGGAAAACATCATGTGAGAAAGAGAGAGCACAAAAAGGGCAAGGATGTAAATTTGGATAGTTTCCATGAAGCAGCAGCTCAGTTTGACTTGTCAATGCAAGATCTTAGCGATGCCACGCTTAAAAGAAAAAAGAAGAAGGTTTTATCAAGTAATGATAAGCTTCCACAAAATAATTCAGTTGATGAATCACTGCACATGGTCGATGATGCTGTAAAAGAAAATCAAACTATAGAAAATTTTGCAGAAGTCACGGTCAGCAACAGTAAGGACATGGGAAAAGAATCTGAAATAGTTGTTCAGGCAAACTCTGTTCACAGCAATATACCCCAAGTTGAGTATAACAAGAACGAAAGGGTGGAGTTAGGGCACAAAAATGCTGCAGTTGAACTTAATAAGGATGCTCCTTTAGTTTCTGATAAGAATGAAAAGTACCAGAAACCCAATACTTCCTTGCTTGATGATGATATACCTTCAGAAAAAGATCATGTGGGAAAGAGTGAGCACAAAAAGGACAAGGATGTGAATTTAGGTAGTTTCCATGAAGCAGCAGCTCAATTTGACTCGTCAATGCAAGATCCTAGTGATGTCAAGCTTAAAAGAAAAAAGAAGAAGGTTTTATCAAGTAACGACGAGCTTCCACGGAATAATCCAGCTGATGAATCACTGCCCAAGGTCGATGATGCTGCAAAAGAAAATGAAACTACAGAAATTTTTGTAGAAGGCATGGTCAGCAGCAATGAGGATATGGGAAAAGAATCTGAAATAGTTGTTCCTAAAGAGGCAAACTCTCTTCACAGCAATACACCCCAAGTCGAGTATAACAAGAATGAAAGACTGGAAGTAGAGCACAAAAATGCTGCAGAAATGAAAAAGGCCGCTCCTTTTGTTTCCAATAAGAATGAGAACTACCAGAAACATAATACTTCCTTGCATGGTGATGAGATCCTCTCAAAAAAAGATCATGTGGGAAAGAGAAAGCACAAAAAGGACAAGGATGTAAACTATGATAGTATCCAGGAAGCACCAACTCAGTTTGATTCTTCAATGCAAGCTCCTATTAATGTTAGGCTTAAAAAAAAGAAGAAGGTTGTATCAAGTAATGATGAGCTTCCACAGAATGTTCCAGCTGATGAATCACTGCCCAAGGTCGATGGTGCTGCAAAAGAAAATGAAACTACAAATTTTTTTGTAGATGTCATGGTCAGCAACAGTGAAGACACGGGAAAAGAATCTGAAATAGTTGTTCCTAAAGAGGCAAGCTCTCTTCATAGCAATATAATACAAGTTGAGTCACTAGGGCAAGCTGGAGTTGATGCTAAGCGGAAAAGAAGGAAAAAGGTCTTAGAGGAGCCTCCACAAAACAAACCGATTAACAATTACTTGGAGGAGATCGATGCTTCTGGTCAAGCAAAACCAATAAAACATCATGTAGGAGATATAACAAACAAAAATGTGAAGTTGGGAACAAATTTCGAAAAATCAGTTACACGCGGTCATGATTCATCAGGCAAGATTAATGCTACTTCCAAAGAAATTCAAGTTCAAGAAAATCATGAAGAAGAATTGATTCCGCGAAATAATTCAGTTGATGAATCACTGCCCAAAGTTGATGATGCTGCAAAAGAAAATCAAACTGCAGAAATTTTTGAAGAAGTCATGCTCAGCAAAAATAAAGACCTGGGAAAAGAATCTGAAATAGTTGTTCCTAAGGAGGCAAAATCCCTTCACAGCAATATAACACAAGTTGAGTCACTAGGATCAGCAGGAGTTGATGCTAAGCGGAAAAGAAGGAAAAAGGGCTTAGAGGAGCCTCCACAAAACAAACTGATAAACAGTTCTTTGGGTGAGGTTGATGCTTCTGCTCAAGAAAAATCAATTAATGAGAATCGCGTTGACATAACAGACGGAAATGCGAAGTTGGGAAAAAATTCTGAAGTAACAGACACACTTGGTCATGATTCATCAGGCAAAGATAAGGAGAATCTTAATAAAACTACTGTTGGAGATTCTTCTGTTGATGAATTTAAGATTACTCTTAGCCCAGCTGACAAAAAGAAAAGGCGCACTTGCAAAAATAAGGAAAAGACCGAACCACTTGTTCAGGAACTGCAATCTAGCAAGCATGAGGTAGTTGGTTCATCCATTGACCAAGCAACATTGAACTTACCAAAAGCACCTTCAGTCAATCAGCCTGAAAAATTAAATCCAGGATTAAATGGAGGTGTAGTTGAAGATATTTCCAATGAGAAAAAGACAAAGCGCAGTCGAAAGAAATCCGAAAAGATTGAACAACAAGAAGCAACTATGCCATCTGACACACAGAAAATAGTTAATTTAACTGTTGACCAAGTGAATGAGGATTCAACGAAAGAACTCTCTGATAATCCTACCAATGTAAGGGAGGCAACAATTGCTGAAGCTGCTGCATGTGACAAGAAGCCAAAGCGCAGCCGTAAAAGAAACGCTAGCCATGAACATGAACATCTAACTGCTGCTGATGGTCATCCTGTAATGGACACGGCAGTTCAAGTCAAACCTAGTGATCAAAAGTCAAAGCGCAGCAAGAAGAAGTCAGAGAAAGCAAATTTTCCAAGTAAAGAATCTTCCATAATCAAAGAGTCGGCAAAAGAGAATTTTAAGGAGATGTCAACAGGTGAAATTGGGCACACAAATGAAAATTCTGAGGAAGTGTCAAGAACTGTAGATAAAATTGTTAGTGCTGAGTTAGATTGGGCAAACAATCAGATAGAAGCACAAAATCACATTGCGAAGGAGCCAGTGGGAGCTGATTTTGTAAGTGATGTGTGTAAGAATGAGAAAGCAGCTAAAGTGAATCAAGAAGAGATGATAAAAGACAAAACAGAGAACACAGACGAGAATGTGGAAACTTTGTCAGGAATTGGAGATAACAAAACAGCCGACGTGTTAAATAATGCAGATATTAAAGAAGTACCTCAAGCTGATACTGATAAAATTAATTTCATGGATTATTTTGGTCGAACTGCAAAACAGCATGATATAGTACAGGAAAAAACCAGCAGGAAAACGAAGAGAGAAAGAAAACTGAAAACATCTCCTCATGATTCTACCACTACTGTTAAAATGTTGAAGCATGAACATAATTTAACTGAGAAGAAGCTTCAAGAAAGTGATTCTAGTAGACAAAGTTTGAATGGTCCGGCTTTACAAACTTCTAAAGCACAAGTTGATGCACCAAAGAAGCATGAAAGCAAAGATACAAATTATATCATGGCTTCTAATAATAATTCTGGTGTGGTCACTAATAACCTCAAAGAAGGATCTATGGCTAGATTGGATGCATCGGGTGGTAGCATTGAAAACGGTACACAAAATCAAAGGATTACATCTAGATGCGCAATTAAAAAAGTTCAAAATAACAGTCCGAAAAGTAAATTAAGCAATTATCATGGGGAAGTGTTGACTCCTGGCACAATATTTGATGATGACGATGCCAATAGTGGAAGCTCTATAGATGATTTTATCATAAGCAGTAGACCTAATCCAGGAAAGACTAGTTCTGGTAATTCTTCTGAAACTGATGATGATTCAGATAGTGACACCGATGAAACAAGTATTTCTCTTGGTATGTTCTAGAACTGTAGTATTGTTTAGAAGCTTAAATTGAAAGTTTATGCCTCAACTATGTACGCAAATGCAAAATTCAACATAAAATTAACACACATGGACAGTTTTATATACATAGTTTGGTCATTAGAACCTGTGTCAAGACTTCAATATCTTTTTTGGATTAATTGCTTCTCCACACGTTATTCAAATTATGCAGATATTGTGATATGTTATAGCTGATTCATTAACTTCGCCTAAGTTGTGAAATGATTTTAAATTGCTTTTTAAGTGCTATTATACAAAACTTTTTCCCTATTAAAATCTACTTCCCGCTTACCCTTGTTTAATTTTATTTTAGTCTTGGTCAAATAAAAGTAGTAGCATGCCATATGCTAATATGGCTATAGAAAACATGAATTGAACTCTGATTGAATTGTAAAATATCTATGGCCCCAAATGGGTTTATAAATGATATGAATTGTGTGCTGCCCAGGTTCAGCAGACCGGCACTGTTATAACTAGAAAACTTATTTCGGAATTAAAACGATATTCATAATAGGATTTATCCTGGTATTTTTACATGATAAGGAATATACATATAGGCACCCAGCTTCAGTGGTCCCCATCTGTCAACTGTACAAAGATAATAAATGAAACCTGGTATGTATAGTCAGTTTTTTTTTATTGACTAGGCAGGTGCAAACCCAACTGTTATTAGACTTGGTGGTCTAAGGCCAATGCCCATCTTAAGCTTATATATGGCACCGACCGTGACCAGTTTCATGCTAAAGCCCTATGCATTCTTCCCACCTGCTGAAATTGTAATATGATCTACAATTGCCTTAAAATTACTTGGAGTTCCATTTGTGAACCCATGGACTAACTGGGGATATTATGTTCATCATTTGATATTTTATAGAATTTGTTTCTTTCCCTTAGACCTCCTACAATTACCTCTTCTGTTAGACCGTCAGATGAAACTTTTTACAATTTGAAATGATCGGTAGTCGTTTAAGCATGTATATAGCATCCAATGATCTGTTAACTGGCTATTTTCTAATTATATAATTTACTACTTGTATCAGGGGCATCTGATGATAATGTATTCCGTAGTGCATTTGACAACCCAACGAAGTAAGTAAATTCACATCTCTGATAAACTTGCTGAATATTGATAATATCTCTATGACGAAGAGCTACTTGCTTACTCAATTGCTATTAAGACAGAATCTTTCAATTATGCCAGAGCTTCAATCACTACCGTTTGGCTATGTGCTCGATAGCTATAAATGTAATAACACTAGAAGCTTGATTAATTTAGAAACTCATGATAATGCATTACATGGGCTGGGCTTAAATTCTTAAATCTAGCTAAAGCGTTGCGAATAATATACACAGCTTGCATCATAATCATTTGTATCCTTGTTACAAGGGCATGAACAAAATACATCATTCGTACAATTGGTTGATTAATTATTTAATCTAGTCTTCCAATGTTTCAAATAGAACTTATATTGTATGTAATTTAGGTTTCTGCACTTATATCCCATCGTTTTCAAGAATTATTCCATTGAAGTAATTTTTTCATTCTATGTATATTTATGCATATGCAATCAGATTAAGTAGAAAAAACGAACCAATTAGCACAATCCTCAAGAGCACAAGAAGCTACCGAAGGGCAAAGCTTTCAGCTTCACAACCTGAATTCGATGACACTGGAAGCCAAAATGTTGATGCGGTTTTTGGAACTCAGCCTGAATCACCAGAGATTTAAGTCAATTTGATCGTTTCTGATTGCTTGGTTTTGGGGAATATAGCATTTTACGACTTTATTCAGTTTCAAACTAGTTTAGTTTTACTACTTGTAGTGTATTTTGTGGTATGTTTTCATGGATTGCTCTATTATACTAGCACTGAAACAAGATATGTCTGTCAAGTTGAACATTAGCTGTATGTATATGTTTTCATGGATTGCTCTATATTGCAATGGGTTATCAGTTCTTCAGTACATGAAGATTTTTGCATCTCGACCGCTCCTATACAATATTGTACCAATATTAATCTCCAAACATGAAGTTGGAAAAAGCTCTGATGAATGGATTTATTAGTAATAACTATCGTTGAAATATGTTTTTTCGTAATTTTTGTTTATATTTCAGATGGATATTGGACAATTCTGAAGAGATGTTCTAGATCTTCTGTTTTTACTCTAAATTGGTGTTTGGATATTTGTGTTGATATTTACATATATCGAAAGTTTACATTTTATTAATGTTGCAAGCTAGTTTTTTTTTTTCTTTTCCCCCACTCTTGGAGCTTATTTTACATTTATGCTTCGTATGAAACTTCCGATTTAGTGGTGCAATTTGAAATTGGTCATGTGATTGCCCTTTCAATTTTACATTGATGCGATATGTGATCTTGACAACTTAATCTATTTCTAATAAATTTGAACTGGTGATATCTGAAATCGTGCTAGTTCAGTATTGTTGAATCAGCGTCATCGTGGTTAAAAGTGATCTAATTTTATGATTAGGTTTGAAATTAGCATTCATGTGTTGTTTGTTTGTTTGGTAAAGAGGGTTAAATTGATAATTTTATGCATTGGGTTTGTATTGTCTTACAATTTAAGTGTAAATGATAATAAAATTTTGTTCAAAATATAGAATATTACATGGTGCATGGGGATGAAGTGTTGGGTGCGGAGGCTGCTTCTATGGGTGAGAAAGTGGAAGCACAGATAGGCAAGGTAGAAAATACGGGTAGGCTGCAGTCCGAGCTCTATGCAGACATTGTGATTCATGATTCTCTTAGTTTAGAGAGCCGAGAGATTAGAGTGCTAGGTGAATCGAGCATGGCTAGAGCTTCACTGTGTGAGAAGGCAGGTATACTACTTGTTTCCAAAGCAAAACGTGATTTTAGACGCAACCGTCCGAGTAGCAGTTTGGTGAGGAGGAGCGCTAGGTTTCTCAGTCATGCTTTCGGTTCAGCTACTAGAGCTTCTGGCTCTTGCTCAAGTTCGATAAACTACTTAGGTAGTACTTATACCGTTACTATATTAAACGATTTACCTACCAGTTATATGGCGCTAGGTTTAGTTAGGAGTGCGAGATTTGTTCCTAAGATCGACTAGTCCGATGTAGAATTCATTAGGAACAAGGAGCTTGAGAGTGTATAATCACTTAGATCGTGAGATACATTCGTTGGAATATTGAGCGTTTACATGATTGTCATAAATGTAATAAAATTAGGATTTTCTTTTAAAGATAGCAACACTGACACAACTCTTCTTCAAAAAATTGAAATCGAAAATCCCGACTTCCGGTTTTATAGAAGTCTAGAGGGATTTTATATAAGTAATTGGGCCTACCTTCCTGCTATGGGTAGTTCAGATGGCATAATGATGGATTGGAAGCATAACTATGTTAAACTCATTCGATCAGTAATTAACACTCACTCAATGCACCTCATTTTCTCGGACTTAAGAGATGACTTCCTATTAGGCGTTTCAAACGTTTATGGGTCTCATAACAAGATAGACCAAAGAATTCTCTAGAGTGAATGTCTAGTTTTCAGATATATGTCAGTCGGCCCCTAGGTGGTAGGAGGATATTTCAATGTTACTAGATTTTTAGGAGAGTGCTCTCCGGGGGAAGGTGATACATCCACCATGAACGAATTCGACCAATTTATTATTAATGGTAATCTAATTGAATTACCACTTAATAATAGAAAATTAATGTGGTCGAAATCCAAAGAAATTCCATCGATGGTGCTTCTTGACATTTCTGAAGAAATGGAGGATAAGTTCTCTGCTCTGTCTATAATAGTCCTTCCGACGGTCTATTCGGACCACTATTCTATTATTCTCTCTTGCTTGCGTTAACAAGCCCATTATTCACAAAACCTTTAGATTTGAAAAGATGTGACTCCTAAAAGTGAGCTTTTTAGGCTTAGTCATCAACAAGCGACTATCTATGAGCGCCAACACCTCTAAATATTCAGGTAACATAGCTTAAGTTTTTGTCGGCAAACTAAGAGACTTAATATTATTTCTTAAAAATTGAAATAAAGATTTCTTTGGAAATGTTAGAACCAAAAAGGAAAAACTACTCTTACGGATCCTAAAATTAAATAAATTGGAAGAATCAAGAACCCTTAACTCTTCCGAGCAAAATATACTGTCAAATCTCAAAGATGAACTTGATAAAGTCATCACACAAGAGTAAATAATGTGGAAATACTGATCTAGGGTCCAATGGATGGATGAATGTGACAAGAACACTAAGTTTTTCCATAAAATTGCTAGCGGTCGCAAGCACGGTAACTCCATACACTCTTACAATTAACAATGTGGAAATTTTTGATCAAAACGAATTCAATAATGCATTCACAAACTACTATAAAGAAATATTTGGAACTCACATTGGACATAGAATTAAGTTTAGGTGGGACATACTGCCCACAAAATTCTAGGATTGCCTTAATGATCTGGATTCTCCATTCACCAAAGAAAAGATCTTTAGAGCAATCAACAATATGCCTATCGATAAAATCTCCTTGTCCAGATGGTTTTTCGACATTGTTTTACAAGAAAGTTTGGCATGTTCTAAAAATGAACATCCTTAAAATGTTTAACGAACTTTATAACAGTCGCCTAGAACTCGAAAGATTTAACTTTACAAACATTATCCTCCTCCATAAGAAAATATGTGCGAGTGAACATAAAGATTTTAGACCTATCTCCCTAATCAACTGTTTACTTAAAATTATTTCAAAGGTATTAGTTAATAGGGTTAGTAATAAAATTAATAATCTAATCGATATAATTCAATTTAATATTATAAAAGGTAGAAATATTACGGACGGAGTAACAATAGTCTAGGAATCCATAAACTATTGTCGTAAAAATAATATTACTTGTGCCCTTTTAAAACTTGATTTTGCTAAAGCTTTTGATTCAGTTGACAGGTAGTTTATTCAAGATTCACTTTTGGCTAAGGGTTTCAGTCCTAAATGGGTAGGCTGGTTTGTCTCCTTGCTAGAAAAATGGAAACTCTAGCATAATGGTTAACGGTATTCTAGGCAACAAAATTCAGTCTAAACATAGGTCAAGGCAAGGGCATCATGTTGGATCTGGGCTAGCACACAGCAGGGTAAATATGTAAGTTTCCAAAAATTTATTCCATTTGAATCTTATTGGGCCTATGAAGTCTAAGTTTGTTTAAATCTTATTCAAATTTATTTTATATAAAATCAATATTTTATGTAATTTATAAATAAAGTTTTATTTAATGTTAACTTTATATTATATAATACAATACGTGTATCATATACACTTATATGTATACGTGCATGTGTAACATAAATAGTGTACACGGTTTAATATGTACCGAAAACATGACGAGAAAGATAATAAAAACATAAGTATCATAAAGAAATACTAGGTATACTAAGTAAATACTTATGATACTTACAATATGTGTAAAAAACCCCATTATTTGGTATACTTCTCTCTATGAACTAGGGCAGTTTTATATACTTGAAAGTTCTACCATTTTTCGATATGCTAACAATTCTTTTAAGGTCCAATCCTTTTGCGGTAAATAATATACATCACAACCATGGAGAGAAACCCATAGGGATCTCTCTACAAATTATTATAGAAATTGTCAAACACAAGGCAATTCCTTAGCGCTTCTATAACAATTATTCGCTATAAAACTACTTCCAAACTAAAATCCAGGTCAATCCAAGTCTAACCAAACCCTATGTGTTTTATTTCAAGGCTATGCAACAAGTCATTGAAAGCCATACAATTCCAAATACATCAATTACATATGACATTTGCATTCCAAAGCAAGAATCACAAAAGTATACAACAATATATAGTCAAACAATTTAATATATTCTAAACAATCACATATACACTTCATATACATTCAAATGATGAGTTTGTTCAGCTTTCAATAAGTACAAAACCAAGCTCAGGCCTTGACCTTTGCTTCCACTTCCTACCTCAACCTTGCAAGCTCCCAAACTTCCTGCCTTCACCTCTTTGCTTACGACCAAGGCAAGAAAATGCCTCTTATTGCTCACGACCTTGATGGCTTTTGGGGTGTGTGCTCTAATTATTCAAGCTCCAAGTTGATGAAGAGTGCTGCTATGTCATTATAATTTTTATACTAGAGTTTGGTGCAAGTTTGAGTTAATTTGCATCGAGTTTGAGAAAGTTATTTAGAAAAGGAGAGAGAATGAATACTTAGTTTTAATTTGCTAAAATTTGTGAAAGTGATTCTTTAGCCTTAGGTTCCCTTATATAGGAATTCAAGAGGTCACCACTACCCCTAGTCACCTACTATGGCCGGCCAAAGCCCACTTCCCTCCATGTGATCAACTTTCCACCTATCTGCAATAAAATATCTCCAGCTCACACCTTTTAGAAGCCTTCCAAAGTGGATTTAGTTAGCCATAATTATTCAAAATAAACAACTTCAAGTATTTATTTTTGTAAATAAATTTAAAAAACAAGTTTACTATCATTAGTTATTAATTAAATGGAGTTTAATAAGGTTATAAAATCACTTTTATAACACTTAACCATATATCAAAAGTTCAGATATTCAAAGACGAAATGTTTGAAATTAGGTCGCTACATTTCCCCCACTTAAGACATTTTGTCCTCAAAATTCAAACAGAACAACAATTAAAGAAGAACAGAAGAACAAGTACATATATAGAGTACTACTGAAACTATATACAAACTAAAATGCAAACCAAAATGCATACTAAGTGACTCCACCTTAGGCGGTGAGTATACTACAAAAGCTATGATAAGATAAGAAACCACTAATCTAGAAACAACTTCGGACAGGACTCTCTCACACTATCATCAATCTCCAAGTACAATCTTAGCATCCTCGCTCCACTGTACCTTAACCAACTTCATGACCTTGGTCCTCCCGCTTTACATCTTGATCAACATTGCAAACAGATTGCCTTAGTATAGTTAAGTTAGGCTCAACCTCCAGGTCTTCTTGCTGCGATGCTTCCACTATCAAAGAAAGGATCGTGCACATACTTACGTAAATGCGATACATAAAACACATTGTGCACACCCGATAACCTAGTTGGTAACTCAACTCCATAGGCAAGTGTACCAACCCTCTCTAGTATAGGAAATGGTCCTATATAACGAGGAGCCAACTTGCCCATCCTTCCCAATTAAACAACACTTCTCATTGGAGAAATCTTTATGAACACAAAATCTCTAACTGAGAACTCCAAATCCCCGCGCCTCTGATTTGTGTCGATTATGCGCTTCCTTTATACGTTTCTGAATCTCCATTACCTTATTTAACGCCTCCCAAATTATATCTGACCCAAGTACTAAACGATATCCAGGTTCTACCCAATACAATGGAGATTCGAAAGGTCTGCCATACAATGCTTCAAAAGGTGCCATTCTGATGTTAGCATGGGTACTGCTGCTGTACAAAAACTCAACAAGAGGTAAATGTTCATCCTAGGAACCCCCGAAATCTAGTATAAAATCCCAAAGCAAGTCCTTCAAGACATGGTTAACCCTCTTTGTCTGTCCATCATTCTGAGGATGCTAAGCTGTACTCAAACTCAGCTCTGTCCCTAAGACATCATGCAACCCTTTCCAGAACTGACTGGTGAATATCAGATCTATATCACTCATGATATCATAAGTAACTCCGTGAAGCTTGACGGTCTTCTTAAGTACAACTTAGTTAAACTAGACGTTGTCGTTGTAGTCTTCACAGGTAAGAAGTGTGCGCTCTTAGTTAGTCGATTGACTATAACTCATACGCCTTCATTACCTTTCCTCGACCTAAAGTACATAGATATCTACTCCCACTTTTACTTAGGAATCTCAAGTGGCTGAAACAGTCCAGTTGTCTTTTGATGGCTACCTTCGACTTGTTGGCAGTTAGAACACCTAATCACAAATATGGAAACATCCCTCTTCTTACCTTCTCACCAGAAAGTCCGCTTCAAATTTTGATACACCTTTGCAACTCCAAGATGTATCGTAGGTCTTGAATGGTGACTCTTTTGTCAATACATCTTTCCTAATCCCATCAATATCTGGAACACGTAGCCTTTCGTTCGACCTCACTATACTACGACTATTAACCTCGAATCCCGGCCACTTCTTCGGTGCCTCATTCTCACTTATCGCTTTGGCTATCCTTACAATACAAAGATCTCTCAATAGATTTCCTTCAATATGACTAATAAGGATCGGCTTTACTTCCGTATTTGCCATAACTGCATACCTCCTATTAAGCGCATCTGCTACAGCATTCGCTTTCCCGAGCGTAAACTAAATGTCAAGATCATAACCCGTAAAAAACTCTAACCAACATTGTTGTCTTATGTTTAGGTTCTTTTGGGTGAAAATATACTTCAATGATTTATGGTCCATGTACAACTCAAACTTATCACCAAGCAAGTGATGACTCCATATCTTCAACGCAAAAAAAACTGTAAACAACTCCAAGTCATGGGTCAGATACTTCGATTCATGCTGCTTAAGTTGCAGGCTAGCATAAGCAATAACCCTTCCATGTTGCATCAATGTTGCACCTAAACCTATCCCACAAGCATCTGTATAAACACTTAAACCCTTACCTCCGTTCGGAATGGTCAGAACATGAGCGTTAGTCAACCTTGCCTTCAACTCTTTGAATGTTTGCTCACATTTATCAGTCCAAACAAATCTGATGTCTTTCTTCGTCAAATTCGTCAAGTGTGTATAAATCCGTGAAATCCTAAACAAACCTCCTGCAACACCTTAGTAACCCCAAGAAGCTTCTAATCTCAGTTGCGCTTTTTGGCTTCTTCCAATCCTGAATAGCTGTAACCTTTGCTGGATTAATAGAAATACCCTCCATCGAGACAATGTAACGACCCACCTTTTTGGACGGTTTAAATCGACAATAAACCACACATGTCAAACTCAAACCATTCAAAAGGGAGGATTGTTATGGGGTAAATAAGAAATGAAGAGAAAGAAATAAAACAAACACATAATCTCATAGCGGAATGACAAAATATAATAATCAAATAACAGTTTATGAATCCGTTTTACAAATACATTTGATTACACTTTTACAATACAGATCAGAGTACATACAGCAGGGATAAATGAATAATGTAGCGGAACAACATGATGTAGTGGGATAAATATAATAAATAATAATAGTATACAAATCTCCGTCTTCTTTCTCCAGAAAAGCAGTCTTCGATACACTGAAAAGCTCAGACTGACCCGAGCGAAATGAAAAGACAAAACATTAGAGTCAGAACTAAAAGATCTTGTGTAAGCTAAATCAACAGTAAATAAATAAAGTGTAACGGCTTCAGAGATGTTTACGGGGTTTGACATCTCCTATCCAGTGTCTACCATGAGTGCAATAACTTAAGAGATGTTCGTGAGTACCATCTCCTAAGGATCCGTTAAACTATTTACTATGTAGTAATATATGCTATTATAATATGTCTATCAGTAAAGTAAAGTATTAAAATAGCATTAAGACGTTACCCATATCCCCCTTAACACATTTTTATATATTCCCGTAGTCTATACAGATACTGTAAGCCCCACCAAACTGATGGGATACTCAGGGCGCACTCCATAGGTACAGTACAAACCAAACTCGTAATGGGCACGATAAGGCATGTGACAAGGCACGCGAGACAATGCCAGGGTAGGATTCTACCGTTTGCAGAAGCGGGCTGGTGGTAACGCATAGCAGCTAGTACCGCCCACCTCGGAACACACTCCCATAATCAAATCGAGGGGTGGCCATCAAATCAATCACAAAGTTATAATATGGTATCGAAGAAGCATGTCTGATCGGAAGTGAGACCTCACTTGGCCCAGGTATAGCTCCTGTTTTAGTCACATCAAGCTGACTTGCGGGAGTCAGAGCTACGTTAATACCTCATACAGAACCGTTCGCCAAACCATCCTACTTCATTCTGGAATCTCCACCACGTACACAGTAGTTAAAGTGGTTTTCAGTATTGGCAGAGAGTATGACAATACTCGATCCTGGTCTCTTTAACAATCAAACGCTTATTTCACATCGGATGGTTCTTTTAAATTTCCAAAACCGATCCATAATTGATATCTAAATATCAAATTCAATTCAAACCATATCACTTTCGAAATCATATTCACTTCCGAAATCATATTCACTTTCGAAATCATATCGACCAAATAGGTAAAATCCTCATTTCAAAATCACCATATTTAATCAGATATGTCATTTAAATCCCAACTTAGGTTATATCATTATTTAACTGTATTCGCTTTTAAGTCAAGGATTTAAATATAAACCATCCCACTTTACACAGTCTAAAATTTAGAAAATAGTTTAGATAGTTATTAATAGTTCAACATAGTTTAAAATAAATTTTTAAATAGTTAAAATACTCTAAAATAGTAAAAAAAAGAAGATTAAAATAGATTAAATGGATTTAAGATAGTTTAAATAGATTTAAAATAGATTAAATAGATATAAAGTTGATTAAATATATTTAAAATAGATTAAATAGAATTAAAATAGATTAAAATGGGTTAATTAGTTTAAAATAGATTAAAATAGATTAAATTGGATTAAATAGATTATAATAGATTAAAATAAAATAAAAATAGTTTAAATTGATTAAAATAGTTTAAAATGGATTAAATTAGTTTAATAGTTTGAAAATCTTAAAAATCAGGATTTTTAAGATAATATATTTTTGAACAGTTTATATTAAAATAATAGATTTGAAATTAATATCAAATTAAACTACGTCTTCCATTTCAACAAATCTGGACCATATCTAGATTTCAAATCAAAAACCCAATTTCAAATCTTTAAACATCAATTTAAGCTACTCCAATTTCAATAGATTTCAAAGTTACAATTTTAACGTTTCAATAACTCAATTTCGATAAATTTCGTTTATAATAAAAATTCAACTTTAGAATTTCAATTTAACTTCTTTAAACAATTCATTTAAACCAATTCCAATTTCAACATTTAAAGCTTGGGTTTCGAAAAAAATTCAGTTTATATAAATCAAATTGTATTTCAAAATATCACTTAAAAGAATTCAAGGTTTAAGGGTTTTAAAATCGTTTAATTTAACCAATCCGGTGTTTGTATATAATTTTCTACCCTATGGTCAAGTGATATAGATATTTATCATTTCAATCCGCAAATATTTAAATTGTACGGGTATATATCATTTCAACCCGCAATCCCAAAATAAATTCAAAATCCATAAAATCGCTCGGGTTTATCATTTCAACCCATAACGATTTTTCCCTAATCTATAGATCGTTCGGATATGTATCATTTCAACCCATAGGGATTTTTCTAACAATAAACTAAGAGAACTTGCAGTGTGATATCAATATATATAAAATAACATAACATCCGACCATCCAATATCAATACTTAAACATCCATCACAATCATCCTTCAAATCAACCAATAAACATCAATGGATAACTGATTATCAATAACAGGAATAAACTGGCAAATTAAAATTTAATATTAAATTAAATGGCAATTATATTCAATAAATTCAGATTTAGATGGAATGACGATTTAAATATATCAAACAACAATCAATCAACTTCTAAATACATCATGAATTTAATTTAACTAACATAAGAAAATCTAGTAATCGTGAGTGGGTTAAAACACTCACCTTTTGATTTCAAATCCAAGTAAAGGCCCAAAATTCAACAGTCTCAGAATTCTTTCAAATAGTTCTAAAATGTCCGGAATTTCGATACGATCGCAGCGTAGCAAACCGCGCATAAATCCGATCTCGTACGCGAAAGTTATAACAATTAGAAGTTATACGATATAAAATAAAATGAATAAAATAATAAAATTCATTTACACGTCACCCATCATCGCGAAACCCTAATGCTACAGACATCTCGAACGCGGCTTCACCTTTCAGTTGCCACCTTCAACACGTTGCCGCCGCCAGCACATGCCATTTCCCCCTGATTCACGACCACTTCATGAACTGTTTATTTGATTATTATATTTTGTCATTTCGCTGTGAGATTCTGTGTTTTGTTTTGCTTCTTCTCTTATATTTTTTAATTAAACCTCATTGATAATTTATCTTTTTATACGGTTTGAGTTGGACATGTGTGGTTTGTTGCCGACTTGAATCGTCCAAAAGGGTGGGTCATCACAATTGGTTTCGGAGCTTTGGTTTATCAATACCTTTGCCTTTTAGGGATTAACTCATTAGAAATAGGGTTAGTAGCACCCTAGAATGAGTCTGAGTGTATATATATGAGAGAACGTATTTGTTAGTTTTATAAAAATGTTTTGTATTGTGTAAATTTATTCTACCGAGTATTTATGAGTTCCAGTCGAAACATAGGATGCTATGGCATTAATAGGGATTTCTAAACACTTGAACAGGGTAGACCGACACAATATTGTTTTGAAATAGGTAAATGAAATAATTTTACCTAGTATTATATTCTATATATAAAAGAATAATTTTTCTTAAATTGATTTCTATTATTTGATTTTGTTGTTTATTAGGAAATGATAATATCTGATTATTACCATTTATTGTTGGTCGGTCATGGTTCTTAAAAACTATTAACTGTTGTATGTTATAAGAAAATGTAATTTTATAAATATGGTTATAAAGTATGATTTATAAATAAAATGAATATAAATCGAAAATTTGTGAACTTAAGTTCCGGTGTTTTGAATTTGGTTTTTAAAGACTTTGGAAAAAAATTATTAGTATTATTTGGAAGTATTTCCGGATATAAATATTTTCAATAAGAATTAAAAGAAATGTTTCTAAAATAATTTTAAAGGAAATAAGTTCTGTACTCCCCTCTTCTATTGCTGGAAAATAATTTCGATGATGAGTGCACGCATCACTGACTTTCATTTTCGAGTCTCAAAGTGGGGGAGACCACTTAGTAGCTTTGCTACACCTTGTTTTGATAAAATAGAATTTTGATTTAAACTCCTAAAGTATAATTTGATATATATATATATATAGAAAGATATAAGTATATATTATTTCAAAAATTGATTTGAAATGAACCCAGTGTTTGAGTTCTCAAGTTCTCTATTAATTAATGTTTTTCAATTATTGAACTAAAGTAAAACTTGAATTATTAGAAACTTCTAAATTATGAAATAAGAAAATAAATTAAGTGTTTAAGAGAAAATATGAATTGAAGTTGTAACTCTTAGAATTGGAAGATAATAAATTTGAAACAAACTGAAAACTGTTAAATATGTACAATAATCAATTGAATAAGATAAATTTGTATAATACTCAATTGCATTCTAAAGCATAAATAAAACTTACCAAAATGTTTAAGAAGTTAAAAATGCTAATATGAATATGCAATAGAATATTATACAAGTAAATCAAACTTAAGTAATAAGAGTGTTTAAAAAAATGAAATTGTGTTCAAAGAAATGGTTAATAAATAAACCGAATAGCAAAAGAAATTCTATTGGAGAAAAATGAATATAAACTTAAGTAAACAAATTATAAAAAAAGTTACATTGTCCTATATTGTGTAAAGAAAATGTAAATTTGCAAAGAATGTTTGAAGTTAAATTGTAACTTTTTGAGATAATTATAACTTTAATAAAGTGGTACAAATGAAAATGAATGTGAATTAAGTTGAAAAGAAATTTAAGTAAAATTTATAACTTATTGATTTGAGTTGAAACAAATTCTAAATTGGTTAAAAGTGAATATTATAGAAGAAAATTTAAATGAGTAATGGAATTTAATTTTACCAAGTAAAGTTATGAATCAATAAGATAAGTTAATAAAATGAATTAATGGAATGAGTTAAACAAAATATGACTTGATTTGGAATGAAAATGAACTTATATTGGAAGTGGAAGTGAACGTGAACTAACAAAATCTAAGATAAATGTAAATCAATTAAGAACAAATAAATTGAATGTGAATCCAATTAATAAATGAAATGAATTGATTATAAAAGATATGGTTGTTAACCAATTGGAAATGAATAAACTAAGAATAAATGAAATGGATGTAAATCAAATAAATGTGGATGAAACAAATTGTAAATAATTGGAACAAATAAATTGAATGTATATATATTGAATTTGAATCAATCAAATGTTAATGAAATGAATATTGGTCAATTGGATTAAAATGGATTGAAAACAAATTAGTTGAATGTAAATAAACTGAAAAATGAATGAAAAAAAAACATATATGATTGTATGTTGTGTATTAGTTTGGAATTTGTTTATTATTGTTGCTTATGGTTGTTATACTGATTTATGTTGTGATATATGCTGGTATTGCTTTTTATATACATGTTCTCATTAGTTGTTGAGTGTTTAGTAGGTATAAAGGGCGTATGCTAGCTTTTGGAGCTCACGCGCGCATTTTATTGCTTTTGCTCGCTTAAATATATGCTAACTTGCTTATAACGCTAATAAAGGTACACATCTCGGATTACATATTGTATTTTGATATTATATATTGTTCCTACATGGTTGAGATGCCTCATCATTGAGATGAGATGTATATTATATAATTTATTGATATTGTAAATTTTTCTGATCGAGCCGCGCAAAGGAGACACTGCCGAAATTTTCCATAAATCCAGGTGTTAGAAATTTTTTGAGATTTTTAAAAATCCTATAACTTATTTATAGGATGATATCAGAGTGGTGCAGTAGAATTGTGATGTTAGATATTTACTTCGTTCCTTTTCGGGGACGAAAAGTTTTGAGTGGGAGAGATTTAACGACCCGTATTTTCGATAATTAAAGATATTAATTTAATAAGATTTTGGAATCAATATTGTGAGAAATTAAAAATTTATGATTTATAAATGAAAATTTAATGATGTTGTTTGAATGTTATTGACAACTATTTTAATGTAATTTCAATCAAATTAAATAATATTAAAGTTAAGTTAGTTATAATTGTAAATAAGAGATAAATTAAATGTTGGATTTAATGTGAAATTATATGTTATAAATTGAAATAGGTTTATTATAGAATATGAAATAAATTAATTAGTACGTAAATTTATTAGCTGTTGTGTAAACAATAAACTTAGAAATGTGTTTGGATTACTAATATATAACAATTGTTTTATGTGTCACCTTATTATTTAATCCGTTTTGGAATTAATTTGGGAATCAATGAAATTATATATTATAGTTAATATAAGAAAAGACGTGAACTGTAGAGTATGAGAATAATAAGATGGAAACTTATGTTAAATTAATTCTCAAGGTAATAGTGATTTACTATAAGAATTTAAATCAAAATGAAAGGTTTTTTTGTTTGGAATTTAAATTATAATGAATGGATTTATTACCGTTGTAATTGAACGCAGAAATTAAAGTAATATTTAAATCTTGGATTTAACATGGAAAATTTAATTTTAAAAGATTATCAATTCCTGTGTAATCAAGAATTAACTTTTAATTCAGAATTTAAAAGTGATTAAATTTGTTTCCAAATAATAGTTTATTTAACGTGAAAATTTGTCTTTTTGGGCATTGTTTCGAATTTTGACGAAACCAGTTTCATCGGATCCGTAATATTGAATTATTATAGGATTTCAAGTTTCGTAGCGATCGGACTTATCGTTTGATTGTGCGAGCTCGAAACGTGTGGAAATCAATTAAAGGAATTTAAATAAATATAATTTGATTTTGAAATTAACTTCTATATATAATATAATTAGACTCTAGAACTTATCCTATTGAATTAGAAAATATTGAAAATCTATATTTCGATATATAGGATGACCTATTTTCATTTCGGGTCAAAAACGGGCTTCCAGGCCTTGGTTATCTCTCTGGCCCATTAGATATTCATTGTTGCCTATATATATGTTGTTATAAACCCTAGCAGCCTTTTATTCTACATTCTGTACATACAGTTTCAGTTCTTATCTGCTCCTTCTCAATGGAGATTATCTCTAACCTAATTTCTAATCTCAAAATCAACCGAAAAACAAATCTCTTCAAAATATATCAAACCGTATATCTTGCGACGCTATCGACGAATAGGGTCAGCGTGTGATATTCATTTTTCAAAACAGTGCACAAATCGATCAGAAATCATGGTCAAAATCTCGAAACCTTAATTGCAATTTGGGGATTTTTGATTTCAACATCAATCAACGAAATTGATTTGTGGATATTGGAGAGATCGTCATGTGGAGTCAATTGGTGGTGGTCTCATGACCTAAAACTACCTGTGGTGGACGAAATTTGCAATATAGGGTTTCGAAAATCCTAATAGGTGGTGCCGGCGTGCATGGATTAGGTGGATCGAAAGCGGATTGATGGGCATAGGCGGGTGCAGCTCGGCCTGACGAGCATGGCGGTGGGCTTGGTGGAGGTTCTAGTGGCTTAGGGCAGCGACAATCGATGGTCAAAGCTCACAGTTATGGGTTCGGTGGTACGTACGAGCGGGAGAAGAAGGTGACGTGTTTTTTATTATTTGTTAATTAATTATTAAATTAATGTATTTCAAATGTTCTAGCTCGAATAAATTTTACGTACGAGCTCCAATACACGCGCGGTTTCTTCTGTTGGACTCGTATCGAAATTCTGGACAATATGAGCTTGGTTTAGCTGCATTTAGAGACTATTCAAATTTGGGCCTTCGTTTGGATTTTAAATCGGCTATAAATCAAAGATGAGTGATTTAACCCACTCATGAAGTACTGAAAATTCTAATGTTAGTTAAATTAAATTACGAAGTGATAAGATTTTATTAATTGTTATTTTGTAGTTTAAATTGTCATTTAAATTTAATTTGAATTTTTTATTGAAATAAATTGACATCTAAATTAATATTGAAATTTAATTACTAGTTAAATACCTGATATTGATAACTAGTAAATTGTTGTGATTTATTAGACGATTTGGATGTTATTTGTGATGGATGTCTATTGTTGACATTTTGGATGATTGGATGTTTATTTATTGTTATATATCCATGTTATCACTCTGTTTATTAAGTGATAGAATATAAACTGTTATTTGAATTATTTTGAATAAATTAAGAAATAGGTTGAAATGATATATACCTATGACACTTAATTTTGGGTTGAAATGGTATATATCCATCCATGCAATTAAATTTGGAAATAACTATTCACTTGGTCATAGGATAAAAAATTATATACGGACACCGGATTGGTTAAATTAAATGTTTTTAAAAATCCTGATTTTGGATTTTGGTTTAATTAAATGATTTTGGAATATCGAATTTGAATTTGTTTAAATGGTGTTGTTTTATAAAAAATAAAATTGGATTTATATGAATTAAATTATTCTAATTCAAGCTTTGAAATGTCAAAATTGAAATTGGTTAAAAGAAATTGTTTTAGAGAATTGAAATGGAAATGTGAAGTTATAATCGATATATGACTTTAATTCGGAATGGATAATTTTAAGATTTCAACCTTAAAATATTTAACAATGGAGTTTAATACTTAAGTGTTTTAAGTCGTTAAAGTGAAATTAGACTTAAAATCGATATAAATTGAAATGGTTTAAAATAAGAATTGAATTGAAATTTTAAATCATTGAATTGAATTGTTGAATCAAATTTGAAGTTAAAAATGAACGTTTCAAAAAGTGAAGTTAATTCAAATTGAAATTGAAGTCAAGTTGATTTGAAACTAAATCGAAATTTAGTCAATTGAATTGAAAGATGGGAAATTGAGGTTTGTTGATTTGAAATTTGGACATGGGTCCAGATTTATTGAAATGGAAGGAAACAGTTTGATTTGATATTATTTTCAAAATAAATTATTTTAATATAAACTGTTTAAAAACTATATTTCTATATACTCAAATTATTTTGGTTTTCCAAATTATTTTACTGTATAAATCATTTTATATTAACCTGTTTTAAATCTCTAACTATTTAAACTATTTTAAACTATTTATAACTATTCAAACTATTTTCTAAGAATTTCAAACCGTGCAAGTTGGAAGGTTTATATTTAAATCGTTGATTTAAATGCGAATGTGGTTAAAATGAGGTTATAACCTAAGTTGGAATTTTGAACGATATTTTCTAGTGAAAATGACATATTTTGAGTAAATATGGTATTTTGAAATGAAGTGATATTTTGAAATGAATGTGATATTTTGATATCAAATATGAATCGTTTTCGAAATGTAAAAGAACCAACCAGTGTATAAATTGACCTTTGGTTGTTAAACAGACCGGGGCCTCTTATTGGCATACTCTTTGTCAATATTGGAACCACTTTGATAACCGTGTACATGGTTGTAACGACCCGTACTTTTGACTATTGTAAGTTGTTAAATTCAATGTAATTATTGGATAAAACAGATAGAAATAAAATTTAATGATTTATTAATATTGATTTATTGGATAATTAAATTAGTTAAATTTAATATAAAAAGTTATTTGGATAATTGAATTATGGATTTAATATGAATGAAAATGATATCGGAAGTTGATTTAAATTTTATTTAAACAACAATGAAGATTGTTAATATTTAAAACTTGGTTAAAAAGTGAATAATTAAAAATTGGAAATTTTATATTTTAAATAACGAGTAAAAATAACCATTTTGGCAACCGTCTCAGATTTCGACGAAACTAGTTTTATAGGATCCGTAATAGTGAATTATTGTAGGATTTTAAGTTTCGTAGCAATCGGACTTGTCGTTTGGCCGTGCGAGCTTGTAACGCGTAGCAATTTATTTCGGAGTTTAAGTAAAATTAATTGATTTTGAAAAGCTATCTTCCACATACGATCGAATTAGGCCTCAAGGTTAGTTCCATTGTGTTCGGAATAGGGGTAAAACATTATAAACGCCAGGCGGCACGCTTCGTTTGGAACTCGAGAAATTTCGGACGACAAACGTTAGATATTTTCAAATTTAGTAATAATAAAAATATCTTAAACGCTCTTATTCGAACAAATTAGATCTCCTCTCCTTGATCTAAGGTCGGATCTTACTCAAACCTTGCCTCTCTTCTTAAATCCCTAGTACCCAAATAAAAAATAAAAAATAAAAAATTAGCAGGCATTAAAAAAAAGAAAAAATGAAAAGAGAAAACTCCAAAAAAAAAAACAACGGAGGAAGACGATTGAGCCTCGATCTCGAACGAGCGGCGGCAAGGCTGAGAGTCACGTGTAGGTCTTGGTGATGGCGTATGTTCATCATTTGCTGCATTGGTGGCGCGCTTGAGGGGAGGATGGTCGAGGTGGCGGCGATTGGTGGCAAGATGATGGAGGCGCGACAACTAAGGGCGGGGATCGCTGAATTATTTTTTTACGTCCGATGTCGTGATTCCTAGAGCTGCGAAGGGGAAGATTAGGTATGACCTAGTTGCATGATGGGGAAGACGAGTTAGTTTTGGTTATTTTTTTTTTAAATTTTTAAGTAAATTTAGTTTTAAATTAAATCGTTATCCTAATATATTCGTAAATCTTCCATATGAGGTCCGTTTCGAGTGAAAAAAATTGCGTCACGATCGTAACGACGTCGTCTACAACTTGACATTTGATTGGCATTTATTTGAGGCTGAGATATTTCAGTTTCAAATATTAAAGTGAGTGTTTATATGCTCACAAGTACTAAAATATTTTTTTATGTAGTTGAATTATATCGTGAAGTGAATTGAATTTATTGATTGTTTGCTTGATAAATTTAATTGACATTTAAATTGATATCTGAATTTATTGATAGAATTTAAATTGATAGTTAAATTGAATTAGAATTTAATTACCCGTAAAATACACGATATTGATAATTATGAAACTGTTGTGAATTTTATTGACTGTTTGGATGATTGATTATGATGGATGCTATTGGTTGATATTTGGATGTTTATTTATTTGATATATCATGTTATCATACTGTATATTATTTACAATATATAAAACTGTAAATTGAATTATTTCGAATGAATTAAGAAATAGGTTGAAATGATATATACCTATGGCATTTATTTTGGATTGAAATGATATATATCCATCCCTGGAATTAAATTGAAATAATTGATTCACTTGGCCATAGGATAGAGAATTATATATGGACACCGGATTGGTTAAATTAAATGATTTCAAATTTTAAATTTTAAATTATTTAAATGATTTGGTTTTAAAAAATAAAATCGAATTTATGGAGATCGAATTATTTTCGAATTAGAACTCGGAAATGTTGAAATTTAAATTTGGAACAGAAATTGCTTAATTAATCGAAATTGAGATTTTTAAGTTATAATCGGAATATGATGTGAATTTTAGAAATTGATTTGTTTTAAAGGATTGGACTTTTATTCGAATTTTGAATATTTCTAAGTAAAAGTGATATAAAACGATATTTCGAAATTGAGCTCGGAATTGAATTATATCTGAAGATTTTGGATTTTTAATTGGATATGGAAGGAAAATTTGATTTAAGTGTTTTGAATCGATATTTTGGAAAATCGAACTCGAAATTTATATAAATTGAAATGGTTAAAATTTAAGACTTGAGTGAAATTAAAGCATTAAATCGGATAATTTGAAATTGAAATTATATCGGAGTTGAAATTTAAATTAATTTGGAATTGGAATTTAAATTAATTTGAAATAATTAAATTGGAATTTGAATTGAAATTAATTTGAAATTGGAATTGAAATTAATTTGGAACTGGAAGTGAAATTAATTTGGAATCGAAATAAAATTCGACTTGAAATCGGTATTGAATCGATCAAATCGAAATGAAAATTTAAAGTGATTTGAATTGGGAAATTTGGAAAGTGAACCGGTTTGACTTTAAAACTATTTTCAAATGAATTATTCTAGTATAATCTGTTCAAAATCTATCTTCTTTAAATATTCAAATTATTTTGATTTTCCAAACTATTTTACTATAAAAACCATTTTTAATACTTAAACTATTTTCTATTAAACAATTTAATTATTTTAAAACTATTTCAACTATTTTCTAAAAATTCAAACTGGTCAAAAGGGAGAATGTTTATATTTAAATCTGGGATTTAAATACGATTTGGTTTAAAGTGAAGTTATAACCTAAGTTCTAATTCGAAAAATAAATTTGAAGTGAAATCGATATATCGAATTGAATTAACATTTTGAAGTAAACTATGATTTTTGAAGCGAATATGATGATTTTGAAACGAATATGATATTTTAATATCAAGTATGAATTGTTTTCGAAATATAAAAGTACCAACCGGTGTGTAAAACGACGATTGGTTGTTAAAGAGACCGGGGCCTCTTATTGGCATACTCTCTATCAATATTGGAACCACTTTAACAACTGTGTACGTGGTGGATGATATCTAGAATGTAGTGGTTGAATTGGCAACGTTTATTGGAATGAAGTAAGAGAACGATGATGGATAGCCTTGACACTCGTGTCATAATTAAAATGACTGAAATAGGAGCCTATGTCTGGCCATTGAGGTTAGCTACCTCTAGCGATGTTGATCCCTCGTATTACTATTGTGATTTCGTATTCGATGGGTGCAACTTTTGTTTGGATTGATTGTCGCGGTCGGCCACAGATGGGTTACGACCAGCCAAAAAGGGTAAACTGGTAGAATCCTACCTTGGGCATTGCCTGACGTGCCTTGTCATATTTATCCTTATACGAGCCCATTACGACTTTGGTTTAGCACTGTACCTATAAGAGACTCATTGGCTACCGACGTTACTGGTTGTGTTACGAGACCTGCATAGACTACATGCTATAAAAATGTGTTAAGGGGGATAATGTAAAGCCTTAACGTTATTTTGATATTTATTTTACTTATAGACATTATCTATTATAGCGTACACTATTATATATAGATAGTTTGATGGATCTTAAGAGATGGAAAAACCCGTAACATCTCTTAAGTTATTACACTCATATTTCATGATATTGATTTGACTTACATAAGAGTATTTTAGTCCTGACTCGAGTGTTTTGTCTTTTCATTACGCTCGGGTCAGTCCTGAGTTTTTCAACGTATTGAAGATTATTCTCTAGAGGACGAAGTAGAGGATTTTGGTATATTGCTATTATTAATATCCCCTGCATCATTCTATTTTACTGTATTGATTATTTATCCTCGATGTATATATATACCTCTGATAAATGTGTGTAGATTATAATCAAATGAATAGTAAACAGCTTCATGAACTGTTATTTGATTATTATATTTTATCGTTTCCACTGTGAGATTCTGTGTTTGTTTTCTTCTTCTTTTCTTAATTTTCTTATTTAACCCCATTGATTATCTACGTGCTGGATTGTTTAAGTTGGACATGTGTGGATTATTGTTAATTTAAACCTTCTGAAATGTGGGTCGTCATAGCGGTGGATGATATCTAGAATGTAGTGGTTGAATTGGCGAACGTTTACTAGAATGAAGTAAGAGAACGATGATGGATAGCCTTAACACTTGTGTCATAATTAAAATGACTAAAACATGAGCCTATGTCTAGCCGATGAGGTTAGCTACCTCTAGCGACGTTGATCCCTCGTATTACTTCGTGATTTTGTACTCGATGGGTGCACCTCTCTATTTGGATTGATGGTCACGGTCGGCCACGTATGGGTTACGACCAGCCAGAAAGGGTAAACTGGTAGAATCCTACCTTGGGCATTGCCTCATGTGCCTTGTCATATGTATCCTTATACGAACCCATTACGACTTTGGTTTAATATTGTACCTATATGAGACTCACTAGCTACCTACATTACTGGTTGTGTTACAGGACCTGCATAGACTACATGCTATAAAAATGTGTTAAGGTGGATCAATGTAAAGCCTTACCGCTAGTTTGGTATTTATTTTACTGATAGACATTGCATATTATAGTGTATACTATTATATATAAATAGTTTAATGGATCCTTAGGAGATGGAAAATCTTGTAACATCTCTTAAGTTATTGCACGCACGTTATACACTGGATAAGAAATGTAAAATAGCATAAACATCTCTAACGATGTTACACTCATATTTCGTGATATTGATTTGACTTACATAAGAGTATTTTAGTTCTGACTCGAGTGTTTTGTCTTTTCATTACGCTCGGCTCAGCCTGAGTATTTCAGTATATTGAAGATCATTATTTCTGGAGGACGAAGACGAAGGTTTGGTATACTATACTACTAGTATTATTCCACTACATCATTTGTTTTGCTGCATTATTCTATTATATCGATTGTATGTATAACTCTGATTTATGTCATAAAGTGTAATCAAACGTATATTGTTAAAACAGCTTCATGAACTGTTTATTTGATTATTATATTTTGTCATTCCGTTGTGAGATTCTGTGTTTTATTTTGCTTCTTCTCTTATATTTCGTAATTAAACCTAATTGATAATTCATCTTTTTGAACGGTTTGAGTTGGACATGTGTGGTTTATTGTCGACTTGAATCGTCCAAAAGGGTGGGTCGTCACATATATACTTTGTAGGATATATCGATAAAATAACCGAAAACCGTTTTATTAACAAATAGCTTGTTGGGCATCCGACATCGTGTACGGAGCTGGATACATACACTCATTTATCCAAATGAGTGAGAATATGTAACAAGTTAATTTATTTTATTTTGAAAAATAAAAGTATATATGACATTGTTAATAATGTCGCTATTTTCAAATGATTTATTTTTGAATTTAAATTGAATTTAAATGATTTAATAATTATTTTAATTATTAAATAAGTCCTTTTAATTATTATATAATAATAGAAATATTATTATCAAATTTTGTTTACAAATATATGTATGTTAACTAAGAAGAGAAAATATGACTGAAAATCAGAATCAGAATTCGTAACAATTCAACGCGTAGAAGTTGTGCAACGTTGTGGATTATATGTGACATAAATATGCACATATCCATGTACATATACATGAAGATACCTACATGTACATGAACACACATATATGCACACATATATACATATACATACATTTGTATATATATTCAAAAATATCCAAGATATTTTCTACATCCTTACCTCTTAAGCAACCATAAAGTCAACACTTAAACTCACAAGTACATGCACATGGCAATGCACATGGGTGGCTTGGTTCGGTCGAGAATGATGATGATGGAGGGAGGTTTGGTGGTGGAGTAATGATGAATATGCACTTAAAAATTGATATTTTACGTTTTCCATTTGCCTATAAATACCCACCATCCTACTTCACTTCCATTCACTTCTTCTTCTTCGTTTTTCTAAGTTGTATTATCTTCTTTCATGTCTTTAATGCTTAGAGAAATAATGCCAAACTATAGTTCAAAAATAAATTAAACTATATAATATACTTATATATATCAAAACACATCAAAAGTTAAAGCAACTCCTCATTTCTTCCTTTATTACTCACGGTCACACCCTTGCAACCCTAGGTCGTGAGCCTTCCTCCTATCCAAGGTCAAGGCCGAGCCTTCCGAAGGCAAAAGTCCGAGTGTTCGTGAGCTTTGAATTTATGTTAGCAGAGCTATAGCCGATTTAAAGTTAGTCCGATCGAAATTCAAGTGAGATACTCTATATATATATATTTATATATAATATATGATGATGCGATATGATTGTTATGGTTGTTTACTCTGTTTGATCATCAAGTTTGGATGTTGATTATATGTTGTTTGATTGTATTAACAAGTCAAGTTTAATACACATCAAAAATTACAAAGAAAATCATTTTCCTTTAATAAATCAAATGGTGTATATAAGATTGTTAAGCCCTTTTAAAATGGTTTAAAATGATATAGAAATGTATTATAAAAATTTAAAAGTGTTTCAATGGAGTTTGAAAAGAATATGAAAATTGAGGTAAAATAGGCGCATTGCATAACAGTAGTTCACAATTTCGCACCGCAGAAAGTTAAATCCATTTATACAATGGATTCGAAGTCGGAATTCTTTGTAATAAGAATTGTCCAAACCCTTCTATTCATAGTTTTCAAACAAAAGAAAATTATTTAGATTTCTTTTAGTGGATTGTGAAATATGAGCAAAACAAGTTTTCAAAATAGTCGTGGCTTGGCAGTTTGGAAACCAAAGCGACAAATTCTTTATAAATAATATTTTTTATTCCTTAAAAATAATGAAAAAAATCTATAGATCTTTTAAATTTTTTTATATGAGATTTGAGTTATAAAAATTAATTTCTAAATGATCGGAAAGTTGGTTTGATCAAATAAGCTTTGAAAGCACTATTCGCAGCACTTTTTGCAGTACTTTTAATAACTTTTGCAAACAATGGTTTTAACTTAATTATTCTTTCCCGAATCTTTTATGAACCATTACAAATAAATAATCAAGTAATTTAAAGATGATTAAGAGGTTTAAAAATGAGAATGCAGAAACGACTAGTACATTTGTGAATGTCACAGAAAATCAGACCGAGGAATGGAACAAATCGAAGGGAAAGCACGAATGTTCTAAAATAATTAAAAGTAAATTAAGTACGTTAAAAGATTTAGAGTCGATCAAATAACTTGACCACCTTATAGGTGTTATAGAGGTAGTCTCTAGGCTTTAGTTTGGAAAACCAGTTGCTTGCCCTCCCTAGCTACCTGGGCTAGCTTAGGGCTAGGGATAGTAAATGTGATTTACTCAGATCAAAATTTCCCAAAGTATAAAAGATATAATTTTCCAAATTCAAACAACTTGGATTGCATAGAAATAACCTTTTTATACTTGGTATTAAATTTCGAGGAGGGAATCCGTACTATTCGTGAGAATTTAAAAGGTGATCTCACTGTTATTCGATAGGTAGTAAAGGTTGAATATGAAAATTGATATTGAGTAGAATTAGTATAATTTCCATGATCCTATTTACTCAATAATGTTTTCTAAAATGATTTGGAAATTCCAAAGTTAAAGGGAGGTTTAATGATTTGTGTATATCGAAAAGAATGTTTTAAAGACATATATCTCTAGACGATATTTTGATTAATCAATCAAAGAATAGTTCCCTATTCACTTAACATTTTTTTATCGATGATTGGTTCGAAGGAACCTGGGTCGGGTTTGGGTGATTCCTATCTGAAGACCACTTCGAACCAATTTACATGTTCGAAAATAAAAGACATGGGTTGATATAATTTGAAAGATAGAATGTAGGGCTGCTTGCCATTGACCCTCGGGGGAAATTTTCCCATATTATATATATATGGAAGTAGTTCTTCATTTGATATCTTCGGTACAAGGAGTTCTCGCTACTAATCCTAGGGGTAATTCCCGATAGGATGTTATAGGAGAATACTTTCGGTTTATCCTTTTCCTAAATAACTTGTATGGACCAATATCTGACATTGCATTTCTGAAACACAAGTACATTGATTTTTACAAACATATATCTATTTGATAGCGGAGAAGACAACTTCTCTTAGATTAACATCCTTCTCTAATACGTATGAGCTCAGAGGTTGTATATTTGTGGAAATCAATAATGTGTGATGGAATTGGCAATGTGGCATTCAAAGTGGAATGTGCTAAGGAAAGGTAATCGTTACCTCAGGCCTTATCACTCGGTAATGAATTAAACAGTGTACGTTGTAAGGCTACGTGGTTTGCAACCATTAGGGTATGATCATCACCTTTCTAGATTTCTCTCTATATGTTGAGTATGTGGTGTATGCTATGCAATCCCGGATAGGTCGGTTATGACCGGGGTGATGACATATTCAGTTTCTATCTAGGCTATGTCTGAGCGCCAAAAAGGGATAGACCGGTCTTTCTTGATATGGAGGGTTGTTTGTGTGTCCTCGATACATCCTTCTAGAGATGTAATGTACGGAAGGTAGTCCCTTACCTTTCCATTATATGGAATCCATTCTCCAATAAGTGCCTTCGGATTGATTGTAGAGCCTACTTTGTAGCTTGTATGCTGGAATTTAATCAATCTAACAATTTCGACTAAGATTCATAAGTTTATTTGAAAAATATTTTCAAAGAATGTCATTAAAAATAATACTCCCATATTTACGTAGCAAATGTTTTGGTTATCATAAGGTAAAAATCAGTTTCATGTTTATGTGCGGCGTGGTCTTATGAGATACCTTTGTTTTCAAACCGCGTATTTTGAATTTCTCATACCAGTCTCATGACTGATCCGTAGTTTATTTTCTTTTCAACTTAAACTCCAGATGCCCAATTTTACCGAGCAGCCAAGTAGTTAGATGATATGGAGCATTTTTGGATAGAGCATGGAGCATTTTGGGTCTTTTGTTGAAGTTATCTATCACTTTCCGCTGTGTCTGTATTATGTATAAGTATCTACCAGCACTTGTAGGGATAGTCTGTTATAACTATCCTAACAGGGTTAGTACTTGTTATGACTTTGATATCTCATTTTGAGAGTGATTGTATGTACCATCTATAGGTATAATTACAAGTTGTTAAATACGATGTGAGATTCTATTATTGTCTTGTCTTCTATCTTTATTTTCTTTACCCTGTGATTATTTGCCTCTCTAGCACTTGGATTTATAGCATGTGAATACCGAGGACGTACTAGTGTCGATTTCTTAGGGTCGAGGAAGTGGGTCTTCACATATGGTATAATAAATACATCCCCATTAATAATTCCTTTAAGCAATAATGATGAATTCTCCCTCCTTTTAAATCTTCTCGATTCGGCATATTGTTAATCCTTGAATCGTAGACCTTTAACTATCCAATAGTTATCAACTTTCGAATAGAATTGAGTTGAATTGTGTAGGAGCTCCTTGAGGTATAAATCGTCCAACAATGATGGGAAACGACAGCCAAAAAATTCCTTTTTCATTAGGATTAGGGGCCCTTTTATAGTGGAAGAAATAGAGAGAAAAATGGATCATATCTCGTACCAATTCTCCCTAAATCTAAGCCATCCATCTAAAATACCCCTAGCCTTTTTTAGCCCCCTCTTACATGCCCTATTGCTGCCGAATTATCACCTTACTATTATGGGTTAACAACCCATTTAAGCCTAAATAAATGATATTAATCAAATCTAATTTAATTGCTTGTCGATATCGCATATCGATCGATATGTTTATAACTATTATAAACATATAAAATAATATTTATTTCTCAAATCATATTTAAAATTTTATAATTAATATTTCATAAATATTAATTAATTTATAATAATTATAAACTAATTAAATCATTCGGTCTAAAGAGAATACACCATTTCGATTATGTGACCCGTCAGGTGTAAATTTGATCAGCGATTAACATCAAACTATTCAAATATTAATGTTCACACATCGCTTAGCACGTGGTGTGACATTTTGGCCAAATTTATTGCTTATTAGTTTTGGTAAAATCGAATTTCACTTTATTAACCGTTACTCGGTTGTGATATTTATTTACACCAATTCTCTTCATCAAAACTATATCACTTTGGGCTAAAATTTGTAACGGTCAAAATTCCAATATCATCCATATTCAACTCTATAGTCTAAACATAAAGTTCTTGGTTCAATAATAACAATTATTATTAACCGAAATCCTTTGGCAATAGACTTTGACTTTGACTTTGAGTTGACTTAAGTTGACCATGATACTAACCCTACATAACCGAGAAGACGAACCCTCTCTTGAATAGTGCTTCACTTCCAATATTTCCACTCAACCCAACTATAATCATTCGATAGACGCCATGCCATGGTTTGACTATAATGAAAGCGGAGTTTCTATACTGAAGATCCACAACATTCTTAAGTCGAGGGAACTATGTAAATCAATCACATCGGTATTTTTTTGTTTGATCTTAGTTATATTAACCAACAGAGAATCATCAAGTGAGCTGTTCCATAGCTATCCAATAACTATCAATACATAATCATTAGGTTCCCTCAGTGGTCATGAGTAATACAATGCCCAACATTTGAAAAGCGTTACATACTCTAGTCTCAACGGATAACAGATACATTAATATCCAGTCTTGATGCATCTTGACTAGAAACATTTAAAATGGTATATTTGTTTTCATTATGATAAATTACTTACAGTTACAATACTCTGCAACTACTATCACAAAACATACCATTTATGGGTTTTCTAATAAATATACTTTTAAATTAATTAAGTAATATAACACATTATATCAAGCATACAGTATAAAGAAAACACCTTTTATTTCAAACATGATTGGTTTTCGAGTTAGATATATGTAATATATTACATAATTGTCCACTTGGGATCAATTATGGAATCTTATTCCAACTTCTCAATCATTTGTTTCAAGACCAACTGGGTAAGTCCCTTAGTGAACAAGCATGCTATTATGTTTCAATTATCTACTCTGTCAGTCAACTCTCTCCAACGTTGATAAACTACCTTTTTCATGTGGAACAATTTGAAGTATGTCTCTCAACTTCTAGTGAGCTCTAAGTTCTGTTAAGAACTATATCGTGACTTTGTTATCATATAACAATGTTATGTGATTCTCAACATTCGGAATGACTCTTGGCTCAATTATAATTTGTGCACATATACTTATATACATCATTTTTATTGCGGGGGTATTCAAGGCAGTGTACTTAGCCTTTTTTCATTGAATCGGCCACAGTCTTTCATTTGGAACATTTCCAATTTGAAGATCTTAACTTGAATTTAATTGATATACTATACTCAATATCACTTATGAAGATTTGAGTCTGAACACTCCTTCATAAAGAGTTTGTTGTTTCTACAAAAAATTCTCTAGTATTTCCTAAATACACGAGAATACTTTAAACAACCATTTACTGATATCAATTTGGATTTGAAATTTGCTTCATGTATCAAATGAATAAAAAAATCACGATATCATAGACAACATAACATGTATGATAATTCCTATTGTCTATGCACAATGAATCGATCTTACATGTTTCGTATTAAACATTTTATAAAGTTATCCTTGCATATCGTTATGGACATTCCCAATATCTTTTATACTTACTATAAAAGATATTATTTATAAATCCAACATTGAGTATTAAAACAACTAATGCTGATTTTAGCATAAGTACATTGTTAAAATCAACAACGTGTTGTTTACTTATAGTTTAGAAATTGAAATATCAATGTACCTTTTAATGTTTATTCTTACGAACGCACGCTTCCTCTGCATTTCGATTGATAATCAAACTATTTGATATTTCTATCAAAATATTTATTCAACTCCGATGCTTATAAAATGATACTTTCTATCATTTCTTTGATCATATCCAAACCTACAAACTCAATATCGCTCCCACTGACTTCGACAAACTTCGGTTATTATGTGTAAACAGTTTACTCTAGATTATTATTTAGAATTTTCTATTTGAACACGTACGTACCAAAACGTAAAGCCATAACATGCGATGATTTTGTTAGTAAAATCCGAATTAACTTTAGCACGTTGAATAATGAATCTATAATGCTAATCAACATTTGAAATTCACGATATTATTTTTATTAATGTGCTCACTATATTCCAACTGCATTTGTCTTTCTCTCAAAGACACTTTTAAGGCCAATGGATCATATTCCTTTGGATACAACTATCAGAATCATATTTTGATAATGTACTTGGAATCTATTTTGGATCTATGCGTCATATCATATCATACAGTCAACACTCTTAATTCTTTAATTAAATAACTGGGGATTTTATATCTTCGATATTGATAAGAAACTCATAGTTTTTCTTCAATGTGTGAGAATACTTATTAGATACCCTAATGCGATGTGTCCATTTAGATCAGTTAACTTTATTTCATCTCATGTTATTAGTTTTACCTTTGGACCATATTTAATTCCATTTTACTAACAATAATTTCTTAAAGAAATTCTTTCACTATGAAGCTGGTATTTCTTGAAACAACATTTGTTTCTTTATGCAACGGAATGGGCATTGATAAACATTTTATGAATTGAATTATATAAAACTGATTTGGCATTAGTTCACAATATATTTATTTTCACAGCATAAATTAGTCATCTAATGACTATCATTTCCAAAATTCTCCTAGGACGATTCATACAAGATCCCTTACGTACAATTATTACCTGTAGTCTTTTGACTCGCATAACCAGCCAACTCCTTAGTCTAGGATATGTTGGGGTTTCTTACAAACCCATATCTTGTATGATTTTGTAAACTATTATTTAGATGAAATAATATTAACATTGTGTTTTACTCTTAAGTACACAACCTTACAGAAAAATTAACTCAATTTCACTCATAGTTTATCGTACTTTATCCAACAAAATTTGGTTACTCCATATTGATACATAATTATGTATCACATAGAGGAGTGACTTTTGAGATTGAATATTTATTCGTTTAGGTAAGTTCGGAACTATTTCCAATTTACTCACCCATTCGATTAAATCGAATCATTTCTATTGCATGTTACATATTTACTTCCGTTTTATATTCTATGAGCTTATTTTACACTTATACATGCATATCAAATATACATGTCCATGTCTATATGACTCATCGGTGAAAATGGCAAAGCACGTGGAAACGTTTTTGGTATTCATTGACTTACGATTACATACATCTATATGTATCAGTCCAAGAGTTCATCAACTCTGATGAACTCTAATGCTCCCACTAAATGGGTGCATTGCCCTTGAATGTTTTAGTTATAATTAACTAGTACCATATGATTCATAATCATATGATAAAAATTATTTCTCAAAACTACAGCTTAGTCTATAATTTCAAAATAATTGTAAATAATTTTAGATACTTCAATATTTTCAATGCATCACTTTTGTAGTGAAAACAAATACCATATTATAGTTTTATTTCATAACTAATATTCACATAGAAATATAAATATGTTTATTTTTTAGTCGACATCGAAAATAGTCAATATTTCATAAGTAATGTTCAGTATGTTTTACGAAAACAATTTTCGTAATTTGATGCAATCAATATGTGTTATCGGGTAGCATACTAAATTTGGAGGTCTATTATTCACTTAATACAGATTATTTATTTCATATACTATAAGTAGTTTAGAGTGGAGATTCCTTTGATCAAATATCTTGAACTTAGAGAAATAAATCTCATAGAAAACAATTTTCGATATGAAAATACATTTCAGAATAGAAACCTTATTTCTCATTCTAATATTAAGTATCAATTATTATTATTACAATTCTCATTTCTTATGTTCCTCATGAAGCAGAAGTGACTATTCACTCTCTTCATCCCAATTGTACCTTAAATTACATCTACTCTTGCATATTCGTTTTTCTTTCAAAATGGTCCAAGCTTTCAAAGAAAACCCTTACTACAACATCATAAAGAACTTTTTACAAAGATGCATTAGATCATCCTCAATATTTAAGGTCATCAAACATGATACGCCTTTTGTAAGCTGATCAGACTGAAATTTCAACGATCAAATTCTTAGATCTTTCTTGTAGTTTTGGTCTAGTGTTACATTTAACACAATATGATCCATTTGTAATCAATAAGATTGAATACTCGATCTCATAGTACTGTTTATTGGCTTATTTTGAATGAACCAACTTCATCAAAGTATCGTACATTATGAACTATGACTGTTCCCATATAACACTTATATGTGATAGTATATGGATCAAATATCCATACCCTTGTATTGCTTTTAGAGTTTAAAATTCATGGAATGCAATACATGGTCTCGACCAAATAAACGTGTAAGCGACCAAATTACGAATGTATTTAGTAGTTGTAAAATCAGGCGCTTGCATGGGTGTTGAAATATTAACATGCAAGAAACATTTATCAGTAAATATATATTATATTTCTATTTGTCAATCTTCAATTCAGTTCAATTGTATATCTTAATTGATAAACATTTTATCGATCATATTAAATGCACAAATTTATTAATGTAAACTATTATAACATTATATAACATATGTTCTTACAATATTAGAAAGGTTAAATGTTATCATTTCATTTTTTCAATAAGGCTCCTACTAGTCTTATATGTTTCTCCAAACCCTAAGTCGAAACATAGAAGTTTCTCGACTTCAGTAGTATGTGTAAGGACTCACTCGTCTTGGAATTCTGACCTTGAGTTTGCTCAACAAGTCATAGCTCCACGGACGATGGCTAACTCCTTATCAGTTGTATCATATACAACCCCTAACTCTTTGGTACTTTGTCCTAATTCCGCTTCAACTTTGAGTCTTCTCAACAAATCGAAACGAAATTATTCACTCGTACTTACCATATCGTGACGGCCTAAGTATAATATATGTACCTTGAGTCTGCTCAATATATATATATATAGTTATCTTACCTCGTCTATTCAATATATTAGTAATACTACACATAACATCCTTAGCTTAAGTCTGCTCAACAACTGAGGAGTATGCAAGTAATTTATTAATATATGTATACATGTATGTATGTATATATGTATGTGTATATATATATGGCAAATGATAACATTATATTAAAGATTAATCTTTAATATATTATAATGAGTAATATCAACTTATGGAATAATGTATTTCTTATAAATTACCCTCATGATTTAAGCATCGGACATATCGGAAATCACGATATACGTACATTTACATATGTATTTACTCGTTATGTCTATTTAGGGTTTCTTTATTGTTCCTCCTTTAGTTTATACATTCATATTATATAAGTTTTATTATTATGTAACTTTTATATTTCATACTACTTATATAACAGTCTTATATATATATAATATTATATCAATTAAATATTATTTAATTAATTTTTAATTAATTAATATTTTAGTTAATTTTATATTATTGTAGTATAACATTTATACTAAATATTTTTTATCTACTATAACCTTTATAGTATTATACATATATCTTATATATAATTAATTAACCTTTAATTAACTTATCTAATTAATTAACCTTTAATTAATTAATTTATTAATTAATCTTTAATTAATTAATTTAATTAAACAATTTTAATTAAATTATATTATTTTTAAAATTTAACTTATATACGTATACGTATACTTATGTTATTTTAAACATTTAAAATAACATAACATATATCATAGTATATAACACATGTATACATTTATTAATTAATTAACTTACTGATTTTATTAATCTTATTAATAGATTTTAAAATTTTGAAATTAATATTTAAATCAAACATTTTGAACTTTTTTATTATATTATAACTTTTATAATATCTGTATATTTTATTTTAAATTTAACTTGAATTTAAAATCTTATATTTTAATTTTCAAGTAATTTTGAAAATTAGCCCAAGGCCCAATTCAAATTTGGGCATTTTCTATTACGTACAACTTTTGGCTGTGAGCTTAATAGTTAACCCTAACTTAACTAATATAGACGCATAGGCTATTGGGATCTAATATCATTGTTGGAATTGGACCAGCCCGCAATGGATGTTATGGGTGAATTTCAAAGCAATTTACCATATTAGATCTTTATTGGGCCTATAAAGCCTAATTTATTTAGAATATTTTTAAATTTAATTTAAATAAAATCCCTTATTTCATTTAAATTTACAAATAATAGATAGAATTTTATTTTATTTATATTCAATTAAATATAATAATACACATATGTCTTATATACATATATGTATGTGCATGTGTGACAGAGTAATCCGTCCAAAGTATAACATGCCCGTATATAAATATTGGGATTTACATCGCAAGGGACATGTTAGCTCATCCTATATGTATTGAATGTTGTCCAAATATATGTATGTATATAAACTTGTTATTTATACGAATATTAAAAATTATGTAACATTATGTGTGTGTGTGTATATTAGTGATTTATATGCATATATATTATAGTATTAAAATTTTAAATAGTACACACCCACATAATATATAAAGAAATTTAAAAATCATTTTGCATATATAAATAAATAACTATATGTATATGTATGTATGAATATATGCATTACAGCAACAAAATTATTATTAATTTTTTAAATATAGATAGGTTTATTAATAATATTTAAATAAGTATTTTGTATATAAATATATCCATTAATTATGAAAATAAAAATTATATATACATAATTTTTAAACTTTTCCAAATTGAATGCATAGCACAACAAAAATTTATTTATAATTTTATCGTATTAATATATATATATATATATATATATTAATTAGTTGAAATACAGCAAAATAATAATAAAAAATATTTCGTGTTATATTACTCGAATTTTAAATATTTAGAAAATTAAGCTTGCTATTTTAAGGCTATAATTTTTTTTCAGAATTTTCTCGTTCAAATTTTATTTTTAATTAATTAAATATTTTCGGTTGAATAATTAAATGATTTTTAAAAAATATAAAATTTTATTTAAAAATTATGATTTTTTTGTCTGAGAATTTATACAAGGATGAGTTAATTTCTTAATATTTAAAATTTAATTTTTGAAGCATACATTATTTTATATGAATTATTTAATTTGTATATAGATTTAAAAATAATAAATAATAGTAAATAATTGTTTAAAAAATTTTGCAGTCACCAAAAATTATAATTATTGTAAATATGCATTTATTAAATATAGATCAATTATACATGATATGAAGACAAAAATATATTCAAGTCATATAATTAAAATTAAATGACATATTAATATATATATATATATATTAATTGATAAAATGATAATAATTAAAAATAAAATATATGTGGATGTACACTTCAGATCTACATAAATTTGTGTTTTTTAATAAACTCATCGTATAACCAATCTAGTATGTAACAATATTGATACATATAAGAATCGTCACCTAACTAACTATATATATATATATGTTATATATGAATAATTTACTATTATTCTGAAATTATAAATCATATAGTATAGTAAGTACATACCCAATAGTAATGCCTTTAAGCACACCTTGTAATGATGAATTCTCCCTCCTTTGAAATCTTCTCGATTCGGCAGATTGTTAATCCTTGAATCATAGACCTTTAACTGTCCAATAGTTGTCGCCTTTCGAATAATTTAAGCTAAATTTTGTCGGAGCTCATTGAGGTATAGATCGGCCAACAATGATGGGAAATGACAGTGGAAAAAAGTCTTTTTGCATTTGGATTAGGGTCCTTTTATAGCGGAAGAAATAGAGAGAAAAATGGATTATATCGCATACTAATTCTCTCTAAAACTGAGCCATCCATCTAAAATACCCCAAGCCATTTTTAGCCACCTCTTACATGCCCTATTGCTGTCGAATTATCACCTTACTATTATGGGCTAACAACCCATTTAAGCCCAAATATATTTTATTAATCAAATCTAGTTTAATTGCTTGTCGATATCGCATATTTATCGATATATCTAAACTATTATAAACATATACAACATTATTTATTTCTCAAATCATATTCAAAATTTTATAATTAATATTTCATAAATATAAACTAATTTATAACAATTATAAACTAATTAAATCATTTGGCCTAAAGAGAATTCACCATTTTGGTTGTGCGACTCGTCAAGTGTAAATTTGGACAGCGGTTAACATCAAACTATTCGAATGTTAATGTTCACACGTCACTTAGCAAGTGGTATGACATTTTGGCCAAATTTATCTCTTACTCAATTTCGGTAAAATCCAATTTCACTTTATCAACCATTACCCAATTGTGACATTTATTTATACCAATTTTCTTTGTCAAAACTGTATCACTTTGGATTTATGAAATTCGGTAATGGTCAAAATTCCTATATCATCCATATTCAACTCTAAAGTCTAAACATAAAGATCTTGGTATAATAATTACATTGTTATTATTAATAGAAATGCTCTGGCTAGAGACTTTGACTTTGAGTTGACTTGAGTTGACCGTGATATTATCCCCACATAACTGAGGAGACGAATCCTCCCTTGAATAGTGCTTCACTTCCAATACTTCCACTCTACCCAACTATAGTCACTTGATGGACGTTACGTCATGATTTGACTATAATCAAAGGGGAGCTTTCATATTGAAGATCCACAGTATTCTCAAGTCGAGAGAACTGTGTAAATCAGCCATATCAATATTTTCTGTCTGACCTTAGTTATACTAACCAACAAAAAATTATCGAGTGGGTTGTCCCATAGTTATCCAATAACTATCAGTACGTAACCCTTAGAAGCCCCCAGCAGTCATGACTAATACACTATCCAACATTTGGAGAGCGTTACACACTTTAGTCTTAGTGGATACATCGATATCCAGTCTCGATGCATCTTGACTAGGAACATTTATAATGGTATATTTGTTTTCATTGTGATAAATTACTCACGTTTACAACACTCTAGAACTACTATCACAAAACATACCATTTATGGATTTTCTATTAAATATGCTTTTAATTAAATTGATTAATTAATATCACACATTATATCAAGTATATAATAGAAAAAACCTTTTATTTCAAACAAGATTGATTATCGAGTTAGATATATATAGCAAATTACATTATTTCTCATATCGCATACCTCCTAACTATATCAAATCAAACCCCACCAATCTGTAGCAGCATCAGTCATATGTCGTAATGCCAAACGATGCTTCATCGCATCATCCAACTCCATATCTTCGAAAATCCTATCATACAAATTAAGCCAAGTCTGAACCTCGATAATAGTCTTAGTTCCATTGAACCTCTTACCGTCCAACCTCTCAAAGTCATGGCATTGCGAAGTAAAGTTCATCCGTGGCCGAACCTGCACGACCACTTCCACAACATTCACCATCGATTCCTCGATAGGAGCGGCATTCCTCGATGCCCGATTCCCACCATTAGTAACAGTACTACTCATTCCACCTCTACCTCCTCTAGCACTAACAGCTTTAGTACTCATAGCTCTTGCTACCTGAACATAGCAAAACATCTTTAGGACAATTAAGGATAAAATTATTTGAAACAAAGAGTTATCCTTAAGGAAATACTATAAAGGGATATGTTTATAGTAAAATATAAATACGCTCTTGTATATATATAATACACACAACTCATTCTAGAAAATCACTTACCCTATCTCTAATGAGCCATACCTAACCAAAGCCAAGGTATTTGCTAAACCTTCACTCTGATACCAAATGTAATGACCCGACTTTTCGACCCTCGAATGTCGACACTAATACATTTACGGTATTCATGTGCCGAGCACCCAAGTGCCAAAAAGACAGATTGTTAGGGTGAAATAAAAAGAAAAAGAAACATAACAAGAAAGAAAGAATACGATATCAGAATCTCACAGCGGAACGATAAAATACAATATCCAAAAAAGATAGTATAGATGGTTACTCCAAAATATAGAGTAATTTCAGAGTTACAAAACCTAAGTACTATATTATCAGCCTGGGCAATTATAATTGCATATTCTCACAATACCGATACATACATAATAACAGTGCAAAAATAGAAATAGATAGATAAATGGAAGCCTCCATCTCGTCTCATGAAGCTCTAAAGTGTCCAAAGTAAAACCTTCTTTGCTCAGCCTAATCGAAAGAGTACACGAGGAATTAAAAAAAATAAAAACCACGTGTCAAACATAAGTCTAGTATGAGAAATTCATGATACACGCATCCATGTAACAATAATTATAGGATCGAATTAAATCTAGAGTGGAGTGAATATGGTTTATTATAAATTCATAAGTTAATAAAAGTTGCAGCATAGATAATAATAAAGTAAATGTAGAAATAGAAGCAACACACAATTTTACCCAACATCGGCAATACTTACCTACTGCTGCTCTCAAGATTCCTACTAAGATTAAACAATCGACCGCTTACAAATCCTGTAAACTTACGACCATCGCTTACCTGATTCTTCTAACCCTAAGCTCGAAACCCTACCTCAACTCTATCATTCGAGGTGCGTAGCCTTCCATCTTTCGTTTCAAAGGGGACTGACTGGTGGAGAGGAGGCAATAAATTGGGGTTTATCAGGACCAATGTTACGGGCTTCTGGAATCCAATGGGATCTTCTCCGAGTTGAGAATTTCCCGAACTACGCCCCGTTTTTCAATCCTAGTTATAAACTAGAGCTTTAAAATTTAAAAGTAAATTACAATTAAAATACAAATAAAATGAGCCCTAAATTAAAAAAAAAGATACGGCCCAGAAATAGTTTTAACCCAATTCCTTTTTAAAGTTGATCCTTTTTTGCTTATTTCCACTTTAGGGTTTCCTCCTTCAGTTCTGAAAGCCGCCCATTAAAAGAAAATTAATTGGTGATGCTTCACCTTTATCTCCTTGTTACTCAGTCTCTTTCGATAGCCTAGCAATTGTTATTTGCAGCCGTTGTCTTGGTAGAGAGCTTTTGCTATTGATGATTTGGTACTTTTTTGACTTTCTGATTTTTAGTTTCGAACTCGACAACCTTGGATTACCGATGATGATTTGGTTTATATAGGGGAAGAGTTTGAAAAGGTCTTCCTTTGATTTTCGTATATTTCATGATTTTCTGTTTTGAATTTTTTAACTCCGATTGATGTTTTTAATCTTGGCTATTGATTTTTGATCGGTCCTTTAGCCTTTGGTTTTAAGATCCTTGACTTGTTAATCCCAGATATATATATATATGTTGAGTTCGGCTTGAATTGTTTAACTTGTGAAATTTTTTTATTTGCTATTATGAACCTCTTTGGGCATGCACCTCCAACCTTGTTAATTTTTTAAACTGGATTGTGTACTTGCTTGTGATCCTATGAGTTTGGTGTTGCTGCCTATGGTTGTTTGTGTGGTTTGTGCACTTGCCTTGTGCACGCTGTATGTTTTCACTTGTGAGCCTGCCTTGAGTATGTTTTGACGTTCCCTTATGTTGGCCTTGTATGCACTTGCATTTGTTGTTGGGAAACTTTTGTCGTGTATCTGAAATCATCAATTGACCTTACGGTCCTTGTGTGTTTGGATTTTGCCCTTCTTCTTGTGTATGCTTTGCACTCTGGTGAGCTTGCCTTTTATTGTTCCTTACTGTACTTGCACTTTTAATCTGGCTTGTGCACTACTTTGTTTTGTTGCATGTTTGGCTTGTTGGCTCGACCTGATCGTGCACGGCGTTGAGCTGCTTATGTGTGTGCATGATCTTATTGAGTCACTTTGTTGGTACTGTAGAAGCTTTCTTTTGTGTGTTTCCTCTTGTGCTTGTCTTGTCCTTGATTTTCCTGGTCTGGCTTGTGCATGTATTTGGATGGCATGCTCTTGTCTTGATGTTGTGCACCATGTTCATCTTGTTTTGTGCTTTTAGCCTTTTAGACATGTGCCTTTGTACTGTAATTGCATTGTGCATACCACCTTGTGTTGAGTTTGAAATACATTTAGGCATGACCACGTGTTGTACATGTACCTGATCTGGTTGCGCTTACTTGTTTTTGCTTGCCATATTTGAAATAGAAGTTGCACCGTATGTTTTCAAACTGCTGGTGCTAATGTGTTTTGCTTTTGTGCTTGAAATAGGGTTCCTTGATTTGCTTTACTTATGTGCACATGTCTTGTGCTATGCATTTGTATTTTAAACTTGAATTTATACTTTGTAGCTTATGTTTGTGCATGTGTGCAAGTTTGACATGTGCACATGCGCAAATGCATTTCCTTTTTTATGTGCTTGTTTATTTTAATTTCTTGGCATTAGGGCATGTACAGTGATATACTATGCATGTCGTAGGTTGCTTGTGCATGATGTTGACTTGATTTTAAATTTTTGTTCCAACGAATATGTTGTACTGGTCCTTGTATATACCTGTTGTACTGGTCCATGTTAGTTATCTTTATTGCATATTTAAAATATGAAAAGAAAAAACCAATAAACTGAGGTAGTGTCGAGTTCAAATATACTTATATTTTTGCAATTTTAATTTGTTTCTTTTTGCTTTTTGCTGCATTGTTATTTGACAGGCAAAGCAGATGACTGGAGAAAAATAATTGGAGTAAGAAGATAAAAATCAAATTCGAGCGAGTGAGGTTAGAAGTGATTACAAATTGTTGTAGTTGAAAGAGTGTTCTATATGAGAGAGTAGAAATTATTGTATAGTGTATATAAAGTATTATGGAAGCTCTCGTTGTAATTGTGTGTACTATCGACATTTTATTGAAATAAAATATTTGTTGAAATAAAGTTATATTTGTTAATTTCATTTTGTGATATTGCAATAGTACTATAACAAACACATTATATATATATATGTGTGTGTGTGTGTGTGTGCGCGCACGCGCGCGTGTGTTTAATATTATCAAATAAAAATCATAAACTACTATTACTATTGCTTATCACGTTTCCAACCTTCTCAACTTATTATCCCACTGTCTGGAGTGAAGCCGGTAGGTTAGAGCACTATTGTTTCTAAACCCTACTTGAACATCATTCTTAACTCTCATATATAGTCAAGCCTACTTCATCGGCTTTTAGTGCTAAGTGTTGTACTAATTACTTTCCATAAACAAGTAAACAAAACAAAGCACGATTAAGCTACTTAAGCAACTCCTAAACCCCTTTGTAATACATTTATTTACAATTTAACGGCCTTTTTAAAATGATACACACACACGCACTAATTTATTTATAAGCTAAGTTATTTAATAAAATTCTATAAACAATTTAAAAGATATTATAATACATAAGGTTTATAATACTTTAATAAAATAATTAACTAATTTTCTAAAAACTATATATACTTAAAATGTACTTTAAAATACTTATAATTAAGGTTTAAACATTTATTTAAAATATTACTTCAAATATCTATTCATAATTTATTTAAAAAATAAAAAATGCTTTCTTTTATTTAAAAATAAACCTTATACTTTAATAATTCGTAATTATTTATTAAAAATATATTAAAATTTTAAACCACTTTTAGAATACTCTAGTATAAGTTAGAAAAGACTAATAAAAACATTGAAGAGAAATACTTAAACTAAAAGTTATTTTTAAATAATTAAATTTCAAAACGAAAAGCATAACATTTCTAGAATGTTGTAAAACGGGTTCAGAGTTAGGGGCAATAAAATGCTATGGTTGACTGCTAAATGATAGTGAACTGAAGCAGTTTTATATACTTGAAAGTTTTGCCATTTTTCGATATGCTAACAATTGTTTTAAGATCCAATCTTTTTGTAGTAAACAATATACACAATCTGCATCATAATCATGACGAGAAACCCTTGGGGATCTCTCTACAAATTATCATAGAACATGCCAAACACAAGGCAATTCCTAAGTGCTTCTATAGTGGCTACTCGCTATAAAACCACTTCCAAACTCAAGTCAATTCAATCTAAGTCCAATCAAACCATATATGCTTTATGTAAAGGCTATGCAACAAGTCATAGAAAGTCATACAAGTCCAATTACATTGATTACATTTGACATTTTCTTTCCAAAGCAAGAATCACAAAAGTATACAATAATATATAGTCAAATAATTTACTATAGTTTAAACAAGAACATATATAGTTCATATACATTCAAATGGTAAGTTTTCTCACCCTTTAATGAGTACAAAACCAAGCTCAAGCCTCAATTTTTCTTCCATTTTCTACCTCAACCTTGCAATTTATCACTTCCCATCTTCACCTCTTTGCTCACGACCAAGGCAAGAAAATGCCTAAATTGCTCACAGCCTTGATGGCTTTGGGGTGTGTGATCCAATTCTTCAAGCTTCAAGTTAATGAAAGGTGTTATTATGTTATTATTGGGCTTATACTAGATTTTGGTGCAAGTTTGAGTTGATTTGCTTTGAGTTTGAGAAAGTTGTTCAGAAGAGAAGAGAGAATGGAGAGCATAGTTTTAAGTTGCTAAAATTTGTAAAAGGGATTTATTAGCCTTAGGGTCCCTTCTATAGGAATTCAAGAGGTAACCACTACCTTCCCTTACCTCCTATAGCTGACCAAGGGCCCCCTCCATGTGATCAAGTTTCCACCTCATGAACCAATACAAATGTCTACAATAAAATATCTCCACCTCATACCTTCTAGAAGCATTCCGAAGTGGATTTAGTTAACCATAATTAGTCAAAATATTTTTATTATCTATTAATGACTTCAAATTTTATTTAGACATGTACATAAAGTTTGAAAAACTTATATTGAATAAAAAGTTTTTTATCGGCAAAACGATTTTCGGTCACATTATCGATATTTCTTCAAAGTATTTATTTTTGTAAACAAATTTCAAAAACAAGTTTCCTATCATTAGTTATTAATTAAAAGAAGTTTAATAAGGTTATAAAATCACTTTTATAACACTTAATCATGTTTCAAAAGTTCAGATATTCAAAGACAAGTGTTCGAAATTACGAGTCGCTACAGAATTAGATGTTTTCATTGGGATTATCAAACTTTCTATCAATAATGGGGTCCTAGGCAGTGTAGGTAATGAGATCACTGGCGATGGCCTTTTGATCTTGCAATTTGCGGATGACACCATGCTTTTTACCTCTCATCTGCCTAGCTAAACTACCGCTCTCAAATTAATTTTTTTTTTGAATTGCTCTCAAGGCTTAAAATCAATTTCGATAAGAGTTTCGCTTAAGTTCTTAATGATGTAGACAATGTAGAGAATCTAGTTGCTAACTCTCTAAATTGTAAAATAATGAAATTTCCTATAAAATATTTGGGGTTCATGATTAGACCTTCTAAACTTAAAAAAGAAATTGGAAAATTATAACTGATAAAATCAGTAGGAAATTGTCTAACTGAAAGTCTAAATTCCCTTCTAGACCTGGCAGAATCATTCAACTCAACTCTGTCTTATCAACTTTACATATCTATTGGATGCTCTTTTACCTCTTTCCAAAGCCGATCATAGACAATATAGATAGAATTAGAAGGAACTTTCATATGGAGTGGAGAGAATACTAGTAGTAGCATTAAATGTCTGGTTAATTGGGAGGTAGTCTGTCAGTCCGAAGAAGAAGGGGGTTTAAGAGTTATAAATCTTCATAACTTAAATACATCTTTACTAGGTAAATTGTAACAACCCGGGATTTCGCAATTATTTTATTATCGTCTTTTGACGATTATAATTGCTGTTAAATGGATATTGGAACTTTATTGGGTTAAAATTCTTTGAATAATTGATAAGTGTTGTGGTCCTTAAGAAATCTTAGCCATGGTTCCTCTGTTATGTTGGGCCGTTATAATTATCAATGACAAGCCCGCCCCTCTCTTCGATTCGTTTGACAAAACCCGTCCCCAGTATCGTTTTCTCACTTGACAACCCCAGATTAAAACATTCAAAAAGATAATAAAATGGCGGCCACGAAATTAGGGCTTCGTCTCCTCTTCGGCGATTCTGGAATCAGGGCTTTTGTTACGGTCGACTGTGTTGCTTCGAGATGATCGAGTTTGGTCCTCGCTATGTCGAGTCGAACGTTTGGCTAGGTCGTCGAAATAGGTGAGTAATCACATCTAATTCAAAGCTTAAGTATAGAGTTTGAAATTGTCGATCCCTTTTTGCTCGATTGTTCGACTTCGTTTGTTTGCTTGAGATTTATCTGGCTTCTTCATTTCGTATATATTGTTCGACTTTGATTACTGTCTTAGCGTGACCACCACGGCTTTGAATAGTTGCAGATATCTGAAATTTTGGTACAGTATGATTTATGTTGTTTTGTATTGATTTTGAACTGTTTGATCGTGCTTACACTTCACTTCGTTCACTGTGACTTGTTCGTACAATTCAATTTTGCCTTGCCTTGACAATGGCTTCGGCACTTGATATTGATCGAACTTGTTTGGTTGACTTCGCCATTGGCTTGTGTTTTTTTGATAAGATACTGCAGTTCCATTTCCCTGTAGCATACCGTGGCTTGTGATAATGTTGTCCTCGACTTGATTTTTGGTGATGTTAATTCCACTATGAACTTGTTTTGTTCACTGAGCCTTTGGTTCTTGATGTTGTTTCTCGATTCTGAATCTGTTCATTCACGGCTTTAAGTAAACCCAGGCATGTCTGACTTTTGTTGTGTATTGGTTTTACTTGAAGTTGTAGCTTGCACTTTTATTGTTTCCAGTTGCACTTGGTCGTTTTGTATCTGCATCTTCAGTTGAGTAACTGCCACTGTCTTCTTTGTACACTTGAAGTTCATTGTTGGGACCTGGTCGATAGTCATGGTATATGAATTCAGTTGTATCACTGGTCTTTGGTTTCTATTGATCTCGGTGTATTTGAACTCTGATTCATTTTAAGTTGTATTTCTTTAATCTTTTGCGCTTCACCTGTGATATTGTGTAGGCTGCTATCATCTGAATTTGCAGTCTTCATTGCTATGTCTATTTGTCACTTGAACCTGTTCCTCTGACTTTTGTGTCTATGTATTACGTGCTGTTGAGTTGGTTGTGTGACCTGAATTTGCATTAGTGCACATCTCTCTGTTACATTTGGGGTTTCAGTTATTGATTCCTTTGATACTGGAACAATTCGTTGTTCAGTTTGCATTCATATCACTGTCTAATTTGTTCAAATTTGTACTGAATGAGTTTTTGTGTCTCACTTCCACTTTTCATCTGATTAGTGAGTTGTATTCATGAACCTTGTCGAGTCTGATTTTCTGGAATGTCACTGTTTCAAGTATTGTGGTCTTCACGTATGTTGTCTGCATTCACTACTTCATTTTTGTATTTGTTTTGAACCATGCTTGCTTTGTTTGTTTGATTTGTGGAAGCTTTGCATCCACATACTTGAGTCTTGAGTCTTCGCCTGTGCCTATCTTTGATGGTTCAGTGGTGCACTGGTTTGGTCAATTTGAACTTCAGGATGTATTTGTTTGATTGTCTGGACAATTGTTTTATCACGTGAACTTTGCTGCTGTTTCATTTGTGACCCGCCATGCTTCAGTTCATATCCCTTGTGCAGTTTGTTATGTACCATCACTAGTGTACATATTTCGTATTCTCTTAGTTGAAGTTTTTCACTGCTGCACTGCCTTGTTCTCGAATCTGATACATTGCATTGATGCCTTGTATCATTTGCATTTTTGTCATTTTGCTTCACTGATGACCTTATTTTCTAATGAGGCTGTTCTGCGTCTTTTCTGTTGAGTGTTGTAGTGCCATATCTCTGGTGCTCTCGCCTTCAGTTTGCTATTTCACTGTGCCTTGCTCTGTGACATGTTGAACTTGTTTCACTTGTTGCCTCTGATCTTGTTTAGTATTGTTTTGAGTTGTTTGTAGTGGCGAGGCAGTACACGCGTGCGTGTACTGCAGCCCTAGCAGAATTGACAGATTTAGTTGATAATTCGATTGTTAAATTATTTCATTGGTTCAATTCAATACTTTGAAGTTGTATTTTGAAATGGTTCTTTTTGATTTGAGTTGTATCCGTTGGCTTTTGGATTCATTGATCTTCTGAGTATTTCATAGACTGTATTGGCGAGGCAGTACACGTTAGCGTGTACTGCAGCCAATCAGCATTGTTGTTTTTAAATTGACATTTAAATTGTTTAAATTGATTTGGATTGCTGATTTATTGTTTAACACTGTTTAGTGTTATATCTGCCGTTATCCAATTCTCGTATCGAGAGTTGGATATACGAGATTTCTGTGACTGTCGTCTATTTGACTATCCGATTATTATTGCTGCTATGCACTAATAACTGAATTTGAATTAGACTGACCCGTGTATTATTTTCTTTTGAATGTAATACTCGGGTCAGACCCGAGTTATTTCAGGTTGTAGATTTCCTTCTTTGAGTTGCTGTTCAGGATATGAAGACTTTTCACATCTTCTGAAGTTGTCAATGTCATTTTGTAGTAGTCGTGTCATTGTATAGAACGATATGTATTCATGTATATTAGTCGATAATGTACTTGTATATATAACTTCTAGAGTCGACAGTTGTAGTTGTATCATATGTATTGTGTCAACTATGTATTAACTGACATCAGTTATATATATATGAGACTTTTGTTTTTATCTGTGTTCCGCATTTATATTATCTGGGTTATTGTTATATCTAATGTCCTAAACTATTATGAACTATCGTAGTTTGTTTTATACTGATAATTGGATATGTCGATGGGAGTAAATAAATAATAGATGAAAAATAAAAAGTATATACCACTCCTACCGAGATAACCAATATTAGTGTAAGGCCAATTACAGATGGTCGCTCCTATCCAGCCTTATTCTTCGTAATAATAGACAGTATTTCTTTTAATACTCTTTGTTATTATGAGCATAGAGGTGGGGCGTCACATAAATGGATTTGATAATCTAGTAGTAATAGTAATAAAAAACTAACCTAGAAGGAAATGATTTCTTATTAGTTCTATGATAGAATCTTTAACCTTCACCATTGTATGCTAACCTAAACAATTTTTCCCAATTTTAGAAATCCATTCTGAAAATAATAATTTTTTCAACCTTGGGATTAACAACATTGTTCACTCAGGTAACAATACTTCTTTTTGGCACAATAGTTGGTTATCACCAATCCTACTTAGAGTGGAGTTTAAAGAGATTTTTGACATTTTTTAACTTAAAAAATGCATTAATCTTTGAGGTCTTTAACCCTCATCTTGATTTTAATTGGAACTTCACTTTCAACTGATCCCTTGAAGACACTTCCTTAATCCAATTTGGCTTACTTTATGCCAAACTCGAGCTTTACCACTTAGATAATGAAAGAGATTCTAAAATATGGTGCTGGGATAATAGCAAAATTTATTCCTCAAACTCGATGTATATGTTTTTGAATTTATCCAGGACAAAGTAAAATGTTTTTGAACATATCTGAAAAGTTGGTGCCCTACCTAAAGCTAAACTGCACATGTGGTTAAACACAATTGAATGTCTATAGATAAAGAACCTTCACATAGATAAAAAATGTGTGTTTTGATCAACCAATATAGAAATATATCTCATCTATTCTATGTCTCCTAACCTACCGTATCCTTCTTGGCACTCTTAAAATTTTCAGCTTTAATAGGACCATTACTGATTTTAATACATATAATTATTGGAATATTCTAGGATTCCATTAGGCTAAAGATCACATGCCTTTATTAGGTGCCATATACACCATTTCCTGTTGATACATATGTTTTGAAAGTAATCAAAGAATGTTTAACGATGTTAATGCCTCCCTAGATAACTTGATTTATTCAATCTCGCTTTTTGCATGCAACTGGATTGCTAACCCAAGTTATAAATTTGCTAAAAAGGCTTCATTCAAAGAAATCCCGGAAAAAGATAAAAGTAACATCAATACTCAAACCAAAATTGAGCATAGCAATGGGAGATGCGGTACAGCCTTGAGTACTAAACTAGTGCACCCTTCTAATATAGGCAATAACTCAACCTTATTACTTCTCCTTGATAGCTAGATCTATTTACTCTTACTGTCATCATTTTATTTATTGCTGCACATATATGTATATTGCATATATACATATCTGTGTGTGTTAGACTAAATTTTTAGCATAGTTGTGGCGGTGGCAAGATGGATTCTAAACGGGTTCTCTCCTCGTGGTTTTTAGACTAATGGATCCACTTTCGCCATTGGTCATTTTTGACTGCTTGCAGGCTCCAGATCGGGTTCCTTGGTTGCTACACCTTGGGATCTTATTGCATTTATGGATCCTTCTTTGGTCTGGTATTGATTCGAGCCGCTTTGATTACTTATGTAGTGGATTTGGTCTTAGGTCGTATTAGCTGCATGCACGATCTATTAGTTATTTTTATTTCATTTTTTCATTATACGGAGGATATTCACCACCTGCCAGGATTGTTAGTAGCACTTATTTTAGTATGGAATAAATTACATGAGCACTCTCCTCCTAGAGAGGATCACTCATTTTAATCAAAAAACTTATAGTGAGTTTGTCGCAGTGAATTTTTTTCCAATAATTTTACAGGTGAATTGATCACTTTCCATTAAGTTTACAATATTAAAACATATTAAATAACTATCGTATTTTATTAATAGAAAACAATGCCTTATAAAAATGTCAACAACCAGACCTTTCAACTACAGAAATCATTTTATTTATTAAATATCGATCAGGTCACAAAGATAAATATAGATTAATCAAGAAACGTTAATAATAATTGAGCCAATGAGTTTTATTGAAAAAAGATGAATAAATAATTACCATGTGATAATCATATTGAGGAATCTCAAGCATTTCGTAACCACCTTTATTTTCGACCCTCCGATTTAACGTTTGAGTCGACGTTCAGACAACGGAAGTTGAAAACAGTGGATCGTTGGGTTTATGATATAGATAAATAGAATAATATTATAACTACAAGACTAAGAACACAAAGCAGAAGGAACAATATATAATATCAAATGATCATATATTCAAACTAAACTAAAGTCACATATATCCATAGTTATAGATCCATACAATACCAGTCCACATAAAATACCATACTGAATGTCAGATGTCATTATATAATATATATATATATAAGTAACGTCTCCATCATCCGCACCTTTAACATCACTTATACTAGCACGATTCTATACCCCCATCAACCTGTCGATGACGTATGCAACGAAAAATGTGGAGAGGGGTCGACATATTTCTAAGTGAGTGAAACAAGTCTACTTCACATATACTACAAGAATACTAGTATAGCATCTTTATTGTCTAATATATGTAAGCATACCTTAACCTACGCCATCTCCATCCATAGAGTTAGGCCAACAATATAAATATATAGTTAACTACTCGATTAAGGTCATGTCACATTTAACTACTCGATATATAATCAATGACATGATAAATCATGCCCTACGGTCACTATTCATTCAACCCATGAACATCGTCGCAGGTACGATCCGTCGAAGGTCATATAAGCATGTGTATGGATGTCTCCATTCTTTCATAGTCCACATACTCAATATATGTGACTTGTGAGGCCATAGTAAGTCATATGAGCAATTAGTGTAAATATATCGTAGAGGGAACAACTATTTCCCACATCACGTATATATCACAAAAAATTGTTAATTATTAACTACTAACATCCATACATCCATTCATACATACATGCCTTATCACTTCAAGGTTAAACTAGGCTAGTCGGCTCGAAAATAGTCCAAAAAGGCACTCGAACCCGGTCCTGATGAGCTCACCCATTCCGATATGGCGCTGCTTGGGTCCAGGTTCTATCTGGCCCAAGCATTGCCCTACGAATACACCAATTGAACATCCATTGGTCGTCTTGTGAACCATTAATGCACTGGTGGAACATCAACCATTAGTGGTGTTTGATGGGAATAGTAATTCACTTGTTGTTTAAATTTTCTTTTCTGACTTGTCAATTACTTGTTGATTCTTGTTTTGATTTTTAATGCATCCTTTTTATTTATTTCTACATCAATGTATGTCCATCATAACATCCTTTTTGTTGGGCAAATTCATTCTTATCAGTAACAATGAGTATTTAATTTATTAAACCTCATTAATTGATCTTTTGAATACTGTTAAACACTGCATTCATTAATCATTCACTTAACAATACATACCCCTTATTTAATTCAAAATTATTCATATGGCTAGACTAAAAAATGATACAAGCACAATTGCATTATACATAAGAGAGACAGATTCCACCCACCATTCTACCATTGAAGCCTTCTGTATTGAAGAAAATCCACCAACTACTCTGCTATCTAGAATTAGATGATACGGAAATATTCTCTATTTGACTTGGGATTAGTATCTACACGTATCCATCGCCTTGCTCATATTTTTGATACCAAATTTGTGCGAATTGGTAATTATTGGGTGAGTTATGATGTTTTGAAATTAACCGAAGAAGAGGAAATTGTGTGATATTGTTTGATAATCTAAACGAATTACAAACATACAAAGTTGTTATTCAATAAGTTTGTTCTTAGATATAAATAAAAATATAAAGCATCATGCACCAAAAAATCCAGTATATGCTTAGTCTTATACATGTCCAATTACTACTTAAATATCACACAAACATCAATTTGATACTGGAAAAAAATCTAGGCAAGAAAAAGAACCTTGAGTTTCTTCTACTAACTTTTTCCTTAAATTTCTCTAAGACTAAATATTAAGATCGCTTAGAAAGTACCAATAAAAAAAATTTGCATAATAAAATGGTCTCGCTTGAACTAAAACTTTTAATACAACATCTAAGAATATTTCATGAGTTGTATGTACAACTGTATTACAAAGCAAGTTAAAGAATGTATGTAGGTTAGTTAATTTAATACTTGGTTTTATCTTGTTTTGCAATGATTAATTAATATTAAGAAAATGGTACTAATTTGTTTTTGATGTTAGAACCAAAGAGAAGTTAGTTACCTTCTTAGTTATGGTTGAAGAACTGTTTTTCTCCTTTTTCTTCTTACATGATAGAGGATTTGGACCCTGTAGAAAATGATAACAAACAACCAAACTAACCAGAACTTTTAGCTTGTATAACCCTATATTAAGGAATGCCTATAAAAACAAACTCTTTTGTCATGCCACGATTTAACTATAATCAAAGCGGAGTTTCCACATTGAAGCTCGACAGTATTCTCAAGTCGAGGGAATTGTGTAATATTGTCACATCGGTATTTTCTGTTTGATCTTAGTTATATTAACCAAAAAAACTATCGAGTGGGTCATTTCATAGTTTCCAATAACTACCAATACATAACCCCTTGGTGCCCCCCCAACAGCCATGAGTAATACACTGTCCAACAATGGGAGAGCGTTACGTACTCTTGTCTTAATAGATGTATAGATATCCAGTCTCGATACATCTTGACTAGGAATATTTAAAACGACATGTTTGTTATATTGTGATAAACAACTCATGGTTATAACACATTGTAACTACTATCATAAAATATACCATTTATGGATTTTTGATAAGGTATACTTTTAATTAAATAAGGAATTAATATAACATATTATATCAAGTATATAATAGAAAGAAAACACCTAATATTTTAAATAAAATTGGTTATCAAGTTGGATATATGTAATAAATTACATACTTTCCCCTAGGGCATACCACTAACTCTGTCTTTTTTGTTTGGCTAAATCCAAGTAATGCTCAAATATATATATATATATATATATTATGTATGTATGTATGTATGTATGTATTTATGTATGTATATGTAAGGTTATATATGAAATACAGTACACTAATACCATTATATAAAATAAATGGAATTTTACCTAAGAAGCTTTGCCTCTTATTCACACTCAGAACTGCACCCTTCTTTTTAAGAGACAGACGTACAAACATTGAATAAATAACAATTGAATGAATGGATGTGTTTAAGGTAAGAAAAATGGAGAGGGGGAACGGGAGCTTGTAGCCATGATAGTAAAGAAGGGAGCCAAAAAGAAAACCGAAAGTGGAGGCTAATAATATAAATATATAGGGAGATCTAGAAACAGATATCTCCTCAAATCCCTCTTACTCTCAAAACTAATGACCTCTTCTTACCCCCTTATTTTGACCAACCAAACTAGAGTCCTATATGGACCTAAAGCTCACTCAACCCATTTAGCAATTTATTTAATTTAAATCCTTATCGATATCGATACACATATATAACTTTTATATACACACCCAATAAATTACTTCCAGCATCTCGAACAAATCTAAAGGCAGCTCCATTTTACTAATTAAACACAACCCATACAATAAATACAATAATAATAATAATAGTTAATATTTCACAAATATTAATTAATTTAATTAATTTATAATTGTTATAAACTAATTAAATTCAAGCGGTGTTTTAAAGACTGAATATATTCGGTTGTACGACTCACGAATGTGAATTTAGCCGGCGATTAATACTTAAACAATTTAGATAATAATGTTCACGCGTCACCTTAGCTAGTGGTATTACAATTTGACTTAATTCATCGCTTATAAATCTCATCGGTAAAATCCAGCTTTACAAATTCAAGTGGTGTCTTTTTAGTAACGATTATTTACACCAGTTCTCTTCGTCAATACTATATCATATTATGGAATTTGGTTTCGTCCACATTCAACTTGGTTAGCCCATAAATTAAATCATTGGTTCAACAATAACATTTATTATTAACCGTACTACTATGGCTAGAGATTTTAATTTTAAGTTGACTACAGTTAACCGTGACACTAACCACATACAACCGAGGAGACGACTCCGCTATTAGATAGTGTTTCACTTTCAATGCTTCAACTCAGACCCGACTATGGTCGTTCGGTAGACGACATGCCACGATTTAATTGTAATCAAAGTGGACTGTCCACATTGAAGTTTAACAGTATTCTCAAGTCGAGAGAACTATGTAGTATCGTCACTCGAGATTTCTTGTTTGAGCTAGTTATTATTAACCAACGAGAAACTCTAAAACGAGTCATTCTTTAGTTATTCAATAACTACCAGTATGTAACCCATTAGTTTTCCCCAATTTATATTGTGATGATTTTCTCATGATTACAACTCTTTGTGACAATTATGACATAGCATATTATTTAAAGTTTTTCTATTTAATATACCTTAAATTAATTAAAATTAATTATATCATTATATAACAAAGTATGTATTAGAAATCAAATACATTAATCATGAACAAGGTTAGCTATCGAGTTAGATTATATGTAACAAATTACATAATTATCCTTAGGGTATACCCCTCACTCTATCAAAGAGAAGGTCATGCAAGGTAGGTCGAGGTAGGAGAAGAGCAAGTGGCCAGAAAAATGACTAAGTGTCCTAATTTATATTAAAGACCATTGATCAATATTGATCGATATAGAAGTCAAAATTAATGGTTTTGCAATTTTCTTCAACCAACTTCATCTCATGATGTTTACAACTGGGTTTTGTGAGTTATGGATTAAGTCTACCTATGGATGGTTGGAGCTCATTAGAAAAGATGAATTCCTCTTATGGTATAGATGTTGAAATTATATCAACTAGATAAACGTATCTCAATAACTATGTGGAGTTGAAGTGTCCTTCGAAAGACACGACTTTCCCATGGAAACAATCCGAGTAACAAAAAGGTCTAATTGACTCAAGATTCGATTGCTTGTCTACTAACAAAGCATGTTTTGTATTTGCGAAAGCGTACTTTGGGAGCAAGTATCATCCATGATTTTTTCACACACGATCTTGGACTCCAACATGTTGAAGGAATGAATGCAAAGCTCAAGGATGATCGAGTGCAAGATGGTAGAAGATGAAAATTTTAAAAATGACCAAGTACCACCGATCGATAGCTCATGAATCAGTATTGATCAATAGAAATCAATTTTCACTGAATTGTTGATGGATTTTAGTCTTGGAGCATGGTTTGAAGTTATGATTGAAAGTGACTGTGATATAGGATCGTGTAATATGGAACATATATAAACTAAACTTACTAACTAGTGTGGAAAGTAACTATAAAATAAGATAGCAGTAAAGAAAATAATGACACCAGAGATTTTTATACTGGTTCGAACTTCCCGTTCTACGTCCTATCGTAGACTCCTTCTGAAATTTAAAGTAGCGGCCCTCACTTAACCCAGAGGAATAGGTTTACACCGTCTGAGCAACCGAACGGGACTTGACCCCTGAGCAACCGAACAGGACTTGATCGCCTGAGCAACCGAACAGGACTTGAATACAAAGTAGATTGATTGCCTTGACCTTTTGTGTTCTTTAAACAACACGGATTTGTCAATTGCAGTACACACTTCCTATAATCATTTCCTCAAGTATATAGATGTGTAGGTGTATGAATACGAAGATAAGGAAGTTTCAGATTGCTTATGAAATATAGAATTATATTCGTAAGCAATAGATATTTGAATTCAAGAGAGCAGTAGATTTAGAAAATATGATTCAAGTAAAAGCAAGAAAGTTCAGTGATTTGATCTTGAAATTCATGTGTATATATATAGTAGACAGAGAGTTACAACTTCTGGTGAAAATGTTTTACCGAACAGCTATGGCTGCAACTCTCTGCGAAGAAGGAAACCGTTTGGGAAAGCAAGTGTCTATTTAAAAAATGGCAGTTAGAATCAGTTCAGTCAACTGCTATAAGAGCTTTACTCGACTGAATTTGAAATCGTATATGTACATTCAAATGTGCACAGATTCAGTCGACTGACTCATGCACTCAGTCGACTGGACTGTGCATTTTATATAAAAAAAAATATGCATGGGTTCAGTCGACTTAGTGTGAGAGTTCAGTCGACTGAACTGAATATTTTCTGAAACTCAGTTTGAAGTCATGTTGAGAAGTTAATTTTCAAAAGGATGTGAAAAACTTTAGTATATATGAGGGAGTGAACTACTTGAGGAAGGATTTTAACATAGCTAAAACTGGACTTTGACTCTAAACAACACACACACACACACGTATATATATATATAAACCATACTTTATATTGTTGAATCCGGTCTTTGTAGTTCTTTGTCGTAGATTCATGAATCTTCGTGTAGGTTGAATTTCTTGCCATTAATCAAAACATAAGATCCAACATTCTCCCCCTTTTTGATGATGACAACTCCGTTTGTGATATGAAAGAATCTCGAACAATATTGCTCTGTTGTTCTATATCTCCCCCTGAATATATGCTAGCCTTATCTTTCAGTTTCTCTCCCTGAATCTGTGCTTTTTTTCTTGCTGTAAATAGTGATAGAGCAATATCTTTCTCCCTCTTTGTCATCGACAAAAAAGAGAGTTGTAATCTAATATAATATAGGCATAAATAATTGTTGTACCAATATAAGAGCATATATATAAGATAGATCATTATACTAGCATACACATAACAACAGAGATTCACGTGCATGACATAGACAAATTATATAAAGGACCTACCATTGTTCCAAGATAATAACATACCATTTTTCAAAATTTCTCGAGTAAGCTTAGTCTCCTGCCATGATTCTTCTGTTCATAGTACATTTCTCTTTGTATATTTAACGACACTCGTTGATAGTGATGTATATCATCTATTTGTCGAGTAATAGATGGAGAGCCGAAGCCAAGATTCCTACAAACTCGTTTCGATTCAGGTGTATACCCAGTGTGCTAACCGTTATTGCTCACATCGCCTTTGCCGATGATATAACCTTTGGAATTGTCTTTAAAAGTGACAGAACCTCCATCTGAGTAGGTAATGTTTGTTAGCATCTCTTTGTTTCCTGTCATGTGTTTCGAGCAACCACTGTCCAACATCCATTTTCCTCTCCTTTTAAGTGGTATCTGCAAAATATAGAATTAACATTGGTACCCACCTTTTTATTCGGGTCCTAAAAAGTTAGGTCTTAGATAAACCAAACCCAAGAGGGTTCAGAATTCCTTTTAAAAATAAATTTTTTATTTTTGTGAACAGTTTCTATAAAAGAGTTTATATATTTGTTTCTAATCAAAGAATTATTTTTTTTAGAAACCCAAATCTTAATTGATTTGGAATAATTTGTAACTTTTGAAATTGATTTTTCAATTGTATTATTATTCATTTTGAAATAGTTATATAAAGAATCCTTTTTCTTTGAAATACCTTTTGAAACTTGCTTATATCCTAGTCCTCTTTTATTTGAAATTGTTTGAGAATTTTCTATAATTTTAGAAAGATTTTCTCTTCCTTTGTTAAAATTAGAGATATTTTTAGTAATATCATCTAATTTTGTTTTAAGACTAGAAATATCTAATTCCAATATTATAATATTAGCTTTAAGATCATGATTTTCAACTAAAAGAGCATCATTCTTTTCCTTCTGAGTTTCTATTTCTTGACTTAACATAGAGAGTTGAGATGTCGTATTAGAATAAGATTCTTGAGTAATTTCAAGTTCTTCTTCTAAAATTTGTTTCTTATCTCTTAACATATCTACCTCAATTTCAGTCCTATTTAATTTTTCAAGAGTTTCTTTATATTTTCTTTTGATGTTTCTTAGTTTGTCAAGTAATTCAGAGTTTATTTCCAATAAATCATCAAAAGTTAGATCACTCACCTCATCATTTGTGGCTATAAAATAGACGTTGACTTGTTCAGAATCACTGTCTGTGTCACTGTCTGATGATGAAGATGATTCTGAATCATCCCGTGTAATAGAGAAAGCTTTCTTTTTGAATCTGTCTTTCTTGTGCTTAAATTTGTCTCTCTTTCGATCAGGATAGTCTTTATTGACATGACCTTTCTTGTGACACTCATAACATTCTAGAGCAGAAGATGATGGCTTGTTGTTGTTGTTATTTCTGTTGAAGCTGTTCTTGTTGTTTCTGAATTTGTTGCTCTTTTTGAATTTTAAAAACTTTTTGAAATTTTTAGCAATGAACGTCATATCTTCCATATCTGAATCTGATTATCCTTTTCTGCTTGGAATGCTATATTCTTCTTATCTTGTGCTTGTACTCCTTTTTCCTGGAGATTAACTTCATAAGACATTAGATTTCCTATCAACTCCTCTGGTTTAATGGTTGAAATGTCGTTAGCTTCTTCGATCGCTAAGACCTTTCGTTCCCAATCATCCGTTAAAAAATTGAGGATTTTTAAAATAATATCAAAGTCTGTATATTTTTCTCCTAATGCTAAAAGAGAATGATATATATCTTGGAATCTAGAGTACATTTCATTTATTGTTTCATTTTGAAATTCTGGAACTGATTTGTGAGCATAGAAATCTTACTATGTTTTACTTTATTAGTACCTTCATGTGTAATTTTAAGTGTACACCAAATTTCATAAGCAGTTTTACACATGCTTACTCTATTAAATTCATTTTTGTCTAATGCACAATATAACATATTCATAGCTTTGGCATTTGCAGTAGCATCCAGTTTTTGTGTGTTAGACCATTGTGAATATTCTATAGTAGGTAAGGTATATTCTGCTTGAGTAATATTCCTAGTTTCATAGCTATTAGCTTGCATATAAATTCTCATTCTAGTAGACCAATAGTTATAGTTTAATCCGTTAAATAATGGTGGTCGTGCTGTAGATTGACTGTAACAACCCTGGTTTTGGAGATTACCTGTTAATATTAAATTATAACGGTAGTTATAAATTAATATTGTAAATTAAATAAAATTGAAAGTTTTATATTGTTTAATTGGAATAAACAATGAATTTTGGAAACAAAATGTGAAAATAAAGTTTTGGTAACTTTATTATGTTTATTTGTGAGAATAATAAATGAAGTGTGATTTTATTTTGAGTAAATGCAATAATTATTGTAATTATTGCTAATTACTTCTTTTAATAATTTTTAAAGGAAGTATTTAATTTTTAAAAGGTGTTTATTTAAATAAAAAGATGGAATTTGGTATAAAAATGTATTTTGATTATAAATTTGAGTTTGAAATGGTTGATTAGATTTTTCTATCCAAGAAATAATTTTTGTAGAATTTTTAAAGTTAAAAATGAGGATTTATGCATTTAATTGTGTAAATTGTGTATTTATGTAAAATAAGGGTTTTTAATAATAAAAATGTTTTAAAAACTAAAATTTACTTTTTATATGATATGAAATATTTTATTTCATATGTAAGTATGTTTGCATAAATTGGTTGTATTAAAACTTGAAGAAAAATACATTGTTTTCATTATTGAGTTTATGTGCATATTTGTTCAAGTGGTGAATTAAAATTTACTTAGCCTAATTTACTTTCTCTATTGGGTCCAAAGCCCATTAGCAAATTAGCAACCAGGAAGGAGAAAAAAGAGGAATGAATTACCTGTACGTAAATAACTTTTAGTTCCTCTTCTTCGTTAGCCTGGAAATAGAAGAGGAGAGCAAAATTCCACCATTTGTTAAATCTAAAGCCTTAAATCTCCAAATCTTCAAATCAAAATGGTGCTTTTATCAATTAGAGAGTATTGCAACAGGTAATCAACTCCAACATGAGATTAATTCATCAAAAAATCCAATTTTTGTGTTTAGGTTGTTTGTTGATTTCCATTCTCTTCTTGCATGTTCTTGTTTCAGCTTCTACAAGTAGTTTAGAGGCCACTACCAGCTGAAATACTCCATCTTGAAGCTCCAATCGACCTCCTCCTTCACTGTAAAAGTAAGTAAAATACTTACAGCAACTGTAATCAAAGGAATTGCGCTACTTAAAAACGTTTTGATGCTTATAGTTGATGTTTTAGGCACAAAACTTTGATTTGAAAAATCATATTTTGCTGAAGCTGTCCATTGTTCTTTTGATCATATCTAGCTTATCCGGTGTCAGATTGATGCCTTTCTTTTTTTAGATTGTAGTGCACTTGATCTAGTTTGTTCATATCAAATTTCATCAATTTTCGAGTCCTTTTGGACCTCTGAATTTGCTATGAAAGTTGCAAACCCGAGAGGGTTTTGCACAGAAAATATATTTTTTTCTGAATAGTATTTTTAGCATAACTTTTGTGTTTCAAATCGGAATTAGATAATTTTGGATGTTTCGGAAAACTTATTTCATTGGCTACAATTTTTGTTTGTTGAGTTTTCTGCAATTTTGAGGATAGCTATGTCAAAATTGAACTTTTCTACTGCTAACCCGAGAGCAAAATCAAATCTGCTCTGTTGTTGAGGCAGAAACGAAATCTTCCATGACTTTTCCGTTTCTAAGCGGAATTTGATAATTTTGGATGTTTCGGAAAGCTTACTTCAGTGGCTAAAACTTTCATTTCTTGTGTTTCCTGTGATTTTGATGTTTACTATGCTAAAATTGCAAATGTCCCTCGCTGTCCTGTTGTTGTAGTATACTCAGTGTTTTGTGCAAACCTGAGCTAGTATTTTGTGCATAACTTTTGCGTTTCTTATTCAAATCCTATAATTTTTAAAGTTTTGAAAACTGCAGAAAGAATGTGACAACTTTCATCTGTATCACTTTCTGAAATTCTATGATTAAAGGGTCGAAATAGCTGATGCAAGATCGCTGTCCTGAGCACTTGCATGTAGTCTTGTGTGTTGTATTTGCTTTGGTTGATGAGTTTTCTGATGATTTGTTTTTTTTCACTTGATTTGCGAATAGTTTGAGCTTAGTATTTTATACCATATGCTGATGATATGAGGCAAGGTATATGACTTTTGTGAACATCTGAGTTTCTATTTTAATGTGGATTTGACTAACGGTTAGTAAACTGTTTAGTGCGAACGTGTGGTATGGGACACAGGTTAACACTTTACGGATTCCTCTCCGAAAGTTAGCGACACATTCTAGAATTACTAGTGCTATGACCTTCGGGTCATCTGAGAATCTGAGAATCTGAGAAATCCAAAAAAAAGTGACATCGGTCGCCTTTGAGATCTCTGTTGGGTACCTAACTATATTACTAGCACTAGTCTGAGAACTTTAGCACGTGCAACATGCTTTAGCATGTAATTATTGGCCAATCTGAGATTTATTCTACGAGTTAAGAGAATTTTGATTTCACCATATTTTGATGTGTTTACTTAGCCTTATAGAGATGAATAAGGCGAAATATGAGTTCTTGAGGATTTTGGTGATTTCAATTTTATGGTTTTATACTTGGGTTTCATGTACCACTTTGAGAAGTTTATTTATTCATGAATCATATTTGGATGTTTTCTTTATATGCATGAATCCCCTAGTATTAACCCAAGTAAGCGTAGAATTATAACTTCTTAGAGATAGACAATCCTTGATATCAACCTTAGTCATTCTTATCAATTATTGATCCCTTGATGTATGTTTCCCTTATACCTTATCGTATTTCCTTTCTAACGATAAGATTCAGTTGCCTGACCCGTGTGTTTATCACTCGGGTCAGACCGAGTTATTTCAGGTTAGCTATCAGTTTCAGGACTTAGCTTTGATGCATCTGCTTGGATATCAGCCTAGCATTTTTGTGTAGTTTATATTTCTTTCCGTTTGACTCTGATGTGTATTTTGATTCGATGTATATAGTGTGGTCTTTGAACCACTTTTGTATATCGTTTTGTATTGTACTGGGATGTATCGGTGTATATGTATTTATATATATGATGATTACTGTTCTGTGATGTGATATGCACACTGTTATTGTACGTTGTTCTGATAGATCCATTAGCCACCTATAGTTTTGTATTAAGCATTTATTGGATATGTCGATCCACTTAAATAGAAAAAAAAATATAGAGCATTTATCGACGTATGCAGTAGATGTTTAAGACAAGATTATAGATGGTCGCTCCTAACCAGCCCTATTCTCCGCATTAATAGACAGAATTACCCAGTAATTCTCTTTGTTAATGTGGGTTTCGGGGTGGGGCGTCACATTGACCTTCAAGGAAACTTGTGCTAGTGTTGTTTTCCATATTAAAATATCAGATAACTATGTTACGGTTATAAGATGACCTGCTCTGATACCAAATGAAAGTGACTGTGATATAGGATCGTATAATATGGAATATATATAAACTAAACTTACTAACTAGTGTAGAAAGTAACTATAAAATAAGATAGCAGTAAAGAAAATAATGACACCAGAGATTTTTATACTGCTTCGAACTTCCCATTGTACGTCCAGTTCCAGACTTCTTTTGGAATTTAAACTAGCAGTCTTCACTTAACCCGAAGGAATAGGTTTACACTGCTTGAGCAACCGAATAGGACTTGACCGGCTAAGCAACCGAACAGGACTTGACCACCTGAGCAACCGAACAGGACTTGAATACAAAGTAGACTGATTGTCTTGACCTTTTGTGTTCTTTAAACAACACGGATTTGTCAATTGCAGTACACCCTTCCTATAATCTTTTCCTCAAGTATATAGATGTGTAAGTGTATGAATATGAAGATAAGGAAGTTTCAGACTACTTATATGAAATATAGAATTATGTTCGTAAGCAATAGATATCTGAATTCAAGAGAGAGCGATAAATTTAGAAAATATGATTCAAGTAAAAGCAAGAAAGTTCAGTGATTTGATCTTGAAATTCATGCATATATATAGTAGACAGGGAGTTACAACTTATGGTGAAAATGTTTTATCGAACAGTTATGGCCGCAACTCTCTGCGAAGAAGGAATCCATTTGGGAAACGAAGTGTCTATTTAAAAAATGGCAGTTGAAACCAGTTCAGTTAACTGCTATAAAAGCTTCAGTCGACTGAATTTGAAATCGTATATGTGCATTCAAATGTGCACAGATTCAGTCCATTGACGCATGCACTCAGTCGACTGATCTGTGCATTTTTTAAATAAGAAATTATATGCACAGGTTCAGTCGACTGAGTGTATGAGTTCAGTCGACTGAACTGAATATTTTCTGAAATTCGGTTTGAAGTCATGTTGAGAAGTTAATTTTCAAAAGGACGTGAAAAACTTTAGTATATATGAGGGAGCGAACTACTTGAGGAAGGATTTTAACATAGCTAAAACTGGACTTTGACTCTAAACAACGTGTGTGTGTATGAACCATACTTTATATTGTTGAGTCCGGTCTTCGTAGTCCTTTGTTGTAGATTCATGAATCTTCGTGTCGGTTGAGTTTCTTGTCATTAGTCAAAACATAAGATCCAACAACGATATGAAGCAACGGTAGATGGATAGACAAATGCATTACAAAGTGGAGCAAAAATAGAATTTTCATTAGTTCTACTGATCGGTACCAATCGATATGGCTGATTCAAAATTTCCTAATATATCCGTTATTTTGGTGGATTTGATATATACATTCTCCATGACGACTTTCTGGATGACGAAGGACGATTTCAAACCCTAATACGTTCAACTGTGCTTATAAATACAGAGGAACGCCAACGAAAAAACTAGGACTGGATTTCACTAAGGGGGGACTTTGTCGGTTTTTTAACTTAGATCCAATCTAAAATTTGAGTTTTTGGTTGTAATTCTTTCTGAAAATTTGTAAGAACATATAATAAATTCAAATTTTGCTTGGATTTCACTATTTCTTTTTTTTTTCTACATTTTGCTTGATTATGATCTAGAATTGCGTATGTTGAACTTACAATAAACGTTAATCAAACGCTTAATCCACCAACAAACGACGATCAACGATTTTTGATTTTCCATAACTTCTACAGGAATATTAGACCAAATTTAAGGCTAACAAAATGTATATAATTACATGAAGTTTATTTAATAGTAAGGTTGTTTTGTTTGTTAAACACTATCGTATAAATTTTCCAACAAAATTAACATGTGAAATTCACTACTCACACGACTTTTGACAAATCGTATTTTCTCTTTCCAACAAAATTAACATGCGACTTTCTCTTGCTCGTGTTAATGTTATGTTTGCCAGTAGAGCTTACAACTTACAAGCATATTAGTTGCTAAATTAAGAAAATCAAATATGCAAATAACGTTTTTCTGAGCAAAGAAGCTTCGAACAAAACAACTTTTACAGCACAAAACAATTATGACTTCAGATCAATAATCCAACAAGAGAATTAACTTATTTCTGCAATTGTTCACAACTACGTGAATGTGCTAATATAAAATAGAACATAAAAACCAAGAAGACAAGTACTTCAGAATATCGTAAAACTAACTCTAATTGAAGTGACGAACGAGTTGAATCAACAAATTAACTGTTGGAATGCTAAGAACAGCCCAACTTAACGGTATATGCCCCTATCAAATACATCTATCTCAAACTAAGCTACAAGGTAACCCATAAGCCACATATTGAATAATGCAACTGAACTGGCTCCATTATAGACGATATGATTACAAATTGATACATGTATTTATACAGTTAACTATTGAAGGGAAATGTCGTATTATATCATCTACATTTCCAAAATGAGTTGAAGCTTGAATTGAGTTCACTTTGTATGATTAGTACATTCCTTTGAAGATGGGATTCGTTCGACATATGCTTGCACCCGATTCTTCGTATTCCTCCTTTGTGTGGCATGCCTGCATATATGGAAATGGATACATTTGCATCGTTTATGTGAATTTTCCTCTATTTAATGGTAGTGGGTGTATTCCACGAAAAAGAAGAAAAAATACGAGGATAACTTGTGCAATCTTTGGATCACTTACTAAATCCGATTTGACAAAATAATGAGTGAAATTAAATACAAAATGGCTTGCATCATGAAACAAACCCTATGTCCGGGTTTCAAACGATGCTTTTTAAAATATCAGTTAAAAGTATCGATATACTTATGATGTATCAACAACGATTTTCAATTCCTAGACAAAATGACTTGTAATGGCTTAAAGGAGAGCTTATTGGGCATTGGTAGATCTGGAGAGCCTGATGAATACTATATTTAAACAAGCCCTTAAACGATTACGACTTAGCATCATCTGCTAATTAGATCTAGTTCCAAAACTATCGGTAGACCTATCAGGAACCTTCATTGATGTCCTGGGTAGTATTATCGTACTCTTGAATGTGGGAGAGTCCATATCAAGTTAAGAAGTGTGAAATGTTCATATCATACTGTAATGTCATAATCTGAGACCCTGAACTCAATGCTTTGTGCTAATGTCAAATTAACGTCCAAAGATGCTATGATGTGAACAATGCATCATTAACTGCAAAACCATATCAGGAGATAACCACGCTATACCCTCGGAGAGACAAGCAGGAAAATAAAAAACAACAGAAGACCTGGTGGAAGTAATATTTGGTCGGGTAAAGACAAGTTTATCAAAATAGGTTCAAGTTTAAAAGGGATCTATCAGACCAAGTCTCTTGCATCTCTAAGGGAATCTAAGGATGTGTTCATCCAGTCCCACGAAGATATGCATGGGACTGACCCTGCCATCATCTCCTAACGACTCAACTTTGATTCAAACCATAAACTTATGAAGCAGAAGAGAATATCGATCAACCATAAGAAATATTAAGCTAGCAGTGTCAAAGTAAATCGATTCTCAACTTCTAGATTGATCTGAGAAGCACACTATCCCAACTGGTTGGCGAGCGTAACACTTGTGGAAAAAAAAACCAACAAAAAAAATGGAGAATGCAGGTTGATTTCGCGAATTTGAACTAGGTCTAACTCGAAGACATTCGTTCTGAAAGGAACAGTTGGTAGACTCAACAACTTATCGTGCCTTGCTTAAATTTTGCAAACTACTGTTCGAATACAACAGATCTGGATGGCTAGGGCTAAAAACTAAAATCAAGACATGCAAATCCAGACTGAATCGACAAGAGCTGAACCTGATAGATCTCGAGTTGGGTGCAAGTGATGAAAAATATCATATTGAGCAATAAAACACAAAACCAAGGTTCGAGAACTCGGTTTCGATCTCGGTTTCTGTCATTTGAAATTATGTTGGTTTCGGTCAATTTCGGAAAGTTCTCTTGTTTCGGTTTCGGTTTTGATATTGGATTTATGTATTTTTAATGAAAATGTAACGATAAACGATTCAAATTCATGTAGAAATATAGTATACAACAAAATAATAATGCTACATACAACACTAGTACATCCAGAAACTATTTTTCAAAGCTACATATAAATTATTTTCATAATTTTCTTCATCGTCTTGTGTTGTATAATATGATGGATAACCATATTGCATTTGTCCTGAACCCACAAATGTCGCCATTATATTATCAAAAGATGTTGGTTCATCATTTTGTGTTGTATACGTAGTTTGACTATTTTGATCACTCGAGATATCACTATATGTTTCGTTTATTTCATAATATGAGTTACCACATGTATAGTCAGAAGTAAAATACCTATAGGTTGGTGGATCAGTTGACGTATACGGATTGTGGTGCTCGTAATCATGTTGATGTATGCATTCAACATTTACATTATTATCTCCTCTCGGTTGTGATTGTTGCTCGTACACCTTCTCTTTGAATATGTTTGAGTTGGTCTATATAATTCACTACCATCACTAGAACCAATACCGTAATTATTTGTTAAACCAATACCACTTCCACCAACATTACCATAATCATCATTTGACGAGCTGCTACTATTTTCATTGCTTTGACTCTTTGTTGCTCGTGCAGATATACCATCAACAGCAGCGACTGCATCATTCAATATATTGGTCATCCAAGGGTCGTTGTCCAACAAGGATGGTTCAACTTCAGTAGTTCATTCTGCTAATGGATCATCTTCATGAAATACATAGTCCAGATCGATCAACTGATTTTCAGTATCGTGGCGTCTTGAATTTTTTGCTCTTAGTCTCATGTTGCAATGCACATATACCAATTTTTCTAGATTTTTCATTTTTATTCTATTTCGTAATTTTGTATGGATCATTGAAAATGTAGTCCAGTTTCTTTCGCAGTTTGAAGATGAAACTGTTTGGCTTAAAATACGCATTGTTGAACATGTTAAATTTGGAGCATCTTCTCTTTCAATTATTGACCATCATTGAACGGAGAAACATGTCTTTATGGTTGCGTATGCTTTTGCAGAAACAAAAGCACCAATTTTCATTCTATATCTTTCTATATGTTGATGTATAAATTAAATATTTAATATATCTAAAATGTTAAATATTTATCATAATTATTATATATGCTAGTTTTACCTCTTTTCCAATTTCAATTTGTGTTACAATATCCGACATCATTCTTTCAACGACGTTATTAAATCCATTTAATACTTCTCCATCGTTTGTTGCATCCACATACTGAATATGGAATTAAGAAAATAATATATATGGAAAAAGTGTAACATATTATTGAAATGTTATGTATTTCACACTTTGTATGATGATAAAATAAACAAATTACCTGCCGCGTGAAGAGGTCGATGTAATCGTCTTTCTCATCTTGTCTATTATACCCCACCATTTTTGACATTGTCTTACACCAATATTTTTTCTTATTGATTCTTTTGCTCGATCCGTCGCCTCATAAAGAAATCTCATATCTACTTTGTCATCACTATCTACCATTCGTAAAACCTTCGCGAGTGGCTCAAAAACAAGAATGATGGAAGCAACACCAGTCCAAAAAGTGTTGTTGTAAATTAGTGTAGAGAATATTTGATGTTCTTTTGTCTTCAGTATTGAGCCTATGAACTCTTGATGTCCTGGACATTTCGAAGCAATCATCATTCTCAAGTCATCTTTATGTTTATGAATAGAGTTTAATGCGTTGAAATGTGTTGCAAACCGTGTTACTACCGATATAATCAATTATTTATTGTTGGTCTCTTTTCTCATGATGGAAAGTGACCGACCATAATTGTATATAAATGTCGTTATTAATTTACAATTTGCGATATAGTTGTTACCTCTGGGTCTTTGGAAATATCTTCCAAAATCAAATCAATGCATTGTGCTGCATATGATGTCCAGTATAAATGTCTTCTTTTCTGCATCAATAATTGACCGGCAGATTTGTAGTTTGCTCTGTTATCTGTAACAACTTGCACTATCTTATTTTCACTGATTGTTTCGACGACATCATCCATTATCCACAAATATATTCTCCACTTTGAAATTTATTTGTGGCATCAACAGATTTGATAAATACCGTTTCATGGGTAGAGTACACGAGAAAAGTAATTATTTTTCGTCGATTCTGTGTACTCCAACCATCACACATTAGTGTGCAACCATATTCATCCCAGAAATTGTGCAATGTTTTATATATTGTCTATCTTCTTCTATTTCTATTTCAAGGTACGAGTGTGATATTTCATATGCAATTGGTGGATCAATTCCACGAACGTATTCTGCAATCGCGCCAACCATTGTTTTATAATATGAACTATTAATAACGTTATGTGGAATATGGTTGAGTTCTACCCCTCGATTATGCATATATGATTCTTCCAACAGCATGAGTGTCAAAATCGTCATCTACTCTGACAGATTTTCCAACAGTATGAGATCTTTACAATGTTTGACTTGAACCACCACCCGATCTCTAACAGTATGAGATCTGTGCAGCTCTTCATCTCTAAATGCATCTCTGCTTTGTCACATGACATGTTGAAGTTCTTCATCATCTTCTTTTCATTCTCTGATAGTCGGTGTTGTCTGCTCATTAATTCCTCTTGTAAGCGTTGTTTGCCTAGTTTTCATTTGCTTCATTCATTTCTCTTTTGAATGATATATGATCGTACAAGTTGTTTAACTTCTTTAGGGACAATTAGACATGCTGATACATCGCCGTCCACTTCTACAAGATGTTCTTTCAAACGTGTCACACCACCGCAATTAATTACTTTATTGCAAAAGTTACATTTTGTTTTCTGAAGATTGTCATCGATCGCAGTACCGTAATTCCAACCAATTTTAATTGGACTTGCCATAACATACCTGAGATTATAAATAAACGATACAATATATGTATTTATAATTAAACCAAAGTCAATGCTAAGCAATTTAATATTCCAAATCAAATCAAAAATAAAATACAAATGCATAACTAACATTCATTGAAGTCGTCAGAATTCGTTGTTCAAGTTCAATATTTCGAGTCAAGTTCAATGTCTATGTCCAATATTCAAGTCCATATGTCCAACACATTCAAATTCAATATTCAAGTCCATATTCAGATCAGCATATTCAAGTCCAATATTCAGGTCAGTTCAGCATATTCTGATCAATCGACTTATTTAAATCAGTTCAACATATTCAATGTTGTTTACATATGCAACATCAAGCAATGCCTATGTTCAACATATAATAGGAAAAGGCCAAGGCCAACAATGTCCATGCTCAACACAAGGCCGCTTACATATACGCACTCATTTCCTCCTCCTCCCACTTCACAATCAAACACGCACGCACGAAAATAAATTTGAACCGAAGATAGAAATGGTTGAAGGCGGAAAACAAAAATTAGCAAAAAATTTTACCTTCGTTCGCGAATTGAAGCTCGGTTCTCCTCCCTACGAAGTCGAAGACCTCCGCGATCGCGCGACGTCAAAGCTTTCTCAAATTTAGGCGAACTAGTGATGCTTCTCGCTCGAATTGGGAAGATTGCTAAAGCACAAATTGTGGTAATTTATGTTTACGATTGTTTATTTATAGGCAAAAATTTTATACTTCAACCGTGCAAGCACGAGATGATTCCCTGTTTGTTTTGCTTTTTCGACTTTGGATTTCGCGTGTGTTTTGTTGTCGGTTGTCGCGCTCATATCCTTCTTCTGATTCCGCAAATTGGAGTTTTTTTTTTCAATCACAGTTTGAACATAACAGGATTTTGCGCTAATCCCATCCCAGTGATGGCCAGAACCGACACGAGGTGGTCGGAATCTCGTGGTTCTGGCCGGATCCTCAACCCATGCCCAAAACAACCTACCGGATCCAAAAAGAAGCAGCACGAAACATAAAAAATGAATTAATTGGCGTTATTGCTCCATCCAACCGAACCTAACCTCATGTCAGGTTAAATTGAGAAATGGTTTGAACCCGACAAAACCCAACCAAAATAGACTGAGGCTCGCCGAGTTGGGTCTGAGAATGTCGGGCCAGGTCTAATTGTCGCCTTACAAATGGCATCAAATGATGAGAAAAAAAGATTACATTCATCACTAACTGAAGCCTCTAGGCCCTTTACCGCTATAAAGATGCCCTTCAGTTTGAAAAATGCAGAACAACCTATTCAAGAGGTTACTTAACCAAATTATTAAAAAATTGATCGAAAACGCTGATGAAGTATAGGTTGATGACACGCTGGTCAAATGCTAAATCGAGGAACATGTCAATTTGCAAAGTGCTTTTGATGTATTACAAAGGTACAATATGAAGCTAAACTCCGATGGCTGTGCCAAGAGGAATAAATACTTCTGGACAAGCTTAATAATGTATGTTAACACCATCAGTGACTAGTCATTGGACTCATTTCAAGTGCCTTCACCCAAACAATCATCGGAACTTGTCGTGCATATTGTGCCTAAAAGGAGATCTGTACTTACAGTTTTCAATTCGACTTGTGCCTAGCATCTTCTTGCTGGTCGAGCATGAACACACATTTATTCATGTAACGACCAACCATCACGACTACAATAAACTCTTTGAGACATTATATTTCCAGTCTTCCATGTATAAAAATATGACATCCCCAAGATTGCGAAGAATGGATATTATGGATAGAAAGAATATATAAAATAACAGTCCTATGAAGATTCTACAAGGATTTATCATCTTCGACCACTGGAAGTTACTGATCTATCCACTGTATACTCTACCAATAAAGAAAAAGGGGTTCGTCAACCGAACAAGTTATTTGAGTTATATGAGATGTATATTCGATATACTAGTATATGTCAAAATAATGTAGCCAAGATAAACCATGGAGCTTTTTCTTCTTCTTCTGTTGTTTGTTGCATTCGCTTGCTGAGCGTAAATCTCTCATTGTTTTATCCATCCCATTATAACCCCAAACTCACCATAAAAACTCCCTCTTCCTATCAAACTAATTATTTCCTCTTTGACCCCTCAGCGGTAGATTTTGGACGTCAATGGTAACACAACACTTAATATATTTGTTAAGGTAGAAGGAGCTTTTGATGTGAAAAGGATAGTTACCCCATAAAATTCTGGTGTAGATGCAAGTACAGAACCTCCAAACCACACAGCAAATTTCTGAATTGGATGACTGACTACATTTACTTCAATTGGTTGAGACTGAAACAAAGAGATTTGACATGTAGGATCAATCATTTAATTATCCACATATAAGTGTATATTCAGAACCCTTACCTTTATTTTTACACCAAGTCGGGCTTCTGATGCTATAATTCGGTTATCCACAATCTTTTTCAAATCTCGTTGCAATCTTCTGTGGAAGTCCTTAAACATAGTTGATCCTCCAGATAGTACAATATTCTGTATTTTCACGCAAAGTAAATGACAGCAACTACATCACTTTGCAAAATCAACATTCTTAATTTGTATACCTTGTACAGAGCTCTTCTTGTGTCGATTGGTGCTGACTGGATACACTGATCAATTACAGTTGGTAGTGAAGTGGTAAAATCGCTATTATAAATCTCTGGATGGAAGAATATCTGCACCAAATGATTAATGTAACATATTCAATGAGTAATACATAAGAAACCCAACCAGAAAAGCCAATATCTTGCCTTCAAATTTCTGTTACATTATAAATTTCCACTATCTTTAATATATTGACAAAAAGGATTCAGAAAGAACAGTAAGATGTCAACAGATAAGCTGAAACTAACCTCTGGCCCAAGAAATCGCTCATATCCAATATCACATGAATATGGTGCACCAGTTTTTGGTTTAATTCCATTCCACTGCTTTATATACTTTGATGGTTCTTTATCATGCTTATTATACTCCTGATTTATTTATAACAAAGTTGTTAAGTTTTCTGACAGGTAAGAATATAGTCATAATTTAGATAAATTAATGAAAGTAAACACAAGAAATTGACTAATAATTAGAATATCCCAGTCATCAACAGAAGAACCATGTTGTTGCATCCCTGTAATACTAGATGTCTGGGCCTTCAACTGTAGCCTTCAGACAATCTAAGTGGTTTTCCTACAAGAGGGAGGTTCATAAATCTAAAACAGATTTCTTTTTTAAATATTTGGTAAAAGCTAAAAAGTTTAGACATGAAATTGGGTTCATGGAGGCCCGACATATTTTCAAAGTAAAATTAAAATGGAAATGCCTCTATCCCAAATGTAATTTCATACATAATTTAACAACATATAATAAATGCTTTGGAAAACTTGCAATAATGTTCCTAATCAACAATATATATCAAAACATCGACGAAGAAAATTAGCTCAGTTGACAATTGTTCTTCTTCAAAAAATAGTTAAATGTGTGTTTTATGTTTTTATTTTTTGGCTTGATGCAATGGAGTGTTCGAGGTTCAGGCATGATAGGCAAGATTATAGTGTGATTTGGACATGGACATATTTACACTTCAGTACTGCTCATTGTAAATAGATAAGAAACGTTTGATTTGTTATAAGGTGACTGAAATCGAGTTATCGAAATTCTTTTGAGTGGTTGCTCAAAATTTATTTCCCATGGGTTGTTGTTCTTGTACGATGTTAGTGAATTTTCAAATGTGTTACCTAGAATCTCTTTCCCAGATACATTATGACATGGACAATTCTAACATTTTCAGAAAAACTTAAGGGAATTATAAATAGAATTTTTATTCAAGAGTAAAATAGAGTGATACTAAATGCGCCAAATTTTGTACTCCATGTTACCCAATCTTCATTTAACCCCCACTTATTCTACTGTCTAATTCATATTGCCCAATTTTATTTTATTTTTAAAAACATTCTACCAACTGAACCAATGTTATACTGCCGATCGGCACAATGTGACCGACCAAATGCATTGGTTTTGGACGTTATACTGTCGTAGATATTTTATTTTCTCAATTGGCAATATATTACCAATTGGATATATATTGTTGATCGGTAGCTTATTGTCGTTTTACTAGGTAAAATGAAGCGGCGTGTTTCTTTTCTTTCCTTTTTCTAAGGAGTAAAATAGAGTCCATACAAGAGTGCATTTAGCACCTGTAAAATAAGATGATACAAAATTAATCAACTGTTGTAAGATTACCTTGACAATATCTGAACACGTGTAGCAGTATGTTTCTTTCACCTTCCTAGCCACCTCAAAAGAGTCTTCAGGGGGTACATTCTCTCCTCTTTCCTATAATACAAAATGATTCATTGGTTGCCAGTGAATACTAAATTTATCAATGTGTAGCTTGTTGTGGCACATGCAGGCCAAAAATGGAAATAAATACACAATAAACATGGATAAAAATGGACTCGTGATAATTCCTTGTGAATTTTGCTGTATTCTAACGTATAATCAACGGAAAAGAAAGTTTTACTGAGATCATCACAACATTACCACTATAATGCATATGGGTCAAAATGCATTGACAATGATCTAATGTACCTTCATAAGTTGTTGAACAAACTGTGTCACGTCCTTGCCAGAAATAGGAATAGATTTGATGCTACTCCCAATCACATAACCTTCAGCAACTGGCACAATATGTGTAGCTCCATCACCCACATCAACTACCACTCCTGTCATTTCACACTGAAAGAAAGGGTTAACCTAGTGAGAAAACTAAAGCTCATTCAATGATTAGAAAATCTCATAACCCATGATTGAGCATAATTGACTTTTTAGTTGATGAAGCTACTAAAACAACAATTGCATCACATTTTATTGTTTTTATGCAACACCCATGTTTATTCTATAAGGAAAGATGAGATGACAATTAGAATACTTCAATCAAATGGTACAGCTGTAATCAAGACTAAGCATTCGTCTAGGCAAATATATCATATCATGCCACGCAAAAAGCTAATTGTTGCATACCATATAGCATGTTGTATTAATTGACATGACTTAAATTTCACAAATTTATAAAGTATACAAAAACTTCTTTTAATCATGTTCTTGCTCGGTTAGCATCCTGAGATCCGAGTTTTGCCCGATAAGGATCTTGATATCGCTAGAAATCGATCTTGGCACCTCCCGTGGCCAGATGAGCCTTTTGAGCTCTACAGTAAGTGTGCTACATACAGGGTATATGATAGCAAAATTAACATAGTTTGTCATATGGTTGCTACTAGATAATAAAAAACAGTAATAGTTCACTTGCCAATTTAAGATCGTTAAGTGGCTTTATTAACTACTCCAATCTCAACATTCAAACTAAATTTACAAAAATTTAAAGATCTTTAACATAACTGTCATTCACCATATTATTTTAAAAAGATATTAAAATATTAACTTTACCTTAGAAGTAGTGTAACCAGCTGCTAAGGCAAGTACAGGTTGAACGGCAATGTATAACCCAGGAGCGTTAAAAGTTTCAAACATAATTTCTCCCGTGTATTCACGGTTTTCAGGAGCAGTAAGTGGGCTTTCGGTTAGAAGAAAATAGTGGTCTTCAGGGTCACAGCGAAGGTAATTGAATATACACTGCTGCCAGAATCTTTCCATTGTATCCCAATTTTCCACCTGTGAAACAGTAGTAAATCAAAACTTATTTTCTTTGTAAACATATAATATGGGCATACATATACTTACGCTATTCTGTCTCTGTCATCTTACAATGATATTTAGGGAATCGTCGGGTTTTACATTTATGCTACTTATACTAGTATTGAACAAATGTATTGATAGATATATACATACATATATGTGTACACACACACATGTATGTATGTATACGTGTGTGTGCGTGCGAGGAAGGTATCATGGCATCCCTATATTGTAACACCTCTTAGCACCCATATCTTATTTTGAGTAACACTGTCCAAAATGCTTCAAAACTTGTACATGGTCAATTTACATTATGAATATCATCTTTACAAAAAATAAGATCGTTTAAAGATATCTAGACTCTTTAAAATAATAAATCAATAATAACCAATAAGTTGATTTAAAATATCAGATTTATTGTGTTAGATATGTTCAAAAGAGCTCAAATTTTGTGGAGAAGATCTCAATTATGACATGGACATATCCACAACATTTTATAGCATTTAAATAGTGTAACTCAATATATGATAGGGATGCTAGAGTGGTGTTCTAAAAGAGATGTGCCATTGATCCACTCTCTTTATCTAGCTCCCTAGTAACACCCTTCCAACTTTTAGCGTCAAAAATATGAAACAAGACAAAAAAAATTATATGATTTATTCATTATCGAGATCATCTACAAAAATAATTACATTACTTCAAAAAAATTAACTTATTTATTTTCCATTTTCAATCGATAAAAATATAAATATTTGGTGGTTATGTTCAATAGTCAGTTGGTAAGTAGCATAACGAGATGTCACTGCTTCAAATCTCGCAATCGAAGGTTATCGCTACTCACACTGTGTTTTGCCTGTTCATTGTTTATGACTTTGGTTCTCCGAGACTTATATGTGTGTATGTGCGCACACGCATGTAGTGTATTGATTATTTTTCTATAATGGAGAAAACAAATTTGTAACGAGTTGTAGAAAGATATCGGTGTGTATGTTATGTTGAAATAATTGTAACGAGCCTTAGTTTTTACTTATTTGATATTAATAAAGATGATAATTTTGAAAGTGAAGTGAGTGAAAAAAAATTAAAGGATGCTACCACTGGCAAGACCAGATAAATCGTGGGATGGATAAGACTAGATACATTGCCATGTTAAAAATAAATAAATAAATAGCCTACCCATTGCAGTATTTTTCAGTGTAATAACTTCTCTTTCATAAAAGAGTTTGACTTTTGCAAAGTTTGTAAAATACAAGATATGATGTCCAATTTTTGATACAAACATGTTTAAAACTACTGTTTTAACATATTTCATATAAATATCATCATTTTCAACGAATATGATATCTAATTGTCTACGTTTTATATATTTTTTTATAAAACATTTCATATAAATTTTTTGTTATTTTCATGAAGTATTGAAACTTCAATAGATTTTACCCACTGCTAAAGGCAATTTTTTCATTGCTAGATGCAACTACTATTTATTAAATTATTATTTATTTGTACAACTTGTTTCACAACAGATAGTTTTACAAGTTTTGACAAAACAAATTTTGCTAACTTTCAATCCTGATATTCGTATAATTAACCATTTTAGTTAATGTATGTATGTAATTGTGTTGAAATTCATTGCATTTTAGCACATGCAGAAGATAGTTTGAAGAAGAAGAAAACAGGACAACAGGTGGCAATGTTACCATTGCATGAAAATATAAAGATAGTTTTAAGTCGATTGATTGTGCCTTGGTTTTGGTTTTGGTATCTGTTATTTGTTTTTGTTTATATTGGGACATTGTAAATCCTTGTTTTCCAGAGTTGGTTTCATATATTATCAATCATTAATCGTCATTTTTGGCTCTTTTCAACTAAGCCATAGATTATTCTCCAATCATCAAGGAACTATTCTCATAAGGATCCTAGGTATTTGTTCGTGTTTAATTCTCTATGTTATTAAATAAAGTATAATATAAATTGTACTCCAAAATGCATTCCAATACCCTACTGTTTTGTCTAACGTTTTATGGCTGAAGTGTAAAAATATAGGATCATGGGTGAGGTATTTCTACTCGTAGTTAATTGTGAATTATTTATTGGAACCTACAAACAAAAGATAGTTGATGGACACAACGACCAGTTTGTGCTGGTGTGATTGCTAGTTCGTGTTGTTGGGCTAAAAATCATTATTGTGAGGTTTCTAGTCTATTTAATGGTTTTTCATTGTAATTTGTTTGGTTTATCGCACATGCTAGGCATCTACAACCTTCTTTTTGGGCCCTCAAAACCCCTAGTTCATATACCAAGTATCATTGCAGAATCAAAGTTTTAATCTTCTAGGTTGCAAAAATACACCTCAAACTTTTACTTGTTCAGGCAAGTATGTAAAATATATTCAATACAATAACAATTAACAGTTCAGTTTAAAATGGAGAAATTTTTGCCTCTATGAGCTTGATAGCTTATGTACCTTTTCTCGGTTTCCTTGACGTTTTCTCCACTATATGAGTACAAGTGTACAACTTATATTAGTCACCGAAGAAAGGTATATATTTTTCTCCGTTGTATTACATTATACATGACGCACTTTTTTTCAATGAGAAAGTGTACCGCAAAGGGTTCATTGCTAGGTTATGACGAGGTGATAACTTTTGTGGCAAAAAGAAGGTTTAAATTGGAGAAGAAACATATATATAATGGCTCTAGCTGTAAAACCATCTCCTATAAACTGTCACTCTGGGTTGAGGAATCTTATACCATAACATGAACTACCAAATACCTCACCTGACCATGTTGAATTGGGTAGCTAAGATTATATATACTGCTGGAGCGAGAGCGAGATACAGCTTCATCGCCAATAAAGAAGTCAAGATCAGCCATTACACCTGCATTATATTGCGTTAACCTATTACCCTTACTAGAACTCCTTGACTGATTCAAGAAGGAATCATTCACCGCAACTACTGTGGGTATTATGAAGCAGGGTTCAACATTTCCAGCAAATCCCATCTTTGAATACCTAATGAAACAAATATCATGAATTAACTTGATCATAATCTAGACATCATCCACATTTTTTATACCAAAACAAAAGAAGTTGGTTATTAGTAAAAATGGTAGAAGAGTATCATTACTGTCTCTCATATAGCACGTTTTTTCCTATCACATGATAATAACACACTGTTTAGGTTAGGCCTTTTCATGTGGCATACTCAAATCAAAACGAACGTCTTTTAAAACTACACAAGATAGATTATAAGAATGGGGAAATACAACAGATTTGTGAGAATGCTCTGTGTTAAATCAATTGAATGGTCTGCTTTAATAATCACGCTTCGTGAAATTACATGGTGAGAGCTCCGATACGAACATTGTTGACCATGTTAAATTTATCTTTCAGCATATGATTGAAAATAAATTAGCTGTAATCTACTATGGAAATATACTCGTCTAGCTATTTGGTGTTCATGAAATTGCGTAACGGGAATAATTACCAAATGTTCGTCTTACTTTTCTGCACAAGATTGCACGTATACATAACTACAGATATACTCGTATTTGCACACAATGTGCCTAAAAACCAAGCTATTCTAACATCTCCACAGTCGAACGCTAGCACATTCCTGAAAAACAATTGAAAAGGTTCAGAAAATACCCAGTTCCATTATCAATTACAACAGCAGGTCGAGAAGCAGCATCCATTACTCAGATTAGTTTACAGAAATAGGATCCACAATGAAGAAGATCCGATGAAAGTCGGAGCAATCGCGCATGGTAGCTCAGCTATCGTGAGTAGAATAGATCGATGGCAACTTCGACCAAAAGCAACCGAGATTGGTTTCAACAAAATCAATATTTAAGAAGAGGACATTAACGGTGGATCTGTAATGTGTTACTTATTTATGGAATTATTTTTGTTAATTAAAGATAAGACAAAGGGCTCATTGAGAAGGTTGGTGCTTCATAGTTCTACTAAGCTTGTGGGTCAGGGTTCCAGGATTCTCAAAATGGGGTGCGACTGAGGTACGTTTGTGATGTGGGTCGCATTTGCCATGGGAGCACAACCGACCACGACTTCTTGGATTCTCACGTTAGGATTCTCAAAAGGTTGAACCGAACTAAGCAAACATCCAAATATGACTTGTTCATTTCTTGTCAGCTGGTTCAACTTTTCTTTTCGACCGATGAACCGAACAATTGGACTACCGTTTTGTTGAAAAAATAATTAAAATGTCAAAAATTTTTGACATTTTATTGCAAATACAACATAAAAAAAGCGAACATTTGCATTTTATTTGTGTATTATTAAAAAAATTAGTTTGATGGTTAGTTTATACATGAAATTATTGTCAAGGACAAAATTTCTCAGCATTTTAGCCTCAAGGACAGACCTTCATTATTTTAGTCTGAAGGACAACTTTCTTTAGGTATCAGTTTTTACAGTTTTTAGGTATCAGTTTGTAGTTATCGGTAGCGGTTTTAGGTATCAGTTTTTAGTTCGGTAGCAGTTTTGGAAAATTGTTTGTCCTTATAAATAATTTTGAAAGAATGTTTGTCCTTATGAATAATTTTTAGGAGAATGTTTGTCCTTGTGGTTAAAATATTGATGTCGTGTCCTTGAGGCTAAAATTATACAAATTTTTGTCCTTTAAATTAATTCCCCCTAGTTTATATTTGTTTAATTTAAAATGGTGAAAAATAGAAAGTGAACAGAACCGTTGTTGGCAATGCTCTAAAAGTAAAGATCATTTAATTGAACCAGTGTAAAAGGACTCGTTGCATTTTTGAACAATTTTGGATTAAAGTTGGAGATTGGTTATTAAAAAATTGACTAGAGGATGAGATAGATAGTCTTTTTGGATAATATTTCGATTAGTGATTGGTTAGAAATTTGGTAGAAAGTAAAGATTACTGTGTATTTTATATAAGTATTTTATAATAACTAATATCTAATATTTAATATGTGATACTTAATAATTAAGAATTAATATTGATGATTCATATTTAATATTTAGTGCTAATTTGAACAAAGTACTAAATTGAAATACAATATTAAAGAGAATTTGTCAAGGATTACCAGCTCAAGTGGTATGACGTTTTAGATCGAGGTTTTAAAGGTCATGGGTTCGAGCTCTTATGTCAAAAATGAATGTTCTGCTTTAATAAACTATCACCTTTTATTCTCAAATGATATATTAAAGAGAACATCAATTGAAATGGAAAACCGATAAATTTAACTACAGATACAGATTAATTACATCATACGGCAATCGAAGCATCTATAATCTCTCATGTGTTACAATAATATGTTGTGCATTTGTCAAAATTATAGCATCATGCACATGTTGACGTTCTTCATGTCAATTTTCATCATAATTATTCGAAACTTCTACATTGACTATTTTTTCATAATCCGAATCTATATCATTGTGTTTTCTTATAAAATTAAGGATGGCACAAGTTGGACAAGTTATGCTTGTTTGGTGAAACTATATGTCGGCATGTATCGTGAAATGTTGAATTTTTTCCCAAATACCGAAATCTTTTTCCGACGGCCATGCGCAAACTTAAATGATAATAGTTGAATATTTCATTATGAAATTCTCGAATATTAAAGATCTATTGAAACTGTCGAACATAATAGTGTTCGCTACAATAAAATGTTAAATAACCATTTCTAAGCTTGTATGTTGAATCTATGAGGTAATGCTTACTAGGTGGTGGGTATGAAAAGCTTTCAACTTCTTCATAGGTAGAGCCTTCCCAATCGGTCAATATAAAACTATGTCAAATCAAAATTAACAGCGGTAAAAATATTTGTGTTTGAAACTTCATTCTATCTATAAATTCCATTAGTTAATGTAATTTAACCTTCGTAGGAATATGTGTTCCATCTATAACTTCAAGGTATTTTGAAAGAAATGGTAATAAAGTATATCGTGTTTGATTTCATCAAGAACCACAATAAAATCTTCAAGTTTAATAATATATTTGGTCATAGCTACGCTCTATAGGATCTTAGAACTTATGCTTATGTACATTTGATTAAAATTTTCCTCAACCAATCTACGTGATGAACCATGCCTTATCCTTTACAAAACATTCATACCATTTTGGGATCGCTATATGTTTAATGGAAGTTAACTCATACTTATTAGTCAATACATCACAAAGACGTATGAAACAATCACTCCTCATTTGAAAAATATCCTAAATTATGTCCTCATGGTCATTAAGAGCATCATCACCCAATGTCCACCCACGCATGAAGAAGCATGATGTGGAGTAGCGTACACTAAATGATCTTTATTATTAATTCAGCGATGATCGTTCATACTCACCTGAATCACCAGAGTATGACATATCATCATTATTAGATGAATCATCTGAGTTTTGCAAATCGTATGTTTTGAAACTACTTTAGTCAAAATCGTACGTGGACATTGTTGTATAAGAGAGTTAAGTAGAATGAGTGTGAGGAAAAGAATGATCCGAGAGAAGTACATAAAGAAATTTTTTATATTTGACGTAAAAAAAAATTCATCTAATATAAAGTTTACATCCTCTTATAAATTTAGTTGTCAACCTCTCATTTTCAACACTATAACAAAAATACCTTATTATAACGATATTTTTACAATGGTTAAAAAAACCCGTTGTCATAAAAACCTATTATAACGGTTTTATCTTGCTTGTTGTAATAGATGTCACTTTTCAACAACTCTTTTTCTTTGCTCGTTGTAATAAATACCTATTACAACATTTTTCGTTTGCCCGTTGTAATAGATGTCTACTACAACTATTTTTTGTCTGTTATAATAGATACCAATTTCCATCGATGCATTTTCCATGTTTGCTCGTTGTAATAGATGATGCCTATTACAACCATTTTCTTTTGCATATTGTAATAGATGTCAATTTTCACAACTTGCTTTTTTGCTAGTTGTAATAAATACAGGAAAATAGGCACGGGGAAGAAGTTGCAAAAAAAATTAGTCTCAGGGACAACAAGTTTGTTTTTTAGTCTGAAAGACACTTTATAGTGTAAAGAGAAAATGATAGTTTCAACTATCATTCTGTGGTTTACACTAGAAAGTGTCCTTCAGCCTAAAATGCAAACTTCTTGTCCTTAAAACTAAAGTTTTCTTCAACTTTTTCCTTTAGCCTAAAAAGCCCTAATAAATACATATTACAACCTTTTTAGTTTACCAGTTGTAATAGATACATAATTAATATTAAATAATCAATAATTAACTTTAATTAATATTTAATAATTAATGTTTAATTAATTTAAAGTTTTAATAATTAATATTTAATAATTTATTATAGTTTAATAATTAACATTTAATAGTCAGTGATCAATAATAATAATAATTAATTTTCTATTTAGTAATATATTTAACTAATTATTGATAATTAATAATTAGTAATTAATGATTACTGATCACTATTAATAATTAATAATATATACATAAAAATTAATATTTAATAATTAATATTCAATTATAGTTAAGAAATAAAATATTGAATAAGTCTTAATTTCTATTATAACCAATGATTATTAATTAAGTAATTTACATATGATTTATAATTATTTCTAATAAATAAAAATTTAATGTAATTATTTATTAATAATTAGTAAAATGTAATTAATAATTATTTAATATAGTTTCTACTATAAGTTCTTCCAATTGTATTTTCATTCTTCCATTTAAAATTCTTTGTATTTTCATTCTCCCGTTTACAATATCTTTGTATTTTCATTCTCCCGCTTAATTTTTTTTGTATTTTTATTTTCCCGCTTAAAACTTTGCATTCCTTTCACCCTAAGTTAAACCTTAAAAAAACCCATAAATTTTCATTCCTCTGCTTTAAACCTAGATCTAAAACCATGCATGTAGATAATTTGCTCCATCGCCGACTCTCTCTGCCCTCTCCTCCTTCGGCTCCGCCCTCCCTTCCTCGGCACTGAATTAAAGCCCCTATCTTGAAATCTATGTTGTTGCCTGAGAATCTTGCACCGCCTTTGATATTTCCTACTTCACCTGGATCATGATAGATTTTAATAGAATTGCCTTACTACACTTGAACTCTGCTGTCCAAAGATGCTCACTAGTCAAAGCGCCGCCTAATCAGAAGTCGTGGGTCTCTGTTTGTAATTGGTCTTTGTTTGGATGTTGAAGATGCTCTTCCTAATGATGCTTTATCTGAACGGTGCTGGATTTCTTTGCCTAATGCCATCACATTTTATGTTTGGTTTGTGATTAGGATTTCTTTGTCGTTTGTTGCTCACTCAAAATTAGATGTTGTGGTCACTCTCTTGCTTTGAAATATTATATTCTACCTATGTCATGATGATATATCACTACAAGAGGTTAAGGCTATTCCAACGGCTCCAAGCCGTTGGCGGCCGTTGGAAATGCCGTTGGAATAACGTTCACGCTTTCCAACGGAAGCAACGGGGCTATTCCAATGGCATTTCCAACGGCTACCAACGGCAATTAACCGATGGACGCCGTTGGAAGCCGTTGGAAGCCGTTGCAATAAACTGACCAATAAGCCGTTGGTACTCGTTGCTAATCTGGGTGAATTTTTTTTATAGCAGCAAGTCATTCACCTTCCAGCCACACACAATCAATATATATCAATTTCCATTCCATTTCCACTCCATTTCACATATATATCACATATTCAACACATTATACCACAAACAATATAAACAACCAAAAATCAACATCAAACATTACATTTCAAACCAAACTCCAAGTCAATATGTACATAAACAACAAAACCCTCACCAACACCAACACCAACTCCAACTCCATATTCAAGTCAATATATACAATGCAAACACTTAAACCTCACCACCTCAAAGTCAATACATACACAATAACCATCAAACACAATCCTCACCACCTCAAAGTCAATATATACAATAACCAACCACAAAGACAATAATCATCATACCTCTCAAGCATCATCATCACCTCCGGAAGCACCAGACGAAGAAGGGAAGGAACCTTGCCTCTACGCGTACTCCGCTAAACGTTGATTCAGCTGCTCCATTTGTATAGCGCGAAGACGGTCCTGCTCTTGCAGCTGCTCGACCATGGTTCTAAGCTCTTTTATTTCAGCTTTGTCACACGCCTTTTGAGCTGCCCGAACCTGCAAATAGAATATGAGATGTTCACATTTGTATTATAATCATTTTCTTAAGCAATGTATATTTTTAAAATATAGAAACGTAAATGACGTGATATTAAGCAATGCATATACCACAAAGAAATGCATATTTTTAATACAATATATAGGTGTTAAAAGTATTCTTATAATTTTTTTTTGTTCATCCATTTTCATCACATATCTTTGTATATTTTTCCTTTTTTACTTATCTAATATTTATAAATCACGTATATGTTAGATTTAACTCAACTAGAAATCATCATATGTATAGTGTATCTATAGGTTAATTTATTAAATATAATATTGCAATGTTTATAAGATTACCGCTTGGTTTCCATAGCCATAGCGCCTATTCCCAACGCCAAATGTTTTAATCCTTCATCGACCACATTATTTGTAGGATCACAAACGTAGTTCGAAAACTAAGTAGCGAAATTTTTGCTTAAATCGCCTTTTGGATTTTGTGATTCATAAACACTGCAAACAAAAACAATATATTGCTTTATTATTAATTTACACATGCAGTATTAAATTAAATTTATCAAAACTTGTAATCTGATAATTACCTAATAAATGGTGCAACTTCTGGACAATTAAGAAGAATATATGTGTGTGCTACATGGTAATCTCTATCATCTAACCATACTTCTACACATTTTCCAGCATGTCGACCATGTTGTTTAAAAATAGATAACATTGTCTCAGAAGAAGAATCTTGTTCAACGGCCTCATCATTACGCGCAACACTTTGGAATGATAAATTCACATGATCATTGAAATAATGAGAGAAGAAGAACGATGCTTCTTCTTCGATATATGATTTGCAAATCGAACCTTCAACTCGAGCTTTTTGTCTCATTTTTTTCTTTAAATGATTTAAGTACCTAATAAAAAATATTTCATATCAATATTGATTTGTAATTATAGTTAAATTACATACTCAGTATTAACAACATACCTCTCGAATGGATACATCCATCCATATTGCACAGGACCTCGAAGACGTGCTTCAAATGGAAGATGAATAGGTAAATGCTCCATTACATTGAACAAACCTGGAGGAAATATTTTCTCCAGTTTGCAGAGCAGTATAGGGATTTCTACCTCAAGTTTACGAAGACAGTCAACTTTTAACGTAGTTGAACAAAGCTCCTTATAAAATAAACTAAGTTCTGTTATAACCTTCCAAACTTTTACGGGCAACAATTCTTTGAAAGCGACGGGTAACAAATTTTGCATCATTACATGACAATCATGGCTTTTCATCCCACTCAGTCTTCCATTCTTATAGTCGACACATCTACGAAGATTAGATGAAATTCCATCAGGAAATCATAATCCTTCCACCCATTTTAATAGTACTTTAACTTGGTTGTTATCTAATTCATAACATGCTTTGGGTTTTTTAGTGTCATTTGGCTTCATATGAAGCTCAGGACGATTACATATTTCTTCTATATCACGTCTTGATTTCAGATCGTCCTTAGTCTTTCCCTTAACATTCAAAAGTGTATTAAACACATTATCGAATATGTTTTTCTCGTTATGCATCACGTCAATGTTATGACGGATTAAGAGATTTTTCCAATAAGGCAACTCCCAGAATATACTATGTTTGCACCAATTATGAAACGTCGATTTACCTTGGATTTCAGTTTGCTGCCCGGTTTCATGTATCTTTGGATAATCTTTAACAAGTTCATATATATCTTCACATGACCAAATCGTTGGTGGTTGTAAAGTCTCATGTCTATTAGCTATGAAGTTTTTTTTGTCTCTTCTAAAAGTATGACTAATATGGAGAAAACGTCGATGACAATCAAACCATGAAATTTTCTTCCCATGCCGTAAAGAAAATGCTCGTGTTTTTCCATACAGTAAGGACAAGAAAAACGACCGGCCGTACTCCAACCTGAAAGCATTGCATATGCAGGAAAATTGCTAATAGTCCATAACAAAGAAGCGAACATCCGAAAAAAAAAAATTCGATACGTCGTATGTTTCAACTCCTTCATACCACAATGTTTTCAACTCTTCGATTAGCGGTTGTAAGTAAACATCGATACATTGTGTCGGATCATCAGGGCCAGGGATGACAATTGTGAGAAACATATATGGAGTTTTCATACACATCCACGGTGGTAGATTGTAAGGTGTAATGATTATATGCCAAGATGAATATTTAAAACCAAACTGAGAAAATGGGGAAAATCCATCAGTACACAAACCTAGTCTAACGTTACGGCTCTCCGCTGCGAAATCGGGATATTTCTTATCAAAATACTTCCATGCTTCTCCATCAGATGGGTGTGTTAACGTACCTTCTTCAGGTGTTCTCACACTTTGTCATCTCATATGATGCGCTGTTACAGATGATGCATATAACCTTTGAAGTCTAGGAGTGATAGGTAAATAATGCATACGCTTGTATGGAACTTATTTTCCCTTTTTTTTCCTTGGTTTGTATCTTCCTTGATTACATATTTTACAATTCCAAAGACTGACATCATCTTTCCAAAACAACATGCAACCATTTAGACATGTAACAATTTTTTTATATGGCAAACCGAAAGATGGCATTAGTTTTTTCACTTCATAATAATTTTCGCATATTAAATTATCTGATGGCATATGGCGTTTAGCAGCTTGTACAACAGCTGTAAATCCGGCTTCTGTGAAGTTGTACTTTGATTTCATCACAATGTACTCTGCAGTTGCCGATAATTGAGTGCCGCTAGTACATCCATTCCAAAGAGGTTTCTTAGCAGCATCCAATAAATCATATATTTTTTTCGCTCCAACATTTGGTTCCTCTTCGACGTTAACATCGCCGTTATTAATTTCAACAGTAGGGAACATTGATCGTGCTGCATCTTCAACCATATGTTCTATGAGATTCGTCGTACTAACTTCATCACTAATGACCTCTATTGACTGTTCTTCGTTACGTGATATAATTTTTCCATGATGATCCCACACCAAATAATTGGTTACGAAACCATATTGGCGCAAATGAATCCTAACATATTCGGTACTAAATACTTCAACAATTTGCACCTACTACATGGACAACGAATTTCTACGTCGTTTCCAATATTACTTAAAGCAAATTCGGCAAACACATTTACCCCGTTAAGAAAATGTGTACTTATTGAGCCTCTCGTTTCTCTTCTTTGATACATCCAGCTCCGATCAATAAAATAATTGACCATTTTATCCTACTGTAAAACCTATGATCAATAGTAAAAAAGCTATTAATCAAATTCGATAAACACATTTTAGATTTTACTGTTTTTTATAATCCATTTTCGTTTATATACAAAGTTATATTTCTTGCTATTTTGTTTACATTTTTGTACCTTTTGTGATGGTCGGTTATCCTACTTCCCATTACAAACACAATAGTAATTACATTTCTTAAATCATATCATTATAAACGATTTCCCAAAATTTCGGCAGCACTTCCCCCGTGTTCCTTGTATCGTACACATATGCATGTACACAAGGAACGAAAAGGAAATGTCGTCGAAATTTTATGAACCGTTTATAACGATATGATTTATGAAACGTAATTACTTTATAGTGTTTGTAACTTGTCCAATACAGGGACAAATCCAACAAATATTGTATCAGATGAATATGAATATCCGTTTTGCAATAAAAACGAATATTCATACAACGATCATATACAACACTTGTCAGACGGGGCCAAAAATTCACTAAGAGATTTAAATTTTGTTTGTCTAATAATTTAAAAGATATAATTTAAAGCAATCATATAGGCCAAAATTTCACTAAGAGATCATATTACTAAAAGATATAATTCATGTTCGTAAAATATTCGACTAATTCATGTTTGCCTAAAATTTTACAAAACATACACAAAATAATTTAAAGCAATCCTAACTAATCTAACGCTAACTCAAATGCGCATTTACACTAAATTATCAACATATGTATATATGTGCATAATATATACACACAAACAATTTGGACATTTGGATGGTAATAATTGTAATTAGCACTTAGTTTGGTATAATAAACAATCAATAGGCCATTAGATACAACTATAACAAACAATTAAACACAAAATTAGCAAAATTTTAAAATTTAGGGTTTTAGGAAAAACCTGATTTTGGAGTGGAATTGGATGGAGAGAGGCCGCTGGTATTGATTGATGGCGTCGGAGTGGCTGCCGGTTGCGTGGGGAGGCTGGGAGCAAGAAAAGAGGAGGAGTGGAGGAATAGGGTGGAGGTTTTGGGGTATTTTGTTGAAGGAAGAAGAATGAAATCTGCTCTCGGCCAGCTGCAGGTTTACACGAATATTTCCAACGGCTTCCAACGGCCGCAAACGGCATTTTTACAACGGTTACCGGCTTGTTAAAAAAATTACGAGCCGTTGGAAAACCCCGTTGGCGGTCGTTGGAACACTGTCGTGGCTATATATTGTATTTCTAGTAGTGTATTGAGATGGTGAATCTTTCTCTAATATGCCTTGATTGCCTCAGTTCTTTACTTCACGAGGTTACAGTGAATTTTGGTTGTTGGCAGAGTTAGTATCAATATTGTGGTTTAGGTTTAGCTATTTAGGTATGTTAAATATGATGATGCGAGATGTGAGTTTCACCTTGGATTTGATATTGAGATCTAGTGCGCGCAATGAACAATGAATGTTGGGATTGCAGTTGAAGTGGTTGCAATGTTGGTGGTTGCTTATAGTGGTGCCTGATGCTTGGTTGGATGGAGATTGGGAGTTGATCTCTGATGCATAGACTAAGCAATAGGAACAGTGGCAGTGCCATCGCTTTTGTCAGCATCAATGCTTGGACGAGAAGTATCTTCAGTGCATAATCTAGCCTTGTACTTACACTTAGCGTTTACATCTACATTCTTCTCAGGACTTTTTCAGTTGTCATTTGGGGTGCGTAGGATTTATGGGATGTGTTGCAACTGTAGTTTGTCTACAACAGTTAAAAAGTATTTTGGGACTTCAGCATTTTATTACATCCACTAATCTCATTTCTGTTATGGAATTTGTGTTTGCATAGTCCCATCAGGTTCATCTTACTCTTGTACTCTAGTAATGAATTTTTTACTCTAGTCCAAAAAACTTGTTTGGTTTGTTCCGTGATCTCTGCCGTGGAGTCTATTGCCTTAATTTACATATTGTGCTTCTTCTTCATCTTCCATGGCTGTACTTTATGAATTGTTATAACCATAATCGTGTTTCATTATTGGTGAGTATTTGCTTTGTGATGATGTTATCCTTTTTACTCGTTTATTTATTTGTTTGTTTGTGAGCTTTAAATTTTTCTAATGTTGATGTATGAATCTACGATCGATGTAAGCAAGGCAATGCTTTATTGCTTAATGCTCATTACTTATTTTTGTAATCTAACATTACTGTTGTGTTGTGTATTTTTATCCTTTATCCGTATATTCCATGGAAACCAATTATGTTAGAAACTCTCTTGTTGAATTTTGATGACAACATACAATTATGCCAAAGAACCTCTAGGCCAACTTACATGTACATTAGTATCAAAAAGAGACAAACAAATAAGTTCGACATGAAGATACACAGTAAAACAGCGGATAAAAGTATGTACATGGAGATACAAGAAGAGATATACATGACAAAGACAAGGCGAAGGAGTATATACAAGGATGTATGATGATTGGCATCGAAATCGAGCTCAATTGAAGAAGACAAAAAGAGTTTGTCTATTATTTTTGTCGTTTTAGATATTGTGTAAAATCTCCAAGTTGATGATCACACACATACAAAAATACATTTCGAAAGCCATCTTTAAAGTAAAGTTATCATATTAATCCATTTTTATTTAAAGATTCTAAGGTTTTCGTAAACAAAATAAGCCACGATCAGAAACTATGTAATATACATACAAAGGAACAAAATAGGCAAAATCTAGACTTCTGGAACTTTTACAACAAACATATATATTGATAAACAGACATTTGGAATATTTATCACATACTTCTATTACGGTACATAGACGATTGGAACAAAATAACTAGACATTTGGATGCCTATAGCTGGGTTTTTTATTTGAATTTCTGAAAAGACATGTCCCCTCTTCTTCAACAGTTGCATCCCCCGATTTGAATAGTTCTCTCCAATGGTTACTACTATTCAACAAGAACTTTTCAAATCTATAAGTAGAGTTGAGAATTCACTTTTACATTTAGTGTAACGACCCGGAATTTTACCACTTTGATGGGTGAATATTTAGTTAATTTTAAATATTTAATTAATGGTTTTAATAATTAAATAACCCACTTTGATTTATAACTGATGATAGAAAATTAATTTTTAAATTTTGTTTACGAAAGTATTTATTACAGAGAAAAGAAAATGTGACTGAAAATCTTTTTCAAAAATCCTAATTTTTGATCATCTAAAAGTTGTTAGAAAGGTTGTAAAACACCCTAATATATTTAAAAACACACTTATATATATATATATAAATAATGAGAATTTAGTTAATTGTGTAAAGGATAATATATGTTTACTTAAGTGAAACGAAGGATGTGACAATTTGTAAGTTTTAAATTTAAAATAAATAAGATAAGATGTAATGCCATTATCTTTTCACATCAAGTACAATGAGGAGGGTTTTACATGATGGATAAAGGGTTTTAACCTTAGGCTAATGTGTAAGGGAAGTAAGGAGAGAGTGGTGATGATTATGTGGCATGTAATGGATGAAGGGTAGTGTACTTTAGGGTTATTTTGGTAATTTCCTAAGTGCACTTTATATAAAACAATTTTCTTATTTTCCATTTCATTTTATTTTCCATTTTTCTACAGTTTCTTCTTATTTTCTAAGCTCTTAAGCTTTTTCATGGTTTCTCGTTTTGATTTCCAAAGTTTTAAAATCAAAGCTTTGCCTTTTAATTCTTTTCAAACATGTTAAAAACACCTTCTTTTCACTTCTAAACCTCTCATCCTTCAAAAATCAAGCCCCACAACCCATTTTCACCCCAAGTCTGAGCCTATGATGATCATGGTCGAGCCAAAAAGCACTTCTAAGGTCCAAAATTAGAGTTTTGGTTTTGAAAATGCAAGATTTAGAGTTTATTTCAAAGTTTTAAAAAGATTAGGTTTGCTTTCATAATTTTGGTGAGTAAAAACCCACATCCTCTTGTAAAAATTACATCTTTAAGTTATGTTGGCATTATGTGATATTGCTTGGTTATTGGTCACTTACATACTTGTATGTGATTTTATACGTGCTTGTGCTTAAAAATTGCCTTAGACTTGATAAATAAGTAAATGCGTTATGGATGTAATAAAATTTGAATTTTAAGGTTATTTGTGGTTATTGTTGTGTTGTATGTTCTATAGACAAGTGTATGTAACCTTTGTATGGTTTGGCTATTTAGAATCCTTATGCGAAATTATGGTTATTAGTTTTAAAATCAAAGGCATTTTCAACTTTCAACTTTTATTTTAGTTTTACAAACTCTTACTTTATGTTTTGGAAAAGTTAGTAAGCTTTCAAATGTTAAGTTTTCAAAAAGGAAGCTAAGAAAGATATTTTCTAGTTACGGTATCTACAGCGATAGTCGCTATGGATACAGTTTTGCTAAAAAGTCCACTTTTTTAGATTAAGTTTTATATTTAAAACACTTTGGAAATGTTTTATAAAACTTGGTAATAATGATTAAGAATTATCAAAGATTTATTAATTAATTATTTTTCTAATTAAGTTTGGTAATTGATAATTAATAAGTATCAAACAAGGTTTATTAATTATAATTAAGTGGAGATCAATTAGTAATTAATTATCTTTTAAAAAAGTGAGATTAAATTTAATTAATCTTTGATTAAGTAAGATTAATCTTTAATTAATTATGAATTAAGTATATGATTTCTTTTTAATTAATTATTAATTAAGTATAGGGTTAATTATTAATTAATTAATTATCAAGTAAGTGTTTAATTATTTTAATTATAAATTAATTAAGCGTTTAATTTATAAACAAATTATTTATTAAAGATTAATTATTTCTTAATTAATAATTTAAGTTAAGTTAAGACTCAATTAAGATTTAATTATGTTTCTAAAAAGGATTTAACTTGTAGTTAATTATTTAAAAAGAGATTTGAGTTCTTGACTACTTTGTTTCCAAGGATCAATTTGTTTAAAGGCAACTTTCTTTTATAAAGAATAGTTTTGAACACGAGGGATTCTATTGTCGACAACATTAAGTATCAACTTGTTGAGACTTGGTTTTGATTCATGACACGAAGCTATTACTACAACATACAGATTTGATGACTGTTACGACAAAAAGAGAATATATACTACATGGAGACAAGACATCAAAATTGGTGCATCAATTTTTATATTATTTTATTTTGAGTCTTAAGTCAATTTTGTTAAGATCTCTCCTCGTTTACGTATATATTAGCTTATATATATAATCTTCTTATTTTCAAATGATTTATACATATATAAGCGTGTAGATTATATATATATATATATATTATCAAAGTTTTTTTTTAAAATCTTATATAATATATAAATATATATAAAACTGTGAAAAACTGTGCAAATTGCACAGAAATTACCAGGTCAGTCGACTGACCTGGTAGGTCAGTCGACTGACCTTCTAGTTTTCGTGCAACATGCACAGGTGCACAAATATACAAATATATATTTAAAAATTCGTTTGAATATTTAGTCGACTACCCAGAGGTTCAGTTGACTGAATATTTATAACAGCTATATTTCTGAAAAGACACGGCCATTTGTGAAGAGTTACGAATCTCTACAAAGAGATATGGACGCAACACTTCAACCGGAATTCTTCGTCAATGGTCGCTGCTTTTTACCAACTATAAATGCATATCCTAACTTGATTCCAAATCACTTAATCTGCTTATTTCTCTTATCTAATTCTCTTGAATATTCTTGCAACTATACTCTCAAATATTCAGCATTCTTAAGCGATATTATTCCTTTTTAATCTTCATAAACGTCAAATATATATATTTATACTCGAGGAGAAGATCATAGGAAGGGTGTACTATAAACAAACTTATCAGTGTTACCAGAACACAAAAAGTCAAACAATCTTTTGTATTTGTTAAAGTCCTGTTCTGCTGCTCAGGCATGTGAAGTCCTCTTCGGCTGCTGAGGCGAAATCATGTTCCGTTGCTCAGGTCCCTGTTCTGTTGCTCAAGGGTTATATAGACCTGTTCCTCCGGGTTAAGTGAGGTGGTTGTTTTAGTGAAATTCCAGAAGGAGTCTGGGACTGGACGTAGGACGGAGCTCCGAACCAGTATAAAAATCTCTGGTGTTATTTTTATTATACTGCTCTTATATTCCACACTATTTACTGTATAGCTATCATCACTATATTCTGTATTATCGTATATCCATATTACACGATCCATAGCAAACTTTCACAACTCTGATATTTATTAGCAGAATAAATCCTCATTCTGCTATACCTTAATTAAGTAGATTATTGAATATATCTTAGCAGAATAAATCCTCGTTCTGCTATATTAAACTCAATAGATTGTTTGGATATCTATTTAGCAGGACAAACCACCATCCTGCTATTATGTTGTTTGGTTATGTATCTGCCAGTTGGTATGCATTGACATGTTATTCCCTAATTTGGTTATGGATTTTATTTATATACATGTCGGCTTATGTAAATAACTGTTATGTGATTTGTGAGTCAATATTTTATTAAAATGGTAACTTGATTTTGTACCATTGTGGTCACTAAGCCTCCTTTCAAATTTGTAAAATTATAATTTTTAAATTGACTTTAATTCTATACAAATTTGAGATTAATTATTTTAAATGATTTTGTAAGATGTCCACTTATTTGAATAAAGGTATTTACAAATGGTATTTTGTAAACAATATTTATAATGGATATATTTAAAGAATATTTACCAATGATATTTTTAAAAGAGAATTATAAATAAAGATTTATAAATGAGTTTATAAATGACTTTGGATTTTTTTTAAATGGTACTTAGATACAACATGTCACTGGGACAACAAACCACAAATCATGTGTCAATAAATGTTCGAATCACGCTACGCAAGTTTCTATACCAATTTGAGATTAATTATTTTAAATGATTTTGTAAGATGCCCACTTATTTGAATAAAGGTATTTGCAAATGGTATTTTGTAAACAGTATTTATAATGGATATATTTAAAGAATATTTACCAATGATATTTTAAAAAGAGAATTATAAATGAAGGTTTATAAAAGAGTTTATAAATGACTTTGGATTTTTTTTTAAATGGTACTTAGATACAACATGTCACTGGGATAATAAACCACAAATCATGTGTCAATAAATGTTCGAATCACGCTACGCAAGTTTCGAACTTGTGACCTTTCGCATCAAAGTCAAATCACTTAACCACTGGGACAATGGTGTCGAATTGAAGCACCAAAGGAATAACGTTTGGGGTCATCCTTATCTCTAATTTAAATAACATATATTTGATCCTTTTAATATGATTTTGAAATGAGAAGTCTTTCACAATGTTCTGTGATATACTCATTCCAATGTGATAAGTATATGAATAATTTGATAAATATTCTGAAAAGATATTTAAATAAATGAAAACTTATTTTGAGGCTTAGTGGTTACTATGGGAAAATTAAATCTCTGGATTATTGTTTGATTGTGTAGTTGATAGTTAAATAACCGACTATCAAATCTTGACCTGTTTAACTCTGGAAGTATGTGGTGTATATTCGAGTTCCCCGGTGAGGACTCGAATATTTGTTGCAAACTTCCAAAGAACCGAAATTGCGCTAAATGAAATTACCGCTTAGTTGGGAGACACCAGTTTCGGATAAGTATGATCCATATGAACCACTCCAAACTAATAAATTTCATAATGGATTGTTATGAAGTATGCTATGGAGTTATACTATTCTTTCTAAGGGTGATTCCAAAATGGAAGATAGTAATTGTAAAATGTTTGTTCGATCCTGAAACAACTTGTACGGATGAATGCTAGCATTGCATTTCTGCCCTAGAGGGTAGTGTTAGCATTCCAAGATGATCTGCTATGAGGAAAAATGTAATCGTGGCCTCTCAAACCTCACACCTTGGTAATGGCTAAAATATGGTATGCCGCAAGGCTATTGTGTCGCTCCCATTAGGGTACGATCATCGCCTTGTCTAGAATCGATATCTATATGTATGCTTCAGAGCCCATTTTGGTTGTTGATCACAACCTAGGGGTGAACATATTCGGTACTATCCAGTCAGGGGTATGCCGGTCTTATCATGCAATTGCAAAGGTAATTACAGCCTATAGTACATTTTTATCTAGAGTTGTACTATTTCGAAAGGTAGTCCCTTACCTTGCCGTTTGTTGGAATCCATTCTCCAATAAGCACCTTCGGGTTTTCGATTTTATACCTATTATTGTTGTAATGTACATACATCACGGCTACTTGATTATTGGTATTTTAAACCTTAGACATTATTATAATATCATTGGATTTTATAATAGGAAATGTTTTTGTTATCGTAAGGTAAAAACCCATCTGTTTACATGGGCAGTGGTCTTACGAGATACCTTTGATTTTAAAGAATTTACAAGTTATAATAAATAAAATTCCTTATGATTTGAGTTTCTCACGCTGGTTTTACCAAACTGACCCTGTCGTTGTTTTCATATAATGCTCGGATCAGACCGAGCATATTTTCATATTAGCTTTGGATGCTTTGGAGCTCAGGAGTCGAGCTGGATGCCTAAGACATATCTCTTGTATATTTCTTTATTTCCGCTATGTTGCATGAAATTTGTATCAATTATGTAGAGACAGGCAGTTATAACTGCCCCAGGTAGGAAGTTGTACTATTATGACTCTGATGTATCATTTTGGAAATGATTATGTAGAATTTTATATTGATTATTATATATTGTTCCTTTGCGTTGTGAGATTTTGTGTTCTTTAGTTTCTCTTCTTTTTCTTTCGTCCCAAATAATTTGTCTTTCCGGCACTTGGATGCTCGGCACATGAATACCATGGATGTATTAATGTCGACTTCTAAGAATCAAAAAGATGGATTATTACATTTACCAAGAACCAACTCTTTCTATCTTTCTAATCTATATGCACTTATGAATTATAAATATTCTCAACAATTTACCTCCTACAATTATACGTTCAAATCATCATCTCAAGGAGATTATAGGAAGGGTATATTTAATAGAATTATCTGTGTTATCTAGAACACAATCAGTTAAGAAACTTACTATTGTTCATAGTCGAAGTCATGTTCTACTACTCAGGCAAAAGTATTGAAGTCTTGTTTGGCTTCTCGGGCAAGTGTATTGAAACCATGTTCTACTGCTCATGTGCCTATTCCTCCGGACAAAGTGAGGGTGTTTGTTAGTTAATTTGTCAGTAAATTCCAAGATAAGTCTGGGACTGGACATAAGACTAGAGGTCTGAACCAGTATAAAAATCTCTGGTGCACTTTACTTTATAGCTCTTTAATTCCGCTGCTATTATATGCAAGTTTTAATTTAGTAAATATAATTATATTACTCAATCCGCATAGAATTTCATTTGGTATAAAAGCAAGGGATTTTAGAGAACGTAACAACATTCTATAATAAATGGCCATAAAGAGATTCAGTCAAGGCGATATAAAGAGGAAGAGCAATAAAGAAGAATCAAAGGAGCGAATATGCAAATGTTTCATGGCTAAACTCAGATCACAATCGGTATGCTTAAATTCTTTATATAAAGATTTTTGGTTAGCACATGATGAATTATTAAAAGATTGTAAAACTTTAAATAAAGGTATTAGAATTGCATCAGCTAAGTTAAAAGATCGTGAGCAAGGTATTTCCAATTTAAAAGAGGGAAACAAATTTTTGGTAAAACAAACTAAATTTTTTGAAAATATGGTAGAAGAACTTGTTTTATAAAAAGATTTCCTACAAAAAGAAAATGAGCAGTTAGAAGTTAAAACAATGATCTTTTGGAGGAAATCAATATTTTGTAAAAAAAAAAATATTTTTAGAAAATTCCTACATAATTCTAGCTCTTTAATTTTATCTCTTAAAAAAGAGAATGAAGCTTTAATTAAAAAGAACATACAATTATCTAAAGAATGTGAGATATTAAAAGATAATAGTAATATTTTGCAAAAAGGAGTTTGTGATTCTAAAGAAAATTTTGAAAGATTAAATTAAAAAAATCATAAATTTTAACAAAGGTAGAGATACCTTATCTTCCTTAGTTACAAATCTGAAAGCTCACAATGATAAAAGAGGTTTAGGCTATAAACAAGCTAAAAGCAAAAATAGTACTAGATATGCGTTCATGTATACTAATTTTAGTGTCGGTAACCAAGATAGTTCTAAAACCACTTATAGCCATAATAATACTTTGTTTAGATAGAAAATATTTTCCAAGTACTAAGTTAATGACTAATAGGATTAAAATTTGGATTTCTGCTAATACGATTGATAATGATAAATAACTCTATATTAGCAACTATTATAAGAATGTGATTTATAATGAAAACTATATTTATAAAGGTTCAACTACACCCAAATGGATATGTTTTCCTAAAACTTAGGAAATTATAACGATGTTGGGTATCACATGCTTTAGATGTTAATTTTTTACTGATATCCTAGTTTATAAATAGTAGTTATTTATTAATAATTGGCAGTTTTACTTATAACATAGCAGTAAAATGGTATAAAAAGCAGAATTCGCTACAGCACTTTGATTAAAATACTACTGTTTTAATGCTATCAAAAGTACTTAAAAGTAATTACTATTTGATAAAATTGTTTAATTATTTTTATTGCTTTTAGAATTTATAACCACACCTATTTTAGTAAGGTTTTCACCATATGATTAACCTCTAGACCCTAATGTAGGAAATGGGTACCAAAATATAGAATTTATTTTTTGCTAGTGCCTATGAAAGACAAAAGGATAAGATGGATTTTGAATAGCAAATGTGCCGTACATATGATGGGAACGAGCATTTATGGATAACGAAACTGCAGCTAATTCGGTATATCTAATTCATTTTTCTTTTTATAAATAGTTTGGGGTTGATATTGTTAATTTTAGAGTGTCACAAAGTAATATTTAAAAATAAAAAAAAATTAGACGCTCTTTTTATATAAGACGTTGCGTTCAAAAGTGTTAGAAATGTTTTTATTATAGTAAATGAGTGTGAAAAGTATTTTAAGGAAAATAGAAATATTTTTCTAAAAGTAACAAATATTTTAAAAATATATAACCATATTTAATATTATATAATCATGTTTTAACATTAGTCCATTTACGTACATTTTGTTTAAATATTTTCGAAATTGGCTAATAATTATAAATAAGTTGAAATTGAATAAATAAGCTTAAAATTCTTAAACAATAAGTTTAAAGTCAACTTTGAAAAACTAAGTTTAGAATTTCTGAATACACAACATATCAGACGTCTGGTAAAAGGTCTAGATGTCTAGAATGTTGTACGTAATAAAACTTTTACACGTTACCTAGAACAAACATCTACAATTTTCAAAACAGGCGTCTAAGTTGGCAAACATGTGTTTGGTTCAAAAATTCCAAACTCTTGTAAACAGTTCAAAATGTTCCATTGCTTATTGGTTTGAAAGAAACAAATTCTGACGTTTGGACTATTTCAACCGGATGTTTGGAATGCTGCTGACCGCTGTAATTAATGATCTAGCCTATATGTAATTATTGTAAGTGGCTTTTTAATCGTGTTATGGTATTTGCATATTATTTCTTACTCATTACTATTTTCATGATGTTCTTAATCATTTCTTTCTCATATTTATGTATATCATCATTTCATATGCTTTATATGTTCCCTCATTCTTTTTTATAACGACAAAGGAAAAGAAATCCATATGCATATTGATGGAGGGGATATTATACTTAGGGAGAACTTAATCATATTATAATACTTTTGGGGATATGCACTAGAAATCGCAGCAAATTGTTGAATTTGATACTCACTAAATCTTTGTCTAAGATGCCATATACGATGTGGCATGAGAAGAAACCCCATCTCAAGCATTTGAAGGTATGAGGTTGTCCAGCCTACGTTAATAAGATTAGCCCCAATAAACTTGAGGCAAGGTCAGCCCTGTGCAAATTTATAGGATATCCCAAAAATTCTATGGAATGTATTTTTTATAACATCGAGGAACAATGGTTATTGTTTTTCAAAATGATGTCTTTTTGTAAAAGGAACTTTTGTCAAAAGAAATTAATAGTGAAGTTGTAGACTGATATAAGATTTGAGAAACTAACACATAGGCTGAGCCGGTGGAAGAATCAAATTCACCACTATACAAAAAACGCAACCTATTAGAAAGTCTAATAGGGAATCATTCATACCAGAGAGATACTACAGTTTTCTTGTGGATGACGAGAAAGGGGACTACATCCTAGAAGATGATACTCTTCTCACACCAATAAGTGATGCGAAGTAAGGATTCTGTACTCTAGCTTGAAGCTATGAAATCCAAAATAGATTCCATGTGTGACAACAAATCATGGACTTTGACCGACATACCAAATGAATAAAACCCATCAACTGCAAATGAATTTTTAAGAAAAAGCTAAATTCGTATAGAGCGGAGACTTATAAAGCAAGACTAGTTTCGAAAGGGTTTTGTCAAATTCAAGATATTGACTATGATAAAACGTTTTCGCCCATAGCCATGCTTAAGTCCCATCGGATAATGTTATTCATTGCCACATTCTATGAATATGAAATATAACAAATGGATGAAAAAACGATATTTCTAAATGGTGATTATAAGAGACCACTTACATGTCACGGCATAACGATTTCGAGATTAGTAGGAGTGAGGGCAAGGCTTGCAAATTGTAAAGATCAATTTATGGTCTTAAACAAGCTTCAAGGAGTTGGAATAAGTGCTTAGATAAAGTAATCGAATAGCTTGGATTTTACCAGAATATGAAGGAATCGTGTGTATATCAAAAAGAATAAGGAAGTGTTGTGTTCATGGTTCTATACGTCGACAATTTGTTATTGATTAACAACTACATTGCATTGTGGTAATTAGTGAAAGTGTGGTTATCCAATAACTCATCCACGAAGACTTTGGGAGAAGCATCCTATATACTAGGTATTAAGATCTATAGAGATAGACCTAAAAGATTGCTAGAATTTTCCCAATCCCTGTACATAGATACCATACTGAAAAGGTTTAGTATGGAGAATTCCTAGAGCAGAAATGTTCCCATGCAATCTGGAATTGTCTTTTCGAAAAAGACACTCCTCATATCGATGAGAAGAAAGAGCATATGAAGAGGATATCGTATGCATCAGCAATCGGTTCCATAATGTATGCCATGCTACGTACTAGACTAGATGTGGCTTATGCATTAGGATGCGTAAGCCAATATTAGTTTAATCCTAAAGAGAAGCATTAGGCTGCTATAATATATACTTAAGTACTTGAGAAATACTAAAGACTTGTTGCTTATATATGGGAATGAAGACCTCTATATGAAGGGGTATACAAATTCCAGCTTTCAAACTGATGTCCATAGCGGTAAGTCCGTATTTAGTTACATTTTAACATTAAACGGTGGGGCTGCTATTTGGAAAAATCCAAATAAGAAACAATAGCCGATTCAACGATAGAGGCCAAATACATCGCCATCAATGAGGCAGCTAGTGTAGCAGTCTAGATGTGCAAATTTATGGCCGAGCTAGGAGTGATTTCGAACATTGAGAATCTAATGAAATTGTTTTGTGACAATAATGTTGCGGTGCATATCTCAAAGGAACCAATGGCTCACAAGAAATCAAGACACGTACTTCAAAAGTTCCACCTTATCAGAGAGTTCATCGCTAATAAAGAAGTAGTGATTGACAGAGAAGATACCAAGGCAACATAGCATATCCATTCAGTAAAAGACTAGCTCGGTCAGTTCTCAACAAACTGGTTGAAGGGATGGATTGAGATTCCATAATTGGCCCCTAAGTGCAAGCAGGAGATAGATAGAGTTAGGGTATGCCCTAAAGGCAATTTTGTAATTTATTACAAATTATTAATTCTGTAATAAAACCCCGTTTGAAATAAAAAGTGTTTTTTCTTTATATTGTATAAATGTCATACTATGTTATTTAAGTATATTAAATAGAAAATTCTTAAATAACATGTTATGTGATGGTAATTGCAATGTGTTACAATCATGAGAAATTTATCACATTAAAAATAACTTTAAATATTCTTAGTCAAGATGCTTCGAAATAGGATATCTATACATCCATTGGGACTAGTGTACGTAACGCTCTTCAAATATTAAGCATTTATTACTCATGGCTACTGGTGGCACCATGAGGTTACATACTGATGGTTATTGGATATCCATGGAATAATTCACTTGAGATTTTCTATTGGTTAGTATAACTAAGGTCAAACAAAGAATCTCGAAGTGATGATGTTACATAATTCTTGAATTGAGAATACTGTTGAACTTCAATATGGACACTCCTCTTTGATTATAGTTAAATCATGGCACGAGGTCCATCGAACGAATATAATTAGGTCTAAGTTAAAACATTGGAAGTGAAACATTATTCAATAGAGAATTCATCTCCTCAGTTATATGAGGTTATTATCACAGTCAACTGTAGTTAACTCGAGTATTTGGCTATAGCAGTACGGTTAATAATAATTGTCATTATTGAACCAAGGAATTTGTACTTTAAACAAGTTTAATGTAGACGATATTAGAATTTCGACCAAAAAACCAAATTCCATAAGGCCTAAAGTGATATAGTTTTGACGAAGTGAATTGGTGTAAATAATCTTTACTGTCAAGTATCGCTTAAAATAGTGAAGTTGGATATTATCGAAAAATGTGTTAGCGATAAATTCGGCTAAACTATCACATCACTAGCTAAGGAGACTTATGAACATTAATATTTGAATTGTTCGATATTTATCGTTGACTGGATTTACACCATCGAGTCGTACAACAGCAATGTTAAATACTCCAAAATACCACATGATTTAATTAAATTATAATTGTTATAAGATAGTTAAATTAATTATATTTATGAAATGTTAATCATTAAACTTTATTTGATTTATTTATACCAGTAGTATTTAAAGAAGTGCATATATAAAAGTTGTGTATATATGTGTCGATATGCGATATCGATAAATATTTAAATTGGATTTAAATTAAACAAATGCCGAATGGGTTTGAAATTTTTTATAGGTCCATCAAATCATTGCTATGGCCGACCAAAAGGGGAGGGATGGGCTTTTAAATTCACAAATCTGGATTTGAATCGATAGAATCATATCTTCACTTTATAATCCACCTTAATGACTATTTAAACTTCAATTCTTCATTCATTTTGAGAATACTTTTTGCCTCCTTTCCTCCCTAGCTTGGCCGCAAGCAGCAAAGGTATTAACCCATCATTCCTAAAGCGAATTTAAATCAAATTCAATTTAAATAAGGAGTGGTATTCATCTCTAGTCTACTGTAGATTCTGGGATCTAATGGGGGTTTCATTCGTCATTCAAGGTACATTTCATGAGCTATAGATTTTGGTAACATCTTAGTTTTTATGTTAGTCTTAATCATATATGATGATCATCTCATTTATGTTGTATATATGTTGATTATTATAACAAATATATATATATCTGTGTGTGTGTGTGTGTTTGTTGTGCAATCTTATAAATAAATATATACATATAAATAGTTAAAAGAATAATTTATATATTGTTATAATTTATAAATACAATTCGACCATATTAAATATTAAAAATTATTTTCAAATTTTTTTGAGTGATTGTTTTTATTATAAATTTTAAAATATGATATTTATAATTAATATGTATAAAATATATGTTTTATATATTTAATTATTTAAAACTAAATTATAACGTGTATATATTTTCGAATTAAAAAAACTATAAATATATATATTCATATTTGAATTATAATTATTGATATAAATATATTTTTTAAATCCTTTTATGTAAATAATGTATGCATTATTTTAAAAAAAATTAATGCCAAATCCATATGGATTTGACGTTATAAAAAAATTAGCTAAAAACATTTTCGGTTGGAAATTTAAAAAAGCAAATTTTTAAACACACACACATATATATGTTATTAATTAATAGTCTATAAATAAATATGTTTTAAACTAAAATATAAAATCATTTATATGTATATTTCTAATTAATAAAAAACACACATGTGTGTGTGTGTTGTATACACCTATATGATAATATTTTGAAGTTTGAATTTAAATTTAAAATATATATTTAATTGGATCAAGGTCTATTTTTAAATTATAAAATTAACATAAGATATTTTAGATATTAATTTAAACTATTTTGAATTTTTCAAAATCTCTAAGTAAATAAAAGTATTATAATAATAATTATTGTGTGTATATATATATATATTATTCATGCTAAACTATGACAACAAATGTTTATATAAAGGGACAAATGTGCCTATTGCGATGTAAATCTCGGCACTTATAAACAGTCACATTAGCTTTGTATATTTCTTATATTTTTCACGTGCACTATACACATATATGTGTATTTGTTACACTATATATTATAACCTATATAAAATAAATAAAACCTTTTATATAAATAAATAAAATAAAATAAAATTTTATTTAAAATACTTTAGACTGGCTCTAAAATAATTCAGACTTCATAGGTCCAATAAAGATTTAAAATGGATTTATTTTTTGAAATTCACGCATTTAACCCGCTGCGACCCACCCAGTTCCTTCAAACCTAACAATATGTATTTCTTGGCACGATGCAAATTCAAACACCACTTTTAAGCTTTGAATCAGTGTGTTCGGAGGTGTGAGTTATTACATTTAATGCTAGAGTCTAGTTTCAGGATTCCTCGGGGATTAGACACATATTGAGGGAGCATAATTGTATATTATAAAGATTATTATGTGTGTGTATGGATAAACATGAATACACCCATAAGATTCTTGTAATGCTTACTATTAGCCGAGGAAGTTTCTTATAATTTATGTTTACAAATACGAGGAACTAAGCAATCAAACTAGAAATAGTTCTGGTGAGGCAGCCGAGGTTTCGAGCATGAACGTTCCAGTATGGTTTCGCTGGTATCTTAAGGCAACAGGATAGACCGAAGTTAACCCCAATGGAGGACCCGCATCATAAGCGCATGGTGCAGCCCAGCTCCTCTATCTTCTTTGTATTTTCACAAATTGTATCAGAATTTCCAGAGTCTAGGTGGAAAGAATTACTTGCGGACCGAACCATTTGTCAAGACTTGCGCATGGATAAGGAATTATGGTCTAATATTTGCAATGATAGGTGTAGAGGATGCGATGAAGAGACAACTGGATTTGTGGAACTTGCAAGGGGAGGCCTTGAACTAGTGGGATATTGTCATTGCCGAGATAGAAGAGACCGAGATTACTTGGATTGGTTTTAAGAAGTGCTTTGAATTTAAGTTTATATCGAAGGCCGAATTGTGAGTGGAGCTAGAAGTTCATTCATTTGGAGCATGGAGACCGTACTATAAAAGAGTGCGTTAATGATTTCAATCAGCCAATAATGTGTGGCATAGACCTTATTAACACATCATTAAAGAAGGCGATGAAATTTGCTAAGGGGTTGAACCCGTCTTTGAGAGATGTTTCTTTGAGCCACATACCCATTGGACTACTTTTGAGAGCTTGGTTGAGATGGCATTGTTGAATTCAATTACCAAAGGTCCTAAAAAGGAAAAGGAAAGCTAGTTCAACAAAGTAAACTCAAGGGTTAAGTAGAAGCTTAAGGCATAATAAGATAGCCGAAGTTTAGGTGTAAGAAGTGCAAATTGAGGGGACATATGGCTAAGGACTGCAGAGTGAATGTTACAAAGATTAAATGCTACAACTATAACCCGTTGAGCATATGAAGAGGGAATGTCTGACCTTGCCTAGGACTTCTACTCAGGTGGTTCCAGCTTATGCACTTGATGTTGTCCTAGTTCAAGAATAGCCCCTGTTTTGGATAAATGGAAAAGTCATCATGAAAGAAGATGTGTTAACTCTTTTTATTTTGTCTATTTGCAATTTATTTAGCATCGGATAATCTCATTCATTTACTTTGAGTAAACTAGTAGAAAATTTGCACTTAGAGACTAATATAGTCATAGACCTATTATAGTATCAAATCATATTGGGGATCGATCCATTATACATGATTTGTAAGGGTTTGAAGTTACATATTTTGGGTGTCGAATATGATTGTGATGCTTTTGTATTAGAATTTTTGGGGTTTGGTTTAATTTTAGGAATGGACTGGATGACTCTATATGAAGCGATATTAGACTGTGATAGGAAGGTGGTTTTCTTGGGTACTTGTAGTAGGCGCAACAATGAGGTTTACTATGATCCCATTCAATTATGTTGAGTTACATGTATTCCCTACACCTATCACATGATGAGTTAGCTTCCATCTCTATAGTTTTGTGACTTCTCAGACATCTTTACCGAAGTTTCTGGTCCTCCTTCTCATAGGGAGATCGAATTTATTTAGAAAATGATGTTAGACTGTTATCCCGCCTTTTGGCAAGGCCGTGACACCAAAAAAATGACTGGAAATCAATGACAATTCATCCCGAAGATCGGTTATACGCAGGCTCACTATGGATATCGATGAATTTTGTCCGAGTCCGGATCGAGCTACAATTGACAAGACATGACAAGCAAAGCCGTGAAAGCCAACGTTCCAAATTTCAGGTCAATCGGAGTTCGTATGCTCAAGATATGATCGATGCAATTCAAGCAATCAACTGAAAGGTCTTGTTCGTATCCATCAATCCTCTACTGTTCGTATCCATCAGGCCTCAAATGTTCATATCCATCAATCCTCTACTATCTGTATCCATCAATCCTCTACTGTTCATATCCATCAGGCCTCAACTGTTCGTATCCATCAATCCTCCACTGTTTGTATCCATCAATCCTCTACTGTTCGTATCCATCGGCTATATTAGTTCGTATCCATCAAGTGGTCGTCATTTCGTATCCATCACGATTGATACGAATAGTGCAATGATGATCGATATGAACAAGGCAGAGGCGATCGATACGAATGGTGCAATGGTGATCGATACGAATAAGGCAGAGGCGATCGATACGAACAAGTTAGAGGTGATCGATGCGAAGAAGACAGCCTTTGAAAAACACGAACTTGCATCGATCATATCTCACAATCTACAAGTCCAAATTCCACCAAATTTTCACAGGAGCTTGCGTACAACCTAAAGAATGTCCATGATCGATCTCGACTCGATCGGGCAAGATCTTGATTGATCTCGACTCGATGGGGCAAGATCTTGATCGATACGAAATTCATTCGTATTGATCACGATCGAGTCAAAATCGCATGGGATCGATCGCGTGGGCCCGTGCACGTGCCAGAAGAGGTCTCCAGAGATCTGAGCGAGATATTTGCAGCCTACGCCTATAAATAGCATCCCAAAGTCTATAGAAAAGGGACTTTTGATTCTTCTACGTCCAGACTCTGCAGGAACCATCATTGTACTCGAAATTCGCTGTTGTAATCAGTTGTAACTCATTGTAGTAAGCAAGCAAACATCAATAAAATCATCAACTTCAAAGTGGATGTAGGCCAGATTGCCGAACCACTATAAACTCTGTGTTCTTTACTGCTTTCCTTTTAATTTTCTTAGTGTTCTTCATTTTTAATTCTCTACATACTTTTTATCTGTAATCTGTAATCGTGAACTGGTGCTTTCATCGACAATTCGGTGTTTGTGACCAATTTTGGCACAAACATTTTGGTGCTTTCACCGAGAATTCTAGCGCTTAGGAATTCTACAACCAGGACTTCAGATCTGAAAGCTTAAAGACTTGGATCTGGAAAGCTATGGCAAGACAATCAACAAGAAGACAAAGAGCTGGAAGGAGTCAGCATGAAGGGAGCCAGGAGGCTTCCTTTGGAGCAAATCACACCTCAATCTTCATCACCTGGGACGAGATGATGATGGAAGCTATGCATGAAGGAATGCTGAAAAGATAAGAGGAGATGATGCAGAACCTACTCTAACAAGCTGGACAAGCCAGAATGCAAAATCAAGGGAACGCTGCTGTAGGAGATGCTGGAGATAGAGATCAGGAGCGTGGAACAACCAGAGTTCAGAATGGAGCAGGACCGTCAGGAGCAGCACCAGAACTTGGGGGCACACATCCGGAGGTCGTTGATCCAACCTCAGGCAGGATACCAGGTGGAGCTGTTCAACATGGCTTTGGTAGAGGAATGGATGCCCGTCCAGGAGACTAGACTCTAGGATTCCCTCGTGAACTCGGGGGGCAGGTCGAAAGCAACGAACAAGGACCACAACTTGGCGACAGTAACAAATTGGCGGAGATGATCAGACGAGCCATGAAAGGCGGACTGGCGAATAAAGATCTGGAAGACGTGAACAGGAGCCCCTTCGCCCCCGCAATTAAATAGGCTAGGAATCCACCAGAATTCAAGCTACCAACACTGAAGACGTACGATGGGAGGACAGATCCTGCAGTTCATCTGACACGGTATATGAGGCATATGGAGGTACTGGGGGCATCAGAGGAAGTCATGGCCCGGTGCTTCCCAATATATTTGACGAACATTGCAGCACTATGGTTTAGACAACTGGAGAGTGGCTTCATTGGAACATGGATCGATTTGACTGAGAAGTTTATGAGGCGGTTTAGAGTTCACATTTCGAGACCCAAGAATGTGATGAGTTTGGCAACACTGAAGCAAAGAACCGGGGAACCTTTGAGGAGTTTTCTTACACGATTCAATGCAGCGGCAGCATCAATGGATCGACCAGATCCATCCATGGTTTTGATGGCAGCTGTATCTGGTATAGCTGATGGCACAGAATTTAAGAATTCCTTGACGAGGGATCCACCTATGGATCTGGGAGAATTTTATCATGAGGCCGAAGGATTTCTGCGATTAGAGGATGCAAATGTTGAAAGAGAGGAAGGAGAGGGAGTTGAAGTTTATGCAGTCAAAAGCGGAGATCCTCCCGGAAAAGATTCAAGCAATGATAAAGGGAAACGGAAAGCCGAGGATAACGGTGATGGACCAAAGCGACCGCGAAAGGAACCGAGATTCACCTCTTATACGGAGTTGAATGAAACTTTGGAGCGAATCTACCAGGATACCAAGGGGCAGATTCCTTATCGAAAGCCAATGAGGAGGGATCCGACCAACAATGAAAGGAGATCCGACAAGTATTGCTTATTCCACGAACTGAATGGTCATAGCACGAATGATTGCAAGCACTTGAAGGATGAGGTTGAGGGACATATCCGGAATGGTCTGCTATCGCAATATGTGAGAAGGGGAGCAACTACGGTGGAACGAGAGCGACCACCGCCTGCGTCAAATGAAGGTGGCTCCGAATCAAGGCGTCAGCTTGTCATCAACTGATCGAAATAACGACGAATAAGTGGCAAACTCCGTAGCAGCGCGATTAAGTCATTTACACATGTACAGGATTACGAGCGATCCTCGAGAATGCTCTGATACGACTATCAATTGCGTCGGTACAAGTGTTTGCACTTTGACGTCTCTGTTCCGCTTTTGTTTTTTATTTCGCACATTTGAACTTGATTTTGTTGAACATTTCTATTGAAAGACTCATTTGAATGTAAATTTGGTTTCAATAATTCTATGACGGCTAAGTCACTTACACATGTACGAGATCGCGAACGGTCCTTAGACATGCTCTGAGATGGCGATAAACCACCGCCACAAACAATTCAGAAACTCACTCGAACGTGAAATCTGACGAGAATGATACTAAGTCCACCCCCGGGCACACACAATTCACCTCGAACAGCACCCGACCTCGAACGGTCACAATTCGCCTCGAACGGCATCCGACCTCGAACGGCATCCGACCTCGAACAGTCTCAACTTGCCTCGAACGGCACCCGACCTCGAACGGTCACAATTCGCCTCGAACGGCATCCGACCTCGAACGGTCACAACTCGCCTTGAACGGAACCCGACCACGAACGCTCACATACCACCCCGAACGGCATACGATCGCAAACGATCACTATTCATTGTCATGTAATATTATCAATCTCTTTGTAGGTCATTAACAGGATTCGAACATCTAGCTTATCGAACTACAAAACACACCTTCCTATTGCAAGGCATGTTTTGGGGGGCAAGTGTTATCCCGCATTTTGGCAAGGCCGTGACACCAAAAAACTGACTGTAAATCAATGACAATTCATCCCCAAGATCGGTTATACGCAGGCTCACTATGGATATCGATGAATTTTGTCCGAGTCCGGATCGAGCTACAATTAACAAGACATGACAAGCAAAGCCGTGAAAGCCAACGTTCCAAATTTCAGGTCAATCGGAGTTCGTATGCTCAAGATATGATCGATGCAATTCAAGCAATTAACTGAAAGGTCTTGTTCGTATCCATCAATCCTCTACTGTTTGTATCCATCAGGCCTCAACTGTTCGTATCCATCAATCCTCTACTGTTCGTATCCATCAGACATCAACTGTTCGTATCCATCAATCCTCTACTGTCCGTATCCATCAATCCTCTACTGTTCGTATCCATCAGGCCTCAACTGTTCGTATCCATCAATCATCCACTGTTCGTATCCATCAATCCTCTACTGTTCATATCCATCGACTATATTAGTTCATATCCATCAAGTGGTCGTCATTTCGTATCCATCACGATCGATACAAACAGTGCAATGGTGATCGATACGAACAAGGCAGAGGCGATCGATACGAACAGTGCAATGGTGATCGATACGAACAAGGCAGAGGCGATCGATACGAACAAGTCAGAGGTGATCGATGCGAAGAAGACAGCCTTTAAAAAACACGAACTTGCATCGATCATATCTCACAAACTACAAGTCCAAATTCCACCAAATTTTCACAGGAGCTTGCGTACAACCTAAAGAATGTCCATGATCGATCTCGACTTGATCGGGCAAGATCTTGATCGATACAAAATTCATTCGTATCGATCACGGATCGAGTCAAAATTGCATGGGATCGATCGCGTGGGCCCGTGAACGTGCCAAAAGAGGTCTCCCGAGATCTGAGTGAGATATTTGCAGCCTACGCCTATAAATAGCATCCCAAAGTCTACAGAAAAGGGACTTTTGATTCTTCTTTGTCCAGACTCTGCAGGAACCATCATTGTACTCGAAATTTGCTATTGTAATTAGTTGTAACTCATTGTAGTAAGCAAGCAAACATCAATAAAATCATCAACTTCAAAGTGGATGTAGGCCGGATTGCCGAACCACTATAAACTCTATGTTCTTTACTACTTTCCTTTTAATTTTCTGAGTGTTCTTCATTTTTAATTCTCTACATACTTGTTATCTGTAATTTGTGATCGTGAACTAGTGCTTTCATCGACAATTGGGTGTTTGTGACCAATTTTGGCGCAAACATAGACCTATTGCCTTATCACATAGGCTCCTAAAGAAAGACATGAGCTTAGTAATCAGGTGAATGAATTATTGGAGAAAGGTCTATTTGGAGTAGTATTTCAGAATAGGGAGCACCTATTGTCTTTACTACTAAAGCAAACAACTCTTTAAGGCTTTGAGTCAATTATCATGAATTGAACAAACTGATGAAGAATTATTATTCATTGCCACGTATTGATGACTTATTTGATTAGTCGGTTTGAGCATTGATTTTCTATGCTTAACCTGGCTACCGAATTCCACCGATTGTGTTTGGCCAAGGTTAATATTTAGAAAACCGCTTTTGTACACCTAACGACTTTATGAATGGTTAGTCATATTGGCTGGACTAACCAATGCCCTAACATATTTCATTAACCTCATGAGTTGAGTCTTCAAAGGATTGTTGAATATGTTAGAGGTGGTATTTGTTTATGATATGCTTATTTATTCTAAAAGCGATAAAGAGCACAAGTTGTATTTGAATGAAGTGCTTAGTACTCTGTATAGGCAAAAGTTGAAAGCAAAATTTTCTAAATTTCACTTTTGGTGCAAGAAGGTTCGCTTACTCGGTCATGTTGTTTCCTAGCATAGCTTATCTATTGATTCTACTAATGTTACTATAGTGCAAGATTGACGTGTACTGAAAAATGCTACGGAGGTAAGAAGTTTTCTTGATTGGAAGGCTACTATAGAAAGTTCATTAAAGACTTCAGAAAGATTTTTACACATTGATATGGCTTACCAAGAAATTTAGTTTTCTCTTGGAGTCGGAGTGCGAGCATGCTTTTATTAAGCTAAAAGAGTTGTTAACTAGCACACCTGTTTTAGTACTCCCTGATTGTTCAAAATCTTCTACCGTGTATACCAATGCTTACGGTGTAGGACTGGGCGCTGTTTTGATGTAGGAGGGTAAAGTTGTTTATTATGTTAGTCGACTGTTAAAAGCACACGATAAAAATTATCCAACTCATGAACTTGAGTTAGTAGCTAATGTTTTTGCTCTCAAACCTGGAGGCATTATCTTTTAGGGGAATGATTTGAGTTGTTTATAGATCATAAATCCCTAAAGTATCTGTTCTTCCAAAATGATTTGAACTTGAGGCGGCAGAGGTGGATGAAGTTATTGGCATCATATGAATTTAGTATCTCTTATACGCTAAGCTAAATCAATGTTCTAGCCAATTCCTTGAGTAGACTTAAACTCTATGTTTTTGGAATGGAATCACTTGAAGTGTATCCCTCCGATTAATTTCCAACCTTCATCGGGCCTTGATCTAGGATTATTGCAGCTTTAGATGTTCAGCCTTCACTTATGGACCGTATAATTTCGAGTCAGAGGCAAGACACATAGTTGTTGGATATGTTTGATAAGGTGAACAGTGGTGAGCATTCGAGTCATTTGGATAATTATTTCATCGATTCTAGTGGATGGTTGTATAGCAATGGTAGGTTGTGTGTTCCTCTTACTAAGGAATTGATTGACTAGGTACTTGATGAAGCCCATCGTTCTAGAATAATCATTCATCCTGGTGGTGACCAAATGTATCAAGATATAAATAGGATATTCTATTGGCTGAGTATGAAGAGATGTGTATCAGAGTTTGTTTTGAAGGGTGTCAAAAAGTAAAGATGGAGGCCTGGTGGATACCATTTTTGGATACTTCATAGTGGAAATGGGAGAGCATCCCTATGTATTTTGTTGATGGGCTATCTAGGAGTAGGAGCGGAAATGAGAGTGTTTGGGTTTGCGACTGAATGAACAAATGCACTCATTTTATTTTGATTATGAGTACAAGGATAGCCATATCTTTGGCAACCTTATACGTGAAGGAGGTAGTTCGACTGCATGGAGTTTCTTCTAGTATGGTCAGTGATAGAGATCCACTTTTCACTAGTGAGTTTTCGAGGAGTCTTCAAGAGGCCTTGGGCACTAAACTGAACTTGAGTACGGTCTATCACCCATAGACGAACGGACAAACTAAGCTGGTGAATAGAGTATTGAAAGATTTGCTGCAGATGTGTAATTTGGGCTTTGGAGGTTCATGGATAGATCAATTGCCGTTAGTAGAATTTGCATACAATAACAACTATCAGGCAAGTATTGTAATGACCCCTTTCGAGGCATTGTACGGGAGGCTACATAGATCTCCATCTTGTTGGTGGGATTCCGCGGATAGGGTTATTCTTGGGCCAGTCACGATCGGAGAGACTTCAGAGAAAGTAGATTTGATCCGTAGGAGGTTGAAGACCGCACAAGATAGGCAAAAATTTCAAGTTAATAGGAGATGCATGGAGTTGGAGTTCGTGGTGGGTGATTTGGTTTTTGTGAAGGTCTCTCTACTAAGACATGTAATGAGGATTGGTAGTACAGGGAAGTTGGCAACAAGGTTTGTAGGATCTTTCTTTATTTTTGAAAGAGTAGGGAAGTTAGCTTATAGGGTGGAGCTTCCTAAAAAGTTGGCAGGAGTTTATAATGTTTTCCATGTGTCACACTTGCAAAACTGTTTACATAATTTAGCTATAGCGGTTGAACCGAGACAGTTGGAAGAGGTTGAAGCAGAGAGAGAGAGAGTCGCTTATTCATCGTGCACCTATCTGCATTATTGAGCATATGTTAAAGTGACTCCATAATAAGGTAGTTAAACGGGTTTGAGTCCAGAGGTTAAATGATTCGGCCGAGAGTACTTGGGAGCCAGAGGAGAGGATTAGGCTTCCTATCCCTCGTGCTTTTCCGATACACTTTCCTTATTTTTTCATATTTAAATTAGAAAATTAGATGGTCTGTTATGTTTTGTTGTGTGACTTATGTTTGCTATATGACTTGACTTATTATATATCATGTTATACACATATAGAATTATCAGTATATTTTAGGATGTTTTGCATTCATGCCTATATGCCATGATCCTGCATTCATATATGAGTTGCATTAGAATTTATGCATTTATCACATGTTGCATTCATGACTTATGTTGATTGATGGATGCACGTTGTTTATTGCACTTATTTTGCCATTACTATACATCGATGTAATATCCAAACTTTAGCGGAATCCCTATGGGTATCACTACTTATACTACTAGAAATGTTAGGAAATGGATATATTTGATATGGATTACTTGTTTTGTTTTGTGTGGTGTGGTTTGAGTGTATGTATTGAGCATACACATGATTGCTAATGTATATTGAGTAAATGAGTTGCATTTTTCCATCTCCTTGAACTTCGGTAGAGAAATTCTTTTTAGGGGGTGAATATAAAACCCCAGATTTTTATAATAACAAATAACAAATTAAAAAGGGCATTTTTGTAATTTTACATAAAGATGGAAAACTGAATATTTACAAGTGAATGAATTTAGAGAATCCGACTTTTTCATTGTGTCAAGTAGATTTTTCTAGCCCAAATTTATACTTTAATGTTAGGAACAGATACTGGATGAAGGAGATGCAGATTATTTATCTTAGCATGCATTTTGAAGTGAAAAAGGTCAACACCCATGTGGAACTGGGAGGAAATTTTGAGTTTGTGCCTATATAAAAGATGTTTCTAACCCTAATTCATCTGATCGTTCACTTCTTTTCATTTTGTAGTTTCCGCTTCATCTGAACTCCATTTTCTTATTCTTCTTCCTCAAATCTTAAAAATAATCTCTCCAAACCAAAATTAAATTAAATTCATCTAAGGAAAATAAGGAAATCAAATAGAAGGAAGAGAGATTCAAATCCATACATCACCAAGCTGAATAGAAAAGGAGAGGCGACAAATCCAATCAAATCAGAGAAGAGAATTAGGGGATTTCTTCAAATGCAGGGAACATATGTTAGTGGGTTTATCTACAAAATGAATATGTTGTAGATATATGGACCAGTCAAATGAATTGCTTCGAGGAAAATCTGGGGAAAACACGGGCTTAACCTACGAGTTCATTTTTTGGGTCAAATAGTCGATCGATTGAAGTTACCAGTCGACCGATAATGTTGTATGGTCGATTAATTGTGTAGTTTAAAGAAAAAAAATATACAACTAAGGAACCAGGTTACAGACCTGAATTTTCAGTCGAGTAATAGCCTATAAATATCCCAGGTTGAGTCCTATACTTAGTGCTTGCCAAGTTTAGTTTTGTGGATTTGTTTCCTACCTCCTTGACTTTTTGGAGTTCACATAGCTTTGTCACGTTGTATAATGTTATGTTCAACGCTGCGTGCGATTGTATCACAATTAGTTGCCCCCACCGTTACTGTAGTAGTTACCGTCGCATGTTGGTGAGCTGTATGAGGAAACAGTGGCATCCGTGTTAGTAGGATCTACAACCATTCGGCAAATGTACATACGAAAGAAGCCAAATGTTTACGACCCTTGTATTCTTTTAGTTAAATGATGTGGTCCGTAAGATGTGTTACCACTGAGATAGTATACTCATGTATTGGTAGGTCGTTTACCATTGGATTGTATACTCAATGCGTGCCTTGGCGTTATGATTATATACTCAATATATGCGACTTTGGAGGTTTACCATTGAGATTATTTACTCAATATATAGCTATGCAGTTTACCATTGAGATTGTTTACTTAATGTAGAGTTATGCGGTTTACCATTGAGATTGTTTACTTGGTGTATAGTTACATGGTACACCATTGAGATTGTTTACTCGATGTATAATTAAGCGGTTCACCATTGAGATTATCACTCAATGAATAGTTAGGCGATTTATTGTTAAAACTGTGTACTACTATATTGTTAGGTTTACCTAATTTCTGGATGTCCAACCTTCGGTTGGAAATATTTTCGTATTATTATCAAATTTTAGGCATATTATAGATTGGTACTCTATATTGTACCAATTGATTAATTTGCTAGATGAAGTACACAAATACATATATACACCCTTAGGATGTGCATATTATAAACTATAATTTAACTGCCTATTAACACCATACCACTAGTGATATTACTCACTCATCAAACCTTGTCTGATCCCCTCCATTTTCCCCTCTTTATAGCTATTACAGGATGACAAGGTAGTGGGTGGTATGATGAGCATAAGATGCATGGAGGAGGTGACCGTGTGCCTTCTAGCTATATTTATTTATTGTCATTCCTATGTATCTTATTGTAGTTGTTAGTTAGACATATATTATATTTCTATTTGGAGACCTTATTTGGACATTTCTTATATGAACTACTATTTTTTTTTGGCAAGGCCAGCCGGTTTTATAGTGGACCGTCCACTTTTATTACGAATGTAATAAAATTGAAGTACAGGAGAAAGGTAAAAACACCTTAACTACTAAGATAAGAAAAATAAAGCACAGGAGTGTGGCAGATCGCCACAACTACACAAAGAGAGCCTAGACTAGGTCTTCTCAGAAGAGGGAGAAGCACCATCATCTACATTAACTTGGGCAGATACCAAAGGGACATTCCCAGAAAGACCAACATAGGGTCGGAAAAGGGTAGCAATACGTGGATCAAAATCATCAAGAGCAGAAGAGTATATAAAAGAACGATCCCAGGTTGTATCAGCTAGCAAAGCAGAGTTCGTCTCCGCAAACTGACCGTCGATATCAAGAACCAAAGAGTCACCAGAAGGCCGGTAATAAAGACATCGTAGGTCCAAAAGGTCATCAGAAACGAATCTAAAATAGCACTCGTCTGCAGGGTTAAATCTCATATCAGATATGTGATCAACCCAACATTTTTCGGACTCATCCCAAACAACTGACGAAAGAGGCGGAAAAGGATCCGGAACAACAGAAGGAACCACTGAAAAAGCACAAGGGACAACAGATGTCGCAGGGGGAAGAGCATCAGAACTATGGGGCGGATCCGGGACAGGCGAAGGAACCACAGGGGCAGGCGGTCCCTGATCAAACGAAAGGACCTTAGGAATCCATTTCCGGAGTGGGGGGCGAGGAAGAGGAATCTTAGGAGCAGCCGCGGATGATTTGGAATGAAGGCAGGAGATGTCCAGGTGGCCAAACGAGTGACAGGAGGAACAAATATCAGGAACCCAACCATAGCGGACACGGACCACCGCAACATGCCCAACAGCAAGCTGCACAGGAATAGAAGCAGGGAGAGGCTTGAAGGGAGAAATCTCAATAAGAGCCTTTGCATACATCAATTTATCTCGAGCAACCGTATTTGAATCAAAACATTTCAATTTTCCAACGTTGCATGCTAACCAATTCAACCCAATCAAAGGCTGAAGAGCAGAGGGAATTTGCGAAAAGTACACCCAAACGGGGATGGATAGCACTTGCTCACGTGCACTCGCCACAGAAGGAGACCAAGGAGTGATAATAAAGGGCCTTCCAGCAAAAAAAGTAGGTTCAGCACTAAGAACTAGGCGACGATCCTCAACGGAGGAAAACTTGAGATAATACAATGAGTCAATCAGCTTAACTTGCAAATTGCCACGCAGTTTCCAAACCTTTCGTAATACAGAGGACGGATCACGAAGACGGTGATTTGGTTCTAGAAAGAAACCAACCAAATATTCAGACCAAAAATCAATTCCAGCTTGGATAACGTTTGGAGGGGGAATCATCACTCCATTCTCTTCAACAATTTCAAAGTCAATTGGAATGTAATCACCCGCATTCCGAGGCAGGGAATTGAATAAGGAAGACCAAGACTTCGGGCAACCAGGCGAAGTTGCAGACAGCCCAGGACAATCCTCAACAGAGGGCAGATCAGAAGAGACAAGGTTGGGCGCAACCAAACAAACATCACTGATAAGTGGACCTTTACCTTCAGATGCATTTAAACAAACATTGGACGTGCATCGCCTGGACGCAGCAGCCTCAACCAATCCCACAACACTTCCAGACATACCACCGTTACCACTCTCATTTATCCAATCAGACGAAACATGCCTCCCCAATTCACCGAAAGTGTTCTCAAGCGAACAAACAGAGTCTCCAGGAGGAGACGGATTGCACTGCAATCCAGCCACAGAAGAATGCAATACAACGTCAGATGACAAACTGGTAGCAGCCTCCCCAAAAGTACCATCACGCATAACAGGGACATGACTTGTAGCAGCCACAGAAGAAGGCAATGCATCGCCAGATGACAAACTGCTAGCAGCCGCACCAAAAATACCATCACGCTTAACAGATGTAACATGAAGAGGCGGAAATTCAGAGTTCGAAAGGAGGTTGGGCTTCACTCCTACAGTTGACATGGCTCTAAAAAGGCACCCAGATCTCGTCGAAGAGGGAGAGGGGAGGAGCGATGGAGGGGAAGGAGAAGGGGAAGAGGACATAAAAGGGGAGAATGAACGGGACGAGGCTAAAGGTTGGGGGAAAAGCACGGAGGAGAAAGAATAAACACTTCGTGAGGGGGACGCCTTTCAGAGGAAGCCATTAATCGTTTCAGAGGGGAGTTTTATTAATTAATGAAAACTTTGGGGCCATGGATACATTTTAAAACTTTGGGGCCATGGATACATTTGTATTCCATCGCCTTTGGTTAAGCCGGTTTTATAAGTGGCCGTGCACTATGTCTCATTATTGTGGCCGCTGGGTATCGAACCGGTGCCACTACAACACAATGTAGCAACTCCACTATGTCTTTACCACTGGACCACTAGAACTTGACAAAAAACTTTGGGGCCATGGATACATTTGTATTCCATCGCCTTTGGTTAAGCCGGTTTTATAAGTGGCCGTGCACTATGTCTCATTATTGTGGCCGCTGGGTATCGAACCGGTGCCACTACAACACAATGTAGCAACTCCACTATGTCTTTACCACTGGACCACTAGAACTCCACTATGTCTTTACCACTGGACCAATATGAACTACTATTGTATTAAGATAATAATGATTTGGTTATTTCGGTATTTATATTTTATTACTTTTGTTGTGAGGTCTGAAAGTGTAGAATGCTTAAAGTTATATTTTCTTTATACCTCACTAACCATCAAAAACCGACGATCCGCATTTCTTGGCATGACGCAAGTTCAAATGTCATTTTTGGGTTTGAATCATTATGTCCAGAGGTGCAGATTATTGCATTACCACTGCTTTCTCTATAAAAAATTCCTTTGACAAGAAGGTGGTATGCCTTGAAAAAACAATTTGTTTCTTGATGCGATGGAGAAGGCATTCAAAACATTTTATGAATTACCCATGGCATTACATAAATAGACCTAGTTTCGATGATGTGTCTCAAACTATTTAAGAATGGGGTTCCTTCCTAATTCATATCTTATATGAAATCACAAACTATACTTTTAGATTAAATTAAATTTAACATATGTACCTACTCATTGATACATATCCTTATAGAAAGAAGTAAATCCACTTCACTCATTATTAGTAATACATTGTCCAACAAAGTCTACTTATTGATACATCAATATGTAGCATAAGAAGGAGTGGCTTTGAGAGTGAATCTTATTCGTTTTAGGTACTATTGAAACTCTTAATATATTCATCTATTCGATCAAATCAAATTGTTTTATCTCCTTTACGCATGTTTTTATTCTGTCTTATATTCTATAAACTTAACATAGATACCTAATTTTTTTAATCAAATACACATGTTCATATTTTAGATAAATCATAGGTGAATTTAACGAGGTAGGTGGATCCGCTTTTGGAATTATAAAGCCTCGGACTATATACATCTATTTATATTAACTCGATGAGTTCGTTTACTCTTTTGTTGCTCCCTTCAAATGGGTACTTTGATTTGAGATATATCATGATGCATCTATTACATCTATTACATTGCTTTGAGATATATTATAAAACCTCGGACTATATACATCTATTACATTTATTCGCAAATACAGCATGATGCATAATTATATGATTAAAGAATTATTCTATAATATATGGCTTGTCTATAATCCAAATTTTATTGTTAAACATTTTAAATGATTATGTATTTTATACAGCTAACACATCACTATTGTTATGGAAACAAACACTATCATTGAAATGCCAAAGCATGGATTTATTCTATAATGAATATTCAAAATATCCATATTGAAACAAGACTGCTTCCACATTCAGTCAATAGCGAAAATGGTTATAATTTCATAAATAATTTTCCGCATACATGAAGTAAGTCTTTCAAAACTTGATCAATCCACTAGAAATGTTATATGGTATGCTCCCATTGTTTCTAGTGTTACAATAATGACGTTTGAAATACAAAGCTCCATTTAACCACTTACTACAGGTTGTTTATTTCTTTTACCGTAACTAATTTATAGTTGCGAGTTTTGAATCGAACATCTTAAATTTAAAGAAATAAATTTTAGAGAAACCAATTTTCTGTAAGAAAAATGAATTCGGAATAGAAACATATCTCTTATTCCCCTATTAAGCGCCTATAAATTATATAACCAATTGCATTTCCGTTGTTTGTTCATGATGCGGAAGTGACCAATCACTCTCTTTATCCAACTGTGCTAATATTATTACCCTTTTTAAACTTTTGTTTTTTTCAAAAGGTAAAACCATTCAAAGAGAAACCTTTTATATCAAGACTGCACCAAATTCCTTGTAGAAATGCATTTGGTCTTCCTTAACATTTAAGGATATCAAATAAGTTACACTTCTATACACTGATCAAACTGACATTTTAGTGATCGAACTCCTAGTTTTGTCTTATTTCTGTTGATCTGTGTTGCTTCTAACACAACAATATTTTTATTATTTTATTTTTGTATTGAACACATGATCTTACACTGTGGCTTACTTTCTCATTTCAAGCGAAACATTTTCATTAAGATTTCGTATAACACGAATGCGATCGTTCACCTTAAACTTTTTTATATGACCGAATATGGATCAAATATACATACCGTTATATTACTTTATATTTCAAAACTCATAGAAGACGATACACAATCTTGGAAAAATTAATACTTAAGTGACAAAAGCATGAATGTTTTTAATGGTTATATAATTTTGATTCTTGCATAGATTTTGAAGCGCTAACATGCCAAAAGGTTTATTGGTAAATATATTTTATGTTTCGTTGTCAATCTTTTATTCGGTACATTTAGCATATATTAATCAATAAACAATCTTATCAATCATATTAGTTGCTCAAATTTATTAATGTGGATATCATAATATCACATATGTTCTTATACTTATTAGATTGGTTTATCATATTTATCTAATAAGGCTCCTACCGAATTCTACATCTCTCAAAAACTATAAAAAGACATGAGAATTTCATATAAATTCCTTTATTAGGTGTTAGGATTTGTCTATCATGTTACTTCAACCGAGGGTGCTCGAAAAATTACAGTCCATGTAAACGTTAAGTAACTCTTTACTAGTTATATCTCGTATATAAATGCTAATTAAACTTTTGTTATTGTCCTAATCATCTTCGTGACCTTGAGGGTGCTTAACAAATCATGAAGTACATTAAATACCCTAAATCCATTATGTCGTGATATCCCAAGGGGAGTTATGTAACTCTTGAGGGTGCTCAACAAAGTTATATAAATATTCTTACTTATATATAAGTAATATACACATCACCTCAAATATTCCATTGCTCGAAGGTGTTCAACAACCATGGATATGTAAGGTACTTTGTTTATATAATAAATGATGGAGAGCATTGTTATTTTAAATTATCTAACTCAAATTAATTTTGTAGAGTACTATAGACTATTCAACGGAGATGAGTATAATGATTATAACTCAAGATATCACATATCCTTTATATGTGCCGAATGTATACTCCCTTTAGTCTCATGGGTTTTATTTATTTCATCCTCCCATTTTCTTCATACATATAATATGCATACGTTTAATTATTATAATTATAATTCATTAAGTAAAAAAATTAGTATGTATTCCATTTATTAATTAAACAATTTGACTAGTTTATGATTATAACATTTGTATTTATTTATATATAATTTAACTTAAATTACTTTATTTATAATTAACCTTTATGATTACAAGTTTGAAATTTATTTGAATCATATTCATAACCCATATAAATTTTAATTTAAGACAAATCTAAATTTGCATTTTATAAATGTAAATTACTTAATTTAAAATAATTCTAAATTTGCATTTTATAACTCTTTATAAAATTATGTAACTTAAACTGCTTTAAATTATGTTTATAATATTTAGATACGCTATTTGAATTAACTTAAGACTCAAAAATACTTCCGAATCTTCCACAATGGCATATGCTAGAAACATATCATTTCGATGAGCCAAGTATAGGTCAGAGGATCAGGAGGTTTCCTATGCAAGAGTGGTCCTTAATAGAGTAACATTCTCCTTAGTCTAAGCGTATTTTCCTTTAGCATCCATCTACTTTGAATTTTCTAAAAGTAGTGCCCTGTATGTTGGTTAATTATTCACACAAACATAATATGGCCAGTGATACAATTATTAGATCAGGTACACTAACAGTAGGTTAAAATGGCGAATTTCCAAAAAAATCCTTTTATTAAATTGCATAAGATATTTACTGTGTTTGCATAAGTAAATATTTCTTTATACTAAATCAAATTTAGTATTTTAATTAATATAAGATTTTTAAGGTATTTTAATTTTAATTTATTGATTAAAATATTTATTTAATATCAATGTTGAAAATAATTTTATTGATAATTTTATTTAAAACTAATTTATTTAATTTATTTCAATTTATATTTGATTTGTATAACATGCATATTCATTATTCACAATACAACTATCACCACAATATATATACACATAACCTAAACTAGTGGTTCATGGGGAAATTGATCGCATTGTCTTATGGTCAAAAAGATGACTAAGTGTTATACATACATATAAATATATATATTATTAAACTGGTAATTTAAATTATATAAAATTAAAATTTAAAATAATTTTTTAGCCATTACATTTTACAAAAAAATTATATTTAAAATAAATATGCATATATATATATATATATAAATAATTTAAAATTATATATATATAATAGATTCATTTTACTCTAATAATTTTTAAATAAATTTACATAAACATATGGATTTACATGCATAGAAATAATCATTTTATTTTTAGTGTATATATATATATCTCATTCAAAATAAATTAATCCTTTTTTCAAATGTTGTAGTCATTAACATGATGAAATTATTTTCCTTTAAATAATTTAAGGAAAAAAAATTTCTTGAACAATTCAAATAAATTCAAATTTAAAAAATATTTTGACGTAGTAAACATAATTTAAAATTGGTATTTTTATTTATTTAATTTATAATAGGCCAAATTAATTTTTTTATACAATATACCCATAAGGGTGTGTGTGTGTGTGTATATATGTATGCGTGTATATATATATATATATATATATATTAAAATAATTTTTTTATGTTCGAAACAATAAGCATTAAAAAAATAGTTTCTTTAGTACCACTACAGCAAATACAGCTTATTACAACGTTTGTATTTAAAATGTGACTTTTTACAACGTGTTCTCCAAAAACGTTGTAAAAAAGTATTTTTTTACAACATTTTTAAAACATTGTCGCATTACCCTTTTAACAATAGTTTTAAAAAGTTGTAAAAACATTGTTTTTTACAACTAGATATTAATTAACTACAACTTTATTTAAATGTTATTTTACTCATAGGTTTATATTAATTTTTTTGAATATGTTTAGTATTTCTTAAAATATTATAATAATTTATAATTTGTAATTAATAAAAAATATTTAATACTTACTTAAATAATTTATAAATGGTATGTTATAATTAATAATTTATGAATAAAACTTAACAAGATAATTATTTATAATTTATAACCAATGATTGTCAATAAATAATTTATAATTACTAATTATTATTTATATTCAATAATTAATTTTTTTATTTAATAATTTATTATAATTAATTATTAGTAATTAGTAAATTATAGTTAATATTTATTAATTACATTTAATCAATAACTATAATTAATAATTGGCATTAAATAATTACTATTGAATAATTAATATTAAATAATTAATAATTAATATTCAATTATAATTTAGAAGTAATAGGTAATAATTAATAACTATTAACTAATAAATAAGAAGTAATAATTAATAATTAATATAATTATTATTAAATAATTAACAATTAATATTAAATAATTAATAATTAATAAATAATATTTTATAACAACCACTATTGGTATTTAAAATTAAACAATTACTCTTAATAATTAATTATTCGTAATTAGTAAATTATAGTTAACATTTATTAATTACATTTAATCAATAACTATAACAGGAAAATAGGCACAAGGACAAAAACTTAGAAAAATTTTTAGGTTGAAGGATAACAAGTTTGTTTTTTAGGCTGAAGGACAATGCTAGTTATAACTAGCATTTTTTATAGGGTAAAACTGAATATAATGCTAGATATAACTAGCATTTTGTACAGTGTAAAAGTTGAATATAATGCTAATTATAACTAGTATTTGTTCTTCAGCCTAAAAATAAAACTTGGTGTCCTTCAGCTTGAATTTTTTTCAAAGTTTGTCATTTTCCCTAATTCCCCTAACTATAATTGATAATTGGAATTAAATAATTACTATTGAATAATTAATAATTAATATTCAATTATAATTCAGAAGTAATAGGTAATAATTAATAATTATTAACTAATAAATAAGAAGTAATAATTAATAATTAATATAATTATTATTAAATAATTAATATAATTATTATTAAATAATTAACAATTAATATTAAATAATTAATAAATAATATTTTATAACAATCACTATTGGTATTTAAAATTAAACAATTCCTCTTAATATTTAATATTTAATATTTAATACTTCGTTTAATAATTAATAATAACAACTATTATTGAATGATTAATAGTTAAGATAATATTAAAAAATAAATAATTAATAAGTAATATTCAATAATCAAAGAAGTAATATTTATTATTTAGTACTTAATATTTAATAATTATATTTAATATTTAATATTTAAAAAATCTAAAATTCTCTATAATAGATTTCAAAATATTTATAAATAAAATTTCAAAATTTTCTGTAAAAAATTAAAATTATTCATAAAATTTAAAAACAAAGTTTATTTTAAAATGTATTGCCAAAAGAGGCTCGGACCGGACCGAACAGAGGTGTATCCGTGTCTTGTCCTGTAAGAGATTCAGACGAACTCGGATTAGACAAGGTTTAAGTTTGGACATTGTTCGTACAAGCCGGACAACAGACAGACAATATTCGAACAATAGAATAACATCGAACATTTCTGGACGGACATATTTCATACATATTTTCTTGTCCTTGCTCTATCTTAAATGGGAATCGTATGGATACGGACTGGATACCTTATAGCCTCGGACCGAGCCGGACGTCGCACGATCGTACAAAATTTACCCCGTGTAACTTTGCAATTTTATATAACACAAAGTATTACATGTTTTGTTTGAGCTCCATCCCCAAATATTTTGGCTCCTAACAAAAATTTTCCCCTCCATCCGAAATGTTAACTCAGTTTATTTTTCCTGCAGCAGTCCTTAGTTTCGAACCCAACTGAAACTAAAATCCCTTCCAATTACAAATCCAAACCTAAATCCAATTTCACCTAATCAAACTCCCACTACTTCGTCAACGCATCCCCTCAAACTCCCTATAAATTTTTGCATCCCTATTCGTCAACGTATCCCTAGCATTTGCCGGAGAGAAGCCATCAAATGAACACTAGCAGAGATGGGAGCTCGATGTTAGTGTTCGTCGGAGAGAAGCCATAGAAGGTCACCAGAAAAAGTGGATTAGGGTTTTAGCTTGGGTTTGATTTGGTAACATTAACAAGAAGAGAAGGACAAGCAAACGAAAATTACAATGGTAAGTAACTAAAATTTAACTATAAATACAATTTACACTAATCTTCCCATCCTGTATTCAACTGTTTGATAATTTATGTTAAAACAAATTCGAATAGAGTTTGGAATTACCGACACAATTGACATCAACGATGGATTTTAGAACCACGCTCAGCATGATCCCTGTAAATACGTATGGTATATTGTTTGTTTATCTTGAGGATAACTACTTGTATACTATTTGATAATTGATATCTAATATTATTTTGGCACATGTATTTTTCTTTTTCTATCCCGTTTCTCATGGTTTTTTTAGCATTATTGAGAGAGGCGCGAAATCCAACAATTATCTTAGACTCTTCTGCAGTTGAATCACAAGCATCTCATCACATAAGGGAGGATCAAAGTTGATGGTGCAACATCAATGATATTTGGTAAGAATTTAAATATGAATTTGAAGTTATGGAAAAATATAGATATGTGTGAATGTATATATAAATTAAAATTTTGTTCTCTTATTTTGGAAATGAAAGCTAGGAGAGAGTAGACATATACAGACATATACAGACATAAACATAGGACTGCACAAAATGGAGAAGATGTTTTCGGTACCATGCAGACCCTGTTGGCACCATTTCTGTCAAATTTGGTGCTAGGACTAGAAGAAGCTTCTTGGAATTTATGTGATATAAGTTTATTTTATTTAGTTCATTATCCCTATAGTTTTTTTTATTTAGTTCATTATACCATTGTTCTATATGATAAAATTCTTTGCTTGGTTTGGTTTGATATCGAATGTTGAAAAGTTAGCTAAGATATTTGTTTGTGATATTCCTACAATTGCTATGATAAACAATGAGAATGACATTAAATATTGTCAGCTAACTATTATGTACGCTGGTTTAATGATCATTATTTGTCCACAAAAACTTGATCGTGAAAGATTATTCAAAGTTGTAGAAAAAATACGATTCTCTATTGTAACACCCTATAAAATTTAATGAAAAATTAAGTAATTAAAAATAAGATTAAAAATGAAATTTTTTTAAACGTCGGAATTTGATCATGAAAGTTGCACCATTGCGTGCGTGGCGATTTTCTAAATAATTTCCATATATAATATGTTCGAATTGGAGTTCAAACGGAGAACTTATGAACGTTTGAAGTTTTCAAGTTTAAAATTTAAATAATTGAATTTGAATTTGCATTTAAAAATATGAAGTTTGAATTTCATAAAAATTAAATCTGTAAAGTTAACGTTAAGAGAGGCTTAACGTTTAAGTAAGGGTTCAAATTAACGTGTAACATTAATTAAATTAAGTAATAAATAACTAATTAACAAATAATTAATCTTAGAAGAAAGTGGACAGCTTGGTAGGGGATCGGTTCACCCCTAAACTACAGCCGGTTGTGGGTCGAGGCGGTCGACCGGTGAGGCTAAGTGGCAACTAGGGTTTGCTTATTTTAAACGGTGTAGATTTTATTTTTTTAAATCCGACGGTTCTGGTTCCTTCTCATCTTTATAAATAGATCTCCACATTTTTTTATAAATTTTTTGAGAACGCTAGCGAAGCTCTATCAAATTCTTTCCCTTTAGGGTTTTAGAAACAGTAAACTTTCTGGTAAGTAATTCTAATTTCTAATCTCTAATTTAAATTAATTTCTCAATCCTTCTTCTCCCTATCTTTTGATATTTGAAATCTAATCTATATATACAATGTTTTTGTTGTATATGTAAAAAGAAAAGGACCTAATAGAGAATAGGAGCGGTGTAAATCAGATATCTTCTTCTTCTTTAGATTCTAGAATCAATTAGGATTTTCAGGTAAAAGGGTATAGATGTTTAGTGCGTTTGATTCCTGATTTTATTCCTCAAGTTTTTGATTCTAAATTTAAATTCTATATACAATTCACTTTGTTGTATATTTTAAAAGAGAAAGATTTGAAAGGGAGTTAGGCGTGGTGGAATCAAATCCAGTTAGGAAGCAAACAATTGTCTGTGAGCGGAAATATCAAGTTTTTCACATTTTTGTAATTGAATAGTATTTATTTGGAATTGATGTATGCCTTGGAAAATTTTGTAAACGAAAATATAACATCTAAAACCCTCAAATAATTTCTAAGTAAATATCAATTTTTGTATATGTTGGAATTATAATTGTTTTTGATATTAATATATTAGAATCTAACTATTTGTGGCATTTCACCTGCCTATGTCTGCACTCAGTTCCAGTCCTTTAACATCGAGTTGCATGTCATCTTCAGAATTGGAGAGAAGCATTGCAATATTCCCTTGTCGAGCCTTCGCTCCAAGGTTGGTGTTTGCGGTGGGTTGTCCTTCGGTAGGAGGCGTACTTCCATTACCTTCAATAACAATTCCAATCGCTCCACCAGCTATCTCCTTTTGCTTCTGCTTTCCATCCCTCATATTCAAGCATAAGACGGAGGAATTTTCCTGTTCCATAGCCTCTACAGTTTCCGACCTAGTCCTCGGAGCAGTTGGTGGTTGCAGCGCTAGCAAAGCGTTTATTTTTTCCATAAGATCTTTTTGGCTATCATCCATCTTTTGGTTAAGTTGATCAACCATCTGGTTAAATTTTCCTTTTGTCACAACTTCATGATAAGCATAAAATTATGGTACTTGATTTCCATTGTTAATTCCTATTGGCAAGTTGGTGGTGTTGTTGACTTCAACCAGCTGGTGGTTTGGTCCATCATTAACAACTGTTGCACCGGTAGATCTCCCAGAACTTGTTCTCTTTCTTCCTGCCATTGATCTTCAATGGCAAGTCTTCAAATTCTTTTGAAAGTAGGATTTGTGGATCTAACTTCTGGACCTATCCGGTCTAAAGTGGAGAGCTAGATCTAAGCCCGAGTTCACCGATTCTCAGTGAAAGCAGCAAAATGTTAACCCAAAAAATGGATCAACATCTTGGAGTGTGATGTGAAAGCACCAGCCACTACTACAAAACATGCCATTTGCATCGGTTGTTTACCCCCCTTTTGCATTAGTTCAACAACCGATGCATATGCAACCGATGCAATAGGGTTAACACTTTTGCATCAGTTCTGAAACCGATGCAAAAAGTGCTTTTTTTCATCAGTTGTTACTAACAACTGATGCAAAATATCATGGTTGGTTGCTTGAACACAGCCCCATTTTGCATCAGCTGTAATGAAAACTGATGCAACAAAGTATCTTATTGCATCGGTTTTTTATAACTACCGATGCAAACTTATCCCTCTATTGCATCGGCTTTTTATACCAACCGATGCAAACTAATCTCCATGTTGCATCGGTTGTAATGAAAACCGATGCAAACTAATCCTTCTATTGCATCAGCTATTTATACCTGATGCAAAAAAGCCATTCTCAGTAACCATTATTACGGCACTCAAATAGACTATATAATTTATTGATTATAACAAACAATTATTGCATGCAATATTACAATCATTCAAAATAAAATTTGATGGCAAATACATAATCTGATTTAATAATTCGACAAAAGAATGAAAAACATAAATAAATTCCACAGTACATAATCAGATTTAATAATTCGACAAAAGAATGAAAAACATAAATAAATTCCACAGTACATAATCAGACAGTCAGTAGTAAAAAATAAATGCAACGTGTTATATGTAGACACACAAAAATACATATATACAGAGAAGAGAATGTATCGTTGACAGCGGATAAATTAAGCAGAAGATGGTCTTTAAATGCACAAACCTTCATCCTATTTTGTACTTGAGCTACCTGAAGTTGAGCTGTGCAATCTGCATATGCATATGATCCTGCAAAATACAAACATTCAATGCAACAAACTGTTTAACTGGTTCAGCGTTCGGTGTGATGACTGATGTTTGCTCCAAATAGTACTATTAAATTACTTTAAATACCTTAAAGAAATTGTATAAATATTATCTCAATATAATATTAATTCTTCCACCTGGTAGCCTGAAAGATAATGTGTCATTCCTCACCTTTGACATGCTTAGGTGTGTAAAACCCGCTTATTTGCTATAACTTGCACTGGACAATATAAGTAAAGGAGCATTCAAAATAAAATGGCAGTTTGCTTCATTATTCTAGCTACAGAAGACAGTTTGATATTATCAACATGCCTGAACGATAGAGTTTGTTTTTCTTTTTTAATTTGCCACTGGAACACAACAATACAATAAATTTTGGGTAAAAATCATGTTAGCCCATAGCCAAGCCCACACAAAACAAACTGACAATAAAAAGTTAGCCTATCTAGTCCAACTAGTATAAGCAAATTTTGAATTCTAAGTTTATTTTTCATAAGTTTTGAACAGTCGTATTCATCATTCAACTCTAGTTCAAAGCGAAAAAAATTAAGAAAGCTGAAACTAAATTAAAGTTGTCAGGGATCTCCTCTATCGTTAATAACTTAAGATAACACTATTTATTTTATTTGGTTAAAATAAAAAATAAGAAACTGTAATGCCATAGAAAACAAATAATTAAGTTAAACAAATAAGACTTCTTTGACTTCCACTGTTTTGCACTTCATCCCCACTTCAACTTCATTCATACCTGCTTGCTGCTACATCCAAACAACTACTGACCACCTTGTACATCCCCACATCCACCTGATCACAGTGCTACACCATACATTTCTTCCATCTACTTCAATTCATTTACCAACCATTCACTTCCTCACTTCATGCATACTACACCTTCTACTGTTCTCTGTTCACCATCACTGACTACTGTCTACTAGTATATCCACCTACTGCTATCAATCCCTATCCCACCACTCTTCAGCTAGAATGAACCATCCACGCGCTTCAGCAGTCATCTACAATCAGCAGCAAATCACCACTACAATACGACTTCAATCATCAATCCAATCCCTAATCCCTGCGCACTGATTCCAAAAACTGCAACAGAGCCCCACTAACATCATCTACAACCTACAGACTCTATATACATCACCTGGCAATCTCCACCACCACACTTGATAGCAACATTCATTGCATACAAACATCCCCAAACCCACTGCCATACTTCATCCACTTACATTGCTCCCCCATCCACTGTTGACCACACTTCACTCACTTCGTTCTTCATATTACTGCAACAACAATATAAACTGTCACAACAGTCACTGCTTCCATCTGCCTACTTCATTCCCCTGTGCCACAAACCAAACTGCACTTCACCGTGTAACTCACTGGCTTCTACAACTTGCTAATTAACCATCCACTGTTCTACACTTCAAAGCACAGTAACAACTCCTTTGCGCAGTTCATTTCGACCGCAAACACCCTCTAACGACACAACCCACAGTCGAACTTCAATTTGAACCATTCCCAAATTCAACATCGAAAATCGCTTCAATTTTGAGCAATGGATATGTACGTTTAGCTTTTAACTAAATTTTTTTAAACAACATTGTGTCATTATTTTAAAAAATGTATTCAATTATAATTATTTTATTTTTAGCTCCTAATCATGTAATGCTGAAAGTATGAAAGAGGAAAGAATAAACTCACCATATAGTAGCATATAAGAAGACTACATCCAGTTATGCATGATATAACTAGCTAAATTATCACAAACTTCATCTATCTCTTGCTGGCTATAAGAACTATCTTGTACAAAGTACTACAATTACAAGATTGTTTCGAAACATTAATCAAATAAGTACTTAACAAAAATTATGAAGGAAAAAAAATTAAAGTGGTACCTCAAGTATTTCGGTGCTTTGATCGTGGTTTTTTACTATATCATACATATACCTCATCACATAATATACACAATCCGTCGTTCTAGATTGTTGAGGACACTATAACAATATTACACAATAATTTAATAGATAGGTTAATTTGAATTTATATCCAATATAGAAGTTTATTTTTATTTTGTACAAAATAAATCACCTTAATAGTCTTCCATTTCAAGTAAATTCCTCGAGATTTTCCACCATACGCCTTATAAGTTTTAAACGCCCTACACATAAAATAAAAATTTAAATACAACGTACATATTCACTTGCATCAAGCAAAAAAGATATCAGAAGGCAAATAGATAAAACGTACATATTCACTTGCGGTCTAATTTCCAGTTTAGATTTGCGTTCGACTCGGGGATCAAAACATAAACCTCATTCTTTTCTATACGAAAAACAAGCAGTAGACAATGTTTCCTACATTATAAGATTTATATGAAGTTAATATTAACATTAGATTTGTAAACTAGTTTATAAAAGTTTATTGCTCATACCCTTCGTAGTGTGGGGCTAAGAGTAAGCTCTTCGATTGTGACGCACGCCATGTGTTCGAAATATATATATTTGTCGCGTCTGGATATTTCCGCACTTGAGACAACTTATATGGACACATAAACCCGATGGTCTCCACTCCGAGGTCATTGCACATATGATTTAACCACCTAAAAATAAGTACAACATACAAATATTGTTATTCTACCATTTCATGTATAATACATAATATAAAATAGAACATATACAATGAATTTATAAGCTCTTTGTTGTAAATGTAACCTAAGTATTTCACATAGTAGCTATATTGGTACACAGATAGAAATATTCATCATATATATATATATATATATATATATATAATACTCACATGATGCAAATTTGCAACCATTCTCCATTCAACCATCCCATACTAAGGAATTGGATAATGTCATCCATAGTGACATGGATTTCAAAGTCCTCATCGTATGTAAATAAATCCTTGTTCACATGAATTGCATTGATGAAATTATTATCATGGGATGACACTTGAACTATCAGGTCATGGAAATATTTGCACTCATCCGTTAAAGTATTAATGATGTCTTCACCCACGATCGTCCTACGCTTTGCATGCTCATTTGTCATCTTTTGGTTATTATTCATGTCCGTAGCAACACACTCTTCCACTTTGTCTTTGCTCCTAATATGTGTAGCCTGCACACAAAAAATTCATAAGCAGCATGGAGTCTGCATATTTTATCCAAGCAAAGCTCAAAAAAATACAAAAAGTGTTTTCTTTACCTTATCATCATCGCCTAAAAGCATGAGATTTTTAGGCCATTGAAAAAAACTACCAAGTGCTTCTCCTATCGTGATGTGATATGTTTGCACCAAAAATGGTCACAAACCCCAAGTGTAGTGAAAGCACCAGCGTATGAATACGAATCAACAGTATTCACACACAAATCACAAATCTAAGCAAGTAACAATCAGCAATCAAGAAATAATGAACAGTGACACACAATTTATAGTGGTTCGGCTATCTCCGGCCTACGTCCACTTCAAGGTTTTTATGATTTTATTACTCGATGCTTGAAGATTACAATTTCGTATGTTGTATTACAACTTGATTTGCTGAACTAAGTCTGAATCTAAGGCAGCAATGGTGATCTGGAGTAAATCTGGCAGAATCTGAGCGCTCTTTAGCTCTCAAAATTGTCCGACCCCTTTTCTGAATGACCAGGGGCTCTATTTATAGGTGTAGAAGGCTGATATTTTGCCTAAAATGAAGGGAGACCAGTTCTGGTACGTCAGGGGGCCCACATGCCCGCTTTATGGAAATCCGGGCCCACTTTGGGATCGATTCGACCCTTGGTTCGAATCGATCAAGAAAGTGTCCAATCGTGCTGAAATTTGGTGTGAACATTCTTCAACATGTGCTCAAGCTCCTGTGAAAATTTCATAGCATTTGGGTGTGTAGATCTCAAGTTATGATCGATTCAAGGTTGCATTTCTGGTTGACTAGCCTGGTTCGAATCGATCTAGTTCGAATCGATTCGTTCGAATCGATCCAGCGCGCGCTTCTGTGATGACGTGGAGCGCTTCCTTCGTGTCGATCCGTCTTGTGCTCCGAGTTGCCCGGGTCGACTCCACGTTTCTAGCTGCCGTTTTGACTGGGGATTCGTGGTAGTGGATTCGAAGACATCCCTCTTCGAATCGAATGAGCGAAGGTCTGTTCGAATCGATCTGGGTACAAAGTTGATCGATTCGAAGTTGCCTCAAACAGTGTGGATTCGAAGTACATGGATTCGAACTGGAGTATGTGAGGATGGATTCGAACTTAGGCATATGAGGACTTGTTCGATAGAGTCGAAGGTGGGGAATGCTCCAATGGATTCGAAGCTTAAGGCATGCGCGGATGGATTCGAAGCATGGTTGCTCCTGATGGATACGAACCAATGCCCGATAGTTGGAGTCGAAGCAAGTGTGCTCTTCATGGATTCGACGCAATGCTCCTCTGACCGATTCGAATCAGCCTTTCCTCATGGATTCGACCCTAGCCTATTCCATCCATCTTCCATTGGCGATAACTCGAGCATATGAACTCGGATTGCCCCGAAATTTGGAACGTTGGTTTCCACTACTTCGCTTGCCGTGTTTTATCAATTGTAGCCCGATCCGGACTCAGACAAAATTCATCGATATCCGTGGTGAACCTGCGATGCACAATCGATGTTTATGACTAATAATCATTGATTTTCAGTTAATCTTTGGGTATCTCGACTTTGCCAAAAGTTGGGATAACATTTTGCCCCCCAAAACATGCCTTTTTGGTAAAAGGCGTGTTTTGATCAGTCTTAAATTGGATGCAGTGAGTTCATGTTTTACTCATAGCTTATAGCATTTTCAATCAAGTCCATGGCTGTTCGAAGCCGAATTGTTATCAATTTTTTCCAGTGGAAGTTAAGAATGAAATTCTACGGTCTCTCCGTACTATTGATGGTCACTCCGGACCTTTGTCAAACCCATTCTAGATTTAGCGATTGAATAGAAAGATCCTATTGCACTCTGGCCCCAGCTAGGGCGTATAGCGATGTCTTGGTCGTTCTCGGCCGATTATAGCCTCTCCGGGCTCATGCTGGATCCCATCCTGTCACTCTCCGGTGAAGGGGAAACAACGATGAGTGAGCCGATCCTGTCGCTCTCCGGCGAAGCGGCTACACCCCCTGCACTCCGGTTCAGTGTATCTGAACATTAAGCGATGTCATAACCTGAATCGTTGGTCGATCACAGCCTCTCCGGGCTCATGCTGGATCCCATCCTGTCACTCTCCGGTGAAGGGGAAACAACATTAAGCGAGTCAATCCTGTCGCTCTCCGGCGAAGTGACTCACCTCCTGCACTCCGGTTCAGTGTATCTGAACATTAAGCGATGTCATGGCCTAAATCGTGGGCCGATCATAGCCTCTCCGGGCTCTTATTGAATCCCGATCCAATCACTCTCCGGTGAATGGGAAACGATGCTTAAGTGAGTCGATCCTGTCGCACTCCGGCGAAGCAACTCACTTCTTGCACTCCGGACCCCGCCTCTCTGGGTAAGGTCATAAAGCGATCATGTTTATATTGATATTTAATGTTCATCCTTTAACTCTCCGGTCAAAGGTTTATTTTAATAAGTGTTTCTTTATTAAATTCAAATCCTAGATGTTCAATCTCAAACACCAGGAAAAACAAGATAATGCCTCTTCGGGCGGAGCGGTCTATTTCCATCTCAGAGCATGCCTAGGGATCTCTCCGGTTCCCGTACATGAGTAAGTGGGATAGCCGTTTTATTTTGGAAATCAAGTCTAAGAAAACTAATCGACCAGAGTCCAAATCTTGAACTTGGCCCTTGCCATCACAATCAGTTGATGATGAGTCGTGATCCCGATCCAGGATCATTCCTGTTTGGTTGATGCGGTAGTTGTTCGGGTCTAACCGCCGTCGTACGTTCTCTGACATACTGCGGCAATCTACCACTCCTTGCATGTTCTTCCACCTCATCCTTCAGGTGGCGGCATTCATCAGTAGTGTGCCCATCCAGCTCATGGAATAGGCAGTACTTTCCAGTCTTACGTTCCCGCTCCGTGGGATCTCTCCTGGGTGGTTTTCGATAGGGGAGTTGCCCCCGAGTTTCGGTGTAAATTCATTCCAGTCCTGCCACCAAGTCTGTGTATTGCCTGAATCTAGGCTCTCGGAATTTCTTCCGTTTGTCAGGACCGTCATGTGCGTCATCCTGCTTTCTCTTTCCTTTGTCTGCCCTGGACTATTCCCTGGCGGTTCCTTCGCCTTGTGCAACATTTATTTCCTGCCTCTCGGCTCGTGATTCCTCTAATTGAATGAATTTTTCAGCTTCATGGAAAAACTCTCCAAGGTCTTGCGGTGGATCTTTAGTCAAAGAGTCTTTGAATTCGGTGCCTTCTCCAACTCCTGCCACTGCCGCCATCAAAATCATCGATGGGTCCGGGCGATCTACAGAAGTCACCGTCGCATTAAATCGTAACAAAAAATCTTTTATGGACTCTCCGGTCCTTTGTTTTATTGATGCCAAAGTCATCACGCTCTTAGGTCGCGTCACGTGTACCCTAAACTGCTTCATGAAGCAATCCACAAGCTCGCCCCATGTCCTGATTGATCCGGTTTCTAGCTGCCTAAACCAAAGCGCAGCCAAATCTGATAAGAATAAGGGGAAACATCGTGCCATCACTTCCTCGGATGCTCCCAGCACTTCCATGTGTCTGATATATCTGGTGATATGCATGGTCGGGTCTGACTTTCCGTCATAAGGATTCAGCGTTGGTAGTTTGAACTTCGGAGGGTTCCTTGCATTCCTGATATTCGGAGCGAACGGACTCCGACTAACTTCTTCCAATCCTCCTCCTGAAAACCCTCCTCTCATGAGTCGTCTCACTAGGCCAATCATTCTTTCATCTCCATCTAGGGGTTGCCCCCTTGTCATGTCTCTGTCTTGCCCTCCGAGCCTTGTAGGGAATTCTGGTACGTACTCTTCGGGTGGCTCGTTAGCATTTGTGTTGGCCCTAGCCGGTTGAGCTCCTTCCAAAGGTACTTCTGCGTTGGATCCTGTGGGCCTGCCCCCAAGCCCTTGTTGATTGCCTTCTGGTTCTGCATTCTGTCCTCCGTTGGGTTCCATAGCCCTAGCTCCGTGTTCCACATTCACAGCCGCTGTAGCTGGTCCAGGGTTCTGCGTCCCTGCAGCTCTCATCTGCTCGAAGAAATTCTGCAGCATCTCTTGTTGGCTTTTCATCATTCTTTCCTGCATTAAGTTATTCATAGCCTCCATCTCATCTCTAGTAATGTAGATCGAAGCTTGTCCTTCTCCAGCACCAGAGGATGCCTCTTGACTTCCTGCCTGTTGGCTCCTCTCAGCTCTTTGTTTTTTACTTATTTGTCGAGTCATTGTAGAGTCAAATCTGAATCCTTAAAATTTCAAATCTAAACTTCGAATCTGGTGTAGCGGGTGCTAGTTCTTCTCAGTGAAAGCACCAAAGTGTTTGCACCAAAAATGGTCACAAACCCCAAGTGTAGTGAAAGCACCAGCGTATGAATACGAATCAACAGTATTCACACACAAATCACAAATCTAAGCAAGTAACAATAAGCAATCAAGAAATAATGAACAGTGACACACAATTTATAGTGGTTCGGCTATCTCCGGCCTACGTCCACTTCAAGGTTTTTATGATTTTATTACTCGATGCTTGAAGATTACAATTTCGTATGTTGTATTACAACTTGATTTGCTAAACTAAGTCTGAATCTAAGGCAGCAATGGTGATCTGGAGTAAATCTGGCAGAATCTGAGCGCTCTTTAGCTCTCAAAATTGTCCGACCCCTTTTCTGAATGACCAGGGGATCTATTTATAGGTGTAGAAGGCTGATATTTCGCCTAAAATGAAGGGAGACCAGTTCTGGTACGTCAGAGGGCCCACATGCCCGCTTTATGGAAATCCGGGCCCACTTTGGGATCGATTCGACCCTTGGTTCGAATCGATCAAGAAAGTGTCCAATCGTGCTGAAATTTGGTGTGAACATTCTTCAACATGTGCTCAAGCTCCTGTGAAAATTTCATAGCATTTGGGTGTGTAGATCTCAAGTTATGATCGATTCAAGGTTGCATTTCTGGTTGACTAGCCTGGTTCGAATCGATCTAGTTCGAATCGATCCAGCGCGCGCTTCTGTGATGACGTGGAGCACTTCCTTCGTGTCGATCCGTCTTGTGCTCTGAGTTGCCCGGGTCGACTCCACGTTTCTAGCTGCCGTTTTGACTGGGGATTCGTGGTAGTGGATTCGAAGACATCCCTCTTCGAATCGAATGAGCGAAGGTCTGTTCGAATCGATCTGGGTACAAAGTTGATCGATTCGAAGTTGCCTCAAACAGTGTGGATTCGAAGTACATGGATTCGAACTGGAGTATGTGAGGATGGATTCGAACTTAGGCATATGAGGACTTGTTCGATGGAGTCGAAGGTGGGGAATGCTCCAATGGATTCGAAGCTTAAGGCATGCGCGGATGGATTCGAAGCATGGTTGCTCCTGATGGATACGAACCAATGCCCGATAGTTGGAGTCGAAGCAAGTGTGCTCTTCATGGATTCGACGCAATGCTCCTCTGACCGATTCGAATCAGCCTTCCTCATGGATTCGACCCTAGCCTATTTCATCCATCTTCCATTGGCGATAACTCGAGCATATGAACTCGGATTGCCCCGAAATTTGGAACGTTGGTTTCCACTACTTCGCTTGCCGTGTTTTATCAATTGTAGCCCGATCTGGACTCAGACAAAATTCATCGATATCCGTGGTGAACCTGCGATGCACAATCGATGTTTATGACTAATAATCATTGATTTTCAGTTAATCTTTGGGTATCTCGACTTTGCCAAAAGTTGGGATAACATGATATTTACTTGGAACTGGAAGAGGGGTTCCTACATGAATAGGCTCTACTGCGTCAATTCCAACCTTTACATGATTGGTCAAGATTTGTTGATTATGACATTGATCTCCAGACCTAGAAGCAGGATGCACCATGCCGTGACCCACTACGACAATTTTGGAGTCCAAATTAACAGCTAAACGACATTTAGTTGGCCTCTAGAATGACAAGTACAACATTAAAATTATTGACTTACACGTTTTAGAATCGTATAATTTTACAAAATAGACTTTTGAATTAGTTACCTGCAAGTTTTCATAAGGATCCATCTCTTGATTTGTGCTGGTATTTTGTAATTTGTCCAATTGTACTGATTGACAGCTGCTACGATGACCAAATGATGGTACATTTTCGACCACAATATCATTGGGCATTTGCATACCCATCCTATTGAAAAAGTTTGCAATCTTTTGCTCAACCACCGTATCTACCATAGACTCGAATCTTTGGCTCACTTTAGTTTCTATTTCCTGAGTGATACGATGTAGTTCATCTGCTGATATTACACCACTTGGACCTTTATATTTCACTACCTTTCCAAATACATCTTTGATACCGACCGTCCCACCAATTCCTCTAACTCGACCTGGATGTTCTTTTTTTTCAAGAGCACGATTTAAGACATCATCATGTCTATTTGGAACCCATGTTCCTTCGATGGCTTTTTCTCTCCAAGCTTTCTGTCAACAACAAAAAAATTAGTTTTCTCAATAATTTATTGCTTTGTTTTGTAAGAGATTAACCAAATGGGATAAAATGCATCGAAATTAGTCATACCGCTTTATCTGCAACTATCCTAGTTTTCTCATTAGGGATTACATAACTTCCATTAGCTTCTTTTTTTGATCTTGCCAAAACCCAGTCAATACTTCGATCCAAAAAAGAACCACTTGGTAATGTAGTCGATGAACTATGACCTTCGGTTATCCATTTAGCTTTCTTCCCTGCATATCCAGCTTGCCCCAAATAGTGAGGATGCTCATTGTATGCTTGACTCTTCCTACCGTTCCCTGCATATCCAGCCTACCCCAAATAGTGAGGATGTTCATTCGTCAACCACCTTTCGTTCTTTGAAGGATTCTGAGACTTTAGAATTGCCATGTGCTCCTCCAAGTAAGGATGTACCTCACTAAGGTGCTGCAAAACAAGTAGCTGAGCTTTGTGCAACATCTCATCACCAATTGAAATCAATTTTGATCAAATTATGCCCTGGCCATCAAGTCGTCCTTCATGTCGAGACTTACAAAGTCCAATAGGTTCAACACCAGTTAAGTATGGAGTGACAAATTCTATAACCTCCTCAGCTACAGTAGCTTCTACGATACTGGCTTCAGGTCTATATCTGTTTTTTGTTTTTTTTAAAGTTCCCATATGCATTTCAAACGGATACATATATCTCATAAATACAGGACCACAAATTTTGATTTCTCTTACAAGATGAACAACCAAATGCAACATAACATCGAAAAATGAAGGTGGAAAATACATCTCAAATTGGCATAAGGTAACAATAACATCGGCTTGTTGAGCATCCAACGTATCAGGATCAATTACCTTGCTACAAATTATATTAAAAAAGAGACAAAGCTTTGTAATAACATGCCTAACATGTTTAGGCAATATACCTCTAATTGCAATAGGTAATAAATGTTGCATTAACACATGGCAATCATGAGACTTCATACCGGTCAATTTCAAATCCTTCACTGATACACGACTGCTAATGTTTGAAGAATAACCTGTTGGAACCTTCACACCACGAAGACACTCACATAAACTAGTTTTCTCTTTGGACAATGTATAACATGCGGGGGCAAATAGGTACGTTTACCTTTCTACACCGGTGCTAACTCCTTCCGGATACCCATTTTCAACATATCTTGCCTAGCTTTCTCACCATCTTTTGTCTTACCAGGTATATTCAAGAGTGTCCCAACGATACTGTCGCAAACATTTTTTTCTATATGCATTACATCTAGATAATGTCTAACCTGTAAATGTCTCCAATACGGAAGTTCCCAAAATATAGATTTCTTCTTCCACGAGCCTTCTAAAAGAGGAAATACTTTGCCAAATGCATTTTCAATATCCTTGACCCGTTCGTAAACATCATTTCCTGTTAATGGCAAACGAGCAACTCCATTCTCTATCTCCCCATTAAAAGGCTTCTTCTTTTTACGATAAGGATGATTAGGAGGGAGAAATCTACGATGATGCATATACACATTTTTTTGCAATAATGTAAACGCTCAACAACCATATCATTCTCACAAATTGGGCATGCTTTGGCACCTTTTGTACTATAGCCAGACAATTTACCATACGCAGGAAAATCATTTATGGTACAAAAAATCATGGCGCACAATGTAAAATTACTTTGACTATATGCGTCAAACACACGCACACCTCTATCCCATAGAAGTTTTAGATCATCAATAAGAGGAGTTAGGTAAACATCGATGTTGTTTCCTGGTTGTCGTGGTCCAGAGATTAAAAGAGACAACATGATATATTTGCGCTTCATACTCAAATGAGGTGGAAGATTGTAAATCACCAAAAGAACAGGCCAAGTACTATGTTGACTACTAAAGTTTCCAAATGGGTTTATGCCATTTGTACAAAGACCAAGTCTGAGATTTCTAATTTCTTCACCAAAATCAGGATACATTGTATCAATGTTTCTCCACTGTGGAGAATCAGCTGGATGCCTCAATAATCCATCATTTTTCCTCACATTTGCATGCCACCTTAAGTTTTTTGCATTTTCTTTATTTGCAAATAAACGTTTAAACCTTGGTATAATTGGCAAATACCACAAGACTTTTGCTGGAGGCCATTTCTTATCTGGGTCATTGTGAACGTTCCCTCGCGACTTGTAACGGGATAATCCACACTTGGGACACTCGTGCAAGTTCTCATATTCATTTCGATACAATATACAATCATTTGGACATGCATGTATCTTTTTATATCCTATACCAATTGGGCACATAATTTTCTTTGCCTCATAGTTAGAAGTTGGAAGCTCATTACCTTCCGGAAGCATGTCATTCAAAAGTTCCAACAAAGATGTAAAACTTTTATCACTCCACCCATGCTTTGCTTTTAAATTGAAAAGCTTGAGCACAGCAGACAATGTTGTGAACTTAGCACAATTAGGAAACAAAGGCTTCTCGGCATCAATTAATATTCTTTCATACAACTTTGGCTCTTCCATCAAATGTTCTTCAGCATCACGAAACATCTCATGAACACAATCATTCTCATCATTCGCGTCATTATTCATGTTATCTTCTCGGTCATTCTCATCATTCTCATGATTATTAGAACTAGCTCCACTAAGTATACTTTCACCATGCCATATCCACCGCGTATAATTTTGCTTAAACCCATAACGGATTATGTGATCTCTAATCTGATCTATGTTACGAAGTCTTCTCTTATTTTTGCAGTGTCTACAAGGACAAAAAATAGTTTCTTCCCCTCTTCTTAATTGATCATTCAGTGCACAATTGATGAACTCTTCAATTTTGTTTAGGAACTCATCATCGTTACGTTTTATGTTGTACATCCAACTACGATCCATATGCAAATGCTAGAGACACACTACATAAGCAAAAAAAAACATTGGATTACGAAGAGCATTCATTGTTAAATCAATATTTTTAGCTAATTCAAGTGGAGTGGATAATCAGTTCAACATCACTCCACAAACACAAGCACGCTAAACTGCACAACAAACAAAAAAATTCTCATTGTCCAAATAAAAATACAAGGAAATTCTAGTTCTGAATCATCATCATAGATAAAACACCAAACCAACATACGATGCAAACTTAACTGCACAATCAGCAGAAAAGATTTTCCTTCCTTTTTATGTTTGCAAACATTTTTATGCATTTCTTCTCATTGTTTTCATCTTTGCATTAAATACAAACAAACCAGAAGCATTTGTAAAATTTTGTTGTATTCTCTATTGTACTAGTTTGATACATTTTGCAAAGACAGTTGCTATTCCATTTTGATAAAATTTTGTCAACGACTCAATATTAACTCAATTGCGATTTCTGTTTATATTCTTTTTGTTTACATTTCTTTCTAGTTAAATCTCATTGTTTTCATGTGCATTCACAGTTCTGAGTTCTATTCCTTCACCTTGCTCTTTCATTCACAACCACTGTCCATCACCCTGTCATCACCTCCTTAACCTCTTCAAGCATGCCATGACCTGAACCTACTTATGCACTTCATATTTCACCATCTCTACCTCTCCTTCCATCCCATTACAAACTGCCTGCCAACAACTCTTCTGGCAACCTACAACTCCTCTACATGCCGCAACCGTGAACTCCATTACCCTGCATACACACTGCAACCTACAACTTCTCTACACCATTTGCCAACAA